>OY293416.1:4248487-4848487 GCA_958502065.1 Chrysolina americana | reverse complement strand
ACCTTTGATGATGGAAAGTTGTTATTTGGACAAGAATGAATGTATTCTGACTCACCATAGACCGCGCCAACTCGAATCCTATTTTGAGATCACTTCAAAATATTTAAAACCCGACCGCACTCTGCTGACGACCCGACAATGACCTTTGATGATGGAAAGTTGTTATTTGGACAAGAATGAATGTATTCTGACTCACCATAGATCGCGTCAACTCGAATCCTATTTTTGAAATCACTACAAAATATTTAAAACCCGACCGCACTCTGCTGACGACCCGACAATAACCTTTGATGATGGAAAGGTGTTATTTGGACAAGAATGAATGTATTCTGACTAACCATAGATCGCGCCAACTCGAATCCTATTTTTGAAATCACTACAAAATATTTAAAATCCGACCGCACTCCGCTGACGACCCGACAATGACCTTTGATGATGGAAAGTTGTTATTTGGACAAGAATGAATGTATTCTGACTCACCATAGATCGCGCCAACTCGAATCCTATTTTTGAAATCACTACAAAATATTTAAAACCCGACCGCACTCTGCTGACGACCCGACAATGACCTTTGATGATGGAAAGTTGTTATTTGGACAAGAATGAATGTATTCTGACTCACCATAGATCGCGCCAACTCGAATCCTATTTTTGAAATCACTACAAAATATTTAAAATCCGACCGCACTCCGCTGACGACCCGACAATGACCTTTGATGATGGAAAGTTGTTATTTGGACAAGAATGAATGTATTCTGACTCACCATAGATCGCGCCAACTCGAATCCTATTTTTGAAATCACTACAAAATATTTAAAATCCGACCGCACTCCGCTGACGACCCGACAATGACCTTTGATGATGGAAAGTTGTTATTCGGACAAGAATGAATGTATTCTGACTCACCATAGACCGCGTCAACTCGAATCCTATTTTTGAAATCACTACAAAATATTTAAAATCCGACCGCACTCTGCTGACGACCCGACAATGACCTTTGATGATGAAAAGTTGTTATTTGGACAAAAATAATGTATTTTGACTCACCATAGACCGCGCCAACTCGAATCCAATTTTTGAGATCATTTCAAAAAAATTTAAATCCGACCGCACTCCGCTGACGACCCGACAATGACCTTTGATGATGGAAAGTTGTTATTTGGACAAGAATAAATGTATTCTGACTCACCATAGACCGCGCCAACTCGAATCCTATTTTGAGATCACTTCAAAATATTTAAAACCCGACCGCACTCTTCTGACGACCCGACAATGATCTTTGATGATGGAAAGTTGTTATTTGGACAAGAATGAATGTATTCTGACTCACCATAGATCGCGCCAACTCGAATCCTATTTTTGAAATCACTACAAAATATTTAAAATCCGACCGCACTCCGCTGACGACCCGACAATGACCTTTGATGATGGAAAGTTGTTATTCGGACAAGAATGAATGTATTCTGACTCACCATAGATCGCGCCAACTCGAATCCTATTTTTGAAATCACTACAAAATATTTAAAACCCGACCGCACTCTGCTGACGACCCGACAATGACCTTTGATGATGGAGAGTTGTTATTTGGACAAGAATGAATGTATTCTGACTCACCATAGATCGCGCCAACTCGAATACTATTTTTGAAATCACTACAAAATATTTAAAATCCGACCGCACTCCGCTGACGACCCGACAATGACCTTTGATGATGGAAAGTTGTTATTTGGACAAGAATGAATGTATTCTGACTCACCATAGATCGCGCCAACTCCAATCCTATTTTTGAAATCACTACAAAATATTTAAAATCCGACCGCACTCCGCTGACGACCCGACAATGACCTTTGATGATGGAAAGTTGTTATTCGGACAAGAATGAATGTATTCTGACTCACCATAGACCGCGCCAACTCGAATCCTATTTTTGAGAATACTACAAAACTTATAAAGTCCGATCGCACTCCTCCTCCTGATGGTGCTATTTGGACAGGAACTAATGTATATTCTGACCCAAAATAAACCCAACTCGTATCTTGTTTTTGCCTATATATTTTCAAAACAAAGGTGACTCTCTCTTGAAAATGAATATTCACGAATATGACACAAGGCAGAAAGAAGACATCCATGTAGACGGACCCAATTTGAACATTTCTTCATTTACAACTAATTGTATAGGATAAAAAATTTTAAACAATATTCCAAAGGAAATAAAATCTTGCAATTCGCTCTCACTTTTCAAAAAAAAATTGCTGTTTTGTCAAATGAAATGTTCCATTCAATTGCAGGACGTCTTGACCAACAACTCTATCGAGGAGCTCTTGATGGGTATGACATCTCAACTGGCGGAACGCGAAGATTCCGTGCTCTGCTCCGATGTTAGAGAGAAACTGTTTGGTCCGATGGAGTTTTCGAGAAGGGACCTGGGCGCCCTCAACATCATGCGAGGCCGAGACAACGGCCTTCCGGACTACAACACGGTCAGGTCGCACTACAATTTGCCGAAAATCGAGAACTGGACGGACATTAACAAGAAATTGTTCGAAGCGAAACCCGAACTTCTCAGGATGCTGGTGGGCGCCTACTCGAACAACATCAATAACGTTGACGTGTACGTTGGGGGGATGTTGGAGAGCTATGGCAGACCTGGGGAGCTGTTTACGGAAGTGATCAAGGAGCAGTTTGTTCGAATACGAGACGCGGATAGATTCTGGTTCGAAAACGAAGCGAATGGGTGAGACAAATTGTTTCTAGAATTATTGTCTTCTTATGCTGCCTTGGCACTATCATTCTTAACACTAAGAGTGATGTTCCCATCTTCCAGCAGTTTCTTCCCTCGACCTTCCTCGTTTCCTCGTACGGAATTCTGCACGATATAGGTCTGAGGTGTGAGATTTTTCGTACTTTCCAACCATTTCCGGAAGTAGATTTTATCCTTTCTTCATTTTTCTCTTCTTTCTTTGGTTGGCGCCCAACGTGTGGCCAATTTTTATGTAACGTAGTTCGTGCAACGTTCGTCACTAGAGCTAGTCACCAGTGCTTCGTAGTCTGCATTTGAATATATTCGATAGGGCCTTGATTCATAAATTGAATATGTTTAGTATCGAGGGAAGCCTTCTATCTTGGATTCAAAGTTATCTAGATAACCGCCGCCAGCTTGTTCGTATTGCTACCTATTGATCTTATTCGTTAACAAGGCAAAATCATCACTGATGGTGTGCAGGAAGATTGCAGGAAAAACGTGGGGCTGTAACCCATCAGTACTGCGATGGATGTACACCATGATAGTGAGACCTATGAGCACCTACGGAGCAGTAGTGTGGTACGGCAGAACCGAACTCGCCATAACAAAGAAAATCCTGGAGAAAGTGCAAAGCATGTGTTTGTATAACAGGAGCAATGAGGTCGACGTAGAGGCATAGAGGTAATTCTGGACCTCACTCCTCTCCATATCATGGTGAGGAGAACTGCTTGGGGAGCAAACCTCAGGTTGGCTAAAGTCGGACTCGAAGGGACAGCACACATCATAAGGGGCTCAACCCCCACCGAAAGTGCACACCTTGCCGATCTCCCAACTGACGAAATTACCAGAAAATTTAGTTTCGAGAATTTTTTTCGAACGGAATTAAATACCAAGAGTGGATGGAGCATAGAATCTATTCGAGCACTGGGAAAGAATATACCATAATATGGTACACGGACTTTAGCCAACCTGAGGTTTGCTCCTCAAGCAGTTCTCCTCACCATGATATGGAGAGGAGTGAGGTCCAGAATTACCTCTAAAAAAACTCCCGATGGAACTGGAGCAGGAGTCTTTAGGTCTTTGGGCCAGTTCCCCAGTATTTTTCAAGCGAAAATTACGACATAGAAAGATGCATTCAATTCAACCTCGACAGGAAATACCGGAACAAGGAAATCGCAATCCTCTCCGATAGTCAAGCAGCCATCAAAGCGTTGAGCTCAAATAACATCAACTCAAAGATGGTCTACGAATGCCTAGACAAACTTAATGATCTAGGCAGGAACAAAGTAATCCTCCTCTGAGTGCCGGGGCACGTCGGAGTGGAGGGCAATGAACAAGCAGATACCCTGGCACGAAAAGGGGCCACTGATCGGGCCAGAATCATTCTGCTGACTTGGAAAATCTTACTTTCAAGAAGAACTCAATAAAACTAAAGAAGCAATGACAGTAATATACTGGCAAAGACTTCCAGGGCTAAGACAGGCTAAAGATCTCCTCTGCAACTTCAACCGAGCATGATCGAAGACACTGATTAACATCAGCAAAACTAGTCTAAGACAATCACGGGATTTCTGACGGGGCACTGCAGACTCAAACAACACCTAAGGAAGCTAGGCTAAGAGGAGGACAGCACCTGCAGATTCTGTGGTGAACATTCAGAAACATCACACCATAAATTGATGGAGTGTTATGCTGTACATCACAAGAGATTGAATATGATGGGATCACACCAGCTGACTGTAGGGGAAATACCACGAATAGACCCCCTCAAAATCCTTAAATTCCTCAAGGAATTGGGGCTTGAGGGGCTGCTGTAAACGAGAACACCTTGAAATAGTAGAAGAAGATGGGGCACAATAGATCTAATTAGGTCGCAGCGCATCAGTCACCATCCATACTTACCAATACCAATTAATCTCATGACATCATCGTTACTTCAGGTGTACCTCATGGATCCCACTTGGGACCCCTACTGTTCAATGTACTTTTAAACGAATTTATTATTTGCCAACGATCTGAAATTGTATTCTAGGATAACATCTGATCTTGACTGCATGTTATTACAACCAGATGTACAAACCTAACTAACTGGTGTGAGTTGAATGACATGGAATTAAAACCTGAAAAATGTCATGTTACACCTGTTGACCGATCATCACCCGAGAACGAGTTGACCTTCATGAATTCGCAGGTCGAAAATTGGCTTCCTATCATCATCTTGATATAATTACAGAGTCTGCAATTCCTAATGAGCTGATAAAGCCTAAATCTCAATAGTATCCAGACATGATTTAAAAAGTGGACGATAGAGAGGGCAGTTTAAAGTTTCTCCTTTCATGCCTCTATCATTATTATTATTCTTCGAATGTGACTGCATATATCTGAAAGATAAAATTTCTTGGAAATCCATTGCTAGGTAAAAACAAAACTAATTGTATTCTAGGATTTTTTCCAAACAAGAAATTGAAGAAATTCGGAAAATTTCTTTATGGGATGTGATCATCAACAGTACCAACATACAACCAGAAGCAATACAAAAAAACGTATTTTTCTGGGTAAAAGGGGATCCGTGTCAACAACCACAACAGCTCAACGTTTCACTCATGGAACCTTGCAAAATGTTGAGCGGATACGATTACTTTGAGGTAAGTTAGAGAACATCATCTCATGCCAATAGTTATTCCATAGCACAGCTTTAGAGTTGAGGATCACACCTATAGAAAAAAAAACACTCTCATTATTTCAGATAGGAAATCCCATCGATTAAATGTATGATAATTTATTAAAATTATTTCAACAACTTTGAGCTTCATTATATCGTGATATTCGTCTATTGGATTGAGCCTAGATGTCGCTCACACTGAGGTTCTTAGCTATAATAACATTTTTTTAGGGAAACGAGCTGGTATATATCTACGCCTGCGTGTTTTTGGGCTTCGTACCGATCCTATGCGCTGGCGCAGGATACGGCGTCGTCAAACTACAAAACAGAAGAAGAAGGCGCCTGAAGATGAAGCAAGAAGAACTACGAAATGGGGACGTGAAGCTCCCGGTGGACACCATGATCGTACAAGAGTGGCTTCACGCGAATCACAAAAGAGTCGTGAAGATTGTATTCGGTCCGGATGTGGCCATCCACGTCATAGGCCGGAAAGGAGAGAAGTTGAGGACTGTCAATTTGAAGAACATTGACTCCGTCGTAGTGGAGGAATCGTTAGATGTGACGACGAAGAAGAAACCCATGCTTCTGATGCACGTGCACAGGGACCACGACTTGGTTATTGAAGTCGATTCGATCGGTTTGAAGAAGAA
Source organism: Chrysolina americana (assembly GCA_958502065.1). NCBI lineage: Eukaryota > Metazoa > Arthropoda > Insecta > Coleoptera > Chrysomelidae > Chrysolina > Chrysolina americana. Next base: position 4,842,432 of record OY293416.1, on the reverse strand, counting down.
GTTCCTGAACAAGTTGGAGCTGTTTTTGAACTCGAACAAGAAGAGTCTCATTTGTACTGAGGTAAAAGATTTTGCGAATATTGGTGGTGGCAATTGAAAGATTCGGTCAGTTGATTTTTTTTTAAAGGCCGCGTTTTTTTTGAAGTATTTTATTACTTCTTGTTTGGTTTTCAACTTACACCCTTTTCATCACACAACTTATTTACACAGAGTCATGGCAGGAATGCAGATTAAATACGAAGGTTTCAATATGGAAATCGTCGATCTCCAAAACAAATTTGATCGCCTTGTCAGTGTGCATAAGAGACCTTCCGAAGGATTTCAATGTATTTGACACTAAAAAAACTGGTAGTTGGAGTTTTTCCACAACAACATTGTGAATAATATTCACCTGCGATCCACTATCCAAATATGCCATTTGTAGAGCACTTTTTCGAATATAAATCATTGATTTCCTGTGCGTTCATCAACTGAATCGATTTCGGCTGTCTCTGTCGGCTTACTTGACCTGAAATTATTTTTTCAAAGTCGAGAATCTTCCTTTTTATGCTCGAATCGGTTACAAAAGTAGCACCTTATGGTTCCTTTGAGGCGACAATCTCTAGCCACATGACCAAACTTGTCACAGTTGAAACATTCTTCGGTTCTAAGAGGAACATTATCAGGTCTTGTCCTTTTACCTTTCATTTCTTCTCGTGGACTCTGAAGAAATAAATGCGATAAAACCTGCAGAAAGTTCATCAGATGTTGAACATTGGTCGTGGTGAAAATGTATCACCGTCTCACTCTATCTCTTTTTCGAGCAACCGGTTTTTCTACCACCGTTGGGTAATCAGTCCCACACCTAGAAAAGGGGCGGGCCAACACCTTTTTCCAATCGCACCACGATTTCTCATTATCATCCATCCAGTTTCTTGCCAATCCTCGCAATTTTCATTGCATAAACGTCTTCACTCACTTTCATTTAGATGTGTTTTTCCAACAGTTCACGATGTATGTCACTCTCGTTATAAAATTTGAAAATTGGGCTTTACATTATTCATTTTCACAAAACACAACAGATTCGGTGCGTGGAGTTTAAATATCACTTCTGATGTTGATACGCTTCACTTATTTGCGATGGGAAATTGATGAAACTCAGTTCAATAGTAAACTCGAATATATATTTTATACTGTATCACGCTGAATTTCAATATCAACTGACTTTCCCAATCACATCTCGATAATTCCTACTCTTTATCTGCTAACAAAAATGCTTATATAACTATTAATCATACTCTGGTGAACAATCATCCCTTATTCTTATCAATGTGTCAGTGTTTGGAATTGACAGCGGTGGAGTGGTAACAATAATAATATTTTCAATTCTGGCCCGTACAAGAAAATATCTTGAAAAACTCGAGGTCATCTAGAATGTAATGAAAACCTCATGTGAAACATCATTGACGTAGATGGACTATCAAAAAAACAAATTGGCTGATAACGAAATTAATAAAAACCTTGATTAGGAACAATAAAAGCCCTCAAGGGACGAAATTATTTATCAATAGGCACGTAAAAATCGGTGGATTGGAGAGAAAAAACTTAGCTTCACGAAGCTTGTATGAGGTCACAGACGACAGTCCATGTACCCAATGTGATCTTGGTCACTCATTGGTCAGTGGAGAGCGTTGTGTGAATCGTATGGCAGTTTATTGATGTTATTGAATAATGTGATGTCCATATACCGTTGGAAAGTGGATGGGTCTGTGTTGAGACCGAATGGCATCCTGATGAACCTCATTTCTTGGTGGAGAGCTATTTATATGACAAAAAATTGCCTCGAAAAAGCATAAGCAACTTGATTTTGATATCCTAGTCTGTTCATAATGTCATAGTTGTAGCATGAAAGTTCCAGGCGCTATTGTTGAATGTTTCATTTCTGATTTTGTTTTTCGTCGAACATGAATGATACAGATCGCTGATCAGTGATTTCAGAAGTAGCGGCCTATCAAATAGTGTCTCCACTTTTTCCAGGCACCCATTACAGCATAGGCTTTTTTCTCTACAGCCGAATGCTTTCTTTCGCCATTGTTGATTTTCTGCGGAAAGGAAGCCACTGGGCGTCCTGATTGAGAGAGAACTTCGGAAATCGAGAGATCAGAAGCATCTGTTACGACTACAAAGGGTTCTTTGTCGTAAATTGTGTTCACTGTTGCTTTCGATATTTCAATTTTTGGAGCTTCGAAATTAGACTTTGCTTCTGGAGATAAAGGAAAGGTTTTCGTTTTCAGGAGCTTTTCAACCTTATCAGAATAATTGGGTACACATTTAGAATGATGTACAAACATTCCAATAGGGCGCTGAAGTTCCTTCAGGGTTGTGTGGTGGACGAAGACTCAGCAGAAGTTTTAAATGATCGAGATCAGGACAAATGTTGTTGTTTTCCATTTTATATCCAAGTAAATTTGTAGTTGTCTTAGCATAAATACTTTTGTCTCATTTAATTGTGAAATGATATTTATTCACTGCTTCTATCGCTGGTGGTTTCGGTCATATTCTTTCTTATCTTCACCGCAGACTATCGTATCATCAAAATAGGCGTAAGTTTTCTCTAATTTTTCGATTTCACGCTGGAAAATAGAGACGGCAGAATTGATAAAGCCGACCACATGCCTAAAAAGCAGTGAAATGTCGATCTTTTTTTCCATGGGATTTCATGATAAGCTCTCTTGAAATCTATGGTACTGAAATACGGACTTTTAGATTCCTTTGCTACTATTCGCTCAAGAACAGGAAGGGGACAAGCATCCAATGAAGTATATCGTTTCATTGTTTGTGCAGTCAATATCCATCCTCTTCTTGTGATTCTCATTTTTTACAACAAACGCTTGGGCTCTCCAAGGTGATCTAGTTTCTTCGATTACTTTGAAGATTGGCGAATATGAGAAAGGGAACTAGTGATCTCAATCACTAATTTCAGTCAGTAGAAAGTGTTGTTTGAACCAAATGGCAGTTTATTGATAATATTGAATAATGTATTATCCATATATCGTTGGAAAGTGGACGGTGCTGTGTGGAGACCGAACGGCATCCTGATGAACCTCACCTCTTTGACACATTTGAATCTCTTGAACTTTGTTTCGTTTTTCATACCGAACCATGTGACAAAAATCACATATACCAGCTGCAGAAATTACTGTTTAGTCACATTCAAAAAAATCCAAGACCTTATGAAGAATAGAGGATTTTAAGGGCAGAAACATAAAGACTAACGATGTCCTCTGATATACTACGTTTCTGTTTGTCAATTGATTTCTAGATTATCAATCCTTCGCTGTTGAAGAACTTATCAATTCTACGATGTTGACATTATTAATTTTCCAGATAGTGAGGGAGATCATGCTTGCCAAAGCCGAAACAAGACAGCGACGAGAAAGGAAGCTGGAGCATTTCTTCCGAGAAGCTTACGCCTTGACGTTCGGTCTGCGGCCAGGAGAGCGAAGAAGATGGTCCGACACGACCGTAGACGGAGAAGTAGTGACCGTGATGCGAACATCTCTCACCAAAAGTGAGTTCGCCAGCGCCTTGGGTATGAAATCGGACGCGGTCTTCATCCAGAAGATGTTCAACATCGTCGATAAGGACGGAGACGGAAGGATATCTTTTCAGGTGAATTTCAGTGACTTCGGTCCATGGAATTTTGTACAAATATTGCTGTTGTTTCAGGAGTTTTTGGATACTGTAGTTCTCTTTTCCCGCGGTAAAACCGAAGACAAACTGCGCATCATTTTCGATATGTGCGATGATGACAGAAACGGAGTGATAGACAAAGAAGAGCTGTCTGAAATGCTGCGTTCGCTGGTGGAGATTGCAAGGACTACCAGTTTGTCGGATGATCACGTCACAGAATTGATTGATGGGATGTTCCAGGTAAATATTTATGCACCTGAGCGTGATGATAATACGACTTGTAATCATCCAATGTTTATTATGGTTCTAAATCGATATTTTTCAATTTTTTTGGTTCATTTTGAAGTACTGTTGATTTTTCTAATATGGAGCTTAATTAACATACTTCAGCAAACAGAAACTATTTTAAAAATATTCAAAGAGCCACCCTCTTGGTCTCCGAGAAAATACTCCGTCAGTCGCAACAGAAAATATTCCAAACACTTATGAACGTCTTCTAAAACTTCTAAACTTCTTCGAAACTTCGTCTCCCGAGTGAAATGTGTCGCCTTATATACTCAATTCGAGCAGAGTAGATTTTTCGGGATTCTTCCGTTCTACAGATTAATCAGTACGGAAAAACATCTAAACAATTCCAGGAACGAGGAAATGTTTACGGCGCCGATTTATTTGTTATGCAAATTAGTCGCGTTTTATGATCCACAGCGGCGTAGCTAGGGGATTTCTTTTTCAATCTCGTAACAATAGTTTTAAATATATTTCGAAACATTTGATTGGTGTCACTTTCCTCATGTTTTCTTTTCAAAATTGGAAAACAACAAATTCGGCAGAAGCCCAGTCCTTGGCTAATACCACGACGAGTATTGAATTATATCAAATAGATAAATTTTTATTGTCAATTTTTTTTTATTTTTTTTTATTTCAGACACAAAAATATTTATTCAAAGGTAAAGTAACAGAAAAGTAATCAATTAATCATATTCTGTATGGAAATCAATATTTCATGACATGTTTACCTTATCTGCGAACTATGCTTTAAAATTAAGAACAAATTGATGAAAAAATTATCGTTCTAAAAAATACCCATATTTGAACCACCTAGAACATTGGAAACATTTTATCTAGAAGATACCAACCCGATGGAAATAGAACAAATAATAAAATCGTTGAAATTGAAAAAATCTCCAGACAAGATCTTTCAAAGCCATATTTACATAAATGTGGTGATGAATTGCAAGCCAAAAATTACAGGCCTCTTTCGCTAATATCAAATTCAGCTAAAACTTTTGAGAAAATTTTTAAATATAAATTGAAAGTTTTTTTTGTAAAAAAAATCATACGATTTGAATTTAAAAAAAACATTTCGACCCAGGATGCTACCTGTCGTCTAACTAATAATATAATAATATATCAACATCTTGATAATCAAAATACAGCTGCGGCTTTTTTTTTGGACCTAGCTGAAGCTTTTGATACAGTTGACCATAAACGACTATTGATAAAATTATCAAATATTGAATTTCACGGCAAAATTCATGATCTTCTCCAAAATTATTTGAAAAAAATATGTTAAAATTGATGAAACTATAAGTGAATAAAAAAATCTTTTTATTTGGTGTGCCACAGGGGACAGTTTTGGGGCCACTTCTATTTAGTATATATCTCAACGACATTTTTTATATCAATACTATAGATGATTCAGTAATATCATATGGAGAAAAAACTGGAATGAATTACAAACTAAGACCACATTAGATGCTAAGAAGATTGAAAATTGGTTTGATTAAAATGAACTTCGAAAAAACGAAATATATGCCCTTCACATTTTATAATAATACCCTACCAGAATTAGGACCACAAATACTTGACGATAATACTAGATTTGAAAAAATTGATAAGTAGTTTATCTTGAAAGGCATATAAAATGGGACAAACAAATGGTGTTCCTGTTGAGAGATTACGAAGTTTATTATCAAAATTCAAGTATCTTAAAACATTCATGGACATAAAAGCCCTAGACATTCTTTATTTCTCATTAATTCCTGGGGATTGGGGAGGAGTTATGAAATCCCACCTCAGAAATCTTGAGGTTCTTCAGCAATGTTTTTTTAAAATCATATATAGAAAGAGTCATTTTTATCCAACTGAAAATCTGTACAAAGAATCGAAGAAAATGGTCATAAGACAATTATTTGGATACAACATAATGATTTATATCTATGAACATAAAACTGATATAAAATTCAAATACAAGGAATAAAAATAATGTTGCAGTGAAAAATAAAGTTAATACAGCAAGGTCTCAGAAAAACATCAAATATTCATTGCCATTTTACTATGATTTGATTCCAAATCATATAAAAATCATCAAGTATTATTTTCTTTCAAAAAACAAATAAAAAAATAGATCAAGAGTCTCATCGAAATTTTTTTCATGATATCTTTCACTACAGTTAACTCATTTAGTTTATTTTATATTATCATTTTGTGCGATTTTGAAATTTTATAAAATATATTATGTATTCCTTTCTCTGATTTTCTCGCAACAACTATATGTTTTTTCAAAAGGTTTTCAATAATTTTTGAGAAAATGCTCAGTAATCCCATGGGTCTATAGTTACCAGGATTTTGGGGATCACCACTTTTGTAAATAGTTCAAACTGAAGTATGTTCCAATTCATCTAATTCATCTGGAAATATTTCTGTCAAGAAACATATATGTTGATACATTTTGATAAGGGTTCAGCAAAATATTTTTCAATTCAAAAATGCCTTTGATTTCCAAACCTTCTGAATCAGGACAAGTTTTTTTCAAGTTATTTATTACATCTAAAATTTATTTTCATCAATGGAAAAGAGAAGCATCGAAGAATAATTATGTGTAGAGCACAATGTTTCTGGAAATGATGACGTTAACGAAATCCATTTTGAGATTACGAAATGATACTCCAAAACCAAATCAAAAATTATAAAAAAACACATGTTCACATCCAAAAAAACAACCGATGTACGCTTAGTAATTTAATATAAATATTTAAGGACGCTGGTTTAGAACACAAAGACTTTCTCACTTACGTCGACTTCAAACTGATGATGAAGGAATACAAGGGGGACTTTGTGGCTATCGGATTGGACTGCAAAGGGGCGAAACAAAATTTCCTGGACACTTCCACGAACGTAGCTCGAATGACGAGTTTCCACATCGAACCTAACGTAGATGTGGAAAGGAACTTCTTCAGGCTGAAGTGGGATACGCTTACGACGTTTCTGGAGGAAAACAGGCAGAATATATTCTATTTGTTCCTGTTTTACGTGGTTACGATACTGTTGTTCGTTGAGAGATTCATACGTGAGTATTTAAAATAACAGTTTTTTGTCATATAAATAGCAATTCACCAAGTGGCTAGGTTCGTTAGGATGCCATTCGGTCTCAACACAGATCCATCCACTTTACAGCGATATATGGACATTGTTTTATTCAGTAACATTAATAAACTGGTTGGTAGATCATAAAAATGCCATTCTACTGACTAATGAGTGACAAGATCACATTGGTTACTTAAAACAATAAATCTTTTCAAGTGGTGATGTGGCAATAATTGATTGTGGGCCATTGGAAACGAAACAGAAGCTCTGTAGGTCGGCAGAACTTAATTATATAATAACGCTCAGACACGTCGACTACATTTTCGAGGGGACATCGTTCACAATGAAATTCACCCGAAATACATTCCATCCCTCGGAGCTGTGACAGCCACCCCTAAATTTTCAAACAGCAACATATGGCAAGTGATATCTCATTTGAAAGGTATTTTTGTTCCTAATATCAAACAATAAAAATAAATTGAGTCTATCGATTCGTTTTCGAAATATAGGAACTTGAAGTTGGGAAATCACTTTTTATTCACTCAATCAATAAAAACAATATCTGATAAAGCAAACTGTCGCAATAATTATTATTGTGGATGAACTAAATGTTCCAAATGTCTACCACCCATTTCCATACAATAGTAAAGTTCTGTTCAAAATGAGACCTCACATTTCGTAGCGTTTCCGCTGTTATTCGACGGCATTCTTCAATAATTTTATTTCGTAAATCTTCCAGAGATTCCGGTTCGGTTGCATAGATTTTGTTTTACAAGTGAAACCACATAAAAAAGTCGAGTGGGGTTAAATCTGGAGGTCAGGCTGGCCACTGTATAGATCCTCTTCTTCCAATTCAAATTCCAAGAAACATTATATCTAAAAACGCCCCAACAGGTTGTGCATAATGTGGAGGTGACCCTGCTTATTAAAATACCAAGTGGTCTTCATGGTAACGATCGTCATTTTCAATGATGTCTACTAATTGTGGATAAACAAATTCGTTCAATAATTCCAAATAAGTTTCTCCTGTCGGGTTACCGTCGAGAAATTTTGGTCCAGTCAGACGGTCCCCGAAAATTCCGGCCCAGACATTGAGTTTTCGGGGAGTTTGAGTATGGACTTCGTGGAAAACATATGGATTGACATCTGACCGCAATAACGACAATTATGACGATTCAGTCAAATTTCAAAAGAATGTAGACTCATCAGAAAAGCAGATGTTGAAAAGTAAATTTTCATCAGCATCTATTCTCGTAGTCATAATTTCACAAAATTCCTGTCGCCTATCAGAATTATCTTCATTCAATTGGTGTACCAAATGCATTTTGTATGGGTGGAATGTACGATGTTTCAAGATTCGGCGGGTACTGGTTCTACTGATATTGGTAACACTAGTCAATTTCCTTGTGCTCAATGTTGGTTCTGCATGAACTTGTCGTCAAACTGCAACTGAAACAGGTTAATTTCTCAACGGAAATTCACGTTCTGGCTCTCGTTTCTTGTTGGCCATTGATTCAGTTTGACGAAATTTTTGCACTAATTCTAGAATGTATTTTCTAGCGAAAGTTTGTTGTATACATTTCTGAGTTGAACCGCGTTGAATGTTTATAACCAAGATATTCAGCAGCTTTAGTCAAGTATTTCATCACTATAATGTCGTTTGGGCAGCAGGCACACTGAGCAATCATAACCGACCATCCGCGACCGTCCAACTACGACCAAACTTCCCAAAACGTGTATTCTTATCGGATAACTCACACTGAATGATCGTCTTCAACTGGTTTTCGAAGACCATGTTTGAAATTGCAATCTGCTGAAAATGTTGGTCGATCAGTGTGAGTTTGGAAGTTTTTATTGATCCCTTTCAATTTTTGGTCGTTGCTGGACGGTCGCGGACGGTCGAAGCTGGTCGGTCAGTGTGATTTCTAGCTGAATCACATTGATAGACGTCCACAATTGCGGTTTGGCGATGAAAAGCAACTCATGCATGTTTTTGTTGTAATCGCATTTCAGTCGAATTCTATAAAACGTCTATTTATCGATTTTTAAGAACCTTAACATTGGCATGAAATGTCCCATTTGAAATGCATTGACGTATGTCACGTTAAGTGACTTCTTAATGTGCATCAGACTATTAGTCTAGTCAACAAGTGCCATTTAGATCAACTTTTTTCAGCAGTCTCCGAAAATTATGATTGAGGTGTCATTCGATTCGGAATGACATCCAGATGATTTTTGAAAAAAATGAAGTTCCGCATGAAAAAATTGTAAAAGTTATTAACAATTAACTAAAAAAAAAAAGATGGCTTTAGTATTTTGTAAATATCTCAAAAACTAATTAAAATTTTTTAAATCTAAAAAAAGATTCAAAAAGAGGAGGAAATTTCCTAAAAAAAAGCTCAATTCCCGGAATTGTAGCATCAATATTTATAATTTTCCCAGAGGGATGAAAATACGGCCGAAAACGGGTACTCTGGCTCGGGCAAGCCACACCCACTTTGGACACTTTAACAATAAAAATTATTTTAAAATACTAAATATGAAAATAAAAAATTGGAAAAATTCAGGCACTAACTGAATAGATTAATGAACAATAATCCGCTTGAAAAAAATTTTTATCACAATTTTTCAATTAGTTAATCAATAGTTAATTAATAATTTTTTTCTGCTTGAACATGAACATTGCAAGTGTGATAATTGTTAAACTATAAATTTAAGATTTTTTTCCTCTTTTGGAGCAATTCTTGAAAGGCTTCAGAATAGAACCCCGTTGGAAAAATTAAAAAGTTTTTATTTTTCAGTTTTTTATTAACAATTTTCGTTGTTGCAAAATTAAATACTTAAATTAATCATTGAAAAAAAAATTTTTTTTCAAATATTATCAATAATCCGTTTTTATGTTATCAGGAACTACATAGAAATAATTTTTTTAAATTTTCATCTCTAATTGTTTAAAAAATTGTTATAAACAAATGCGTTGTTTATAAGATAATTGAAATTTTTTTTATGGAATTTGAATCTTTGATACAAATAATGATTTTTAAAAGAAAAATTGTTCCTTAAAAAAATTTTTTTATTGCTTGAAAACGCATTTGTTAATTAACAATTATTTTCTCCCGCTTCTAATTAATATTAAGGAACCATTTTTTTTTTTAAATCATTATTTGTCTTTCTTTCTGATATAAAAAAAAAAATCCATTTTATTTAATTTTTCATTGTTTATGCAATAAACAATTTGTTATAAACAAATAAATTTTTACCTTATATTTTTTTTCTATTCTAATTTCTGTCACAAAAAGAGACATGATTTTTTTTCTTTTTTAAAATTTTTTTTGTTATTTTTTATTTAATTTTTAAATATAAGTTCTCTCTAACTTCGTCATTCTTACCTGGTCTTCATCCTTAAAATTATTATAATTTACAAACTAATGGAGATACGATGAAAATACTTAAGACTTATTTATTCTCCATTACATAAAAAACAAATTTAGCAGAAAAGTTCAGTTGTTACTTATTTATTTATTGAATTTATAGCAATTGTTGTTGAAAAATACTTAGGGAAAATTTTTTTTTTTGTTTTAATGATTAAAAATCTTATCAACTATTAAAAATATGACTACTTCATTCAAGTATCTTATCAATTATTGTTCATTACTCAACATTTTTACCTTTTATATATTAATATCACTTTATTATACTTCAAATTCTGAATATTACCATGTAAACAAAAAATATTTGCAGAGTTCATTAGCCTAAGTGTTTTTGAAAGGAAGAATGATCTTTAAATTGATTTTCATTTAACAAAATTTATTAATAAGTAGTTATTAACATTTACAATATTTTTTTTTTTTTTTCATTTTATTGTACATTCTGTTTATTTTTTGAAACGTTTCTTTGATGGTGGCTCATAGTCTACAGTTTCTTCTTGTCTCATGTTTTCATCGTTCTCTTCGTTCTCCAGCAAAGTTTCCACAAATTGTCCAATAGAGATGTCATAATCAGCACAGGCACTATCGTCTTCATTATCATTTTGTAATGCGTTTTCTTCATCAACATCGCCGAGAATTTTAAAAAAGAAAAAAAATCATGTCTGTTTTTGTGACAGAAATTAGAATAGAAAAAAAAATATAAGGTAAAAATTTATTTGTTTATAACAAATTGTTTATTGCATAAACAATGAAAAATTAAATAAAATGGATTTTTTTTTTTTTATATCAGAAAGAAAGACAAATAATGATTTAAAAAAAAAAATGGTTCCTTAATATTAATTAGAAGCGGGAGAAAATAATTGTTAATTAACAAATGCGTTTTCAAGCAATAAAAAAATTTTTTTAAGGAACAATTTTTCTTTTAAAAATCATTATTTGTATCAAAGATTCAAATTCCATAAAAAAAATTTCAATTATCTTATAAACAACGCATTTGTTTATAACAATTTTTTAAACAACTAGAGATAAAAATTTAAAAAAATAATTTCTATGTAGTTCCTGATAACATAAAAACGGATTATTGATAATATTTAAAAAAAATTTTTTTCAATGATTAATTTAAGTATTTAATTTTGCAACAACGAAAATTGTTAATAAAAAACTGAAAAATAAAAACTTTTTAATTTTTCCAACGGGGTTCTATTCTGAAGCCTTTCAAGAATTGCTCCAAAAGAGGAAAAAAATCTTAAATTTATAGTTTAACAATTATCACACTTGCAATGTTCATGTTCAAGCAGAAAAAAATTATTAATTAACTATTGATTAACTAATTGAAAAATTGTGATAAAAAATTTTTTTCGAGCGGATTATTGTTCATTAATCTATTCAGTTAGTGCCTGAATTTTTCCAATTTTTTATTTTCATATTTAGTATTTTAAAATAATTTTTATTGTTAAAGTGTCCAAAGTGGGTGTGGCTTGCCCGAGCCAGAGTACCCGTTTTCGGCCGTATTTTCATCCCTCTGGGAAAATTATAAATATTGATGCTACAATTCCGGGAATTGAGCTTTTTTTTAGGAAATTTCCTCCTCTTTTTGAATCTTTTTTTAGATTTAAAAAATTTTAATTAGTTTTTGAGATATTTACAAAATACTAAAGCCATCTTTTTTTTTTTAGTTAATTGTTAATAACTTTTACAATTTTTTCATGCGGAACTTCATTTTTTTCAAAAATCATCTGGATGTCATTCCGAATCGAATGACACCTCAATCATAATTTTCGGAGACTGCTGAAAAAAGTTGGTCTAAATGGCACTTGTTGACTAGACTATATAGGTAATGCCACAGTTTAAACACCACATGTATACTTTTCAACGAGTTAAAATCGAACGATACGTAGATTAAGGTATATCAATTAATCTTTTTACCAAGTTATAAATTAGTTCATCCGGATGCCATTTGGTCTCAACATAACACCTTCCATCTAGCGAGTTGTCAAAAATCGATTGACATTATTCTGAACTTTGATATTTCAGATTATTCCTTCATGGCTGAGCATACGGACTTGAGACACATCATGGGAGTAGGCATAGCTATTACCAGAGGATCGGCGGCTTCACTTTCGTTCTGCTACAGTATTTTATTGTTGACAATGTCCAGAAACTTGATAACGAAATTGAAGGAGTTTTCGATACAGCAATACATTCCTCTAGACACGCACATACAATTTCACAAAATTGCCGCCTGTACAGCCTTATTTTTCTCCATCCTCCATACAGTGGGCCACATAATAAATTTCTACCACGTGTCAACGCAACCGATTGAAAATCTGAGATGTTTCACCAACGAAGTCAGATTCCCGTCTGATTACAAGCCTGGTATTACATTTTGGCTGTTTCAAACCATAACAGGTACTTTCTAGATCCATATAAAGGGTTTTCCCGAAATTTGAGCAATACATGAAAGGGGTGATAGAAAATGAAAAATCAAAGCGGAATACATTTTTCTCGAAAAAACGTCATTTTGGAAAATATTGGACTTTGAAGTATTCGGAAAACTCTGGCAAACTTTTGGGAACCTCTGGCCAATGATCAACGGCCCCTAGATGTAAGGGAAGTGGTGACAAAAAAAGGCCGGTGGGTAATAAATAACTTTGACAATGTTGCCGACGTTAAATGTTGAAAGATGGTATGGTGAAGTAAACGAGTAAAGTTCCCCTTTAAGCTGTGGGGGTCGCTGAGTTGGCTTGGCTTCGGCCGCAACAACCCTTATCTTCATCAGTTCTTCTCTAAAGGCAAAGCTCGCGAGCTAATCGATTTAGAGTCGTATATTGTTTGTCGTGGTATTCTTCGATCATATCGCTTCTTGCATTCATTTGTGACTATTTTACGTGCATATCAAAGATGAATTTTGGTTAAATCGTTTGACGAATCCATCCGTTTTATGTAGATAGGTAGCTAGATTCTTGTTGTGTTTCGGTATTCGACTGCATTCGTATTTTCTTCACTTACATCTCTGTGTTTCGAAATACCTACAATCCCTGTTGGACTCGCCACTATGGAAAATGTTAGTGTTGTTAGGTATTACGCACACGTTGTTTGCAATCGCGGTACTTTTCCAGGAACTCGATATTTCAATCGGATAATCGACGAAAATTTCGAAGCGATTAGGTAGGTCGTTGGAACCTAGATAAAATAACAACGCCGTTCGACAGATGCGATAACAAGGTAGTTTTCAGCGTGCTTGTGACTCGCTACTTCGTCGAGCGAGACTGCATAGAAAGTGGTGGCGGTCATTTCGAACACCTGTTGTGAAAAATCAAATTTTGTTTTATTTTCAGTAACTTTTTAATTCCCTGTTATGAAATAAGAATGCCTCATTGCCCTCATTTTGATTTAATTCGGTGTTTTTATTTCGGTTCACTTCGAAGCCAAATGTAATAACTGGCAAGGTTTACGAAATAATAATAAACTGGCAACGGTGCGGGAATACGAGTAATAAACACAGTACTAGAAAATAGGCGCCCTAGGAACTGATGAATGAAAGCAGTGCTTCCCAAACAATCGTGACTAAATTAGTCTATTTTTAAGAGATTTTCAAGTGCTTGAGAAAAAAGATAGATGCTTTTTATTGTGTCATGTCTCATAGAACACCTCATTTTATTTATTGCTCCAGTTTCGGAAACACCCTGTATACAGTATGTTATCATTAATGGACTCGTTTTAGGTGTCACTGGTGTACTGCTGTTCGTTATCATGTGCATAATAATAGTGTTCGCTCACCCAACGATACGAAAGAAAGCCTACAAGTTCTTTTGGTTCACTCACAGTTTATACGTCGTATTTTATGGATTGTGTTTGATCCACGGTTTGGCTAGGCTGACGGGAGCGCCAAGGTTTTGGTTGTTTTTCATCGGTCCAGGAATCGTATTCGCCCTTGATAAGGTAGCGTTTTTCACCAGGCGCAAGCTTCGAGAATGTTCTAAACGGAATAGTTTCTTTCAGGTCGTGAGTTTGAGAACGAGGTATATTTCTCTGGACGTTATTGAAACGGAGCTGTTGCCATCGGATGTGATTAAAATCAAGTTCTACCGCCCGCCAAATTTGAAATATCTTTCAGGGCAGTGGGTTCGACTGGCTTGTACGAAATTCAAATGCCACGAGTTTCATTCTTTTACTTTGACATCCGCACCGCATGAGAACTTCTTGTCTTGCCACATAAAAGCACAAGGTAGGAATTTCAGTTGATAACGAGATCAGATTATCAGAATATTTTATTCTACCGGTTCGAAAATATCAATAAAATACAGAGTGGGCCAAATTGGACAGTTTTAAAGGGAAAAGTACTGTTTTCAAGCTAGATAGGTGAAAACTGATGGCTGTGTCTGCGGGTCTAATTTTATGACAAACATAATGGTGAAAACCGCATATCGATATCTATCATCGCTTCTGAGTTACGGTATGTTTTTCGAAAATGTGCATTTTCGAAAAGTTGCTGTAACTTTTTTCCTGTAAAAAATTTCTTGTTTCTACAAAAACATTTCCCGGGCACTTTTTTACGAAGAACGCAATGGAGTTAGTAACTTATTTTTTCAAAAAAAGATATCTATAGTTATTGATGGAATAATATTTTTTTTAACGATACACCCTGTATATTTTTGCATATTTCAGTAGAGATCGAAATTACTTTTCCAAAAATGTAGCACACTTGATGTTTTGCTGGAGTCATCTTTGAAATACAGAGCTTATAGGTTTTTTCATGTAGACTTTAAAACGTACACTTTGAACAAGTAGGCTTTGGATGACGCGGCGATAAAACAGAAAGAAATTGCAATCACAGCAGTAATTAATACTTATAGTGTCAATAAAACTGATAACAATTTATATATTGTATACTATATTGACTACTAATAAATGAAACTGCAACAATAATAATAATGATAAAAAAACAGTGAAATATATTTCTTCAGAGAGAGTGTTCAAAATGTCTACCAGCTTCTCCTATACACATGCGACACCATTTCTGAACGGTTTTTGCCGAATTAATTAGTTTAATAGGAGTGAGAGAAGCAAAACTTTGCATCACTGCCGCTTCCAATTCGTATCTAGAATTGGTCGGCAATTTAAAAATAAGATCTTTCAACCTTTCTCAGAGTTGAAAGTCCATAGGCCTTAAGCCCGGTGACCTGGCTGGCCAACGGTTGGGTCCTTGGTTGGCTATCCAATTATTACCAACATTTGCAGCAAAAAAGTTGATGACAATTGCAGTGTTGTGAGGCGAAGTCCCGTCGTGTTGTAAATATTAATTTATTTATTTATTGAAAGAATAGCTTCCAGACAGAATAAGTTCCGGTATGAGGACGTTGTACATATGTTAAGAAAAATAAAAAAAAATCAGAAATCACTGTTGAAAAATTAACAACAATGATAATTGTAAAGTCATAATAACATTGAAAAAAAAATCATAGATCAGTCAACAAAGATCAAATCTCAACAGCAATTTCAATAATACGGTTTTATCTATTCCGTAAGGAAATAATGTGCTTTTCCACAGAGATTTTGAATTTTGAGAAATTTCTGCACCTTTTTATATTATTGGGTAATTTATTGAATTCAGCTAGAGCAGCGTGGGTAAATCTTTTTTGACCAACCGAAGAGCTAGCAGAATATATTTTTTTGATCTCCATTAATGGAAATTCATCAATAAGAGTGCCAGTATAAATGAACGGGCCGATAATTTTACCCCTGAAAACACCTGCCCACGCACTAAATCCAAATCTTCCTTGACTCGTCTGCTCCACAATAGAATGAGGATTTTGTTGTGACCAAGTATAAGAATTGTAGCGGTTGAAAATACCGGCACTGCTCACACAAGCTTCGTCTGTCCAAATACAATTTAACGAAAAATCACGCTCTTGGTTACAATTTCCCAGGAACCACTAGCAAAAATCCATGCGGCGTTCAAAATCTCCTGGTCTGACTTTTTGAACTCTTCTGGTCCTGTATGGTTTGTATTTGTGCTTTCACAAAATCCGCCTAACGTTAGTTAGGTAGCTCCTTAAACGACTATTTCATCCAACCCTTTATCCCTATCTGATTCATATAATTTTGAACTTTTCTTTTCAAATCGACAACCTCATCAATTAGGTTGTGTCACAAAAACGTCTCTAAAAGGCTGCCTTCTTTCTGGAAACCTCTCGGCGTGATACAAATTGCTTGCTGCTTCTGCATTTTTCGGTTTTGTATAAAACAGCTAGACTATCATACCTCATTTTCCATAATTCTCATACTCCATTGCGAATGTGTTTGAAAATTGAACAGAAACCACGAATTGAAGAGCGTCTTTATTGCCTAAATCAAAATTTGACAGCTACCAGTAAACATTTGCATTCCAGTTTTATCGCCGCGTCATCCAAAGCCTACTTGTTCAAAGTGTGCGTTTCAAAGTATACATGAAAAAATCTAAAAGCTCTGTATTTCAAAGATGACTGTAGCAAATCATCAAGTGTGCTACATTTTTGGAAAAGTAATTTTAAGCTCTACTGAAATATGCAGGAATATACAGCAGGGTTCCCACATTGGAAGCGAGAAAATTTTCCCTGACCATGCACAAACTTTTTTCAGGACCAGAAGTCAGCTTCCATAGAGTAATTAATACAAATAAGTAAATGAAAAACTCGTTATCATCAAAATATAATTAATAATAGATAAAAAAATAAAAACCATCGAATAAGTATTTCAATGCTGCAACAACCACCTATATTCCATTCCGTGAAAAACTCGAAATTAACGATTCGCTTGTATCAATGCCAACCGAATTAGTAAAAAAAATGATCATCAGAAATTCTCGAGCGCGTCAGATTAAGGTAGGGTGAGTTAATTACAAAACAAAATTTGATTATAAAAATAATCCAGTCTTTCGCAAATTTTCCTATACAATAGGATTGTCGGCAAACGACGAACAGAAATAATTCAACAGCCCCATACGACCGCCGAATCACGTCTATCCAACGCCTGGCAAAGTTTTCCTGCAAGGATATACTTTGCAATCTTCCTGTAACAACCACCAACTGGCAATCGAAAACGTGTTACATCTGCAGACCGGTTTCGCGATTCAACTCGCTCATCAGTACAGACTCGGCCACAATATGTAATTGATTTCCAATCGGTTTTGTTAACAGGCACTACGATAACTCTGGCACCCACTAAGAAAGTGGGTAGCAGAGCCATCTATAGAAACCACAGAAAGATTCCGGCCAGTACCACGATTCGTTTGATTATTCTTATAATCAAATTTTGTTTTGAAATTTATTGCCTTCCGTCAAGTACTATTAGTTCCACATGAGAAATATTCAAATATTTTTCATGATGAAAATTTAGATATTCGACTCAAACAAAGTCGTGGGACTGGTCGGAATCTTTCTGTGGTTTCTATAGATGGATCTGCTACCCACTTTCTTAGTGGGTGCCGGAGATATCGTAGTGCCTGTTAACAAAACCGATTGGAAATCAATTACATATTGTGGCCGAGTCTGTACTGATGAGCGAGTTGAATCGCGAAACCGGTCTGCAGATGTAACACGTTTTCGATTGCCAGTTGGTGGTTGTTACAGGAAGATTGCAAAGTATATCCTTGTAGGAAAACTTTGCCAGGCGTTGGATAGACGTGATTCGGCGGTCGTATGGGGCTGTTGAATTATTTCTGTTCGACGTTTAACGACAATCCTATTTTATAGGAAAATTTGCGAAAGGCTGGATTATTTTTATATTCAAATTTTGTTTTGAAATTTATTGCCTTTCGTCAAGTACTCTAGTTCCACATGAGAAATATTTAAATATTTTTCATGATGAAAATTTAGAGTTAATTACATGCTAAAAAGTGTATATTCTACTAATCTGACAATTTGAGAGTGACGTAATGAAAGGGAAGGGCTACCAAGTTGTAAAAAAACGTCATCTCGACATTCTCGAGCGTGGCTAAATTTTTATTATTTTGAAGGAAATAATTCAAGGACAATGAGAAATATATACTGACGATTTCTAAAAGACGAAATAACAAAAATTCTAATGCCTATATTCCCCTCTCCGCGTTACTATTTCTCTCTCACTCTTTCTCTATCTACTTGGCTTGGCCAAACTTAGATTTTGAATATAATTTGAACCGATTCGTACCGGTAGATATTGAGAGAAAAACTACGAAATGTTTTTCAAATATGTTTTTTTTTAATAACTTTTAAACAGCTCTATCGATCGATTTCAAAAACTAATCAGCTCTCAATATCAAAAAACCACGTCGATCGCTGTCAGTCCGGTCAGGATCGGTTGATTCGTTCGTGAGTTATCGTTGTCGAAAGAAAATCGAAAAAAGTGTTTTTTCGGAATCACTCTGAAATTTCTAGTTCGATCAATTCATACTTAAAGATTATCCATGGAGCATGAAAAACTGCGTCGAATGCCGCCAACCGCGTGAAAATCGGTTCGTTTATTCAAAAGTTATTGCGGTTTGAAAATTCAAAATATTGTACAAACTTCTATCGGACTTTTGAGCTCGGAAAGCTCATAATGACACAAAAATCATATTTTTGAGTTCGGAGAGCTCAAAAACAAAATAAGTGAAATGTTGAGCGCTTAGGTAAGGAGTTAGCGGGAAGTTGCAGGGATGGCCTTTAGGGTCAACCGTTTTTCTAATTTTTTTTTGTCAGAGTAGGCGAATCCCTCTAGATAATCGTCAGCTTATATCTTAATCTGACGCGCTTGAGTATTTCAAACTGGCGATTTTTTTTTCATATTCAATAATGGCCGCGAGTTTGCGTCACATCGACATCGTCAGAAACCTCCTAAGAAAATCTGACGCGCTCGATAATTTTTTTTTTTTTTCATTTTCAACCCTTACCTACGACCACCCCCATCATGCAAAAGATCAGATTAACATACGTACATTATTAAAAACTCGTAGGACATTGAGGCTATCAAAATCTGACGCGCTCAAGTATGTCCATGCAACAGTTTTTTTTTACAAATTTGAAAATCTATAGCCGCTTTCCCCACCGATGAAAAGATATACATTACTAACATTTTTTTCTTCTTTTCATCTAAGCTTTGCTACCCAATAGGTCTCTATGACGTAACCCCACATTTAGCATCGTGGGCTCCCCTACTACTAGCAAAACATCTAATGTGCCAATTTTTGGAAAAGTAATTTTAAGCTCTATTGTTATATGCAGGAATATATAGGGTGTCTCGTTTAAAAAACATATTTTTTCATCAATAACTATTGGATATCTTATTTGAAAAAATAAGTTACTAACTCCATTGCGTTCTTCCAGGGTTGCTAGCGCTTCAGAGGTTGAAAAATAGTAGAATAGTGACTTAATTTTCACAGAAATAGTGACTACTTATTGGATTTTTTGTCTTAATAGTGACATTTTCCCAACCAATTGAGGAACTTCTATGAAAGCTGGTCATATTTTCCTTCATCATTCCAGGAGCTCCTTTGCAGTATTTTAATGAGAAATTTTTAGGATATGGGAAGTAAATGAAGGCCAAGATAAATACTACAAAAAGAGGATAAGAATATTTATCAAGATTAAAGTAATTGAAGTAATCTGTTCTACCTATCATTCAAAGTTAAGCTTTGGAAAGAAAAACTTTTTTTTTGGGCCAACGTTTTGAACTATATTTAAATCATCATCAGGGTTCTGTAACAACGGATTTTTTTTTGAAACTTTGTTTTACTTGCCACCATGTACTAAAATTCGACGAGAATAAAAGTTTGGATATTCGGGAGGACTGACGAAAATTTTGTTTTCCTCTACTTAAAATGCTTGAAATAATTTCAAAAACGGACACATCAAGATTATTTGAACAATTAAAACATCAACACATACACGAATACTGAGAGCCAAGTTAAAATGTTTTTTTTTCTGAAAATTTTATAAAACGGACCAAAAAAGAAGGGGAAATAAAAACATCAAGGACATGAACATATGATTAACTTCAAACTAAAAAATATTGTGTTTGAACCTTCAATTCCTTCTGGTATTGACACTGTTATGTTTGAATATGTGAATAATTTCACATAAAGGGTTGCGTATCAAAAACGATGGGTGTCATAAAGTTAAAACTGTGATCTTTTTTTGTGATATGTTACAGGTAACATTTAGTATGTCCTATATAGACCTGAGGGCAATTCTCACACTTAATTTGGTTAACCATATTTGATGTTTTTGTTTTTGGTGTGAAGAGAAATGTCTTCCAATGGTGTTTTATTTTCAAACGCTATTTTTGAATGTTCATCTTTAATAACCGCTGCAAGTCTTTCTGAAAGATTTTTTACATATGGTATTTTGTTATATGTCGATTTTGTTGTTCTACTCGTTTTTTTCAGTGTTTTGTTTTTCGCTTAGTATTATTTTTGACTAATGATGTTTGGTAATTATTTTGTACAAGGTATTTTTTTATCATTTCTAAATTTTTTGGTGGTATTCTGGATTAGAAATTGCAAGTGCTCTTGGTTTTAGATTTTTTATGACGCAAGGTATTCTAACGAGTACCTTATTCTAACCAATTCTAAGCTCTGAAATAGTGACGATAGTGACCAAATTTCGAAAATAGTGAGAAAAGTGACACGATTTTAAAATAGTGACCAATAGTGACTCACTGGCAACCCTGCGTTCTTCGTAAAAAAGTGCTCAAGAAATGTTTTCATAGAAACAAAGAAATTTTTGACAGAAAAAAAGTTACAGCATCTTCTCGAAAATGCTCATTTTTTAAACACATTCTGTAACTCAGAAACGATGATAGAGATATCGATATGCGGTTTCCACCATTGAGATTGTCATAAAATTTGACACTCAGACACAGCCATCAGTTTTCATCTATCCAGTTTAAAATCAGAACTTTCCTTTTGAAAGTGTCCAATTTGACCCACTCTGTACAAGTCTGATCTCGTTCTCACCCGGGATATCAAAACTACATTTTTTTCAATACAAAGTAGGAATAATGATAAGATTATATGCTACTCTCCTCTGTTCGACTAGAGAATTAATTGATATATCTAGGTCCCTGGACATGGAAGTTACGTAACTATTTCGACCCCTGTAACTACGATCCCGAAGAACAGCCAAAAATATTACTCGAAGGTCCTTTCGGAGGTGGTAATCAGGACTGGTACAAATTTGAAGTGGCTGTTATGGTAGGAGGAGGTATAGGAGTTACGCCCTATGCTTCCATTTTGAATGATTTGGTTTTTGGGACTTCAACTAATAGATACTCTGGAGTAGCGTGTAAGAAAGTGAGTATAGTTCTTGCCAATCTATTGAATACTTTTCTGATACTTGAAAAAATTACTCAAAAAAACTTGAATAAGAGCATTTCCTTATGTTTATTCACCTCACCCAATGGACTCGTGTTTCCTAACCTTATTCTGACTAAGTGGTATAGACAAAGTCACGATTCCTTAATATTCCTTGGATGTCCATTAAGTTGATATATTTCCTTGCTTACTGTAAACCCCTGACGGCTTCAGACCTCGTTAAGCTGATTTGCGCCCCATAATCTATCATCGCATAACAACATCACTCACTGTATTAATTTATATATCTGGGGTGCAACTAGTATCCTCAACTCCTCTGTTTCCGGCGACGCCTGGGGTCGATTTAATTGTCTCTCTACTTCTGCACCTACGTGCTTGATGACATGGCTTATGACATTTGTAACAAAGATTCGGCCTTCTGTCGCTACCAGATTGTGGATATGGGCTGGCAAAATGATCATTTCCACCACAAAGAAATCTTGCATATTTGAACTGTTGTTGTCAACGTTTTCTCTCTTGGGACAGCTTCATGTTTTCTATGATATCTTCTAGTTCTGCTGTTTCCAATGCATTTTCCTCAGTAACAAGTTAGGCTGATAATATACCCTTTCCATACTGGGATTTAATAGTCCCACGGCAAACTGCGTTGTAAAATATCTGCGTCCAAACGATCTTTCAATATCTTGTCTACATTGTCATTTTTTGTGGTGATGGTGAAGCGAGTTATGCGTCAGAGTGTTGAGTCATGCTAGGTACTGACTTCCCTATGTCTTTGACGACATTTGTGTGATTGATTTCTCAATTTTCAGGTTCGGTTCTGATAATTGCTTAGCTTAGTTTTAATCGAGCTATGGCAACTTTCTCTTACTCACTCCAGCTTGCGATATGGGCAGTTTCCTGAGTTTTCTGTAAAAAGGAATGGGGTCAATATGTATTGATAAATGAATTATTATAACTTCTTTCGTTTCTGGTCCATTTTGCTCTTTTCAGCACGCTTCTTCAGTTATACTTGCAACAAAACTACCCCACACCTGACACCAATTGTGACGACCTCCGGAAGGTTGGAAAGATGTTTAAATCGAACGATATGATTTACTGGGTGGATCTTATTATTAGGATTTGTTTTTTTTTTCAAGTAGAAGTAAAACACAACATTTCAAGTCATTATGTCAACGTATTTCATACGAAAACAATAAACTAATATTCATAGTCAACAATCTTCATTACAATAAGGTTTCGTATATCTACTTACATCTGTGATAGGTCAAGACAAGGCAGAAATTGGAGCATTTCTTTTCGAAGCAGCAATCCGTGCAACCGTTAAACTCGGTCTCGTATTCGACACTGAACGGACGAACCCAAACTCTGTCACAGAGTTGGAACCCGTTCAGCAAAAAGCTCACGTCAAACCTAAGGAAAAGAATGCATGGGGTCTTCTCAAGAACATTGAAGACCTTGGCTTATCCATAAACGTGACCTTTGCATTTCTCAGGTCAAGTGGACTCAAGTCAGAAACCGAGGGATTCATAATGCCCTGCCAAGATGGGGTCTTCAACACCCTCGTCTACCGTAGTCGCGTGATGTGTATAGAGGTCCCTGACACTAGATGCAGAGCGTGTCGTGGGGCAACTGAAACCATAATGCATTTGTTGTTAGCTTGTCCTACAAGTGTTGTACTACTATCTACGACACTCGTACGGTGTAGACGAGACACACATAGAGTCCGTTGTGGAGAATGAGAAGTGCCGAATCTATTGGAACTACTCATTCCCCACCCTCAGGCAAATACAAGCCAATAAGATAAGCCTGATGTAGTCCATCAATGTAGGACGATTTTAGTCATTGAGTTTTCAGCGCCTGGCGAAACGAATATCGTCCGAAAAGAGGAGGAAAAACGGACTAAATATCGAGATCTACTCTTTGAACTCCGCAGGCTTTACCAAAAACCATTCTGTCAAGATGGTGGTTCTGATTATAAGGGATCATGGTGGAATGATGGACACACTGCTCTCAAACTTAAAAATCATACCGGCTTGCCGTAATATGGCAGAAATCTTAGCCGGACGAATGCAGAAGGCCGTAATTCTTGGTTCACTCCGCCTGCTCAGGGCACATGATTCTCGGACCCAATAGTCGCTTACCTTCCGGAAGTGTCGGGGCTCCGGAGACTGGGCCTGTCTGGGAAATTCCTAACGGATACATAAAATAATATTAAAGCAATGATAAACTGTATTCAAGTTCACTTGCCTTACACTGATGACAGTTTCATTACGTTTCATATCTCTTTAGGCCATCATCACATGTCGGACAGTTAAAATAGCAAATGCAAAGCGCCACGGTAAATAATAATAATTGCCGTCTTCTACCCGCAGAGGCTATGCCTTTGGGACTCTACGAGAGGCAGTATTATTATTGTCAAGTGGAGGAAGTATTACATATAGTGTAGTAGTAAGTTTTTTTAACTTCTGAAGAAGTAAATTTTGACTTTCCAAATTTTTTGAAGGGAGTTTTCAAAAATCATTAAAACATGTCATCCCAAACTGATATTCTTCATAAATCATTGAATTCAGAAGGAAAGATGCTTGAAAAAACTTAAAAAAATTAAGTTGATAATGGTTTATCAATAACAAAATGTTGGATTGTAAAACTATATAAATAAAAAAATTCATGGTACAAAAATCAAATTTTTTTCTTGAATTGTTTACTCCCCTATGAATTATCCTCCTGTTAGGCAATTTTTCTCCCATTCAACCAAAACTATATAACCTTTTCCAATATCCCCATGGTGGATATCCTTATAGCTTAGACTCCCTATATGTATGTTAGGTTAACTAGTGACTTGACTATTTATTATGATTAATTTTTATCTTGTTTCATTCAAGAATGTAATTTAATGAAAATATATTATAAGTACCTAATCCAGCCTTTCAAAAATTTCCTATGCTATCGGAGTTTTGTCAACAAACGTCAAACAGAAATGAACGGTTCGATTTTAGGTTTATTTCCTGTGGATATGCCCATCCCACAAACACTTCGAATGGTTCATAGATGTACTGAGAGATGTGGAAAAAAAAGATGTGACTAACGTTTTAGAAATTCACATATTCATAACACAGTTTTTCCACAAATTCGATCTGAGGACGACTATGCTGTATATATGCGAGAACCACTTCCAAAGATTATCGAAAACATCAATCTTCACAGGATTGAAAGCAGTCAACCACTTTGGTCGACCTGACATGACGTCGTTCCTCAAATTCGTCCAGAAACGACACAGTTATGTATGTTGACGACGAAGTAATAGTAATAATTATTTGTTTTTTTTATAATGTTTCATTTTAGGTGAGCAAAATTGGAGTTTTCAGTTGCGGTCCCCGACCTTTGACAAAGAGCGTTATGTCTGCCTGTGATGAAGTGAATAAGGGAAGAAAACTTCCTTACTTTATACATCACTTTGAAAATTTTGGATGAGAAACAGATATTATGATCCATACCAGTTGGTTGTATATATGTACACATAATATGTATTAGGAGTATTTAATTGCTTTTTATATCTACAGTTTAAAAATAAATTATTGTTTCCAATCTTCAGAGTGCATTATTCGCGAACGTTTTCAAAACAACTTCAAAACACTGAATCAAGACTCATCTTAGGTGCTCTTCGTGCATTCAAAAATATCATTTTCCAGGATATCTTCAGCTTGGTCGACAGTCCATGTCTCCCTGGTTTTTAGGTTGTATTGACTGGACTTCTTCAAACACATACTTGTCAAAATTTATCAGTTCTTTGGGCTTCTTGTATGTTATGATCAAAGTATTGAATTTATGAGAGAATGACACATTGGATTGTTCCAGTCCTAAATTAAGCCTATCAAGTTCTGGAATGATCAGCTTTTTATAATATTTTTTATTGGTTGTTTTAACTACGAGACACCTCTCTTCAGGATTCACTGTAACGGAGTAAGTGTCAAGTGTATATGGCAGGTTCCGGATCCTCCATTCCAAGTTCTTTCTGGTATTCCTACGCGAAACGAATGGTTGATTCGAACTCTCAGAGATGATTGTTTGATTGTCACTACCATAAACTGGCTCGCGGTCTCCTACTTCCACATCCCATTGATCCTCGCCACTCAGATCCTGTTTACATTTCCAAGCCCTTCTAGTAAGAACACCTGTGTCCATGTTATATTCTTCCACCATTTGCTTTCCATTCTCGAAGTCATAATGTATCTTTTTCAAATTATTATCTACCAAGCAGGATTTTTTCGATCGTTTGATTTCGGCAACCCAATCATTCATTTTCGAAATGTAGTTTTGTTTTGACACTTATGACATGACAGACGTTTATGTTTTGTTTTCGAATCACGGAACACATTTCTGCTAAGCTTATGGATAGAAACCATAAAATTGTGGTAAATCAGTGCACCCAATCTTGATACCTCAAATTCCCTACTATGTTGAGCGTTACTTAAGCTTGGTTTACAAAAACTTCGCCAGTGATGTTTTAAAAAGTGAAGGAGAACTGATTTACGCTTGGTTTTCACTGGTCTTGGATAGTATTTTTAGAAAAACTATCAACTGTCACAAATATAGTGCTCGAACAAACTTGAGCGACTAATAACTTTTGTTTTTCCAAAATACTTCTTAACGTCTAGAGAGATATTGCAATAACGCCAGACAGTATTGAAGGCAACTTTATTTCAATAGTGACTACATAACTTTTATTTGCCAAAGGGTGTTTCGATATCGATTTTTTTTGAAAGAGTCATTTAGTTATCACTCGAAGTGAAAATAAAGGAACTTCAAATCCGACCTTAATCGTCCTCTAATAAAGGCAGGTAGTATTTTAATAAAATTTTCCTTATTCCAGATTCACATTGCGCGTGCGTATATGTCAAAATAAGGACAACTTTATTACTGACTGACGTTAACTTTGAACTTCAATATCTCTCTAATGATTAACGCAGGAACGAGTTCAAGAACATTTGGTGTTATACCATTAGGGTGACTACGCCTATAAACGAAAATGTCGGTCGGGGGGGATTAACATTCTGTAGTCGACAGTTATATCTCTTTCTCTCCCATGGATTTAATGGTGGTGGCATAGAATTCCATGGTACGCAGAATCCAACTCATGTGCTGCCAACTTCGACCGCAGTTTTTTTGTAATCTTATTGTTTGTCCCCTGTTAGGTTTGATGCTACAAGATAACAGATGCCGCTAAAATGTCGATTTCTGAAAAAATGAAACCTCATCGTTTTTCCGCTGAACTCTTCAAATTGCAGGTGCTCTTTCAACCCTGTATGGGCACGCATGTATCTGAAACATCGACATAATAACCTTGAACTAGACTGCTAATCCCATATACGAAAAGTTCACCCATTTACGAAATTTCAGTGAGCCTCAAGCGCATGCGCAGTTAGGGTGTTTGCGGAGTCCCAACCAATCAAAATGGCCGTTGCCATGAAACAACGTCTCAAATGACAGTTTTGAGCCTTCTGCGCATTGCGCAGACACGTTTTCATAAATTCAATTGGGATGAATTTTTCGAGTAGAAGGAATATGACCATTAGCAGTCTAGTTTGAGGTTATGTCAATGATTTGAAACAGCATTAATGATTTTTCGACGTGAATGTGGAGTAAAATTGACAATAAAAGCACGTCATACGTCAACTTTCAAAAGGGAGAGAGACCCACTCGCCACTCACTGTCATTATGTGTTTTGTGCACATCATTGACATCAATTAAAATTTGCATATCGGCAACCCTGTAAAATGATGAAGTGAAAATAGTGGAACGAAAAATAGTTCTACAAATTTTTCTCTATGTTGTTTTTTTGATCTTATAGATATTTTTGCATAGTCCTAATGAAATGGCATCTGCGCTGGAACAATTTGTGAATACAGTCAGGACTTTGTCTTCACACGGTTAATAATGCAGTTTTGGAATTGACAAGTTTGTTAATTTGAGGTTATAATTTCAGGCAATCTTAGGGAGCTATGCGAATATATGAATAAAACTAGTGAAGTGCTGCTCAAGAACGCCCAGCATTTGGACAATGTGTTAGAGACACTAGATATACAGCAACATTCTCTAGGCATTTTAGGTGTATTATGTGCTAAATTCAGTGTGCAGCCAACGGCAAACACCCCAGACAATCGGTTCGCATTAACACAGGATTTCATACAAAACTGCAATGGAGAACAAATCAGACTTGCACCCGATACATGTAAGTGAAATTTCGCTAACATGATATGTTTTATAAGGTCTCTGCATGCCCATCAAAGGTGCATAGTTTATAGGAGCCTCTGGCTTTAGTTACTAAATGAAATGTTGCAGAGTCTTTCGATTGAAAAGTCTCAGTCTATGAGATATGAGATGGAAATCAAAAACAGATCATAAAACTCTTCATTTCTTCCAAATTCTAGAATTTGACACAATTGAGGGCAGTGCTATAGTTGTAGAACAGCACTAAAACTGATCAGCTATTATTAAAAGTATTTTTATAGCCTTTTCAACATTTTTCTTAGCAACTGTATTATAGTTACCTCCATTATCATTGCTAATATATTTGTGATGGCAATACATATTGTTTTGATTACATCATTGACGCATTTTGAAATTGAAATGCCTATTGAAATAATCAAGTAACTCCTTTAATTCTCATCAATTTTCTTCATCTCTCCCCATTTTTTTAGTTGCGGAATTATGTCACTCTCTTACGAACTATTTAGTTGAACAAAGACAACCACTGAAAGGTGTGATACTGTTGGAAAAGGCAATTTCCAAGCTGCGTTTGTTCGATTCTCAACTCACATCAATACACGCTGATCTCTGCCAACTGTGTCTGTTGGCAAAGTGCTTCAAACCTGCTTTAGAATTACTAAATATTGATATAACCGGAATATGTCAAGAGGTATGTTATACAGTGCCTTTATACACATTCATTCCGATTTCACACACATTCAGCTCAATAATACTGTTGTTGTTTTCAGATTATTAATCCAGCTGGACCTCACTTTGATTCTAAGTATTTTTTGTTGTATTATTATTATGGTGGGATGGTTTATTTAGCTGTCCGTAACTTAGATAGAGCTCTATATTTCTTTGAAGTTGCAATAACAACTCCATCACATGCAGTATCTCATATTATGCTGGAAGCTTTCAAAAAATATATTCTGGTCTCATTATTATTACACGGAAAGGTACAGTATGTTAGTTTCTTTGGTGGCTAGATTTTTGTTTGGAGTCCCTATAATTTTTCAGTTCATTCAAAACTAATGATATTCTTGTAGATTCAGATTATACCGAAAAATGCCTCACAAGTGGTTTCAAGATTCATAAAACCATTATCTCAGCCTTATTATGAGCTAGCAAATGCTTTTACTTCCAATAATACAGTGGAGTTGAATACGGTACTTAATAAACATACTGAGGTAAGAAATTTTCTTTATTCATTTGTAAAACTAAAACTTCAATGAATTTACAACTAGAACTAGAGTATTTTTTAATCTGATTTAATTTGTTGGATTTTTATGGACAAATTTGATTTAAGTTTCAAAGTTGTATAGGGGATATTTTTTATAATTTTTAATATAGTAAATAAATGACACATTCATGTATACTTAAAAATCAATTAGGCTGAAATGAGTTTTCTACTTCCACCCTTTTGAAGAATTTTTCCTTTGAATTCTGTTGAAAACCCATATATATTTTCTCTACTGTACATTTTTACTTCATATCTAAATGGTCAGTTCTTATATGTTACCCAAATGAGCCTATGACGCATATAATAATGATGATGATGATGATGATGATGAATATATGTTTATTGTACATAAGAATAAATTCTTGTCGACAAACACAGGTAAAAATATAAAAAAAACATGTATATACAAACTCTTACAATTTAAAATTTAAAACATAGCAAAATAATAATAATAATAGCTAATCTAATGAACAATGCTAACAGTAATTTCCATCAATTTTTATCACAAAGGTTTTTATTTTATTTTATTTCATTTTATATGTTCGAATACTGAATTCTAACTGTTCAGGACCCTTCTAGTTTTGTTTCTTTAACTCAAAAACCCAATAAGCCAAATTCTTAGTTTCAAATTGGTGTCAAACCTACTCATATAAAGGTGTGTTTAAAATTGTTTTTTTCATTAACCAGCTGTCATCCCTTACGAACGACAGCCCTCAGAAGTCGAAACTTGTGCGTGCTAAGGATTAACGAGGTCTTACCTTTTACGGTGTGATTCCTAGCACGAGACCAGTGACCAAGCTGGGAATCGAACCCACGTCCCTCTGATTAATAGACTAGCGCTTTACCATCATGACCACTGCGGCTATCAAAGATGATAAATGAGCATTTACTTGTAGCAGTGTCTTCCTGGCCTACCTATAACCTATTTTGAATGAATGTATGAAGAAGTTAAATTTAGAAAAACGTAATTTTTTTCTTCAAATATGGGAAATTTTGTGGATTCTCATGAGGGTACACTTAGAAAAAGTGATCAGACATTGAATGTAACCAAACCATCTCGCCTTCCGACAGAGTCAAGTTTTTATTCTCAGTTGTGAACAAATAAACAGATTCTAAAGCCACTTCTGACACCAAAATAAACTCGCTTGATAGCCACTTCTGACACCAAACTAAATCTTTGAACTGTAAAGATCAATTGATCGCATTTCTCCAGAGTTGATTCAAAAAATGCGGTTTTACCAACACAGAAATTGATATAGCACAATTTTGTACATTGTTGTACCACAACTTCCACATAAATATTCAGAAGCTGATTTCTGTTTAATACCGAATGCAGACTCAAAAAAAAAACTCCAGGGAATCAAGCAGAAGTTAATTGTTGGCATTGAACATTCCGGCTCAAAAACTCGTCAAGAAAAATACCCAAAAACTTAACCTCGTTAGTTTTTGAATATATCCATTATTAACTGTGAAACAAAATATTTCCGCTTAATTCTGTCTATTATGGATGTGGATAATCTCTGTTTTATCTGAATTGAAAAATAAATCATGATTATTGAATAACTTTGATATCTAACTAACTGCGCTGATGCATTTTTCCATAGTTGCATAGTTTTGGCATCTGACACAGAAATAATCAAAAATAAATCATCAGCATATCAGCATAGAGAGTATAATGACACCTAGCAATTACAGAATCAACATTGTTGACATACAAAATAAAACAGAATAGGGCCCAAAATGGATCCCTGCGGTACACCCATCCCTGTGTTCAAAGTCTCAGATAGCTCTGAGTTTCCTTTCAAAGAGAGGAATGGCAATGTTGCCAATGACAGATTTGACGTATTATCCTGATTTTTGTCCTCTTTCAAGGGTTGTGAATTTTTTCAGATATTCAACAGAGACCACAATCTGGGGCTCGTGAAGCAGGTTTCTTCAGTGCTCTTCAAAAAGAACATACAAAGGCTGACAAAGACATTTTTAACTCTGAGTCTGTCGGATGTGGCAAGCAGAGTTGGCCTTTCCAGTCCAGCAGAAGCCGAAAGTCACATTTTGCAGATGGTGAGGAATAGAAACGTCCCCTACAGCTGCTAATATATTTTTTTCCAGATCGAAAGCAAGCAAATTTTCGCCACAATTAATCAAAAAGACGGCATGGTTGTGTTCAGAGATGAACCGGACAAATACAGCGGGCCGGAAGTACTGAAAAGCCTCGAAGAACAACTGGCTGTGTGTATGGAACTAGACAAACAAATTTTAGCTATGGACGAGGAGATTCAGGTGAATCCCCAGTTCGTGAAGAAATCGGCTGGGATGCAAGAAGAGGAACAGCCCAGTAAAAGTACCTATGCTATGTAACTAATTGTCTAGGTCGCCATACTGCAACTAAGTTATTGTTAAGAGAAGAATCCGAAATAGTGTATGTACAGTTAATTGCACTCTTCATATTTTTAATTAAAATTGAATACATATTTAATTATATTATTTGATTTGCAAGAAGTATTATTTTATCTTCTTTTAAATTCATCCATGCTACATACACGCCAATTTTCTAAAAGTATCTTGTTTGGAATTAATAAAATTTTCAACTATAATAGTTACGCTCTTTACGTCTGTATGGGGTTTTCAAATCTAAGGTGTTTACAGTCTAAACAAAATTCAAGTCAACAACAAAAAGGTTCAGTGTTAAATCCCAGATGATCGCCAGAAGTGAATATTCCATGATATTTGGTATTGTCACGAGTATTTGAATTTCATGTTGGCCTCAGGGTCCTCAGGGAGCAGCTTCTGAAGTGATCTGACGGACAACGAAAAATCATGTTCCAATTAACCCATTGATAAAGTCAGGTGAAGTTCAGTTCAGGCGTGACCGTCTCTGTCCAGGGATGGTATTCCGTGTACCATAGAATTCTATGGTCGACAGAATAAGGCCGGAGTCTCATGCATCCATTTATCCGACGGTACAATGATACGAAAGTGTTCATATTGGTCGATATTCAAATTTTATCTGTCCATAGTTGAATTTCGACCAATAGAAACACTTTCGTATCATCGTACCGTCGGATAAACGTCAAAGTCAAAGCATGCTTTATTATCTAAAGAATAGAATTCTAATTGACAACGCCTCTAAATTACATAAATCTTAAACATAGATGCATGGGATTCCGGCCTAAGTGAGATAATAGTATGGTTGAATTCATGGGAGAGAAAGAGACAGTTAACCATAATGTTATCTCACTTATTCTGTCGAATATACAGTTCTATATCTACACGGAATACCACTCCAGTGCTACCCCAATAAAAACGATGTAGGTTCACGGCTTTCGGGTTCAAAGAAACGACCTCACAACCAGGGGTGGTTGGTATTCCGTGTACCTATGTCGACAGTTTTGTCTCTTTCTGTCCCATGAAACCAACCATATTGTCATCTCACTTTTTCTGTCGATTATAGAATTCTGTGGTACACGGAATACCACACCAGTATTATTTACGTCAGCCTTAGGGTGAGTTCCCAATGTATCGTTTTTGCTGTTTGCGTCAGGCATTCTATTTTGTGAATTCCCGAGTCTATTCGCCAATCAGAAGGCGTGACGCGAAAAGCAAAAACGATGCATTGGGAACTCACCCTTAATGATGTTTTTCATATTTGACTACTTTGACGTGAGTTGGAGTCGTTTGAGGTTATGAAGTTGTTTTGGAGTTTGAAATGTTTGTGTTTGTAGTTAGTAGTTAGGTAATTCCAGAGGACATGGTTTACTAATAATTGCGTACTTTTCTTTTTTTGATAATGGATACTTCAACTCAAGGTGATGACGCACATTCCAATTATCTCGGTTTTCAATCTGCGGATAAAATCAGTTTCTTATTGAAACAGTTTCATAATCATAAGCTTCCTCAAACTCAGAGTGCTCTAGTTGAATGTTTTTGAATTTTCAATACTATGTGTGACAATCAAGAGGAAATTCTTATTGTGATAGGTATCTGTGGGGTTACATGCGGTGGAAAAACAACTGTAGCTACAAAATTGTGCAACATATTGCCCAATAGTAGAATGATCTCGCAAGATGACTATTTTCTGGATGAAGCTGATCCAAGGCACACTTGGATCCCAGAGCTGAATCACGTAAATTACGATATAATTTCCAGCTTGGATATGGATAAAATGTACAAAGATTTGGTACAGATTATCAACAACCACAAGTTGAAAGGAGAATTCAAAGCAATAGACAACTCTCAGAACAAAATAGATACTAGTGAATCATATGATATTCCTTGTACTAAACTCGGAGATGCTAAAGTTGCCTTTTTGATAATTGAGGGTTTTTCAATCTTCAATTATAAGCCTATGCTGCATTTATTCGATTTAAAATATTATTTTGTTTTGGATAGAGATGAGTGTTTGAAAAGACGGAAAACTAGAAATTACATACCACCCGATTGTCCAGGATATTTTGAGAAGTGTGCATGGCCAGAACATCTTGTGCAGTTGGAAGAAGTGAAACATTCTGTTAAAGATGTATTATATTATGATGGAAATAGTGGAGTGGATATTATCGTGAAAATATTATCCGATATCAACTTATATTTGAAGTTGTAGGACTTCTCAGTCATGTGATGTGATCAAAAGTTTTTGTGATGTTTTTTCTTTGATTTTTGTAGGATAGTAGGTGATTTTATTGTGAAAAATCACTATTGAAATTCTGTTCATTGGTAGCTACATGCTATCAAAACGATTTTTTTCGGGAACTAACTCAGTTTGCTCTTCTGAACAAAAAATCCAAATAAAATTTTTGGCGGTCTCGAGTGATTTCGGAGATACGGGTTGATTTTTTAATGATACATTTTCATTGCGAAATGCAAAAAAACAACTCAAAATAATGGCAAAGAAAGTATAAATCAGCTGAATTAGGGTGTGTACATGGTGCTGGTGAAAGTAAGAGGGCATTTTGAGTGGTTTGACCCAGTAGGAAATTTTATTTGGATTTTTGTTCAGGATACCAAAATACGTGGATTCCAGAAAAAAATTCATGGCACTATTCAAAATTGCAATTCAGCAACAATACAAAAGATGACAATTCATATTGATGGATATGTAATTGGTGCTTCTACCCACATCAGCACCTTATTTAAATTATTGATATTTATATTTTATTTTTGAATTAAAAGTTATTTTGAGGAATCATTCAGTTTATTGTGGCAAATTTGTAGATGACATAGATCTCAAAAAATTAAGATTCATAGGAAAGTTGCCCTTGTTCTTTATTACTTTGATATTTACGATATATTCCTAACGTTTATTTTATATAAAAAATTTCAATATATTTTGGAACTCTTCTGTCACGTCTGCGCAGCACAAACACCACAGAACAGTAACTTCTTCAATTATTTTATTGTTGTGGGGCTGTCAGCTGTCAAAATCACAGTATACTCCAATAGCCGCTTTCCAATTGCTACAGGGAGTAGCTCCTGAAGTGATTTGACAGATCACGACAAATTATGTTCCAAAAGTTTGACTTATCTTAAGACTTTAATCTGTATTACTTTTGTATTGTTTGTCCTTTTGGCACTTAGTTTTATAATTGCTTTGTCAACAAGATTTATCAATAATGATGACAATAAAGTATATTTGATTTGAATTAAAACCCATTTATAAAGTCAGGTGCGGTTCAGTTCAGGGGTTCAAGGAAAAGCAACTCATACTATAGTCAAAACTACAGTAATTTCCCAATTTTTCAAAATTCAAAGAGTACAGTTTGCTGCACCGTTATTGATTTGTTATTGACAGAATGCGCAAAGCAAAAAATTTTCATTGGGATCTCACTGCTCTAACAATAATGGTTTCGTCTACCAAGAAACTGTAAAAAGTGCTTTGATGGACTCATCACGACAGTGTTTGTAACATGATAACACCGTCATTTTCATCATGACAGTCGATGATATCATTCATCGAATTAATGGTCAATCGAACTTGTCTATTGCACACCTTTTAGCACTTGATCTCAGATATTCATCAATGCATATGCTCATGGATACGAGACTGAGTTTTCAAATATCACGTATTCATTTCATATATGGAGATTTTTTGTGCTCTTTTCAATGTGGCCGCTTTTACCAATTAGTAGTGACACCCAGTGGAGCTTGTTACCCCTGAACTGAACCTGAAGTGAACCGCACCTGACTTCATGAATGGAGTTACTCGGATTTACTTCCAGTGGCAATTGGAAAGCGGCTGTACTACAACAACAACTGTCATTTTTCACTAGCCAGCAACTGTCACTGTCATTAGTGTCAGTTTACTTGACAATTTTGACAGTATCGAGAAATAGTGAAAGTGTTTGTCAGAACAAAAAATGTTTATTGTTTGCAGCGATTTCATTATAAAATAATAATAAAGTCTTGAGTTTCGGGCAAAATAATGTTGAATAATTCGAAGCAATGAGCGTCTTCGGTGATTTTCAGCAAGTGTGGCTCCAAAGGTTCCCCGAGAGTCCATTACCAGGGGCTTGGGAGGAAGATGTTCGCGCAAACCTGTCGAAACATAAACAGAAGGTGACATTGTTAAAGGAAGAACTGGAAAAAGAAGAGTTTTACGTGCAGTACCTGGAGAGATTGCTAAGTGATGTGGAACAGCACAAAATCAAGTTGGCTAGGGAAAAAAGTATTGAAAGTGAGGAGGCTAGTGATGTCACGGCAGATACCATATCTAAAGTAAATATTGCGTTTGTACTTCTTTTCAGCCAGTTTGTTAAATTAACTTTCTTATCTTACTCATGAATTACAAATTCGCTGTTTACTAATTAATGGTAATAAGGTGTGGTTCAAGTAGGATGAGACACTATTAGTGCCTTATTTTTATTGGATTATTTCAGAAGTGTAACCCTTATGTGATAGTATATGAAATTGAGACATCTAAATTCCTATCATTGCATTTTACTTGAGTCTATTGCATAAGAAGATTGAGTTGCCAAATACCTATAACTTATTTATAGTTGTACACTAATTACTTTTCTTGGGAACTCTTCTTACATCTCATATTACCAGGATTGGCTCTAGCTCTCTTGTTAATTTTGTTGCACTTTTTTAACGTAAATATATCCGAAAAAGTATCAACATTTTGTCCTTTATATAAAATGAATTTGTCATCAGTTAGGTAAGTGAAAACTTTGCAAAAATGAAAGCATGTGGTGACAAGCTATCACTATGAAAGTTTAGTATGAACTCTGAACCTTTTTTTCATTCCAGAATGAGCCTGGTAAGCCATCCACAATTTGTCTCAATGTTGAAGAAACTGAAACATTATCTGCCAATATGTGTGTCAATGAAATATCCAAAAAACGGATCCCCAAAGATGCTATTGAGAGATTTGAACCCAGTGCTGTTAATGATCAGGACCCTGGAACTTTCGTGACTGTTATTGAAGTTAATGGTGTGAAACAAAGCAATGTGTCTTCCCCAGTGAAAACACCACCAAAGTAAGTTCATAAGTTTTTTGAAAAAGACCATGAAATACACTTTCTTTAGCTGGGAAAGTACTTGTTTTCTGTTAGATATTACAAAAAAAGCTTATTTATTAGTTTATTGCTATTATTCCCAAAATGAATTGATTTTGGGTCATCTGCAAATAATTTGATATTGATTGATGTAGGTGAGAAATGATACAGGTCCAAGAATTGAACCTTGTGGTACACCACGTGTTATATTCTCTATCAAACATATTGTTTTCACCCTGATGAATAACTTTGAAACCATTTATGTACAGAGTGTGCCAAATTGGACACGTCTAAAAGGAAAGTCTTGTTTTCTAACTAGAAAGATGAAAACTGATGGCTGTGTCTGAGGGTCAAATTTTATGACAAACTTGATGGTGAAAACCGCATTTCGATATCTATCATCATTTTTTAGTTACAGCATGTTTTTCGAAAATGTGCATTTTCGAAACGTTGCTGTAACTTTTTTCAGAGCACTTTTTTACGTACAATTCAATGGTGTATGCTTTTTTCAAATGAGATATCTATAGTTATTGATGAAAAAATATGTTTTTTAAATGAGACACCCTGTACAGGGTTCCCACAGACCTGGAAAACAGGGAAATCAAAAAGTGTTGAAAAAATCAGGGAAAAGTCAGGGAATTTTGGAGTTTTCAGCAGTAGTCAGGGAATTCAACGAATGTGGAAAACCGAGTCGATATACATAATTCCGTATCAGTTGATTTCAGATAAAAAAATTAATTAAGCTGTCTCTGTTGTCTTCTTCATGAATTTTAAATTTCGCGGTCTTTCGTCGGCCATTGCTCTTTATTCGCACATGATTGGCAGAAATTTGAATTCGCCTACCATGTTTACTTCTACCTCGTGAGTTTTTGGTTTCCCTTTGTCGACAAGCAAAATATGCTCTCTTTTTTTATGTATGATTCGAGGTTCGAGGAAATAGTAACGTCAGGAGTGTGGTAATGTTTACTTAATTTTTTTGTAAATTTTCGGTTGGCATTGATACAAGCGAATCGTTAATTTCGAGTTTTTCACGGAATGGAATATAGGTGGTTGTTGCAGCATTGAAATACTTATTCGATGGTTTTTATTTTTTTATCTATTATTAATTATATTTTGATGATAACGAGTTTTTCATTTACTTATTTGTATTAATCACTCTATGGAAGCTGACTTCTGGTCCTGAAAAAAGTTTGTGCATGGTCAGGGAAAATTTTCTCGCTTCCAATGTGGGAACCCTGCTGTATATTCCTGCATATTTCAGTAGAGCTTAAAATTACTTTTCCAAAAATGTAGCACACTTGATGATTTGCTACAGTCATCTTTGAAATACAGAGCTTTTAGATTTTTTCATGTAGACTTTGAAACGCACACTTTGAACAAGTAGGCTTTGGACGACGCGGCGATAAAACTGGAATGCAAATGTTTACTGGTAGCTGTCAAATTTTGATTTAGGCAATAAAGACGCTCTTCGATTCGTGGTTTCTGTTTAATGTTCAAACAAATTCTCAATGAAGTGTGAGAATTATGGAAAATGAGATATGATAGTCTAGTTTTATACAAACCGGGGAAAATGCAGAAGCAGCAAGCAATTTGTATCACGAGAAAGAAGACAACCTTTTAGAGACATTTTCACAAGATTAAGACACAACCTAATTGGTGGTGGTCAATTTGAAAAGAAAAGGCCAAAATTATATGACTCAAATAGTGATAAGGAGTTGAAAGAAATAGTCGTTTTGGGAGCTGTTGAAAATAATCCCAAAACGTCAACGCGAAATTTGAAGATATCAACAGGCCAATCAGGAACTAACGTAAGACGGATTTTGAGAAAGCACAAATACAAGCCATATGGACCAGAAGGGTTCATAAACTCAGATCAGGAGATTTTGAACGCCGCATGGATTTTTGCCAGTGGTTTCTGGAAGGGCGTGATTTTTCGTTAAATTGTATTCGAGCAGACGAAGCTTATGTGAGCAGTGCCGGCATTTTCAACCGCTACAATTCTTATACTTGGGCACAACAAAATCCTCATTCTATTGTGGAGCAGACAAGTCAAGGAAGATTTGGATTTAGTGTCGGCAGGTGTTTCCAGGGGTACAATTATCGGCCCGTTCATTTATAATGGCACTCTCACATCTCAGAGGTATGTAGTAATTTTATTACTAAATATTGAACCTCTTGTTGATGAATTGCCACTAATAGAGCTCAAAAAAAATGGCAAAA
Source organism: Chrysolina americana (assembly GCA_958502065.1). Classification (NCBI taxonomy): domain Eukaryota; kingdom Metazoa; phylum Arthropoda; class Insecta; order Coleoptera; family Chrysomelidae; genus Chrysolina; species Chrysolina americana. Next base: position 4,803,456 of record OY293416.1, on the reverse strand, counting down.
TTCCGTTAACGCCAGGCAAACAATTTTCAGACTTACCCAGCTCGGTGTCCTGAACAAAAAATCCAAATGAAATTCTCGGCGGTCTCAAGTAGTTTCGGAGATACGGCCCTTTCTTTGGATGGAAACAGGCATTTTCTAGCACACGTTTCTGCTGTGAACAAACACTCACAATGCTTCCTTCTTTTTGTCAACACAATGTACACACCCTAATTCACCTGTTTCATACATTTTTTTAAATTAAAAAATGTATTTTTATTAACAAATTCTTCCTTTATAGACTGTTACAAACGACATTTTTATTGTGATTCTGATAAATGACAGCCAAAAATCTAGTGTACTTTACTCATGTTGGGTTGGTAACGGTACGCTCATACACCGCCAACTTATGAAATTCAAACGCGAAGAAACAAAATTTTCTTCAAAACGTCAATAAATTTAATTTCGCATTATTAAAAAAATACTTAAATAAAAGGAAATGGAAAAAAGCCTACGAACCGGAATATAGACCAAGTAAATTAACCTGTTATTATTTAAATTAACTTATTTCTAAAATTACAATGATTTTAGATGATGCTTTATGGCTGGTCCAAGATGCTATTGGCCATTCTGAATCATGGCCTGATTTTATATTGAATGCGTTGAATAAATCAACATTTAAATACCCCGAAAGGGTTAAAATATGTTCCTTCTTTTACCTTAATGGTATTAGAGACTATATGACGTTGTATAGATTTCTTTTAATAAAATTTTTATTCGAAACGAATCTGTCAAAATTGATTTGAATTTCATAAGTTGGCGGTGGTTGAGCGTACCGTTACCAACCCAACATGAGTAAAGTACACTAAGCTGGTAGAATTTTCAATACCTCTGAAGAAAGAAATATACAGTGTGCCCAAGATAAGAATGAACAGCATGGGGATATCGGAAACGGTAAGTGATACGGGGTCGATTAAATTAGAGAAAAGTAGCGCATTTATGTGCCTAATAATATGCCATTTAGAAAGTTTTAATATTCCGAGTAGTTTCGGAGATATCCGAGAAAAACCGAAATTTGAGAATTTCGTTTTTATTTTCTCCTAGCTTTATTTTCAAAGGAAATGTAAAACAAATAGCACTTTGCCATGGCCACTTTTTGAGGACTACACGATAACGTAAGCAGAATTTTTCTGCGACGTTTCGTCTTTTAGAAAACATCATCAACTTTGTATTTTTATATGGGCCGAAACTAAAGTATACCCTGTATACGACTCCATATTTCATTGTGAATACAGCAACGTATCAAACAATATGATTTCGGAACAATTTCTCGCGCAAAATGTAATTTAGTGATTACTTAATATGTTTTTCTTCAATTTTAGATAGTAGGCGCTGGAAAAAATGACATATTTTGGTACATGAAATAAATTGATTAGTCCTATTTATACTAAATTTAAACTTACCACTTTCCAGAATTTTTGCGTTGTTGAATACAAAGATGAGTCGCCAAATCAAAAGTTTACTTTATAAATGTAATTGTAATGTAATAACAAGGAGCTGATATGTATTACAGGAAACAAACAGAAACTTATAACAAGTGTTCAAATAACCCGCCGTTATTTTCTAAGCACAAGTACGCTCGTCTCACAGACGAATTTAAAACTTGAGTTAACATATTCGGACAAATATTGTTAAAGGAAGCAGTTACCAATCTTAGCAAATCTTCTTCATTTTGAAAATTATGATTAGAGTACACTTGATTCTTGATATGTCCCCAAAGGAAAAAGTCTAGTGGGGTTAGGTCGGGGGCCCTTGCAGGCCAGGGTGTATCACTATGAGTACCTATCCACTGTCCTGGGAAGCGACGGTTCAAATAATCACGAACAATTATAGCGTTATGTGCTGGAGCACCATCTTGTTGAAACCAGCAGCTGTGAGTAACCGCTAAAGGCAAATTATCTAGAGCATCTTCCAAATCATTTACTAACAAATTTATGTACCGCTCTTTTGTTAAATTGTTTCGGTAGATAAAAGGCCCAATTACATTCGTACCGAGAATCCCAACCCACATGTTAAAACCGAAACGATGTTGGTGTCTGGACACTTTGTGTACCCGCGGATTTTGTTGTGACCAATAATGAACATTCCGCCTGTTAAAAATGCCATTGTTGGTGATCATACTTTCATCAGACCAAATTATTTTGAAAGGGAAATTTTCATCGTCTTGGCATTTTCTAGTGTACCATTCACAAAAGGTTCTTCGCCTTGCATCATCACCTGGCCTGAGTCCATGACAAATCCTAAATTTATAAGGATGATATTTATTTTTTTTTAAAATGAAGTGAGCGGTGGATTTGGCAACTCCGGTATTATCTTCAATGGTGCGAGTAGATATCTCAGGATTTTCAACAACGGCCTGTAACACATCACGCTGACTTTCTTCATTAGATTGCTTTTGTCGGGAAACCACAGGTTTTTTAAATGATCCGTATTCTTTTAAATTAAAAACTAACCGTCTAAATATTGATTTACCAGGTTGTCGCCTCTCTGGATACTTATTAGAGTACGCACGTTCAGCATCAACACAATTTCTTTGGCACACAATGTAACATGACAACATATCAAATTTTTCAGTATTCGAAAAGCTGCCGTTTTCCATTTTTAACACAAATTAGGTAGGTAGCGAGATGTAAAAGTAGGAACGAAAATGTGTCAAAAATTCTACCAAACTACAGTATTATTATGACAACGGAACAATATGTGTCATTTTTTCCAGCGCCTACTATCTAAAATTGAAGAAAAACATATTAAGTAATCACTAAATTACATTTTGCGCGAGAAATTGTTCCGAAATCATATTGTTTGATACGTTGCTGTATTCACAATGAAATATGGAGTCGTATACAGGGTATACTTTAGTTTCGGCCCATATAAAAATACAAAGTTGATGATGTTTTCTAAAAGACGAAACGTCGCAGAAAAATTCTGCTTACGTTATCGTGTAGTCCTCAAAAAGTGGCCATGGCAAAGTGCTATTTGTTTTACATTTCCTTTGAAAATAAAGCTAGGAGAAAATAAAAACGAAATTCTCAAATTTCGGTTTTTCTCGGATATCTCCGAAACTACTCGGAATATTAAAACTTTCTAAATGGCATATTATTAGGCACATAAATGCGCTACTTTTCTCTAATTTAATCGACCCCGTATCACTTACCGTTTCCGATATCCCCATGCTGTTCATTCTTATCTTGGGCACACTGTATTCCATTATTTGTTCTTTATAATTATCATTGTTGCAGTGTCATTTATTAGTAGTCAATATAGTATAAATTTTTATCAGTTTTATTGAAACGAGTTTTACTAATTACTGCTGTGAAAAGCTTTCTCAACATTTGATAGCTACTACTGAACAATTTCTTTCTGTTTTATCGCCGCGTTTCCAAAGCCTACTTGTCCAATGTGTGCGTGTTAAAGTCTACATGAAGCGTGCTACATTTTTGGAAAGGTAATTTTGAGCTCTATTGAAATATGCAGGAATTTACATAAAAAAATATTTTTCCATCAATAGCTATGCATACTTATCTTATTTGAAAAAATAAGTTATTAACACCATTGAATTCTACGTAAAAAAATGTTCTGGAAATGTTTTCATAGAAACAAGAAATGTTACAGCAACTTTCCCAAATGCACATTTTCGAAAAACATGCTGTAACTCATAAACAATGATAGATATAAATATGCGGTTTTCACCATTAAGTTCATCTTAAAATTTGACCCTCAGACACAGACATCAGTTTTCATCTATCTAGGTTGAAAACAGGACTTTCCCATTGAGAGTGTCCAATTTGGCCCACTCTGTACATGAGAAACAATACAGGTCCAAGAATTGAACCTTGTGGTACACCACATGTTATATTTTCTATAGAAATTTTTCTTTCCTCATACATGTTGTTTCCTCCCTGGAGTCCCTGGTAAATAATTTTGAAACCATTTCGTTGTATACCTACCGTATCAAATGATCTTGATAAATCCAGTGACGCTGAACAAAACTGGAAATTTTTGTTTGAAGATTGTAGACGATGATGTAATTTGAGTACATTCATTTCGAACTTCCATCGTCTTATAATTTGTATAATCACACCGTTTCAACTGCTTCTGTCCGTAAGTCGTCTTCTGCTGAATATTGACACGTTTCCAAAATTATATATCAGAATTCTTCACATTCAAAAAACTTTATTATTGAAATACATATCAGTTTATCTGATTTTTTTAAAAATTGTATGGAAACACTGATTTCAAATATTCTGAAAAAAAAGTGATTTTCTAATACTTTGACTTTGATATACCATGATATTTTATATGGAATCGAATCTATAGTTTATGAATTTACTTGAAAAGTCCTCTACTGAAGAAGTTTTAATTTTTTTCTTCAAAAACCCTTCATCAGATTTTCTTCGGAATCTCTGTCATAATTTTATTTGAATGCCCAAAGAACTCGATATTTTTTCAGAATTTTTGAACTTGTGGTTTATTTTCTCATGGGTTTTTATAAACTTAATCTAGTGTTCATTATACAATTGCGTCTGTGCTATTTCCGGGACTGGTTTCTTCTTCAGGGTACCCTCCAGACCGGACTCTCTGACAAAGAAAACTAGAAGAAGTAACAGCGACTCCATTTCCTCTTCCTCCGAATTCCTCACCACCGTCGACGAACCTTTTTATGACAGGGTGGCGCCCGAAGACGACTACCTTGTGGAAAGTAATCATTCCAGCACCGAGAATGTGTTCAGCTCTTCCAGTACCCTTCTGTTGGAGTCCAAAAGGGATTCCACGCAGAATATTCCAGAACCGCAATCGCCTGGAACTTCCAATTACGTTAACATCGAATATTTTATCAGGTTAGTAAATGTGTATTTCAAATTCAGCTAATAAGAATCAACCATTATTTCATTATTATTATTTTCGATACTTTGTTATTTTGGAGAGTATAACATATTGTTTCAGCTCTAACAAGAAGAACGGTAATAACCACAGCAGCAGTGAGGATGAACAGGATGAAATCACCGAATTGAGACGGCATAATGACAACAGTTCTTATGCAAGTTCTAGTTCTCTGGAGTCAAATACACCAGCTTCGAGGAGAAAGTTTAGTCAAGTAAGTACGTTGCTATTTAAAAAATGTTGATGTTTACTTGATTTGTTCTGAATTTGTATACCTGTATGGGAGTTTATCTAATGTCTTGCCTCATACTGCATTATTCTTTGATACACGACCCAACAAGGTCCGAGGACTGAACGCAGCTTATCTAATGTCTTGCCTAACACTGCATTATTCTTTGATACACGGCCCAACAAGGACCGAGGACTGAACGCAGCTTATCTAATGTCTTGCCTCACACTGCATTATTCTTTGATACACGGCCCTACAACAAGGACTGAGGACTGAACGAAGCTTTTCTAGTGTCTTGCCTAACACTGCATTATTCTTTGATACACGACTTTGCAACAAGGACCGAGGACTGAACGAAGCTCATCTAGTGTCTTGCCTAACACTGCATTATTCGTTGATACACGGCTTTGCATCAAGGACCGAGGACTGAACGAAGCTTTTCTAGTGTCTTGCCTAACACTGCATTATTCTTTGATACACGACTCTGCAACAAGGACCGAGGACTGAACGAAGCTTTTCTAGTGTCTTGCCTAATACTGCATTATTCTTTGATACATGGCTCTTCAACAAGGACTGGGGACTTGACTCCCGACTCAGTGATCACTGTTAGTAATAAATATTTAACTTTTCTTCGGTTTTTAGGATAGTGACAAAGGAGATACCGATAGGGATAGGATGTACAAGAGTATATTCTATAATATCACAGACAGCGAGAGCAATTATGTTGAGTGGCTTGGCGTTTTACTGAAGGTACTTTCGTTTTCATCGGGTATGAATGTCTCCTGATACGATTCCTTATTTCAGTACATGAAGGCGATTCAGGCTACCGTAGGCACATCCCAGCCCATCGTTAGTGAGGCAGAACTGAACACGATCTTCTATATGATTCCGGACCTGTATACACTACACACCAACTTCCTGGAAGCACTCAAAAGACACGTCCAAAGCTGGAATATTAGAATTGGGGAGCACTTCAAAATCATGGTACGGTTTTCCATATTTACTTCGCCGAAGATATGTCATCGTACTCGTTGTTTCAGGCCTCCAATTTATCAGTGTATGGCGCCTTTCTGAGCAACTACGGGCAGGCGTTGGATACGGTGCAGAAATGTAGCGCGGCTAACTCGCAATTCGGCGAGATATCTAAAAACATAACTTGCAAACAACTATCCGGACAGCCGATAACTTTGGAAGATCTTCTACACAAACCTGTGGCGAGAGTACAGAAGAACGCTTTGGTCTTGCACGATCTCTTAAAACACGTACCTCAGACCCACGCCGATCACCACTCTTTGACGGAAGCTCTGAATTTGACGCAGAATTTCTTGGACCAGTTCAACATGATACAGACGACGTCGATGTTTCCTGTAAGTGAATGTATATATTTTTTATTTTGTGTACAAAAAATACTTGTTGCAGACAGGTCGCATATTTTCAATATTAGATTAATATGTTTTCTAAAGAAATTAAAAAGAAATAAATGTTTAGCAAACTTTCAACCATGGCCATCGTACACGAGTACGTTAAAACGTCTAATTGTTATATCACTTTACAAGAACATTTGTCACCCAACACAAATCTGTTTATTCTATTCATTTTGTATTTTTTCAGTTTTCCATTTTTTGTCTTTTCATTTATTTTTTATTATTCCTTTTATTCATTTTGTTCTGAAATTTATAATAATATGATTTTTATGTTTCTACTGAGGAACTAAATAATAAATAAATTGAATTAAAACAAATTGAATTATCAAAACATCTAAATGTAACAATAAAATAAATTAAATAACTTGGCCACATTAAATAAATAAAATTAATTATATTATACAATAAACTAAATTAAATTAATTGAATAAATATAATTGATTTTTTGCTAACTTTCAACCTTGACCAGACTACTACATAGGTTTGTTGTCACTCAACAAGAACATTAGTCACCCAACATAAATCTCTTTATTGTATTAATTTTGTATTTGTCAAGTTCTCCGATTTTCATATTATTTCTCTTCATTTTCATTTTTCTCTTTTGGTTATTCCTTTCATTTATTTTGTTCTGAAATTCACACTAATCTGATTTTTATGTTCCTATTGAAGAACTAAATAATGAAAAATTAAATAAAATGAAATGATAAAATGAAAATATCGAACGAATACCTGAATGAAATAAAACGAAAGAAACCAAATAAATTGGCTACATACTGAATCAAATGAATAAAATAATTATATTGAACAAGAAACTAAATTAAATAAATGAAATAAATTTGCAATTTTCAGCTAGGGCCAGAGAACATGGGTACATTAAACATCTGCTTTTTATGTCACAACAATAACATTGTTCATCCAGCACAAATCTGTTTATTGTAGGTAATTAAATAAATTAAATAAAACAAACCAAATCAGCATATCAACTTCGAGATAATAAACTGAATTAAATGAAGAAAGAAAATTAATAATACACATGAAATAAATAAAATGAATGAAATAAATTAAATTCATTAAGTAAATGGAATGAAATAAAATAAATGAAATTATAAAAAAAAATTTATTAAATAATTTGAATGAATTTAATTAACTAAATTGAATAAGTAAAATAAATTAAATGAATTATATGTATAAAATTAATTAAATTAATTTAAAAAAAAGAATATACATGAAATGAATTTGAAATAAATTAATTAAATACATTTAATAAATTTAATTAATAAAAAAATCAAATTAATTAATTAAATTAAATGACTTAAATACATTGAATAAATTAAATGAATAAAATAAATCAAATTAACTAAATAAATTACATTAATTTAATAAATTAAATGAATTAAATAAATTGAATGACTTTGTGGAAGTATATTTGGCTATACAGGTGAACATTTTCAGGCTGCGGACCGTGCCCTGCGAAGGTTAGTGAAGAATTCCTTTATAGTCGAATTCGTTGATGGGCACAGAAAACTGAGGCATCTGTTTCTGTTTAACGATATCATAGCTTGTGCAAAGTACAAGGTAAGCCAAATTTATCTTATTCAACAACAGATAATTCAGCAGCTATTCGTAAACTGCAAGCTGGAGTGGCTTTAGATGAATGTTCCGCGAAATAAATGTTATTCTCAGAAATTTTACTTTTTTCACAATCGTAGACGGCTGGACGCAATGAAAAATACACCTTTGAGTTGAAATGGTTCATACCCGTGGAGGACGTGATAATGCTGGAAGAGAAAACTGCAAACCTTCACGAAATTGCACCCTCAAATATAGTAGCCCTCAAGTCCCAGGCATCAAACGTCAGGGATCAGTTGAGACAAGAAGACAAAGCAAATGAAGTAAGTATTCTTGGCCTATATCAGTTTCCGATTGCTTCAATTGAATTTACCCAGTTAAAACTCGATGAATGTTATTATCGAAATGAAAATCATAGAAAAACAAACATTGCTTAATGGCAATGATTATCACTACTTTATTTTACAAATTCGCGGATTTTTTCGACAAGACATTGGCCTCCTAAAATTACGGATACAGTTTAAATGTGATTACTTGAATACCTACTTACTTATGAATAGTTTCTGGAGAGGAGTGATATAAAGGATCCCGCACGGAATACATGGGATTTTGGTTGATTGCGGAATTCAATGAAACTCTGGTATGTTGTAGATCTCGATCTGTCGGTAACACTTTGAATGGACCATAATCAAATCGTATGATAGGTTTCGGTGAACTAGGGGGATTTGGAAAGATGTGACGAAAACACAAAATAAAAGTAATTCACACAAATTGAGAATATTTTCTTATTTATTCACGTGATTTGGCTGAAATATGTCATGTCTTTAAAAACGCCATACTTGAATGATCCAAAACAGTATTTAACTTTCGGGGGGAACTCAAAATATCCAATTTCGACGTTGTTCACTCCACTTAGTATAATTGAGATATTTCCTAATTTAATTTCGAGGTATGGCTGGCTAATGTTTGCAATTTGAAAAAGCAATACTATCATAATACAAACACAGTATTTTACCATATCGGGGTAATCAGAAAAGTACTTGAAAATATCCTATTAGGAAGTTATGTACGTCATTCATTCAATAGAACCATGATAATTGAAAATCCACAAGCCACACTTATATTAAAAAAATACAATTAATAAAAAACTTTCAAATTAAACAATTTCATGGTAAAGAAACGAAATGAAGATGCAGATATTACAATAAAAGCTAAAAAATAATTAGGTAGTTACCAGGGACCAGTCGTCACACAACTCTCCTCATTAATCTAGGGCATTGATCAGACTAACAGATCATCGTGAGGCGTATATGTCACTCATCATTTATGAAATTTTTTCTAATTTGATTTCAAGATTTGGCTCAGTAATGCGACAGTTCGGAAAGCAAAATTATTATAATACAAACACAGTATTTTACCATATGGGGATCATCAGAAAAGTACTTGAAAATATCCTATATTTACTTCATTTTTTCAATAGAAACCTTGAAGAACCATATGTTTCAACATTTAAAACGTCAATATGTTAAAACCCTCAAGTCATAATAAGGATATGATAAACTCAAGCCATAATTAAATTTTTAAAATACAAGGGCCCTACAGAAACTAACTCTATTATATACCTGACTGCTGTGATGACTGATACTTGGTAACTACCTAATTATTTTCTAGCTTTTATTATAATAACTGCATCTTCATTATGTTTCTTTACAATAAAGTTGTTTACCTAAAAGTTTTTTCACTTATTTTATTTGGGAAACTGCAAAGATATAGTGCCACTGGCAAACATATTTGTAGAGCCCTTGTATTTTCTAAATATAAGTGTGGCTTGTGGTTTTTCCATTATCATGGTTTAAGGGTTTTCACATATTAATTAATGTTGAATGTCGGATTTTACTGAATAGGATATTTTCAAGTACATTTTTGATTACCCCGATATAGTAAAATACTGTGTTTGTATCATAATAGTATTGCTTTTTCAAATTGTAAACATCACCCAGCCATACCTCGAAATTAAATTAGGAAATATCTCAATAATACTAAGTGGAGTAAACCACGTCGAAATTGGATGTTTTGAGTTCCCCCGGTAAGTTAGATACTGTTTTGGAACATAATAGTATGGCGTTTTTAAAGGCATGACATATTTTCACTTGAATGAATCAGAAATAATCTCAATTTGTTAATTACTTTTATTTTGTGTTTTCGTAACATCTTTCAAAATCACCCTGTTTCTTCGAAACTAATCATTACGATTTGATTATACCCTAACTGAAATATCTAGGCAATTTGCATTTAACATTTTTTCACCTGGGATGGGCTGATTATCACAGGGGGGGGCAATTGCACGCCTACTTCGATTTGCCGTAAGGAGATTATTAATCATATAATATTGAATAATTAAATAACCCAGCACTTTTTGAATTTGTTTCGCTAAGCGATTGAGGATGTTTATCGTGGCTTTTTTTCTTAGAAACCACTAAGTCCTTGTTTCAGAATCGATCCAAGCAGTCGCGGGGCTCGGACAAATTCAGAAAAAGACTGATTGAACTCGAGAGCCAACTGGTGCTGGTTTCGCCGAATTTGGTGTATAGAATAAAACACAGGATGACGGGTCGTACGTACATGTTTTTCCTGTCGTCCGACTTCGAACGCACCCAGTGGGTGGAGGCGATACAGAACTTGCAGAGGACCGAGAGGATGGCCGACAGGATGGGCAAAGTGACCGCCCCCCCGATAGGGGAGCTGCAAGCTTGGATAACGGCGTGCCGTCAGTATCTGAAGACCAACATGGGCTCGTATTTGCTGAGGAGCGGCAACGACGAGAGTTTGCTCGTGGGAGATCTGCACGTTTTCATATACGATTTGTGTGGGTTGGAATATTATTGTGGTAAGTTTTCATGTTGTCCGTTTGCGTATACAGAGAGAGAAAAAGAGAGAGCGAGAGTAAATGGAGTAGGAGAAGAATAGAGCCAGAAAGTTCAGTGGAAACAGTTCAATGGAATGAAGCGAGGAAGGAAGGGAATGGAGGGAGGAAGGAGTAAAATGGATGGTGGGAGGATGGGAATGGAAAGTGGGAGTAGGGAAGGAGTGAAGGATAGGAGAAGGAGAAAGGAAGGATAAAAGAGCAAGAACTGACAAAAAGAGAAAGCATAAGACAGGAAAAAGGACAGGGAAAGTGAAAGAAAGGAGATGGGTGGAAATGAGATAGACTAGAGTGAGAGGGGAAGAGAGAGGAATTGCGAGTGAGAGAAAACTAGATGAGCTTGAGAGGGATAACGAGTGAGTTGCTACATAAAACAAAGAGGAAGAAGTTAAAGGGGGAGAGAATTGGTTAAAGATCCACTTAGAAAGAATAAAGTAAGAGATATAGTGAAAGAGAGAAAGATTGATAGAAGTAACAGATAAATACAGTGGGAGGAAAAGAGCTAGAAGAGTACAAGAAACATGAGAAGAGAGAGCTACAGAGATATAAGAGCTGTAGAGAGCACGAAAGATCAAAAGAGAGATGGAACTAGAAAGAACAGAAATAAGATAAGAAGAGAGCTAGAGTAATCCCGAGGAAAATGAGAAAAGATTGGAGTATGAGAACGATGGGGAGAGCAGGAGAAATGAATGAAAATGGAAAAAATGAGAGAAAAAGTAGAGAGTGAGCTGGAGATAGCTGGAAAAAGATGATGAGAGAACAGGAAAGGTTATAAAAAGTCACGATAGTACGGGAGAGATTGTTTGACAGTTTATAAAAGTAGAGAGGATAAGAGAAGGGAAAACCAGAATGAGAAGAGATGAGATAGATACAAAGGAGAGAAAAGATAAAAAGAATGGCAAAGAAGAGATTAAAAACAGGAGATATGGACAGTATATGGATGGAAGAAAGATTCAGAGAGCAAGAGAAAGCAAAAAAGGCGAAAAAAGCGAGAATGAGAGAGTGAACGAGAGAGCAAGAGCGAGAGAAATCACGAGAAAAATACGAAGAGATGGAGCATGATACGATAGAGTGAGCTAGAGATAGATGAAAAAATGTGATAAGAGAACAGGAAAGGTTATAAAAGGTCACGAGAGTACGGGAGAGATTATATGTGACAGTTAAGAAAAGTAGAGAGGATAGGAAGAGATAAAACCAGAATGAGAAGAGATGAGAAAGACACAAAGGAGAGAAAACATAAAAAGAGTGGTAAAGAAGAAAGTGGAGACAAGAGATAGCAGAACAGCAAATGAATGGAAGAAATATTGTGCGAGAGAGAGCGAGATATAAAAAAGACAAAGCGAGATTGAGAACGCGAGAATGAGAGGGCGAGAGAGAGAACGAGAAAGCGAAAAAAATTACAATCACGAGAAAAATAAGAAGAGATGGGTCATAGGAATAATGAGGTGGGCATAAGAAATATTTTATTTATTTATTGATGAAATAACTTCCATTCAGAACATTTTCTGGTGTAAGGAAGTTTGAAAGTACAATAGCTATCAAATGAAGTAAAAATTTCAAATTAACTTATCTAGTAATGAAAAATATTTAACATGAAAATGAAAAAAGGATAGAATAAGTAGGAGATAGAATGAGCCAGAGAACAAGAAAAATTAGAAAGGATCACGATAAAACGAGAGTAGGCGAAAAAAAAGGTGGTGGGAGATCGCGAAAAAATCGAGAAGAGAGAGAACGAGAAAGATGAGAACATAAAGAGACGAGGAAAAAAAATATGGGAAAAGACAAGAAAGAGAGGCGGAGCGAGAGAGCGCGCACGAGAGAGAGAGAGAGCGAGATTGAGAAAGCGAGAGAGAGCGCGAACAAGAGGGATAAAAGAGAGAGAGCGTGCGAGAGATAGAGCATGAGCGAGAGAGAGGGGGAGAGCGCGCGCGAGAGAGAATACGATGGAGAAAGAGGACGAGAGAGCGCCCTAGAGAGAGAGAGAGGGGGGCGAGAGAGAAAGAGAGAGTTCGTGAAAAGAGAGCAGAAATTGCGAGGTCTTAAAGGGAAGAGAAACATTCGAGATAGAGCCGCTACCTTGAATCTTCGAATTAATATCAAAAACAGCCCTGTGTGCTATGAAAAATAATGGATGAAGAAAATTCATGTGATATTTCTGAGCTGTGTCTAGGTTTTCTGTATGAATTTGACTACAAATGTCAAACTTTATTGTTCATATTTATATAAAACTTTTGAAAATCCGAATTTTACCTTAAAATAGCAAGATAAATTTTGAAGCAGTTAGACGCAATGAAAATATTGGTTCGCCAGATCGAAGAATTTTATCGTGTATTCATATGTATATATCTTTATTCCTTTCCCAAGAAACATACAGTTTATAAGAGAAAAAAAACTATGTATATCAAATTGACAAATATTTTTTTCATGTCAAAAACTTTTTTATTTTCAGATATGTACGTTTGTATCGAAGTGGACTTTTACGGCCACTTTTTTCGAAAAGCGAAAACGAAACTGCTGTCCAATACCAACAACCCGCAGTGGAACGAAAACTTCGTTATCGACCTCGAAGGTTGCGAGAATCTTCGAATATTAGTTTACTGCGATAGCGATCCGTCTCCCACCCTGTTCGGAAAGTACACCCAAAAGCTGAGCAGGAAATGGCTAAAACGACACGTCACCGAAAAGGACATTCCCATCAATGGCTGCACTCTCAAGATGGGGTTCAAATACATTCCGTGCGAAGTGAGCTTGAGCAGGGTGCCGACTGGAAAGATTGGTGCTTTATTCGGGGAGAGGATACAAGCTGTTTGCAAGTGAGTAGAATATATCTGAATTTTCACCATGAAAAATATTTAAATATTTCTCAGGTGGAACTAATAATACTTGACGGAAGGCAATAAATTTCAAAACAAAATTTGATTATAGGAATAATCAAACGAATCGTGGTACTGGCCGGAATCTTTCTGTGGTTTCTATAGATGGCTCTGCTACCCACTTTCTTAGTGGGTGCCAGAGTTATCGTAGTGCCTGTTAACAAAACCGATTGGAAATCAATTACATATTGTGGCCGAGTCTGTACTGATGAGCGAGTTGAATCGCGAAACCGGTCTGCAGATGTCACATGTTTTCGATTGCCGGTTGGTGGTTGTTACAGGAAGATTGCAGAGTATATCCTTGTAGGAAAACTTTGCGAGGCGTTGGATAGACGTGATTCGGCGGTCGTATGGGGCTGTTGAATTATTTCTGTTCGACGTTTAACGACAATCCTATTTTATAGGAAAATTTGCGAAAGACTGTATTATTTTTATAATCAAATTTTGTTTTGAGGAATATCATAATGAGAAAAAGATATGCAGAAAGGCCGATAAAGAAATGCTAAGTTATGTGAAAAGAGAGATAGGATGAGTGGGGGAGCGAAAAGAATAAGAAGTCGTGGCAGACAGGGATAAAGAGATGGAATGATCTTGAAAAGTGAGAGAGGTAGGTAGAGAGTAAGAGAGGTTCAGTAGAAGAGCTGGAGAAGTAGAAGTAGAGGTATGGGGTGAGGGAGTGGGGATAGGGTGACGAGAATGAGAGGTGGAAAGAAATGGTGGAGAATGGTTAAGATAGGCAGGTGGAGAAATATAGAAGAGAGGGATATGTAGAGAAAAGTTGAGATTGGCCGAAGTAGAAGAGGGAGGCATGGAAAAGTAAAGGGGGATGGGGGAAAGTAGAAAGAAATAGATGTGGAGAGAACTAAAGAGATTTGAATGGACAGAGGTGGAGAAAAGTAGAGCCATAAAGACAGATTTGGTGAGAATTAAAGAGAAAGATATGAATGAAGAAGAAACGTAGAGAGGTACAAAGGTGGAGGAAAGTAGATAGAGGCAGATAGAAAAGTTGACAGAGATATTTGTGTAAAAGTAGAGAGAGGATGGAACAGGCAAAGTAGAGAGAGATGTGGATAAAGTTAGACAGTCAGAGGTGGAGAAATGTAGAGCGATAGGAAGGTGGAAAAAACTAGAGTTGGACAATAGTAGGAGAGTGTTTGGGAGAGACGTAGGTTGGGAAAAGTAGAGATAGAGTGGTGGAGAAAAGTAGAGGTAAAAAGGTGTAGGAAAGTAAAGAGAGAGATAGCGAAAAGAAGAGAGGGGGTTTTACAGAAAAGTTGAGATTGATTAAAGTAGAAAGAGGGAGGTGTGGAAAAATAGAGAGAGAAGAGACAAAGGAAAGAAGAGAGATGTGGAGAAAAGTATAGAGAGATGTACAAGAAACTAAAAAGATTTGGGTGGACAGAGGTGAAAAAAAGTAGAACAAAAAAGACAGATGTAGAGAAGAGAAAAGAGATTTACTGGAATGAATAAAAGTAGAGAGACACAGAGTAGGAAAAAGGGCCGACTGAAAAAAGTAGAGAGAGAGAGAGTTGTATAAAAGTAGAAAAAGAGGTGGGCAAAAGTAGAGAGAGATGTAAAAAAAAGAGAGGTTACATAGGAGGCGAACAAAGGTAGAGAAAAAGAGATGTGGGAAAAGTAGATTGTCAGAGGTGAATAAATGTAGAGGTAGAAAAGTGTAGAAAAGTAAAGAGAGGGAGAGACATAGAGAAATTAAGAGAGGGAAATGTAGAGAAAAGTTGATATTGATCGAAGTAGAAAGACGGAGGCGTGGAAAAATAGAGAGAAGAGTGGAGAAAAGTAGAGACATATGTAGAGGTAACTAAAGAGATCTGGTTGGACAGAGATGAAGAAAAGTAGAGCCATAAGACAGATGTAGAGTAAAAAGAGATACAGGAATGAATGAAAGTAGACAAAGATTGAGCAAAGTAGAGAGAGTTGTATGAAAGTAAAGAGATGTAAAAAGAAGAGAAAGGGGTGATATTGGCGAATAAAACTAGAAAAATAGGTATCTGGAGGAGAAAGTAGATAATCAGAGGTGAAAAGATAGGGGGTGGAGAAAAGTAGGTAAGTGTTTTGGGAAGAGTAGAGAGACATAGGTGGAGAAAGAAAAAATAGAGAGGTGGAGAAAAATAGAAGAGGTAGAAAGGTGTAGAAAAGTAAAGAGAGGGAGAGACATGGAGAAAATAAGAGAGGTAAATGTAGAGAAGAGTTAATATTGATCAAAGTAGTGAGAGGGATGTGTGGAAAAATAGAGAGAGGAGTAGAGAAAAGTAGAGAGATATATAGAGGTAACTAAAGAGATCTGAGCAGACAGAGATGAAGAAAAGTAGAGCCAAAAAGACAGATGTAGTTAGGAAAGAGATACAGGAATGAATAAAAGTAGACAAAGATTGATCAAAGTAGAGAGAGAGTTGTATAAAAGTAGAAGGAAACGTAAAAAAAGTAAAGGGAAGGAGAAATAAGTATCTGGAGAAAAAAGGTAGTCAGAGGGGGAGAGATAGAGCGTGGAGAAAAGTTGAGCGAGCTTGAGTGATATCTGGTGGAGAAAGGTAGGTGTTTTGGGAAGAGTAGAGAGACATAGGTGGAGAAAGAAAAATAGACAGGTGGAGAAAAGTAGAGGTAGAAAGGTGTAGAAAAGTAAAGAGAGGGAAAGACATGGAGAAAATAAGAGAGGTAAAAGTAGAGACAGGAGTGGAGAAAAGTAGAGAGATATGTAGAGGTAACTAAAGAGATCTGAGCAGACAGAGATGAAGAAAAGTAGAGCCAAAAAGACAGATGTAGTTAGGAAAGATATACAGGAATGAATAAAAGTAGACAAAGATTGATCAAAGTAGAAAGAGAGTTGTATAAAAGTAGAAGGAAACGTAAAAAAAGTAAAGGGAAGGAGAAATAAGTATCTGGAGAAAAAAGGTAGTCAGAGGGGGAGAGATAGAGCGTGGAGAAAAGTTGAGCGAGCTTGAGTGATATCTGGTGGAGAAAGGTTGGTGTTTTGGGAAGAGTAGAGAGACATAGGTGGAGAAAGAAAAATAGACAGGTGGAGAAAAGTAGAGGTAGAAAGGTGTAGAAAAGTAAAGAGAGGGAAAGACATGGAGAAAATAAGAGAGGTAAATGTAGAGACAGGAGTGGAGAAAAGTAGAGAGATATGTAGAGGTAACTAAAGAGATCTGAGCAGACAGAGATGAAGAAAAGTAGAGCCAAAAAGACAGATGTAGTTAGGAAAGATATACAGGAATGAATAAAAGTAGACAAAGATTGATCAAAGTAGAAAGAGAGTTGTATAAAAGTAGAAGGAAACGTAAAAAAAGTAAAGGGAAGGAGAAATAAGTATCTGGAGAAAAAAGGTAGTCAGAGGGGGAGAGATAGAGCGTGGAGAAAAGTTGAGCGAGCTTGAGTGATATCTGGTGGAGAAAGGTTGGTGTTTTGGGAAGAGTAGAGAGACATAGGTGGAGAAAGAAAAATAGACAGGTGGAGAAAAGTAGAGGTAGAAAGGTGTAGAAAAGTAAAGAGAGGGAAAGACATGGAGAAAATAAGAGAGGTAAATGTAGAGACAGGAGTGGAGAAAAGTAGAGAGATATGTAGAGGTAACTAAAGAGATCTGAGCAGACAGAGATGAAGAAAAGTAGAGCCAAAAAGACAGATGTAGTTAGGAAAGAGATACAGGAATGAATAAAAGTAGACAAAGATTGAGCAAAGTAGAGAGAGAGAGAGAGTTGTATAAAAGTAGAGGGAAATTTAAAAAAAGTAAAGAGAAGGAGAAATAGGTATCTGGAGAAAAAATATAGTCAGAGGGGGAGAGATAGAGCGTAGAGAAAAGTTGAGCGAGCTTGAGTGATATCTGGTGGAGAAAGGTAGGTGAGTGTTTTGGGAAGAGTAGAGTATGATGGAGGCATAAATCAGAGAGAGAAATAAGTGGAAGGGATAAAAAAAGAGGGAAATGCAGACAGATAATGCTATTGAGGGAAATAATTTTAGATGTAGAGAGAGAAAGTGTTGTAGATATGAGAAAAAATAATTGATAGAGGTAGAGGGGGGAAGAGATGAACAGAGAAAAAAGGGCGGGAGTGGTAGAGGCGGAGAGAAATATTTGAGGAGGTAGGAATAGAGAGTGCGAGACAGAGTGGTGTGGAGATAAGAAAATAAATATCTTGAAAGATGCATGCATATGTATTGGTTACTGATTAAAACTGTCTTCTATCATTTGAATCAATCTTTACAGGCGTCAAAAAAGAAATATTCCATTCATCATTACGGCGTGCATACGAGAAGTAGAAAGGAGGGGGATGTCGGAAGTTGGAATATACAGGGTGTCAGGCTCTGCGCTTGATATTTCCAAACTGAAGAAGTCGTTTGAGACAAGTAAGTTGAATATTGTAACAACTTCTGAGAAGCAGGAATTGAATTATTTATTCTTGTTCATTAACTCGTCACATGCGTCATGATATACCTAATTGCAGACTCTTACGAGGCAGAACAGCTTCTGAAGGAGGTGGACATACATTCCGTTACGGGGATTTTGAGGCTGTATCTGAGAGAACTCCCGGAAGCTCTGTTCACGGATCAGCGTTATCCCGAGCTTCTGGAAGCTTTTAATAGTAGCAACGGAAATTTGAAAAAGAGGACAGAATTACTTAACGAGTGCTTCTTTAAACTTCCAGAGCCCAATAGAGAGACAATAACGTGCATATTGAACCATTTGATGAGGTGAGTTTTGTCTATGAGTTTTTCATTACTTCCGACAATAAAGCATATTTTGACTGTGTCTTACTGTAATGATGATAGTAGTATTGAAATGGCGCTGTGATGGAAAAGTTTGGAAATGAAACTTTAATAATTCTGTGAATACCAAAATTTCATATTGCAATTAAAATAAAAAATCTTTCCATATCATGAATGGAAGGTATTGTTACGATATTTACGAAATAATACGCCGAGCACACTACCAAACTGTTTTTATTACCATCGCTATGAAAATACAACTACTACACTGATAAACACTAGCTAAATATTCCAAACACTAATGAACTTCTTTGAAAACTTGCTGGAACTTCTTGATAACTTCCTAAAAACTTCCCTTCCGAGTGAAATGTGTCGCCTTATATACTCAATTGGACCAGAATAGATTTTTCGGGATTTTTCCGTTCTCCAGATTATTCAGTACAGAAAATCGTCCAAAAAAATAGTTATTTTGATATTGCTTGGTAATAGCAATATCAAAATTATTATCAAATAAAGTTTAACAATTTGAAATCAACTTGCCTAATAATAAAAATAATTCATGAAGTTTGGTTCTATTTTAATGAGTCAATAATTTTTTTTAAATTAAATTATATATTTTCAATTTTTCATTTGGCCTGGTGATTTATTGAATGCTTCTATAGAACTGAAAACTGGATTAGTTTTTTCTTTGTTCGATTGAATAATATTCTTGGTTAATTTGAATGCAAATTTAGCTTTTTCAAATTTAATAAGTTGGTTCAATGTCATATTATTGGTGCTTCTGTACAATTCCGGGGATGGTGTATACCAAGGTTTTCCAAATATTTCTTTTACTTCATTTATTAATCTATAAATAATTTCTTTTTGTTTCCGACCTCACGATTACCATACCATTGAATGTTTTTTCTTGTAAATTTTATTTTTATTATTGCTCTTATTAGAGGAATAATAGAGTTTAAATTTTTTTACTAGACTCAAAATTTAAATCATTGTCAATCAAATACTTCATTGATAGTTCTGTTTTGAATTTTTGGGATCTAGTTGACATGTTTTTTCATAATTCATTCAATTTACTCTCTCCCGATTCGGTTTCCCTTTCTAGATTGTTACGACACTGATAACTTACCAGTGAAATGATATATTCTGATACACAGCTTCAAACAGTCTTTTACACATTTCACAATGCTTCACCATTGTTTAATAATAAAAAATAACGATAGTCAATTCCCCAGTGAACCAGAATCCATCGCATAGAAGTTGCAAAGAGTTACTGCTGGGATCTGCGACTTCGCAATGTGGATACAAAATAGAGGCACTGGTAATTCTTTGCGAGTGCTCAATGTCCGCAAACACGCTCATCGCCAGTAACTACCCAAGACGTCGCGAAGCGTACATTTTTAAGTTTCTATAGACAGCCTCAAAGCGAATTCACAAAGCAGCGGTTTTTTGAAAGATTATAAATATTTAAATGGAATTTAAATGCACCTCTCACGGAAATTAAATGAATGTACACATTTGTAATTACTGCATTGTACTTTTGAAAGCATTCCTTTTATATTTACCAAATTAATGAAATAAATATAGGTTTGGGAATTTCTCTGGAATGAATAAATGGAAAGCAATTTGATATAATTTTCAACATATTTATTAACACCTACTCATATGAAATAACATAAAACAACAAAATAATAACGTGGTCTTCAAAAAAATATATTTATATATAAAACGAAAACAAACAAAATTTTCAATGGTGGCTAATCACAGAAATCAACACAACTAAAAAAAAACTTTCTTCATTGCATGCAGCCTCCTCAAACCTGAAATGAAAAGTTGAGGATAAGTTGCTGCGCTATTTCAAGGCAGTAGTTTCGGGAATACATTTAATGCGCGTTATCCTAAAGGCACTCCTGTAAAGCCACCCCCACTACACCACTACATAATCTTCAATATTTTTACTCCTTCTCAAACAGAACATATATGAGTGAAAAACATAATTATTTAGAGAACACAGCATCAGAAATCAGAAAATGGAGCTTTTTCAAAATTATGAAGTGGGGGTGGAAACAATTAACGAATATTCTTATCAAAGAAGGGTGAACGACCCTACTTGACGGTATATCCGCCTATACATTTCTCGTTTGCAAGTATTTAACAGGAAACAACTATTGAATTTTTATAATTTTCAGTTGCTCATTTTCACTAAAATAATTTTTAGCCACCCTGTATAATTTGAGGGCATGAGAATAATGAATCAAAAATATCACACATTTGTCTATCAAATGTTATTATAATTATTTCCTCTATTATTTCGATTTGCATATAGAAGCCCATGGCCCATCATCAGTACATTTTTGTATCTAAACTAATCATAATCAATAACGTTTTTAGTTATTTATAGTTGTTTCAGTATAGATTTTCTCTGCTGCTACCTCACCTTCCACTTGAAGATGAATCGCGCAATTTTTCATCAAATATGTTTATAATTTTTTTATTTTACGAAACGAAGTAAAAAAGTTTTACTTACCTTTAGAAAATTTGCAACTTTTCTACCCCAAGGGACTGAACGATGCACGAATACCTACCAACAAAATACACAACTTCATAAAGTACCGATACAATAATTAAGTTTTGTTAGCAACTTACAATTCTAAAACTAAACAAACAATAGCGCTACAAGCTACAAGTTCATCAACATCAAATGACAAAGTCAAAATGTCTGCCATGGGCCGGCCGTTGCCAGTTGATATCCTCTGCCGCTTGTGTCGAAAGAGGTGAGTTCACTTCTCAAAAAAGTCGCCCGATCATAATCCATGGAACTTCTCGAGTAATATATTATTGAAAATTCAATAAATATCATGACATGAACGTTAATATAAAACAGTCAAAAATATGTGGCATGGTGGTAACATTGTGAAAGTCGTAAGGACTTCTCTAGATCGCATTGATTTTAACTGCTTTTGAATGGTATTTTGCGAAATCACAAGGTTAATATTTATTGCATATCATTGTCCGCAATGCGAAATCGCTGGTACTTATCTGTAAAATCGCATTGTTGATCCATATAGAGACATTAAATTGAATTCCCTGCCACTTACTGCGACTTCGCTGGTTGACTGGGTCGGAATTTGCCCTTCACGAAAAAACACGCCTCTAAGTCAAAGACCCAAAGACAAAAAAATTTGTTGTTGTTTAGTCCAATATCAAATGCAGCGTTGTCGTACTGACCAGACTATATCGACAAAGAAGAATCTCCGTTCGACGATGGAAATACTATCGTTTTCATCTGCTCCCAACAAGCTGCGATGAACGTTCCAATTGCCTTCTTATTGTTATATATTTTATCTAAGACAGTATTTTTGGGTGTTCGTTGCCTTGAATATACCCGACAGAAATTAAAATATAGCTGAGGTTCTTTTTGTATCTTTAAAAAATTGCGACTTGGCAACAATGTCATGATTCGAGGAATAACATTTCGTATTTGTATTGTTATCTAAATATTACTCAGAGCACACTAAACTGTTTTCATTAACTCCTCTATAAAGGTACAACTACTATACTGGCTAATAAAACACTTCAATCTTTTTAAACTGCTCAACTTACTTCAACTAGATAAATCGTTCAAACACTTCTTCCTTCAAGTGAAATGCCTCATATACTCAATTCAAGAAGAGTAGATTTTTTGTAATTCTTCCGTTCCCTAGAATGATCAATACATCAGTAGAAAAAAAAATTCAAAAAAATCCTGCAAGAATGAGGAAATGTTTACTGCGATTGGTCGGTTTATTTGTTATGCAAATGAGTTACGTTTTATGGTCGGCACTGAACAGCGGCGTAGCTAGGAGATTTTTTTTTCAATCTCATTATTATTCAGTATCACGCCGGTTTTACTGATAATTTGGTTATTTGAAATTTGCTTTTTGTATCATTAGTTCCAATGAAATTCAATTGATTTAGGATTCAACCTAGTCTTGTATGTCTACTATTTACTGTGGTTAATGTTAGTAAGACCCCCTTTCTTTATCAACACCAAATATTTTTGAGGTATTGACTTATTCCATTTCTAGGATACACCAGCACGAGAGCGAAAATAAGATGTCACTCCACAACTTGGCGACGGTTTTCGGGCCTACTCTGCTACGCCCGGGAACGAAACCCGACAACTTGAAGCAAAAAGACACCCTCGCAACCGGCACAGTCGACGTGATGGCGCAAGCCGGCATCCTCTACTGCTTCCTCCAAGATCACTTCAACAGTTCGCAACGGATATGTAGATGAGGGGACGAGAAACTCAAAGGGAGAATGTAAGCCAAATTTATTTTATGTAGCGTGCTCGTTATTTTTTTGAAACATTTTCTTCGGGGGTTTGAAGAATTCCATTCGAAAAATCCCTAGCTAATTCGTATTTGACAGTGGAAGAAGCCAAAATTTCGAACCACTTCGGGGAAAATGAATGTTTTCAAAAAAAAAGGCATGCTGTATATAACTTGTATACAATACCCATGTGACTGTAATTATCATTTTTATTATTACTATTTTATATTGTATAAAATACGACCAGAACAAAGTTCAATCCAGTGCGGATTTTTTATTGCAATTTACAATTGTTTTTTTTTTTCGATTGTTTTACTTAGCAATCACAATGCAAAGTGTTTATCGAGTGATTCCTTTTTTTGTGTTCCATGGCTACACGTCTGTGATGTCCCCTACTCGAATACATGTAGTAAAATATCTTCGTCCCATCTTTCAACATGAAATGTAATTTTATTTTTTCTCGGATTCTCGGTTCTTTTTCATCTTCAAAATGTGTCTTTCCGTTTTCTTTTTATTCGTTCTTCCATCTGGAGGTAATGACAATCTAGCCTTGGCAGATGGTTATGGTAGCTGTGGCCATCATAATATAAGAAGAGGAAGGGTCCTGTCTTATGGTCTAATAATCCTAGTAGCTTATGCCAGTGAAACAAAAGAAACTCAAAGTTCCGTCTATCAAGAAACTCGCGGATTGCGCTTTGATGTGTAGCATTAAAGCGTTCTGCGGTTTGTAGCGTAAAAGCGCCGTTAGAGTTTATTAGGCGACTGCTTACTGTGGGGCTTCATATTTAGAGATTGAACGATTGCTAGAACTATACAGCGGGCAATTGAGTTCTTTAATTTCATTTTGCCGTTGGGATTATAAGCCAATTTGTGGAAAACCTAAGCAGCCAATCTCTCCAACTTGATTTTCAAGAAGAGTAAGGGAGTTCTGGTTGTTGTGGCCTTGGCAGATGGTTCTGGTAGCCGAGGCCATCAAAATCTTAAAAGAGGACTTATCTAAGGGTTCGTCTTACGATAATCCTAGCACCGTACAGAAGTAAACTGAAGTAGATTCACTCCCAGTCGGCGCCTTTCATGTATCGGGTTCAGATTTAATTTTTTTGTGCCATGCGGTGGGGTAAAAGGGGTCAGCTGATGTCCTGTTTCATTTGATCTCGCGTACGGCATTCTATGTCGGATTCAATTTGGTTGCGCGATAGCACAGAATTTTGTTGTTGCACCAACCTTGATAAATTGTGGATAGATAAGATTTTAGGCGCGAAATTTGAAATACACGTCGCGGTGTGCATTGGTCATTATTGTTTCCCGGGGGTAGGAATGGTTTTTCTGTAGAATATGTCTTGATCGTGTAGATTTTAGATGCATGTCTTTTTTCATCTAATTGTAGAACTGTGATGTTAATTGTTGATGGGCTTTTTCTCAAATTTGGTTTTATGAAGGCAAGACTACAAAACAGATGTTTACTAATATATTATCGCGTAATTTCATATTTTGAGATAGTACACGTGAAAATATGAATAAAGTATTCTGTCTACGTTGGGTAAGTCAGAAGGGACAGTCAGGTTAGATTAGCTTTCCCCATATCCAACTAATAATAATTGTAACTTTTCTACCCGTAGACGTAACTTTTCCAGGTGAATTTGCCATTCTTTCGTCTATTTACACGATTTATTTTATATTCAATAAATTTCGGGATTATCATCATTTGTTACTTTAGAGAATATCAGTGATACTTTCTATTTAGACGTTATAGTTTATTGGCATTTTGCCGATTTTTTAATATTTTTTTCGCAACTAGGTTTTTTTAAATTTCGCACGAAATATCTTATTCATCCACAATTTGGCAACGTTGGTGTCGTCTGGGCGAATTTAGACTCTCGCCAATGACACAAAAGAATCTCGTGGTTACGTCTACCAAGAAACCGTGAAATGCAACCAGCAAAGCGCATTCTGGATATGTTCTGTTAATAAACATGTAACTGAAAATAATTCTGGTTTCGTGACAGCTACACTCTGGTTAGTGCGTAATGCGGGACACTTCCATTTGGGTATTTACTGTCATTTGTCATTATTATTTGTTATTGTTGTGTTATTTTCTCTGCGAATTTTGTTGTTTGAGAATCTTTAATCTTTTGTGTTTTACAATAATTATATTATTCAATACTTATAATAATGCATGAAGCAGCTGCTCATTTTTTCATGATGATATTCTTTCTAAAGTTCCAGCAGTGATGATAATTTTGTTTTTCGGGGTCCTTTAGGTATATAAGGCATCTCATGATTTGAAATTTGAAATATATTCTAATGACATACGACAGATCGCATTAACCGCTCACCTACGTGCAAACCCCGGTCGTTTTGGTAGTACTAAAAGTCACCAGAATTTCAGGAATCATGTCCCGTAACTCGCCAATATTTTCTATACGGGACACAAAATGTGCAACTATAACGAACAAGTTAATTAACGGAACATATCCAAAATGAGTTTCCTTTGTTTCATTGGCCTAAGCAACTAGGATTATCCGACCATTTGAAGCCTCTTCTTAGATTTTGAAGGCCTCAGCTACCAGGACCATCAGCCAAGGCTAGATTGTTGAACCATCCCTTTATCACCTGCAGAGAGGACGGAAAAAATTCAGGCTGGAGAAAGGGAGAAAGAAGAATTCACATTAGCTGGATATGTATGTCACAAATTGAACACCAAGAAGGATTTTCTCATATTGTGGTCCGACGGTACCGTCTGGGGTGACCGACCACATGTCACTTACCCAGAAAAATGACAACAATCGTGTTTCCAGTAGAATAGGCGTTCAAAAATATTACAGATGAATATGGTTGACGCTAGTCGTTATAATTCTAGCTGATGATTGAAATCAGAGCCCTTTATTGTCTGCCGGATTGTTCTAGCAGTTAAACATTCCAGAATTCAATCAGCAGTTGGAATTAGAAACGACTAGCACCAACCACATCCACCTGTAATATTTATGAAAGCTGCTTCAACTGAAGGAAAACATGTTCGTTGATATTTTCTTGGGAAGTAACATATGGTCACTCTGAACTAATAAATACAAAGTGGAAAGATTCGTCT
This sequence comes from Chrysolina americana, assembly GCA_958502065.1. Lineage (NCBI taxonomy): Eukaryota > Metazoa > Arthropoda > Insecta > Coleoptera > Chrysomelidae > Chrysolina > Chrysolina americana. Next base: position 4,777,406 of record OY293416.1, on the reverse strand, counting down.
TGGTTTTCAATTTGTGGCGACATGTCGAGCCCATGTGAATTCTCCATTCCGCTACTCGATTTTTCTTCATTCTATCCTCTGCGGCTGATGAAGAGGTGGTTCGACGATCTAACCTTGGCAAATGGTTCTAGTAGCTGTGGCCATCAGCATCTAAGAAGAGGAGAGTAAGGAACTTGTTCCATGGTCAAATTGATAATCCTAGTAGCTCAGGCCAATAAAACAAAGGACGCCCATGGTTACGTCTACCAAGAAACCGCGGAATGCGCTGCGCTTGACTGGTAGCACCATAAAAGCGCCCTTTACTTGGACCAATGAAACAAAGATTAGGTTACGTCGTGTACCAATAAACCGCAGAGTGCATTTGCAAAAGCGCGACTGTAATATTTTTTTGAGCGAGTTCAGACTACATGTATTCGAGAATTTTAAAGTTGTCCCCAATGCGTCGTCCCTATTTATTTTACTTGGATGTCTTCCATTGTTTCTAAAACGTTTTGTACTTATATGGAAAATCAGGAAAGAGAAAATGTACTTTGTAACGAAAATTTATTGTATGCAGCTCAAAGCTCTATTGATCTAGTCACAACCTACAAAGTATTCGACTTGTGAATAGGCGCAGCTTCTTTGCAATCAACATTCCTATTCATTTTCCTTGGTACTTAACCGCATGAGTACTGTTTCCTCGAATTGTCGATAAACACTTTGTGTACGAGCGGTAAATACATTCAGACATTTGACTTTTTGATATATTGCGTTCTGTTCTTCCAGTATTATTGTTAGTTCCATAAAGTGATGTCCGTGAAAATTCAAACAACGATCGAATCAGGAATATATTGAGGTAGGATTGATTTTCCTGATTTCTTATTTTTTTATGTAATTTTTATTTGTCTTTTGAAGTTGAAACACAACATTTTACTGATGATTGATTGAGATTTTCTGGAAATATTCGGAATTAGACTTCTTCCTGAATACAAACCATTCATGGAAAAGACAAGAAGCATATATTGAATTTTGGTAACTTTCGAGTACAGAAATAAATGCGTAGAAATGATCTGAGAGATTTTGATTGAAAGAAAATATTTGCCCTAAATATTTTTAATTTCTTCATTCATGTTGTGTTTATTCACTACAGTTACATTTTGACGTTTTATTTCATAAACACAAATTCAACAATGGCGAGTTGGAACGTTAATAATGTTCTGAGAATTATTCCAATAATTAGTATTTGAACCTTCATGCCTTGTTTTCTAAGAGAAGGATCTGAAAGTCATGGTTGGAATGGTTTTCTCTTGAAATATGAGCGCAAAACTGAAATTTGTGTTTCGTCCACAAAATTATTTCTATGTTTCATTCATCGACTTTTAAAGATTCTACATGTTTGTCCCACGTAAAACTTACCACAAGTTAATTTGTACTTTTCTTGCTTTTCATTTTTATCTTCGAAATCGACTATTTTATCAATAGGTTCTCCAATAAAGATGATTCACTTCTAGAATTGCCTTTTTAAATAGATTTTTAGCCTGAACCTTCACAACTTTCTGTTTGAGAATTCAAGAAGTTTATCCTCCTCTTGAAGATCACCAAAAGTTCAAACAAAATAGGTAATATTTCGAAGTTTTTATATTGTTTTCAAGACAAACAACAAACAGGTAGAACCTTCAAAAACAGAGTAACTGAACACAGAAATAGTTTTGTGAACCGGAATCACTAATTTAACTTTTGCTATCGATTCATGTATGGATTTCTGTTGATCCATACTTTCAACCATGATTTTAAAATGTTCCATTTACAAAACAAAGGAATAAACCTGAATATTTAGGAGATTTAGAAACTAATAAAGGGAAAAATCTCAAAACTAATATGCACTCTTAAACATCTATTATTTGCAGGAAATTAGCAAAAAGTATTATAATGGTTAGTATTGGAGAGTAACAGTACAAAATTTAACCGAAGTTGAGTTTTATTGCAAATTTCAAATCGAGAACAAAAAAAATCGATTAGACGTAAAAACTACTTCATTTATTGTGAATGTTCACACATGGATTTTCATAAAATATGAGCTAAATCCAGTATATGATTTTTTCATTTCATAATGGTCACAATTCGAGGTTATTTCCGAAGAACTTCTCCAACTATCATTAATTCTGTTGTGTATCATTTCAAACTTAATGCTCGAATCGGTGGCATCTCTACGTGTCTGGTATTAATTATTTTATGAAAGTATTAAATTGGCATAGGTTATGAAACTGATGCCCTCACTATTTATTTGAGTTTTTTATTGTTTGCAAGACCACACAAAGTGAATAAAATAGTTTTTTTAATGTTTTCGAGTTCCAAGGAACAGATTCCATCGTTTTGAATAAATTCAGTATTTATTTGTACAGGATCGACTGTTTTAATTCCTTTGTAGGATTGTAAGTATTCCTGTAAATGTGTGGATGTATTTAGTACCTATTTATTACATATTGATGTCTTATTACATGGTAAGAACTTGCATATATCTACCTATGTTAAAATTATATTTTATATACATTTGTAATTGATTGCAATATACATATTCAAGTACACGTTTCCTGGTTCATTACACAATTTCAGCGAACGTAGAGCAGAAGATATGGAAATTGTTATTTCACAAACTGGAGGTTTTTCTGTGTCACAGGGGCGAGTTAAAAAAATAACAAATACGGAAAATGTTACAATTTTATTTGACTACAAGGCTAAACCTTAGATATTCAATCGATAATAATGAAAATATGGCACTTCTTTAGAAGAAGTTCTCTGCAACAAATACAAAATTAACATAAAATAACATCTAATATGTCAATGATATTAAAAATATAGGTAACGAATAAACTTAAAATTATCATAGTTCACAATTAGCACCTTATCATGTAATCACTTTGAACAAAACAAAATGTCTTTGGTTGATTTTGTTTCACGTTTAATCTGCATATGTCGGAAATAGAGAAAATTCAGTATTCCTCAAAGGACTATACCTAATAGTAAACTGTGGAAGTTCGATGGATTCGTCTGAATTAACCAGAGACAAATCCACCAATCTCCATAGAGTTTGCGGTTGACAATCAAGATTTTTGTGAAGAATGAGACTATGGAACAATCAATATTTGGAAAAATTTCCACTGCTCCATAATGTATGAAACACGAGTAGTTCAAATGACCCACAAATTATCACAATTGTTATGATAAAAGATTGCATTTTTTTCAGGTGTAAAAATAATTAATGTTCTTCAGGTTTACGTATATTCAGAACAATTCATGTTTCATACAAAGAAATAAAATAGCAGACAGAAGTATAGAAATAAACAGGATGTAAATCAGGACAGAAAACGTCACTTCCAGACAGGAATGTCATCTGTCAAGGTTTACAATTCGATCTTTAAAAGCAGGTTAAGCATATGCCTTGGTAATATTTCAATCTCTATATATCCAAACAAAAATATTTGCCAAACCTGTTCAAACATAACAATCATGATACCCTTTCGAACCACAACATTTGAAACCAAGGAACCATTCTGATACAAACAATTTTAATCGAAAGTGTTTTAAATTTATCCTGCAAATAACACAAACAACAAAACTTAGACGTATTCCAGACTATCACAAAGTCACAATTAAAACATGATACCTCGGACCTCTCAGGTGATGTAAAAACACAATTTCGTTGAATTTTTAAAATGATGCAAATGCGAGATCTAAATTGTTTCAACCAATCAGAGAATCTTGTCATATCCTGGAGATCATGGTTGAATTTTTGAATAATTACTAAAATAATGGACAAGCTCTCAACATAAGTTAAGCCAACTTTTCGGCACGATGCAATACAATACCAAACAGCGTTCATAGCTATATATTGATTATCAAGAATCGTCAAGTTTGATTACTAGTACACACTTCCGGCCTACGGAACAACCAAACAGTAGCCATACATAGTATCAAAAATATATTTTTTTTCGAAATAAAGAGGTGTACTCATCACGAAAAATAACGTTCCAATACGTAAGAATAGCTATGACTAGACCCTAAAATATTAATTCAATATCGATGGTTTCCTATGACCTTGATTGTGTTATTCATAATAAAGTTTGAAAATTAATCACAGAATTCTGAATTTGAGTGTTTTGATAGCATCTGTAAGCGATTGGATTCAAAGACTGGCTAAGTGTTGATGGGGCTTCTTCATAATTCCTAACTTTTGCAAAAAAAATGCTTATCCATCAACTGTGGAGAACTTAGCAAAAGGTCTTGAACGACCGGTAATCTCTGAACTTTCGATGGTGTTCCGGTTTCTTGGTCGTGGTTCGAGGTAAATATTCCTGCGGTAGATATTTTCAAAGGCGGTGCGGTTACGGACGAAGCGTTCGTTCAAGCCTAATAGACCAGGAGCTGGTGACAGTGACGTTCTTCCATCTTACACTGCAAGCCTGTTTAAGGCTTGATAACCCTAAATTATGAAAAATAGACGGGTTCCTGGCCGCCGCATTTCATAAGGAAAAGCGCTTTTCTTTTTGTGGAGAATTTTCATGTTCTTCCGCGATATTATAATGCCTGCCGTTGTAATATACGGAAGTTCAAACAAATTGAAACGCTACTAATTGATGGCATGCAATTCGCAACGGCCGAAAGTGCTCAAAGGGTTACGAAAAACTGAAAGAAATTAAAGGGAACTTCCGTGTTTTCAAATTGCATGCCGATGTGAATAACTGAAGTTTCAGTAACGAAAACACTCTGGTAAAATTGGCATGCGCCCCTCATCTGACCCATGGTGAAAAATTGCGGGAAAACTCTGTAAAAATTTAATACAGGTTTTACGTGATTCCAAACTGCATGCTATTAGAAAGATACGTCATTTGTATAATTGATTAATAGTAGGTAATTTGGCATGCACACCAGGATTTCGTAAAATAAAGGTATGCATGACAAAAGTTGCAAAAAACACAGTGAAAATTTATGTGATTTTGTTTTGCGAAATCCTGGTATGCATGCCAAATTACCCACTATTAATTAATTATACAAATGACGTATCTTTCTAATGGCATGTAATTTGAAAATACGGAAGTTCCCATTAATTTTTTTCAGTTTTTCGTAACCCTTTGAGCCCTTTCGGACGCTGCGGATTGCATGCCATTAATTAGTAGCGTTTCAATTTGTTAAAACTTCCATTTATTTCAACGGCAGGCAGTATAATATCGCAAAAAAAACACGAAAATTCTCTACATAAAGAAAAGCGCATTTCCTTATAAAGTGCACACGTGCGGCGGCCAGGAACCCGTCTATTTTTCCATAATGTAGGGTTGATTATCAAGCCTTAAAAAGGCATGCAGGGTAAAATGGGAGAACGTCACCTGTCACCAGCTCCTGGTCTACTACTAACTAAGGACAATCACACAATTATGTTCAGCGAAACTCAGGAACTGGGAGGGACCTCAGGGTATTATCCGCAAATTCTCAGAGTGGCATTGAAATTCAAAAACATCCGAATAATTTTAAATGAAAGGAAGAATGCCTCGATTTAAGCAGAACGTGGAGACAGGTAATCAGAGAGATCAAAATAAAACCCTTCCCAGGTACAAGCAATCATAACCAAAACACAAAACAAAAACAGGTATTGTAACCAAGGCTTAATGAAGTCACGCCCCCTATCAGGATGAGCACAACAAAAGAAGGAATCAGCAGAGACTCCGAATCAGTTTGGCTTAAACGAACGCTTCGTCCGTTACCGCACCGCCTTTGAAAATGTCTACCACAGGTGTAGACGAAACGTCAGAATTACCTCGAGACCACAACCAACAAACCCGTAAACCATCGAAAATTCAGACCGCATTATTGTTTTCTCACTGCACATATACAATGTTTTTAAAGAACTCTTGAATATGAATATATCACCTCACCAACAACCACAATCTTTGAGTTCATAAAGTTGTTCGACAGCTGTAATTTAAACTAAAACAAGGATGCAGACGGCTTGATGATAATTAATGGTAATGATATATATAATCGTCGTCATGAGCTATAGTCCAAAACAGTAGAATATGGGTTGTCTTTAGAAGTTGTCAGAATTCAGGCTGAATTTGAATTTATCGACATCTTTCATTCGATTCAGAAAGAAAGATCATTCAGCAACGGGAAGAACATTTGAGTGCCCAAAATTGAAGGTAAGTCCCAAGTTGACAGACAAACAGTCAGCATTACGATTTCATATCCAGTCAACGGCCAAAAGTTCCTAGTTTCATCGTGTTGACATTATATTCATAATTTTAAGTACATGGTATGACAGTTTATATTTTAGTTCCACTGAGAACTTTTGAAAACAACATAAACAATAATGTTCAAAAAATATAGTTAAATATAATGTTCCGCCGTAGAAAATAGGATATTTATAGTACAATTCTGCGAAGCTTGGACTGTACTGTTTATGTCGTGTGATGTTGACACCTGAATCAATGTGAACTATAATTAAACTTGTAAATAAAAATAATGTTTGACCGAAACCAAGTGACTAAAACAATGAAAAAGTCTACTCTCGAATTTTCCATCAACATCCCATTCTAGTTCTCGTTTCAGACTTTAACTTGGAACGAACGAAAAGTCTTACTATTTAAAAACGGATGTTTAAACTTCCTACGCAGTTTCACTTTAAGATCCTACAATGTACACTTTTTTTTTTTCGTCGATTGATTCAATGAATTCACTTCAAGAATATATTTACATATTTACACGTGCTCATCTTTCAGAAATTACGCTAATCACCAGGATGTTCGGGACAGGATCTGTTTATATCAAACCACTGGTCTATACACCTGAAAACAAGAAAAAAAAATGATCAAATAAAATTTATTCTATAATAAAATGAACAAAGCTCGAAAAGTGTATATTGAAGAGTATCAATTTAATAGAGATTTCTAATGGCTTTGGACACCCAAATAAAAAGAGACGAAAGTTCTTAATTTTTCCGTCCTTGTTACCAGGGAATGCTCTGTGATTGGATACTATAAGGTCAGGGAGTATAAATGTCATTTTCAACTGTAGCTGTCATGTCATTGAAGCTCCCCGCCATTACAGTAACCAATCACAGAGCGCGCCCCTGGCAACAAGGATGGAAAAATTAAGAACTTTCGTCTCTTTTTATTTGGGTGTCCAAAGCCATAAGAAATCTCTATTAAACCAATCATTTTGTGCAACACCGATAATACCCATCTATCCACACATTACGACAATGTGGGAAATATGAGGCAAACGCTATGGACATCGAATTACGGACACAATCGCATCGATTTTCTACTCAGTAAAGAGTGTTTCTCACTTTGGTCGCGAACGGCGCTGCGATAGACTTATTGTAAGTCGCGGCCTTTGGCTATTACCATTCTTTTTCTGGAACAAGACGACTCTAATGTTGTATGGCCTTGAAACATGTGGTAATTTCTAACCAAATTAAAGATAATAGTCAAGGGCTTTACTACAATTAGCACTTGCAACTGTGTCCGTAAGGAATCTTGCACATATGGACGTCAGATGTAATTCAATGTCCGTAAGGGAAAAGTTGTTTTCTATAGGATGTTGTCTCATATATTTTCCATTTTGTGGGCATGTGTATGGGTATTTTCTGTTCTACAGAAATTATTACTTATTATCTCCCTAGAGCATGAATTATTTCCGGAAATTTTCCCGAAGTGCGAATTTTCTTAAAAAACTGAGGAACATTTCCGGAATATTAATTCATGCTCGCGGGAGATTCGGTAAGAACATTTTATACAAGAACTTTTTCAAAACAGAAATTAAATTGGTGACATATATTATTATCCATGTAACGGCCGTTGTCAAGGCTTTGTCTCACAACAGCGAATTGCGAATAATTTTTTTGCGGATTTGATATCAAATATTTTAATTTCCCTATGCTCTTGTGAAATGTGGTTTAAATAATTAAATAACAGATAACATGTACCTATAATTAAGTTATAAATAAATATCTATCAAAAATATTTTACGCCACTGTGTTTATGACAGCTGTCAAGCCAGAGGGAAATTTCCACTTATTAATTTCTCTCTACGCAGGGAAATTTCCGAAGAAATTAGGTTATTGTCATAGCAACATGTCAAAATGCAGGCATCTGATTGGCTAAAAGTAACTGGTATAAAATTTTCTGTTTAATTTATTCTATAATATTTTTGCAATATAACAGTAGTTTTTTTTGAACTGATAGTATTTCAGGATCATTTGAATATTGAGCATTTATTCATAGACATATCCAACTTGGATGGTTTCGACAAAGGAAGGTTCAAGTGACTCTTATGGCGACGAGAGGTTTGATGTGAGTTGGATGCCAGCTCACCTCTCTCACTAAAATTATTCATGAAAAATTTATCAATTGACTAAAACACATTTCTTAAGAGATCTTTTTTTTTCCAATTTTGAAGAAATAATCAATTGTATTTGCAAGTACGTTGTACAGGTTGGGGCCCAAGTAACTAGTTGTATCGCTGGTCATTTCAAGGCGATGAAATTACATAATATACAGGGAGTTATTTGGAAAAAACTCAAAAACCTCCGAGTGACGAAATATTTTTGACCACACTCTATAACTGTTGCTGAATTCTATTGTTTATGTTAGTGTGACGTCCCGAATTTTCAAAATTTTAGCTTAATAAAAATTCATCAGAACTTTCTTTTCTTAGTGACTATATTATATGCTCGACAGTTTGTGGTTCAACAGTGTATAAATATAAAAAATCGTTGTCATCTTCATATATTTTGAATGTATTATTAGGATCTTGTATAGTGATTTTTTTTAATTTGCTATCTACGTTGATTGAATAAAACCAAGTCAGTATTAATATTAATTGTGTCAGTCTTTGCGGATTTTCATACTATTTGAAATGTTTGCTTCTTATATTCTATTATGGAGGAACACTGACAGACTTCAAAATATAAAAAAATGTATTGAAGATCGTCTGTGATAAAAAAAAATTCGATATTGACCTGTTTTACGTTAGTAATGTTCGCATGTGGACAATCTACATCTTCCATTCCTGTAATTTTTGGCAATGGTACAAAAATGACGGCTCAAATAGAAACTCTATATGTTTGGAATAAGACGACCGAGAAAACAATAACGGTTAAAAACAATATTGAATGATCAGCAAAAACAACGAATTCGATTCTGCAAATCATGACTTGCTACGTCATTTCTATGATTCTATGATTGATATGTCAAAATCATATGAATAACTAGGACCTTATCTCGAACTTCTGAATCATGTGTGTTAGATGTGCCAACAAGATTGAAGACGCCCAGAATTGTAATTCCCAGAAAGTTTCGGCAGTGATATGGTGGTAACATTGATTTTTGCATGTTTGCTCGGCCAAATTTTGGAGCCATTAAATTTCAACGTGAAAAGGAAATTATTCATTAACGGTTTATCCAAGTTACCAACTTGACATGAATAAAATTCCTCAACCATTTTGCCTAGATTTGTTGTTCAGTGGTCATAAAAGAAGAACGAGTTTTTTCATCAAAGGTACTGTTTCCAATGAAGAAAAAGTGTGAAACAGATCAATTAAGGTGTTAACAATCTGCTAGTGATAAGAGGGGAAAATGTTGAGTGTTTCTATATTTTTTTCGTGGTTGGAATGTGTGCTAGAAGATGAAAGTTATCTCTCAAAAATAGTCCGAAATTCCTTGAGAACGCCAAGAATTCTGTGGATTTTTTGTTCAGGAAACCAAATTATGAAAGTTCCAAAAAAATTTTTATAGCATTTCACCGTTAGTAAACGGAATTATACCCAGTGCATTTGTACATACTAGACGATTAATCAGTATGAGGTCGATATTTTTATTATGGAATTTGGAAGAACATTATTTGGCTTACGATAACGTAATTTCAAGTAGATCGAATATTTTTTATTACCAACAAGGTACCACTGAGATGTCCCAATCTCTACTTCACTAGTCTTGGTAGATAATTTTTGATCCATCGCATATTCTGCTCTAGTATTGATCTACTTTCAACATCCCAATTGTTGAAATACCTACCTTCTGAACTATTTGATTTTCGTATTAAGATAAACTTTTGTTTTCTTTAAGAAGATAAATTCATGTACTGAACCAGGTCTGATTATTGTAAAAACCAACCATGAATTACTTAATTCATTGTATTCGTACTTTGTTGACAACACATTTTATAGTCTTAACCTGCATTCAAAGTGTTAGTGAATTTCTAAATCGTGAAACATAAATGTTTGGTTTAAGAAAAGTAAATTGAGTTCAGTGATGAAACCCACAAGTATATAAATACAGTTACATATGTGTAGTTTCAAGCTAGTGTGTATTAATTAAAAAATTATATGCACAGAGGTAAATTCAAGATATTTTTTATGATATGAAATCCCTTAAAAAAAACATGGAGTGAATACTTTACGGAAGATGGTTCGGATACAAATCTCTTTCTTTTCGAGGGTAAGATTATAATTAACCATCATTTAACTGAATTCTTTCCATCTCTACTTTGAAAAACCGAATAGGAACATATCATAAGTACCAGGTTTAAATTTGTTATTGAAACAATAGAACATAAAAGCATATTTCCGCTGATACCTATAACACCTTGTATCCTAATCATCAAAGGATACAAAGTACGTGACATCACACCAGTGTTATCTTCAACTGCTCATCAATCAATCTCATATTAGCTACAATATCTCCAGAATGCTCCTATCTCTGATATTATGCCTCAAATTGATGTTTGCATGGATTATGGACTGTGTCAACAAAGTGTATATATATTCTTGGACCGTTCCATGATCATTACTTCGCAATCAGGCGTAATTAGCATTGTTTGCACTCGAAACATTCGAACGTAATTCATTACTTTATCGCGACGTCTTATTTGTGGAACGAAACATAAACTCGGCGAGGGAGAATTTGAAATGACTAGTCAACAATACGATAATCCTTCGTGATGGGATATGAAGCAGATATTTGACAGAAAACAACCACTTCTGTGATGAATAATGAAAATATTATTTAGAATCCAACCTTTCTCAACCACCAGTCTCAAATTCAATTCGGAAAAAACAACCTCATACGACCTCGCAGATAGTTACCACAAAAAATAATTACACAACAGGTGATAAGATCTTTTCTGCAAGAAGTATGGTCACATATACGGCCAGAAAAGTACGAGAAAAAAGGTCTGAAAAAAATATCTGGAAAAATGTCAGTGGAAAAAAAAAAGTCGGGGAGATGCTCTACTGAATTCCAGTGTTTGGTTGTTCCCATCCGGGTAAAAAGTCCGGGTAAATAGTCCGGGTAAAAAGTCCGGGTAATAAGCCCGGGTGAAAAGTCCGGGAAAAAGTCCGGGTGGAAAATCCGGAAAAAGTCAAAGGAAATTTTCGAGAAAAAATTCAGGAAAAACATCCTGAAAAAAAATTATGGAAAATTAATTCAGAAAAATAAAAAAAAAATATGAAAAAAATTTCCTTCAAAAAAGAGTAACTACGAGGAAAAATTTCTGAAAAATTTCAGCGTGAGAAAAAGTCGGGGAGATGCTCTAGTGAATCCAGCACTTTGTCTTGTTCCCGTGTGCATGCGATAAATGCTTTGGAATGGGATAGGACTTGTAGACTGTGCCAATACTCGAGTCTTTCATTGTAAGTGAAAAGTTCTTGGAAAAAGTCCGAGTAAATAGTCCGGGTAAAAAGTCCGGGTAATAAATCCGGAAAAAAGTCGAAGGAAAATTTCGAGAAAAAATTCAGGAAAAACACCCTAAAAAAAATTATGGAAAATCAATTCAGAAAAATAAAAAAAAAAAAGAAAAAAATTTCCTTCAAAAGAGTACCTACGAGGAAAAATTTCTGAAAAATATCTGAAAAATTTCAGCGTGAGAAAAAGTCCGGGAGATGCTCTAGTGAATCCAGCACTTTGTCTTGTTCCCGTGTGCATGCGATAAATGCTTTGGAATGGGATAGGACTTGTAGACTGTGCCAATACTCGAGTCTTTCATTGTAAGGGAAAAGTTCTTGGAAAAAGTCCGGGTAAAAAGTCCGGGTGAATAGTCCGGGTAAATAGTCCGGGTAAATAGTCCGGGTAAAATGTCCGGGTAAAAAGTACGGGTAAATAGTCCGGGTAAAAAGTCCGGGTAAAAAGTCCGGGTAAAAAGTTCGGGTAAATAGTCCGGGTAAATAGTCCGGGTAAATAGTCCGGGTAAATAGTCCGGGTAGAAAGTCTGGGTAAAAAGTCCGGATAAATAGTCCGGGTAAAAAGTCCGGGTAAAAAGACTGGATAAATAGTCCGAGTAAATAGTCCGGGTAAAAAGTCCGGGTAATAAATCCGGAAAAAAGTCGAAGGAAAATTTCGAGAAAAAATTCAGGAAAAACACCCTAAAAAAAATTATGGAAAATCAATTCAGAAAAATAAAAAAAAATATGAAAAAAATTTCCTTCAAAAGAGTACCTACGAGGAAAAATTTCTGAAAAATATCTGAAAAATTTCAGCGTGAGAAAAAGTCGGGGAGATGCTCTAGTGAATCCAGCACTTTGTCTTGTTCCCGTGTGCATGCGATAAATGCTTTGGAATGGGATAGGACTTGTAGACTGTGCCAATACTCGAGTCTGTCATTGTAAGGGAAAAGTTCTTGGAAAAAGTCCGGGTAAAAAGTCCGCGTAAATAGTCCGGGTAAAAAGTCCGGGTAAATAGTCCGGGTAAATAGTCCGTGTAAAAAGTCCGGGTAAATAGTCCGGGTAAATAGTCCGGGTAAATAGTCCGGGTAAATAGTCCGGGTAAATAGTCCGGGTAAAAAGACTGGATAAATAGTCCGAGTAAATAGTCCGGGTAAAAAGTCCGGGTAATAAATCCGGAAAAAAGTCGAAGGAAAATTTCGAGAAAAAATTCAGGAAAAACACCCTAAAAAAAATTATGGAAAATCAATTCAGAAAAATTAAAAAAAATATGAAAAAAATTTCCTTCAAAAGAGTACCTACGAGGAAAAATTTCTGAAAAATATCTGAAAAATTTCAGCGTGAGAAAAAGTCGGGGAGATGCTCTAGTGAATCCAGCACTTTGTCTTGTTCCCGTGTGCATGCGATAAATGCTTTGGAATGGGATAGGACTTGTAGACTCTGCCAATACTCGAGTCTTTCATTGTAAGGGAAAAGTTCTTGGAAAAAGTCCGGGTAAAAAGTCCGCGTAAATAGTCCGGGTAAAAAGTCCGGGTAAATAGTCCGGGTAAATAGTCCGTGTAAAAAGTCCGGGTAAATAGTCCGGGTAAATAGTCCGGGTAAAAAGTCCGGGTAAAAAGTCCGGGTAAAAAGTTCGGGTAAATAGTCCGGGTAAATAGTCCGTGTAAAAAGTCCGGGTAAATAGTCCGGGTAAATAGTCCGGGTAAATAGTCCGGGTAAATAGTCCGGGTAAAAAGACTGGATAAATAGTCCGGATAAATAGTCCGGGTAAATAGTCCGGGTAAATAGTCCGTGTAAAAAGTCCGGGTAAATAGTCCGGGTAAATAGTCCGGGTAAAAAGTCCGGGTAAAAAGTCCGGGTAAAAAGTTCGGGTAAATAGTCCGGGTAAATAGTCCGGGTAAATAGTCCGTGTAAAAAGTCCGGGTAAATAGTCCGTGTAAAAAGTCCGGGTAAATAGTCCGGGTAAATAGTCCGGGTAAAAAGTCCGGGTAAAAAGTCCGGGTAAAAAGTTCGGGTAAAAAGTCCGGGTAAATAGTCCGGGTAAATAGTCCGTGTAAAAAGTCCGGGTAAATAGTCCGGGTAAAAAGTCCGGGTAAAAAGGCCGGGTAAAAAGTCCGGGTAAAAAGTTCGGGTAAAAAGTCCGGGTAAATAGTCCGGGTAAATAGTCCGTGTAAAAAGTCCGGGTAAATAGTCCGGGTAAATAGTCCGGGTAAATAGTCCGGGTAAATAGTCCGGGTAATAAATCCGGAAAAAAGTCGAAGGAAAATTTCGAGAAAAAATTCAGGAAAAACACCCTAAAAAAAATTATGGAAAATCAATTCAGAAAAATAAAAAAAAATATGAAAAAAATTTCCTTCAAAAGAGTACCTACGAGGAAAAATTTCTGAAAAATATCTGAAAAATTTCAGCGTGAGAAAAAGTCGGGGAGATGCTCTAGTGAATCCAGCACTTTGTCTTGTTCCCGTGTGCATGCGATAAATGCTTTGGAATGGGATAGGACTTGTAGACTCTGCCAATACTCGAGTCTTTCATTGTAAGGGAAAAGTTCTTGGAAAAAGTCCGGGTAAAAAGTCCGGGTAAATAGTCCGGGTAAAATGTCCGGGTAAAAAGTACGGGTAAATAGTCCGGGTAAAAAGTCCGGGTAAAAAGTCCGGGTAAAAAGTTCGGGTAAATAGTCCGGGTAAATAGTCCGTGTAAAAAGTCCGGGTAAATAGTCCGGGTAAATAGTCCGGGTAAAAAGTCTGGGTAAAAAGTCCGGATAAATAGTCCGGGTAAAAAGTCCGGGTAAAAAGACTGGATAAATAGTCCGAGTAAATAGTCCGGGTAAAAAGTCCGGGTAATAAATCCGGAAAAAAGTCGAAGGAAAATTTCGAGAAAAAATTCAGGAAAAACACCCTAAAAAAAATTATGGAAAATCAATTCAGAAAAATAAAAAAAAATATGAAAATAATTTCCTTCAAAAGAGTACCTACGAGGAAAAATTTCTGAAAAATATCTGCAAAATTTCAGCGTGAGAAAAAGTCGGGGAGATGCTCTACTGAATCCAGCACTTTGTCTTGTTCCCGTGTGCATGCGATAAATGCATTGGAATGGGATAGGACTTGTAGACTGTGCCAATACTCGAGTCTGTCATTGTAAGGGAAAAGTTCTTGGAAAAAGTCCGGGTAAAAAGTCCGCGTAAATAGTCCGGGTAAATAGTCCGGGTAAATAGTCCAGGTAAAAAGTCCTGGTAAATAGTCCGGGTTAAAGTTCGGGTAAAAATCGAAGGAAAATTTCGAGAAAAAAATTCAGGAAAAAAGTTTGGAAAAATGTTCAGGTGGAAAAGTTCTGGAAAATGACTTGGGAAAACTCAAAGAAAGAAAAGTCCGGAGAAAAAAGTGCGGAGAAAAATATTAGTAGGAAAGTCTGGGGAAACTAGACAGAAGAAGAGTCCGGGGCAAAAGAATCTGCGGAAAACGTCAATTGAAGAAAGACCCTGAGAAAAAATGTCCGGAGAAAAGTACAGGGGGAAAAAGTCCGAGGACAAAGGCAGTAGTCAATCCCGAATCATGGCTACTTTCATGCTGATATCATAAACGAATCAACTTATTTTAATACGTCTACTATTATTTGAAATCATACGTGGATTTGAAACAATTAATTATCTGTTTACCTGTGAACAATTTGGATGAAAATCAGGAGAAGTACAGCTCTGAGGACACAAATGAGGTTACAAAAATGTACTTACGTCTTATGATATATACAGAGGCAAGGAAGGCGCGCAATCACATCTCCTTTACTTAATTCTTCTAAACATATAACACATTCCCCTTTATCATCAGTCAGTACGTCTTCTGCAAAAAAGAAACAAAATCCTTTACAAACCAACTCAATGCTGAACGCTATTTACATAACAAGAGAGGAAAATAATGCTTTTCTTCCCGCGGATAGTTAGATGCCCGTCGCGAGGGCATTAATTAACTTATTAATAATGAAACAAATTATAAAGTAAGCTCTGAAATTTGGGCAATTTTCAATATCAAAGTACATTATTATACACTTCTCTACAATAAAATAATCTAATAAAACAATTCAGAAAATAAATGTACACCATTTCTAGTACGCCTGCCCATAACTTTTTAATAAATCGTTTCATGTTCCCGTCGATTTTTCGGGCAATTGGTTATCATCGATCCCCGTAGCTAATTGAACAATATTGGGTGACGTGCCGCTTGATTCATTTTCACTATTCCCCAAATGAAAATATGTTTCCCCAAATGTAACATCGAGTTTTATTCTGTCACAACAGCGCACCGTATTTGTTTCAACAATCCATGGCGACTCGTATTGCGTTTTCTAACAAGGCCAATTTGATGAATGACAATTTTCAATACCTGAAGCGTTACTTTTTTCAAATCACGCACCGTGATTTTCAATACATTCTCGTATATCTAGACCGAAGGAATATTTAAAACGGTCATAAACTTTCATTACTGGGAATTAAGTCTAAAAAAAAACCTGGATATGAAGTTCAGGGAAAAAAAGTCCGGAAAAAAAATCCGGGAAAAAAAGTACGAGAAAACCCTGGAGCAAAAGTACATAGAAAACATCTGGGGTAAAAAGTCCAAAAAATTACCAGGACAAATACTTAGTTCGGAAGAAAGTCCGGCAAAAAACTCTGGGGAAAATGTCCGAGGAAAAAATTTGGGTGGAAAGTCCGGAAAGAACAGGGAAAATCAGAAAAAAAAGTTCAAGATAGAATACAATACATTCTCGTATCTTTAAGAATAGAAGAAATATTTGAAACGGTCATAAATAAAAAAAAAACACATTACTACTGTCAAATAATTTTTGAATATTAACAGGGGTGGATAGCCTGAAAAAAAAATCGGGAAAAAAGTCCGAGAAGAAAGTTCAAAAAAAAACCTAGAAAAAGTTCGAGAAAAATCCGGAAAAAAAATGTTTTGTGATGTTTTCCCCTGGACTGTTCCAGGGAAAAACGTTCGGGAAAATCTCATTGACAAAAAGTTCGGTTGAAAATGCGGCAAAACATTCTGGGAAAAATGTCCAAGGAAAAAATATGGGTGAAAAGTACGAAAAGAAGTCAGGGAAATCATCCGAAAAAAAAGTTCGAACAGAAAAATCTGACATTTTCAATATAATCTTGTATATTTATAAAGTTAAAAGGAATAGTTAAAACGGTCATAAAATTTCAAATAAGCAACGTTATTAGCCCAGTTAAATAATGTTTGAAAGTCTGAAAAAAAAAACTGAGAAAAACACAGAAAAAAGCTCGTGTCAAAAAGTCTGACGATAAAGTCTGAAAAAAGAGCTGAAAAAGGTACGAGAATAGAGTCCAAAAAAAAAACAGGAGAAAAAGTTCTAGAAAAAGTCCAGTGTATGTATAGCGAAAACTTTGGAGGAAAGTCCAGGGGAAAAACGTCCAGAAATAAGAAGTCCGGAAAAATAACCTAGCAAAAAATTCTGGAAAAAATTTTCGGAGAAAAAATCTGGGTAAAAAGTATGGATTGAAGTCAGGGAAAAAAATAAGAGAAAAAAAGTTCAGGAAAAAGTCTAATATTTTCAATAGATTCACGTATATCTTTGAAATTCGAAGGAATATTCAAAACGGTCATAAAACTTCAAATAAGCCACATTATCAGCCCTGTTAAATAATGTTTGAATGTCAACTGGGGGTTGATAAAGTCTGAAAAAAAAACTGGGAAGAAGTTCCGGCAAAAAAGTCCGGGGGAAAAAGCTCGTGACAAAAAGTGCGATGATAAAGTCTGAAAAAAACTGGGAAAAGTCCGAGGATAAAGTCCGAAAAAACGGAGTTCTATAAAAAGTCAGGTGAAAGGGTTCATGGAAAACTTCGGAGAAAAGTCCGGAAGAAAAACGTCCGGAAAAATATCCTGGCAAAAATTCTGGAAAAAATATCCGGATAAAAAATCTGGGCAAAAAGTATGGATATAAGTCAGGGAAAAAAATACTAGAAAAAAGTTCAAGAAAAAGTCTGATATTATCGTATATCTTTAAAATTCGAAGTGACATAATGTTTGAATATCAACTGGGGGTTGATAAGTCTGAATAAAAACCTGGAAAAAAGTCCGGGAAGAAAGTACAAAAGAAAGTTGGAGAAAAGGTTCGAGAAAAACTCCGGGAAAATTCTGAGGGAAAAGCTCGGGGAAAAAGTCCGGGAAAAACCGTCCGGGGATAAAAAGTCAAGAAAAATATCCTGGGCAAAAAAATTAGGAAGAAAGTCCAGGAATTCTAAGAAAAATGTTTGGGGAAATAATCTGGGTAAAATGTAAACAAAAAAGTCAGGGGAAGAATCCGAGAAAAATAGGTCAGGATAAAAGTCTGACATTTTTTGAGGGAATATTTAATAAAATTTCAAATAAGCCACATTATTAGCCCCTTCAAATAATGTTTGAATATCAATTGGGGGTTGATAAAGCCTGAAAAAAAATTGGGAAAGTTTTGGAAAAAGTTCGGTGAAAAAGTCTGTGGGAAAAGTCCAGGAGAAAACGCCCGAGAATGAAAAATCCGGAAAAATAACCTGGACAAAAATGAGGGGAAAGTGCGGGGATAGTATCCGAGTGCAATAGTAGGAGAAAAAAAGTCCGGAAGAAAGTTTGGCAAAAAGTTCTGTGTAAAATGTTCGGGGAAATATTTCATTTTATGCCTTACAGCACATATGAAACACTGTAATAATAAATAACTATTCCGTTAATTTAAAATATCCGTCGTAATTTACAGATAGATACCTCTAGATTCTACTGTTATCAACCGATAGGCGAAATATATCGATTTCATTAATTTGCTTTTCTGCCGTTATCATGTTTATTCAGATGCATTTTCACTAGTCTGTTTTTCACTTGTTTTCGACGTTCGCGTAAATATTGTTGTCGTGGTCAGTTGGTACTGAAACCGCTATAATGTAATCCTTTTACGACTTAGTTCAGATGGAAATATACTGTCGCAATTCGAAACAGGCATTTTACGATTCGACATAGAAATATTCAGGAAATCATACCCCAAAAAACTCACGTCTTTGTATTCTTACCGTCGATACAGAAAGAAATTGGGTTGCATACCCAGAAGTATAACTGTATTTTTCTCAATACATCACTAGTGGAAAAAGTTCAGTACATAACTTGATGAATTAATTTCCTCAGGAATAATAGTAATCACTACATCATTGCATTTTGAACTAGTCAATCTGCAAATTCATATTAAACGTTTACCATTGCTCTCTAATATGAAAAACAGGTCACAAGTAATATCCCGACAAAATGCAGAATTTTCGAAAAATACTTTCGCCTTGCTGGCACGAAAACTGTGTTGCTTAGAAACTCCACGAGAGCTATATAATATGAGGAAAATTGTCAGCAAAATTATTTGGGAATAATGATGTGTTGGAATCGAAAGAAATTTTTTAATATTATTACCATTATTATAATTTAACGAAATCAACTTACCGTTGTAAGATAGCCGCGGTTTTGTTAGGCACATCACCAAATGACATTCTATATCATCAGGAATCACAAATTTACTGCAAACAGGGCATTTTATACCTGCAACAAAAGAGTTGTGTGAAGTTATGATATGAATTGAAGAATATTTTTTTTGTAGCAAAAAACGATAGAATATATAGTATATCAACGGAAACTCTCATAATAATAATAATTATAGACCGAGAGATGGTGACACAAAATATGAGGTCATTTGTACCAGTATGGCGGTTCTTCAGGGGTCTAATTACGGAAAGACAAATAATAATAGAAAATGATGGTCATAGCGCAGGTAGCGGCGGCCCAATCACGTGGGCGTTAATCGAACGTGTCGGATAAATAACGAGTGACGAACGATTTGCTCCACAAAAATGCTTGTATTTTCCGATAGTCGATTAAAAAAGATGTAGGCGGTAGCGTAATGCCATAGTTCTCCGGTATG
Organism: Chrysolina americana; assembly: GCA_958502065.1. Lineage (NCBI taxonomy): Eukaryota > Metazoa > Arthropoda > Insecta > Coleoptera > Chrysomelidae > Chrysolina > Chrysolina americana. Next base: position 4,757,782 of record OY293416.1, on the reverse strand, counting down.
ACTTACAGCCGCCATATACCGACACAAATACATTAATTAAAAAAAAAAAACAATTCAACCATTTACACCAATCAAATCAAATCAAAGGAGTGGTTTGTGTGGCCGAGGCCAGATCGACCGGCTACCCCAAAGCAACCAGTACCAACCAGTAGGCCTATCTCGAAGCTAAGGGGCACGACCTAATTTGGTACGCCAAATCAGCGCGCCGTGGGCTACCATTTTATTTTCCAATGGTGAGGCCGTATGTCAGTCAGATTCCTCCGACTACGTTTGATGAGTAACCGTCTGTAGTCGTTTTCACACATACTACATACCCATGTTAGAGTAGATCCCTCTACCCAACGTTGGATGGGTATTCGTTCGTGACCAGCTTCGGACACTACCATGTTCACTGTCATCGCGAGCCTCTTCGCCCGACGTCGAGGGCACCAACCATTTGTACCAGGCTAATCATCGTCGAGTTGCCATTCACGAAAATTACTTTGCCATACGTTCCCGACGGTTCCCAATGGCCGCCATACCACCGCAAAGGAGTATTTTTTTTTGTTAAAAGATTTGTACCAGCCAAAAAAAATTTTTTCAACAGTTCTCTGTATGATCATGCATAGAAGTCTCATCACGCCTTACCTGTGGGATGTGGCGAATATGTACAATATTTTTTCAAAATTCCAAGATTTTATTCGTAATTCGAACGATTTGTACCAGTATGGCGCCACTTTTTCCCTCTACTAGAAGAATGGCAAATATAATAATGTATTGTATTGTATCATATAATTTCAAAAAATCCAAATGCCATACTGGTACAAATCGTAAATTTTTTTTTACATCTTGGCTTAAGTAGGAATGTAGGCTTTTACGGCTGGCGTCAATGTTTTGGTTGGTTTCCGGGTTTTGCCGTGGTCTTCTTTGGTTCAAATCTTCAAACGTTTCGACTGCAACTGCGGCAGAACAGAAAACAGTTTCAGTTGATACGTCTAGAAGAGTACTTCGACCACGCCACTGAAGATGACTGCCGCAGTTGTAGTCGAAACGTTAGGAGATTTGAACCAAAGAAGACCACGGCAAAACCCGGAAACCAACCAAAACATCTTGGATTAAGTCCGACAGTCGTCCGCCCCATGGTTACAATCTGGAATAATTTTTTTTAGGTAAAATCACATCCAAACGAACAGAATATAATGATTCCATGATGTAAAAAATGATTTTACGTATTTTACAGTCGTATTTTCAAAACGTGTCGAATAAATAAGTTGTTCAAGTATGGCAGCACTTTTTCCCCTTCTAGACGTATGGGAAATATAACAACGGTCACATTTTATCAAATACTTTCCAAAAATCTAAATGCAATACTGTTACAAATCGTTCAGCAAACAAAAATTTACTCCTTTGCGGTGGTATGGCGGCCATTGGGAACCGTCGGGAACGTACGGCAAGGTGATTTCCGTGAATGGCTATTCGACGATGATTAGCTGCCCAAAAATTAGCCTGGTACAAATGATTTAATTGTTTTTTTTTAATGTATTCGTGTCGGTATGGCGGCCTGTAATTCACACCGGAGAAGTATGGAATTACGCTACCGCCTACTTCATTTTTTATCGACTATCGGAAAATACAAGCATTTTTGTGGAACAAATCGTTCGACACTCGTTATTTTTCCGACACGTTCGATTAACGTCATTCCGTAATTAGACCCTTGAAGAACAGCCATACTGGTACAAATGACATCATAATATTTTGTGTCACCATCTCCCGGTCTATAAGAACCAGCTGAAAATTGGGCTTCTCATGTAATCGCAGCAAGCATATTTTCCAACAAATATCAAAAATATCCCCAAAACGGAAAGAAATGCTCACAACTGCCATTTCTCAATTAATAATAATAATAATACTCCGTCGATAAACACTCGTTGAGTGTACCCAAAGGCATAGTCTGTGCGGGTAGAGAACGGCTATTATTATTATTTGCCGTGGCGACATACTCTTTTCATATTGTCGTATTGACAAGTTATGAATTATCCAAATAATCGTATAAAAGTTTCGGAGAATTCTGAAAGGAATCGAAGATACGGGATGTTTCATTATGAGTGTTCTCAAAATTCAATATTCTTAAACAGAGGCGGCTTGAACCTACGAAAGCTAAGCAAAAAATCAGATATTTTCATTCGAGTAATCTGATAATTCATAATTTTTCAATTCGACAATGTGAAAAGAGTATATTGCCATTTGAGAAATGGCAGTTGTGAGCACTTCTTTATGGGTACTACTCCGTTTTCAGGAGAGTTTTGATAATTGTTGGAAAATATGGTTGCTGCAACCACATGAGAAGCTCAATTTTCAGCTGTATCTCACTTCGAACCTTCCTCTCGTTAATGTTGACGCCGTTCGTCAATTGTGATGATTTGAGTTTGATGTTCATGGCCAACTTTATTCGATTGAACAATCTACTGTATCTCCGCTATTTTTCAACCGATTTCCAATTTTGAAGAACAGTGTTATCACAAATTGCGTGTTCTTCAGGATAATGAAAAAAATGTTCAGGGTGTTTTCGGTAATGGAGTAAAAATATGCGTATTTGAGTATTATATCGACGTACCAAATTTGAAACCTGTATCTTTGAAACTATAGAAGAATTGGGGGGCGTACCTCACATCGTGGTCACCCGGTATACACTTACATGTATTAGCATTTTTTATTTCATTTTTACAAGTGAAAGGTAGAGGGAATTATAGAATCTATAATGTCCCAAGGGAGTTACGATCCTCTTTATTGATAGCGTAACTATGACGATAAATGCTTATCGTATCAGAAGTAAAACAGTTTAGTGTGCTCGGAGTATTACTTAGAAATATCGTAACATTATTATCATTAGGACCAATCGTGAACCCCTGCGCATCACAATTCGATCCGACTGCAAATTTACCGTAAACCACTTGATGGAATCGCACGTTGGCATCCACCTCATCGTCCGGCACGCACGACCCGATAGCGATTCCCATCGCTGCGTTTTTACGAAAAATATCACAAAAATCCTCCGGATCCAATACACAACATCCTCCCTTATCACTTATCACTATCGCCGGCGAATCAATCTGACAAAATTTCAGTGCCAGGCACCATCCCAGCCGAGCCAAAAAGGCGCACCAGGAGTTCCCGCACTCCCGCCGGTAAACCCAACTTCGCGAGTCGACAAACTTTAAAATTTCCGGGCTAATGTTCCGGCAGACGTTCATCCGGAAGATAATCCGTTTCGCCGTATTCGGCCGGGGAACATGCGCGAACAAATTGACTGCTTTTTATCGTCATTTTCGATGAGAACAAATGCGGCTTTACAATAAATTATTCCGTTCGGACGCGCGTGCTATAGTTACGGTGTCGTTCAAACATTGAATATTGATTGTTTCCGCGCGAAAATACATTTTCGGGACGACCGACGTCGGTCGAGAGAGTATAGAAAGCGGAGGAGATAGTTTCGGCATTAGGAATCTACAGGTGTCGCGCATAAAAACTTGGCCCAGAGCATATTTTAAGAAAGTTTGACTGGGCGGCAGTACAGCTCGTAGAATTTCTCAAACGATATTTTTTTGACTCACTAGCGGTATAACAATACAACGAAGGAAAGGTTAACGAAAAATAAAAACAGACACTTTTTTAGAATATAATATTGATAAAATAATTTCCAAAATTTTATAACAAAATAAAGAATAGGTATAAAAAATAATTCTATACTCAGGTGTCTTTTGCTGTCAACCAACACTACTGTCGACTTGTCTAACCATACAAAATAGTAATTTTCACACTACTGCCACCGTAGTGCTACTGCCGACTTTGTTGTTCGGTGGGTCTAGTGCCATCTACGCAGTGTTGGGATTCCTATTACAATCGTAATATTTCTATTACATTCACATGTGACTTATTACGCATAATTACAATGCCAAAAACAGCCATAATCTATTACATTTTGATTTGAAGTTGAAATTTCCAGTCATCCGTCCTTTTCTTACCCTATCCTGTCCTTTTCTGGCACTCATGTAATGTGATCAGGTGACAGCTGACGTATTGAAGGTCACAGAATAGCTCTTCAAAGGCATGTGTTCTGTGATCTGTGATAGTAAAAGTTGAAAAATTATGTAAATCAGTAAGTGTGCATTCATGCAGAACCAATTAACAATAATCAAGGAGCAATTATCAATTTAAAACTACCAAGTTTAAGTTGAACTGCATAATCTGTGGCTTAACCAAACATGAAAGATTTGGATTTACCGCCCTTTAAGTTCGGTTTATTTGCTGACATCTGTCAAATCAACCTCTTAACCATACTTTTTAGAATCTATTATTTTCTATTACATTTTTCACTTGGCTTTTAGTACAATTTGTCAATGTTAAAATCCCAACACTGCCATCTAGGAGTGCGAAAGAAAAGCAACAAGTTTGATTGAAGCGAGGGTTTTTACCAGCAACAAATATGTCGACATAGGTTGTTCCCGAGCATGCCCCTAGGTCTCTCCTTTATGGTTATTCTGACTACGCTTATGTCGCTTATTGTTAACTACCGTCACCGTCATCCATCATATTATTCCCCAGGATCCATTTTTTTTATCAAAGTATGCATATGGAACAATGAAACTGCCGACGGCACAACCACCTTTCACTAGGCGGCACTAGTGCCGCCTACTTTATATGTTTTTGTATGCTCTGGCTTGGACACTGCCACTTTTGCATCTTTATACATCCCACGATTTGAAAAATTAGCCTCATCGCTCCATATATTTCTATAGAAGTTTGGATCTTGTCTGCATTTATTCATAAACCACCACAAAACCCCAATCGTTTCTCAGGATCACCAGGTTCTAGTGTTTGCACTGGTCTTAACTTATATAGAGAATTCGTTGAATACCAGACTGTGGAACAGCTATTTCTCTAGATAAATCTCTGATGAAATTATTTGGATATACCTCAAAGTAGGATAAAACGTCAACTTCTGTATCTTCAGATATTATAAAAGGTTTTTTAGTTCTCTTCTCAAAAACTTTTTCATTATTCCTGAATCGACAATGAAGCACAGCAAAAAAACGCCGATTAGGTAATTCACGATCGGGAAACGAATTGCTGTAGTGTTGTAGTGCTCTTACGCTGTTTTTCTGGCAAACCAAGTAGGATTCTAACATATCACATTTTTGTTGATGGAAAACGGCATTTCGAAAAATATTCCAACAGTAGTTGACAGTTACAATATTTTATGATAGTATTTCAGACACTAGTCTGACATCCTTTCTGTTGAAAAGCATGGAGAAATTCCTGGACGGGCACATGAGATGTGGTGTACTAACAAAGCACCCACTCAATGTTCACCAGTATGCATACCAGGCTGGTAAGTCAACAGAACTTGCTCTCAACAACCTTGTCTCAGGAATAAGCGACGCCCTGGAGCACCAGGAGGTAGCAGTCGCCGCATTCCTTGACATAGAAGGAGCATTTAACAATGCACTACCTCACTCCCTATATGAGGCCACTGTCTCTAGAGGAATTGAACCAATACTATGTGACTGGATAAGAACTATGCTTCATAACAGAACTATAACGACCTCTCTACAGGGGGAAAGTGTCAGCTTCAAGCCAGCAAGGGGCTGCCCTCAGGGGGGGTTCTCTCCCCTCTGCTATGGTCACTGCTGGTGGATGATCTGCTGGCCATTCTCTCGCTGTGGGAGGTCGATCTGCAAGCATATGCTGGCGATCTGGTCCTAGTAATACGCGATAAATCCGAAGAGACGATCTCCTACGCCCTTCAGGATATATTGGACACCATATATAAATGGTGTGAGAGGGAGGAAATGTCCATTAACCCTCACAAAATGGTCATAGTACCGTTCACCAGAAAAAGGAAGCTGGAACATTTAATACCTCCTTCCATCAATGTTGTAACAATTCCTTTTGCGAGTGAAGCAAAATATCTGGGAATAACCCTAGATAAAAAGCTAAATTGGAACTTGCATCTAGAAAAGACTATCCGGAAGGCTAGCCTATCATTATGGACATGCCGCAGAATATGTGGCAAAACATGGGGCATGTCACCAAAACAAGTGTACTGGCTGTACGTGACCGTCATACGACCAATAATCACGTATGGCTCTGTAGTCTGGTGGAGCAAGGGCCAACACAAAATGGCCCAGGCTAAACTTAACGGACTACAGAGACAAGCGTGTCTGGCGATTACTGGGGCCATTCGCTCCACACCAACGGCAGCAATGGAAGCCCTTCTCGGATTACCTCCTCTTCACATAGGTTTGGAGAGAGAGGCAAGATGGGCAACATACAGACTCTACCAAGCGGCCATTAGTCTACCGCAGGCAGTAGTCATGAGAAGCAGCAGCATGCAGGAGGGCATAACAGCTCACAACATTCTGGGAATGCCCTCAGACATCATACCTAAAACTATCAACCTTCACACGTCCTACACTGTGGTCTTCCCCGAAAGAGAAGACTGGGTTCGGAATGAAACTGACCTATGTAGGGCAAATGAACGTTGGTTTACCGATGGTTCCAAAACTTTGGAAGGTGTCGGAGCCGGAATATACGGGATAAATCCAGTAGTGAAACGCTCATTCAGTATGGGTAAATTAGCTACGGTATTCCAGGCAGAGGTATATGCCATTGAAATGTGTGCAAGGGAGCTGGAAAATCGACGCCACACACGAAAAACAATAAAAATATTTTCAGACAGTCAAGCGGCACTGAAAGCGCTTGAATCCAATTGCTTTAAATCCAGAGCAGTATGGAACTGCAGAGAAACCTTAAACCGACTGGCACAACGCAACAACGTTAACCTAGTCTGGATACCAGGTCACACGGGCCTAGAAGGAAACGAAATAGCGGACGCCCTAGCAAAAGGGGGGGCCGAAACAACGTTCACTGGGCCAGAACCGGTAATCGGTATAGCACATAGCACTGCCAAGAATCTCATAACATCCTGGGCTGACAACAAAAGACTCGAGTACTGGCGTAGTCTACCGGGCCTAGCCCATTCCAAAGCATTTATTGCCTGCACAAGGAATAAACAGGACTCTGACAAGCTGCTAGAACTCAGTAGAGCACATCTCAGAGTAATAGTAGGTTTGCTCACTGGCCACTGCAAACTCAAACACCACATGCATAAAATCAGACTTGCACAAGATGCAGAGTGCCGTCTATGCATGAAGGAGGATGAAACGGCTAAGCACATTTTATGTACATGCCCCGCAGCAGCCAGAACCAGATTTTCAACGTTTGGCAATACAACAGTAAGGCCAGAGAAGCTGGTAAATTGTTCTCCCAACGTACTCCTCAATTTCGTTAAGAGATTGGATATACTGGGAGAAATATAACCATAGGGTGAGCCACAATTGGCCATTGGCCGCAGTGGAGGGCCTGATATGGGCCCACACACGTTCAAACCTAACCTCATAGTATTTCAACAAAGTTTCAAGGCAACTTGATTGCTCATAATAATTATGTTTTATCGAATCAAACACATTTTTTCCAACCACATTCATGACCCTCCAGTATTTTCTGTTCTGTACAAAAACGGCTTCAAAGTTACCATTACAGCAGACATATTTTGATTCACAAAATAAATGCGGCTAGCGGAATGGCTTCAAGATGGAAATTATCGTTTTGTACATTAATACCAAATAGCTCAGTGGTGTCAACTGAGTGGTGCGATATGATGATCACGGGTTTCACGAGTTCACATCCCAGCGCAATTTTTTCTTTTTACTGTCTTCTTTTGCTATTAGTAACAAAATATTGTCATTCGTATAAGTACCAAAATTGGGTGTTTGGACAATCATGAGGTTTAATTGTCCAAAACAGAAATTTTTTGTACTAGTGAAAGAAATAAATATATCAACATTAGTCGCTCATTTTTTACTTTAGAAAGAAAGGTGATATGAGCTTTGTTGTTGAGAATGTTATTACGAATCGAAATGCATGAAAAAATATAGGGTGTTTCATTGAAATAAATATCATTTCATGAAATATTCTGAAAACGCGACTGTCAATTTTTTTTTGTTTTCGGAATCGAGAAGGCCATTAAAATGCTACTAGTTTTCCCATTTAACCGAATTCCTGGCATCAATAACGGAATTGACAATGGTGCCGACTTAATTTGGAACACCCTGTATACCTAATGATGCTAACAGAAATACCAACTAAAACCTTCAAGGAAACTTATCAATTTAAATCTTTAACATAAGCTATTAAGGTAGATTGTAGATTGTAAGGAGGTCGTACAGGCTGTGCAGTCTCACAAGCACTTCGACTTGTGAGTTCTTTTGTGCGTGGATCTATTCGAGGCCCGGGATTCCGCAAGTTCCTTGCGAAGTTAATCAGTTTCCTGGGAGCTAAGTTCCTGGCATTAAGAAGGCCCCTTCCAACCAAGAACTTAAGGCCTCTTGCAGAAAAGCGCTCGGCATTCGCACAGCAAATGTTCTGCAGTTTCCGCGAAGTTCTCGCAGTAGCGGCAACTATCACTCTCTGATTTACCCATCTTTTTGAGGTGGTACCCCAGAGGGCAGTGTCCAGTGAGCAGTCCCGGTACCATCTTCAAGTCTTTCTTGTCCAACTCGCGAAGCTGTTTAGCTTTCTTTGGCGATAGACACACTAGTCTTTTCGCTTGTCTTTGTCCTGGCACTTTATTCCAGAGAGATTTCATTTCATAAGTTTCCCAGCGTCGGAACTCTTCTTTGAAGTGGGCTCTGGAGAATCCACAGAAGGGTTCTGGGCCGGGAAATTGTGTGTTTGCCCCTTCTTTGGCAAGGCAATCTGCTTCTTCGTTGCCTTCAATTCCTCTGTGACCTGGCACCCACATCAGGGTGGCCTGATTGTTTACTGCCAGTTGTCTTAGGGATTTTTTACAGTCCCAAGACAACTCAGACTCACAGTTGTATGACCTCAGAGCTTTTAGTGCTCTTTGGCTATCTGACAGTATATAGATTTCTGCCCTTCGAGTGCCTCTTTCTAGGCATTCCTGGACACATAATTCTTCTTGGAAGATGGTTGGGATGTTTGGAGATTTAAACCAAAGAAGACCACGGCAAAACCCGGAAACCAACCACAACATAAATTTTTTCAGTTATGATGGAACCAAATTTGAAAAATTTAATATTGCTGAACGTAACTTTTAATCTATTTATCAACAATTTCAGCTTATAAATTATTGTCTTACACATTATTCTCTAAATAATTGATTATTATCTGTAAAAATCCTTGTAGTTCGAATTTTCTGGTTTTCTCTTGATTATGTGTTTGATAATAAGTTTTTTAATGACATAATTTTTTTCGGCAAATTAACTGAGATAATAGATTCGTATTTTAGTTATTCATCAATGAACTGACCATTTTATGCATGATCATCTTCATTATCATTAAGACGTCATTAGTCTGTAATTGACGCGCATGCCTACGAGTAATTATCAATGGTTAGGATTCTTTCAATTAAAATCCGATAAAAAATATAAATAAACGATTTTTCTCAAAAAATACCTCATGGTTGTTTTTGTTTCATTATATAAGTAAAAAAAAATTGTTTCTAACAAATTATTTATTAAGTAAATAAGCAATGAAAATTTAAATAAAAACAATTTTTTTTGTTATCAAAGAGCAGAGTAAGTTATGATTTAACAAAAATGGTTTTCCAATAATAATTACAAGTGGTAGAAAAAAATTGTTAACAAATCTGGAATCAAGCATAAAAACAATTTTATTTTTAAAAATCATAATTTGCATCAAAGATTAAGTTTAAAAAAAATAAATTGTCTCATTAACAACAGATTTATTTATAACAATGTTTTAAACAACAGTGAAAAAAAAATTTAATTATTTTCATATGGCTTCTGATCATAAAAAAACGGATCAATAGTAATATCAAAAAATATATATTCAATGATTGATTAAGCTTTTTAATTGTTTAAGTAAGTTTAAGTTGATAACGAGGTAAAAAATATTTATATTTCCAACGGGAAATTTCTTCTGAGACCTTTCAAAAATGGCTCCAAAATAAGGAAAAAATTATCAGATTTGTTATAAACAATTAGAGCACTTGCAACGTTCATGTTCAAGTAGGAAAATATTGTTAATTAATTAATAGAAAAATCGCGATAAAAATTTTTTGACCGTGGATTATTGTTCATTTATCTATCCAGTAGATGCCTGAATTCTTTCAATTCTCATTTTCCATATTTAAGGAGTTTAAATAATATTTATTCATTAAAGGATTTATTTTCATCGTCTACACGCTATTCCCGCGATTCCGAATCATCGTTCATATTTTTCGGAGGCGGAGAAAAAAGTTTGACTCAAAAAGCACTTGTTTACTAGACTATTAGGCAATTCAACTCAAAAAACTGTCAGAAAAAATTATTCCTACCAACAAAATCTTGAAGCAATCTATTTGAAAAGTGTAATTTTTTTCATTTTCTTAAAAAAAAGTGTCCGCGGGCGAGGATCGAACCCGCGTATTCTTCGTCAGAAGTAAATAAAATAAAAATAAATAAAAATATATTGTAGAAATTTCGAAGTTACATTCCATTAGTATCTACAGTTCAAAACAGAATACATAGCCTTCTTTCTTCACCCTTGCGGGTTTGGACGCCGGGGAATGTTGTTCCGGACGCACGGAAAGCCGCCTCCCCCTCCACCCCATTGCTGGGGGGGGAGGGCGAGCGCTTGTGCCAAGTGGTGCCTAGGGCCCCGATCAAGGGACGCTGACTGCCGCCTCCGCTGGTGTTGGCGGTTGGTCGGACTGTAGGGCCTATGTGGGTCGTAGTGACATAATAACACGCCTTCTGCAACGCTTATGCGTGTCGTTCATTGCATTCCATTGGATACTGCTATTGTCTAAGTTCACGTGAGGCTGATTATTGCGAGCTTACCCCGGAAAAGGCTATAGCAAAAAACCGGGTTCGTCAGAAGTCACGTCTACCAACTGAGCCATTGGACACATATTATGACAAGAAAATATATTGTATTAGAGTGCATCTTGATTGGTATTATTATAGTTTTTAGCCTAATATTTTTTAAATAGAAAAAGTTCTTGTTCTTATTCCTAATAATAGTTATTGTTACTTACGCCTCGTGCCACAATATTTCCCACTCGTGTGAAAAATGTCACTTTCCGCACTAGTAATTTAATATACTATTTCCTACAAGAGTGCGGAAAAGTAATTTTTCCGCACGATTTATCGTTTTGAAAGTTTTACTTTTCCGTACGATTTTAAATCGTGCGGAAAAGTTACTTTTACTTATACGTTTCAACCGTATTTCCCGATGTTTGTATTTCAGCTTGAAACAAAATAAATAACAATTTTCTACGACCGTGCGTTACTGCCTGCTAAATCAGAAAAAAAAAATATGAGAAAAAATATAAACATTTAGAATACTGGTGCCACAACAAAGGGACAAAGGATGAGGTGTTCATAGCCTATTTTGCAGAATTACGATAAAAAACTTATACGAACTCCGCTTCGCGTCGTTCGCCCAAGGGTATTTGCGCGCGGAAAAGTAACACTTTGCGCACTTGTTATGAAAAAACAATTTAATAAATTTGCTAAACGAATCGACTCCGAGCTCCATCCTCTCTATCTGACGAACAAACAAACAAAACCAAACGTTAACGTATACGTACCTCGTTCTTTGTTCGCCGAAGCAGACGCATTCGCGTGATAGGACGTTAAACTCTGACCCATGGCGAACTTGCAGGCTCCGTCCGGAACACCTTCGAATCTTCGATACGCCACACCAGACGATACGGTCGCCCGAGAAGATTCAAACTGCGTTTCGTAGCGGGCGATTCCTTCGAGAAAAAAGAGAGAACCGCGAACTCTTCCCCTACGCCGGCGACGACACAATAATAATGACCGCTAACGTAAACGTTAATGAAACCGACTGGTTCGCACAAGGCACAAGGTCTAGCTGCTGGCTACGCGCCTCGAGAGCTATTAAATGTGAGGACAAGGTGATGGGCCGGCCGTCTCGAAAGCGGGATATCGTCTCTCGATCGTTCTAAAGATAGTACTAATGTCAACTTGGACTAGGACCAACAGAGCGCTTCATTCGAAATAAATATCTTGATAAATATCAGATAAAATTATAAACAGTTGGGTTGGGAGTGTATGCCGCGTGTGTACAAACGCGGAAAGGTTGATTGCCTTGTTGTGTGTGGTGGCATCACAATGGTTTACAGGGTGGCGGTGGATACCAAGCCAACTCTGTATCTCCCAGTTATAGCGCGTTCATTGTTTTCAAATTCAGAGGTGTGTAACCGACAAAGGACATTTTTGATAAACAGGGTGTTCCAAATCAAGTCGGCACAGTTGCCAACTCCGTTATTATTGATGCTCAGATTCGGTTAAATGGACAAACTAGTAGCATTTTTAATGGCATTCCCGATGCCGAAAACAAAAAAAAAATGACAGTGGCGTTTTCAGAATATTTCATAAAATGATATTTCTTTCATTTTGATTCGTAATAACATTCTCAACAACAAAGCTCATATCACCTTTCTTTCTAAAGTGGAAAATGAGCGACTTATGTGGAAATATTTATTTCTTTCACTAGTACAAAAAATTTCTTTGATTTGGCCAATAAAACCTCATGATTGTCCAAACACCCAATTTTGGTACTTATACGAATGACAAAATTTTGTTACTAATAGCAAAATAAGACAGTAAAAAGAAAAAATTGCGCTGGGATGTGAACTCGTGAAACCCGTGATCATCATGTCGTACCACTCAATTGACACCACAAAACGACAATTTCCATCTCAAAGCCATTCCGCTAGCCGCATTTATTTTGTGAATCAAAATATGTCTGCTGTAATGATAACTTTGAAGCCGTTTTTGTACAGAATAGAAAATAATGGAGGGTCATATGAATGTGGTTGGAAAAGATGTGTTTGATTCGATAAAACATAATTATTATGAGCAATCAAGTTGCCTTGAAACTTTGTTGAAATATTATTTGTCAAATATTCTAAAATATTTTTTGAAAGGCCTTTTTGCCATCAAGAAAAATGTGATATGTTAGAATACTACTTGGTTTGCCAGAAAAATAGCGTAAGAACACTCCAACACTACAGCAATTCGTTCCCCGATCATGAATTACCTAATCTGCGTTTTTTTGGTGTGTTTCATCGTCGATTCAGGAACAATGAAAAAGTTTTTGAGAAGAGGAGAACTAAAAAACGTTTTGTAATATCTGAAGATACAGAAATTGACGTTTTATCCTACTTTGAGGTATATCCAAATAATTCCATAAGAGATCTATCTAGAGAAATAGCTGTTCCACTGTCTGGTATTCAACGAATTCTGAAGAAAGATAAGATTTCTCCACATAAGTTAAGACCAGTGCAAACACTAGACCCTGGTGATCCTGAGAGACGATTGGGGTTTTGTCGGTGGTTTATGAATAAATGCAGACAAGATCCAAACTTCTATAGAAATATTATATGGAGTGAAGAGGCTAATTTTTCAAATCGTGGGATGTATAATAGAAAGAATTTTCATTATTGGAGTAGACATAGTCCATTTCTAGTCCACATCCCCACAATCCGCAAAGACGATTTAGTATTAATGTTTGGTGTAGTCTATTTAGAAGCAGAATTATCGTTCCATTTTCCTATCATGGTTCTTTGAACGAACCCCGTTAAGTTAATTTATTAACAAGAGTGTTGGAAGAGTGTTTCGATGATCTTGATCTGGGGGCTCGTCAGATGATCTATTTTCAGCAGGATGGAGCACCAGCACATAATGTCAGTGGCGTAAAAAGAATGCTGCGAGGCTATTTTCGAAACAGATGGAATGCTACAAATGGTCCTGTTAAATGGCCCCCTCGTTCACCAGACATGACATCTCTAGATTTTCATTTTTGGGGATTTCTGAAAAATGAGGTGTACAAAATGAAACATAATAATGTAGATGAACTGAAAAGTTATATTGAAACTATAATTAATAGAATTGATGGCCGAACTGTGTTGAATGCCACACGTTGTGTCGATAGAAGGGCCCAAATATGTGTTCAACAAGAAGGCAGTGTTTATGAACATTTACTCGATATTTTATAGCGCTTTATCAAATCCATTTGTTCTAAATGTTTCCTATTGATAAAACTGTCTTATTTTCACCTTTACGAAAAATGTTAAATGAGATTTGTTGTTGAAAATATAGGGTGTTCCATTGAAAGAAATATAATTTTACGAAATATTGTGAAAACGCGACTGTTAATTTTTTTTTTTGTTTTCGGCATCGAGAAGGCCATTGAAAATGCTACTAGTTTGCCCATTTAACCGAATTCCTGGCATCAATAACGGAGTTGGCAATGGTGCCGACTTAATTTGGAACACCCTGTATGTTATTTCGAACGAGATAACTGATTGTTTGTATGTTTTTGGTTTGCAGACAATGTTTCAGTATGATTGAAATTGTTCAAAAAAGAAATAGAAGCCATATCTCCATGATTTGAAGTCACTCCATACAATTTCAAGTACAATTTTTTTATCGGTACGCCACTGGTCGATCGGTTATTTCCGGATATTTGGTGTCCTATTTTTTCTGCAGTTTTTGATCGCGGTCGCCGAATAAACGAATCGTCTGGAACCGCCTTTATCAGTAAACAAATTTGTTGTGGTAGAATATAGTAGATTCCTAATTGCATATTCATTTGTTTGTACATCTATCACAGAAACAGATATGAAACCTCTGGAGACGTTTAATCCGTTGTTTTTCCTCAAATTACACTGAAAACATAATCCCAGTAATAACATTTCCACTGAATGAATTGTTGACGAACGTAACCAGAAATCTCGCCATTATTGAATCAAGATACTGAAACTAATGAATGTGATAACCAAGCACAAACAATGAGAACACAAAACGCAAATATAACAGGATATCGAGATGTACGCGTTTATCGGGTACCTAATTTCACAAAAATTTTCGGTATTATTTACGTAGTTTAATGCCCTGGACAAGAATCTGAAAGTTGTCTGGTGGCGCCTGGCCTCGTTTCCGAAACAGGGCTTCGCAAAAGTACAAGGGGCGATTTTTTAACAAAAATTCAATGAAATTAACCCATTAACGGCCAAGCAATAAAGAAAAACTATTTTTTTTAATTCTTTATTGAATATGGTTCAAAATACATTAACTAAGACATATTTATCATATGTTAACAGAAAACCAACAGCAACACAAAAAAGCATAGGGGTGCGTATACGCACCTTTGGCCATTAACGTTATAAATTGATAAAAAAAAATCAAAAAGACTTGATTAATTTTTTTATGAAAGACCTCAAAACATCCAGGATCGAGATGAATTTTACATTATACAGGGTGTCCCGAAACTATGGTGCCAAATTGAAACAGAAGATTCCTCTTGAAAAATAAATAGAACTTTCCAAATATTTCTCTTCTCAAATGTCGTTCGTTGCAGAGCTACAGGGTGTTGAATATGAAAAATTAAAAGTTATTTTTATTCATAACTTCCACAGTTCTGAAAATTTCTCAAAAAAAAATTAAAGATTATTTGTGTTCAATAGGTGCTTTATTTCGAGACAGAAAACACATTTTCATTTGTTACCAGTGGCGTACAAGAAGGGCATCATGGTCCCTTTTCTCCCCTATTTTTTACGCCACTGGTTAAATCAGAAAAATTATATATTTTTCGCATTTCTCATTCAATTTTCAGTAAAAATGTATACTTGTTTGAATCCGAAAAAACTAACCGTTTTCAAGATAATTGCGCTTTTATGAATGAAAACATACTAGTAATGAAAAATTTGTTCGGCAGTAATTAATTTTACAATCCCAATTACTGGTCCAAATAACATCTAACTGATTTCTTTCAAAAATAGAGCACCCATTGAAGAAAGGCATACCTTCAAATTCAATTGTTTTTTTTTTGGAACTATGAAAGTGACGAGAAAAATGCCTTTTTATTTTCCAGTTTCAACACCCTGTACATCTGCAAGAAAAAAATACATGTGGAAATGTCATTTATTTTTTTGGTAGAAGCGCAATTATCTTAAAAACGGTTGGTTTTTCCGGAATCAAACAGGTATACAATTTTTACTCAAAATTGAAAGGAGACTGCAAAAAATTATTAATTTTTCTGATTTCACCAGTGGCGTAAAAAATAGGGGAGAAAAGGGACCATGATGCCCTTCTTGTACGCCACTGGTAACAACTGAAAATGTGGTTTCTGTTTCGAAATGGAGCAGCTATTGAACACAAATATTCTTTCATTTTTTTTTGAAAAATTGTCAGAACTGTAGGAATTATGAACAAAAATTACTTTCAATTTTTCATATTCAACACCTTGTATCTCTGCAAGGAACGACATTTGAGAAAAGAAAAGTCCTATTTATTTTTCGAGGGGAGTCTTCTGTTTCAATAAGGCACCATAGTTTCGGGACACCCTTTATATAGCGGAATCGTTTGCACCAGAGGTTAATTATTTTTCAAGTTCAATTATTCTGTAATTCATGAATACTTGGTTTCGAATTTTGATTTTTCTACTTTTCCTGTAGGTACAGTTTGGTAGTTGCTTATGATTATATTTTGATTATTGACAGGAATTAACAAAAATCCCGATAAGAAGAAATTTTACAATTTTTGCAGACGATACTACCATCCTCTGGCATGAAAGAAATACCCAGCAATTGAAAGAAACATGTACCTATGTTTGTATTGTCTTATTATACAGTGTGTTTCACTTCTCATGGAAACACCCTCGAAAATTATGGAAGATACTGGGGCGTTTCCATGAGAAGTGAAACAAATTAGAAATTTTCAGGACTGAAAATTTTTCAGGAGACAGGTGTACCTATTAGTGCTAATTTGGGGATCTAAAACACGAATCCGAAAAAAATTCGGGCCAATTTTGCTCTTTTGCTCCCTAATACAACTTTCTGGAAAATGAGTGGTTTCATCGCTGCTGGCGTGCAGTGTATATCACGTAGGATGGCCCCTTTTGTGCAGTGTAATTCAGAAAGTATAATATGTATTTCAGAAAGTATAATTTGTAATTCAGAATAATAAATTGTAATTCAGAAAACAATAAATGAAAATCAGATTGGTGAAATGATATTCAGAAACTGTAACTTGTAATTCTGATTAGTGAATTGTATTTCAGAATGTGTAATTTGTAATTCAGATTGGTGAATTGATAATCAGAAAATGTAACTTGTAATTCAGAAAGCGTAAATAATTATTCAGAGAGTACCAGCTGTAATTTATTGTTCTCCCATTTTCTATTCTTACTTATCAAGTCCTTGACGTGGATAGAATGAAGGCTTACACGGCCGGAAGTATAATCAAGGAGTATGTTTTCCGGGCTTTGGTTTAACTTCTTGGAGGCAGTATCTATGGACGTTTCGCTCACAACTGCGTTGAGCATCTTCAGTGTGGATTTCGTCGTAAACTGATGAGTATTACGTCGCCTTTCGAGAAGACCAAATCCACGCTGATGCCGACCGCAGTTGTGAGCGAAACGTCCATAGAAACCGCCTCCACGGAGGTGAACCGATCACAGCCCCAAAGCCCGGAAACCATACTCCTTGATTAAGTCCTTGACAGTTTCTGAATTACAAGTGATGGTTTCTGAATTACAACTGACGCTTTCTGAATAACAATTCACTAATCTGAAATTGAAGTTACACTTTCTGAAATACAATTTACTAATATGAATTACATGTTACTGTTTCTGAAATTCAATTAACAATTCTGAATTACATTTTATTAATCTGAATTTCAAGTTACACTATCTGAATTACATGTGAAAAAGGTGTAGTGTTTTTATCGATCCTGAAAATTTGAGGATCCTGAACACGAATGCAAAGTAATTTTAGGACAATTTTTCCCCATAATATAACTTTCCGGGAAATTGGGTGGTTCCATTGCTGCTGGCATGCAGTGTATATCACGTAGGACGACCCGTTATGTGCAGTGATTTTTTTTAAAGTGGTTCCATTAATCCTGAAAGTTTCAGGATTCTACGTCAAAAATTACGGAAGATACGGGGGTGTTTCCATGACAAGTGACACACCCTATATACAGGCCGTTTCTTTTATCATGTGGTAACATTGCTATATTCTAAACCGTAATAGATACAAAGACGATTAAATGGGAAAAAAGGTAACTATTATGATTAAAAATTTATCATTACCTAGTTCTAGTACGTTTTGAATACAATAAAACTGTCCCTTTTAATTTTTTTATATTTTCTGAAATAACCATTCTATTCGTAAAAAACCGAAAACAGCATTTTTAGTTTTCACTGTATAAGTCGGGAAAGGCGAGAGTCCCCGTAGATTTTCTCTGACCAATGTACTGCTCACCACAATAGTTACATTTTTTCCCATTTAATCGTCTTTGTATCTATTACGGTTTAGAATATAGCAATGTTACCACATGATAAAAGAAACGGCCTATATAGGTACATATTTTTTATTCTTTAGATTAGTTGTACCATTTGAAATTTGTATCGAACTCTGTAGAGTATTTGACTGAATGAATAAATAAAATAAATGCATACAAACAACATATGTACTCACCTTCAACACTTTTTGTGATGATGTGAGTCTAACGGACACATTTTATAAAAATAAAATCATGAAAGATGCCTGGAAACATTAAAATTTGACCAGCATGTTAGAACATTTACAAAAAACTGGCATAACGATGCTATGAACTCAGAGTGAATATAGTTTACCACTCTATGATTGAGATAGAGAATTGCCTTTTGGGAATTCTGTATCCAACAAATACTCCAATCATTTGCCCTATGCTTTATCACTTCCGTTAAAAATAACGTCACCGTTATTCGCCATTTCCGTTATTTTGCTATTACCAATCAGTAGCAAAATAACGAAAATGGCGAATAGAGGTGACGTTATTTTTAACGGAAGTGATACAGCATGGGGCTGATTGTTTGTTTTAAGAGAAAGAGCATTCAGATACCTTTGCAAACTCAAATGCTAGAGCACTGTAGACCAATATTCATCAACAAGGGAATTTTTTACTCTGACCTGCAGATTCATTCTAGAATCTGTGTGTTTAATAAAATCAAGTGTCGTAAATTCAATAATGTGTTTCTTATTAGTTAATAATGCCAATTTATTATTATTACTATTATATTATTAATAATACACAAGCAACATAAAACAGTTGATTCCCAGATAACCTGTAACCATTATATGAAAAAAATTAGTACAATATACATCTCAGTCATACTTTAATCTACTTTTTTGATGTTTATAACCGTTTTTTGATAACAAGAAAGTTTTCTCCCATGATGACTAAGCAAATTCTATTGATGATAATGGAATTTTTAATTTGTATATGACTCAATTCATGCTGTAACTACTTATATCATTAATATTACTTCATTTTGATAATATTGTTTGATTGTGTTGTTAGTTTCTGTATTATATTGAAAATAACAGGTGGTAAAGATGTGTCAATGGGAATTCCATGTCTTTGAAAGAATGTTTGATGTGGTTAACAAACGTCTTTAAAATTGACTTTAATTTGGTGGATCTGTTATTAAATACGTCACTTTTCACCCCATGATTCATTGCCTCTTTAGAGCTTATTCAATATTCATGTTATACCATTCATTGAGTATATCTTCAGTGCAAATAAAATCATAGATAAGATAATTGAAACAGTAAACATCCCAAAAAAATATCTGTATACTAAGCTTAGGGACAGGTAGCCATTTTGGTCAACTGGTTAAAAAAATACCTCACATTACATCTATTAAATCAAGAAGAATCGTACTGGGGTACTCACCATTAAGAGACCAAATATGTGAGGGTAGCGAATGAGCAGCATAGACTCTACCCAGCGCAATGTTCGCAGCAGTCGAACCCAATCCCAACACACTGGCAGCCTCCTCAGCGGAACTGCTGTCAGTCTCTGGGCTAGCACCCGTGGACACATCGAAACTAGCCCCGGTGGGGGGCATAGAAAGAGTCTCATGACTGGCGTGGAGATCAGGCACGCTCGACAGAGAACGTGCCCTCTGTCTATCGTTGGACATGTCCATCACGAGGGACCGCATGAAGCGGAATCCGGGGGCCGTGACCACTTCGGAGCTGCTGCTCGTGGAGAAGGCCCTCGTCCGAGGGCTCTGGGTGCCATTCGCTGTACTCGGTTTAGCACCCATGACTTGCACTATCGATATCACAAGTTTGCTCTTTCGACGTAACAGATTTCATTTAATTACATATTAATGTTTTGCAGTCTTTACACATGTCATAAATTACACGGATTTTTGGCTAATTTGACAATAGACATGGCTTATGGCTTTCGCGAAATGTCGGGCGGTGGTGTGTAGATCGGCTACGTGTGCACGAGAATGCTGACTTCTAATGTTCGTGGAAAATCAAAACTAATCTAAAAAACACTAATAAACAATATTTGCACATTTACAAAGGCCGTATAAAATATCTTCCAGATGACTTCATGACGTTTGACACAACTGACATTGACGTCAGCGGACACAAACAAGAGACACAAATGACATTGACGTCAGCAGACAGAAACAAGAGACACAAATGACATTCGATAAAAAGTTGGTGTCTCACTTTAATATTTATTTTGGTCCGTTTTGAAATGAAATATCGCATTTTAGCTTTGGCTCTCTGTATGAAAGTTTCAAACTCAGGAGCTTCTTATTCTAGCCCAACCATTGTCTAGAAAATAACATCTGTCAAAATCCATCAATAGCAAGTATGGGATACTAACATGATCTAGAATCTAGAGTGATATTTTGGCGACAAACTACTTCCAAAGGATGATGGAATACTCCGCTTTGGCGACGAACTCATGACGTCACATTACGTCATGATTTCATATTTGGAACGCGGTTCGTGGAAAGCGATGGAAGCTCCTCTGGAGTATAATGACGTCAGACCAGTGACTTGAGTTAAATAAGCATGAAATCAGTTCGTCGCCAAAATATCACTTAGGTAGTTAAAATAATGAAAGAAACGTCGAAATTATTTGAAAAAGTCAAATGTCATACTCCACCATTGACAAAATTATTAAAGAACAAAATAAAATAAGACATTGTCAGAAACGCAAGTAAAAGGCTGTGAATTTTCATGCAGTTTTCAGGCACAAGAGTCAAAAATGCATATGCGCGTAAATCGCACATGTTTCAAAAACCCTGTATATAAAGGCACGCAAGTATCCGAATCGGCCTTTATGGAGAGCAGAACTTGATCGGAAACTTTCCCTGAATATCGTGAGAATTACAATATTTTCTGCTTTTGATCTCCTATGAGAAAACAAATCATTATTTTTCATTACCACACAAGTATTTAAACTCCGTAATGTGCATTTACGAAATTATGTAAGTTCACAGTGAGCTGTATTCTCAAGTACGTGAAGCTGTCAAAAAAAGACTGGAACGAGAAAGTTGAGGTAAGTAACCAACACAACCGAGTTTGTTAACGGAAATTGCAATTTATCCTTAAAGTGTCATGGCGTCGAATCAAAAATCCATCATGAATATGATTAGGGAAGCTAATCGAGTATTACTACTATTCTTACGTATACCGAGGGGAAATAATCGACCACTATTGCCATCTCGTGTACAATGGCAGAAGGTATTTCGCTCATGGAGGAAAAATTTAACTTAAACAATCATAGATATCTGTAATCAAATGGAAGAAATTATTAACCGATAGATGGCGGCATAAGCTCTGTAATGATGAAAAATAAAGAATATACAGTGTGCATGTGCATAAATACTTCTGTCATGAACATATTTTTATTTTTTTTAAATTCTGACAGATGCAGGATTTCACAAAAAAAATAGTTTTTTAGAACCAAACGAGAGTTCTGTCAAAAATTGCCAGAATTGGCCTGAATAACACCTAAAACTTCCTAAATCTTTGGAAACTTTTCAGAAAAAGTATTCGGGGTGCTCAGAAATATGCGCTGAATTTGGTTATCTCGGAAATTTTGTGACTCATTTTTTTTTCAAATAGCAACCACATTTTTTCACAACGCTAGTTGATTCTACGACAAAAAATTGACGAGGTTAGCATACAATCCTATATTTGAATTAAACGGTTTGTAGAAACTTGGAAAAACTAAAATTTCCGTGTGTGGTTATCAGAGATATCTGAATCATCAGTAGGCTTTTTTGAAAGAATCCAAGTATTTAAAAGAGTGTTTTACGATATAGTATGAAATAAAAAAAATACACAGTATTCCATATAGTACGTATACAGTGTGTCCAAGGTAAGGATGGGATAGCATTAGGATATCGGAATCAGTTGGTTAAATTAGAGAAAAGTTGTACAATCCAAAGGCCTTTCATACGGAGTTTGAAGAAGTGGGATCTCTTTTTCGGATTTCGAGATATTTTTAATGAAGTGAAATGTTATAAATTTGTTTCATTTATTCTGGCGTTATTTTGAAAAGTATCAAAAAATTAAAAATACCTTTTTATTGCCACTTTTTGAGCTCTGTTATTTTTATTTCAAAATTCTAAGCCATTTATTATTCAAAAATTATTCATATATCATTTATAGTTGTTTCAATATTATTTTAGCTTATTTCACACATTATTTAAAATCATTCAGGAAACATCTCCGATTACAGCTCTGAATGTTCGAAAAATATTGATTTGAGAATGTCATAATTTATTGAAAGTCAATAGATACCTATGTTTATAATTATTTCTTTAATAATAATTGGTACTATTAATTGTATGGATGTAGAAATAATGAGAGGTACTCACTTAATTATAGAAAAAGGTATTCAATTTATGAATTCAACAAAAATTGGGTGTTGTGTGTGTTTACCCTAGTGTCATAAACAATATAAAAGTTATTTGCGTACATATAGTCTTTTAATTTGTTTAAAAAAGACATTCCAATACTCGAGAAGCCGAGCAAATGCATTTACATAATTTTCTGGAAATATTAAAAAAATCTTCGAAAAAATGGTTGTGAATTTACTAGAGTATTGCTCATTGTAAAAACCAGTTTGTTGTTAATAGAAACAAAGCATCCAATGAGGAAACTCAAAATAATGTGCTCCTGGCTGTAACGGAAGATCATATAACATCGGTTACTAACATTGAAAAAGTTACTGGAACGCCGGTAACATTTGGTTCCAACAAGATGGGTCTCCCGCTCATAATTCGAGGATTGTTCGAGCATATTTATCAACCAGATTTCCTGACAAATGGATAGGTAAGCATTCAGTTTTCGAGAAATTTTTGCTGTATTTACTCATCATAAATACCGCAAAAATATAACATTCTCTCTCTTCAGATTGAGAAATATTCTACAACTCCTTTGTCCCTGTGCAGTTTAAAAGTATTTCATTCTCTTTCTAGATATATTGAATTTGTTTTTTCTATCATCTACACCGGGTATACGAATGTTCATGGTTTCTAGGAACTTATAATTGAATTAAAATTAGCGGCAAAAAAAATACTGCCAATTTGAACGCAACAACTACCCCAAACCGCAGAAGTAGCGCATGAATCAATACCTCCCCAGCATGCGTACAAGCGAATGGTGATCCTCCATTTCCTGACGAGTCGGTCCAAATCAAAATCAGAAACCCAAAAACCCAAAAGCCGTAACCTCCCGTCCATCCAAGATCGCGAAACAGTGCTAGTGACAAACCGAGTATGAAAGGTGACAAAAATTGAGAAACATCGCCAGTGATGGAGGAAGAGAGCAACGATGTACACGGATACGCCAAACTGGGTAAATCGAGGAAGGAGACTGACTATCACACTAGGGGTTCGTTCACCAATATATCACCCCCGTTGGACGCATACAATGCCGTCTACTTATCCTTCGTTCTTGGCGGAGCCGGATTCCTTCTGCCCTATAACAGGTATGGATATTCGAGGGTTTTCAGAACGAAGGGGAAGTTATCGCCTGGGAGGTGGTGAGTTGACTTTGCATGATGCAATGGCAAGAGGGTGGTTCAACAGGTGTCCGAGCTGGCTGGTTCGGGAGTGGTGGTAGAAATAGTTTTTCGTGGAATATGGATTTCCTAATTTTGATACTGTCAAAAAAAAAACTCGAATATACTTTAAAGTCAGACTACCGACTTTAATCTCGGACTCCCGACTTTAATCTCGGGATTGCTCAAATCAATTAGGAATAAGTACTTTGAAGGAGGCTTACGTATATGTTATTCCACCCCATGAAAGGAGTGATGAAAAACACATTGTAAATTACCTGTAAATATAACTTTTGAACTCATCAAAGTTATCTGTAAAACTATAACAAATATAATAATGCATTATTTGAATCTGAATGATTTGTTGTCTAAGATTCAGAATGGGTTCATGATTAACATCTATTGAAATTGCGTCATGTATGTTCATCAACAACTTGACAACAATAAAATCTGTAGACAGCTTTGATATTAAGTATCACCATCTTTTTATACTCTACGTGAATAATCTAGCCAAATATCTTACAAATGACCAAAATCGACTAATCTCAACATCTGAATCTGTTGATTTGTTGTATGAGATCAACATGGGTTCAAGATAAACATCTTTCGAAATTGCGTCCATTATTTTGATCAACAATTCGACAACAATAATTTGGTGATGTCTTTTCCCAAATTAGTCTTTTATCTTAATGAAGACCTAAGATCTTCACTTCTTCGCTAGGATTATAATTGCTTGGGTTGATGGTTATGTCCCTCCTTAGACGAAAGTTGATGGTCATTGATCTGTCTACATTGAGAATAAGTTTCGGAGGCATTAGCTCTTCTACATGGTCTCTTTGAATTGTGATCATCGTATCGTCAGCATATCTTGGTACACGAGCATTTATAACATATTGCGGTACATCATTCACGTATAGTACAAAAAGAAGGGGTTCAAAAACTGATACTTGGGGTACACCCAACTGCACATTGTATATATATTTGATCTTGAATCGTAGCACCTTACTATAATTTTTTTATTTCATTATTCATCAGTGGCTGAGGTATCTGGCAGTGGAGCTTCTGGCTTGCATTGGACAAACGTTCGAGGCCTCAATACGCGAGAATCTCTTTTCTCAATAACATAGGTCTCTTCAGGCAGCCACATGACTTGTAAAGCAAGTGTGATGTGAGTTGTCTGGATGCCAATCCCACGTATCGTTGAGTCACCCCAGAGCGCCACGACAAATAATAATAATAGCACAGGTTATGCCTTTGAGTATACTCAATGAGTGTTTATGAGGGAGTATTATTATTTGCCATAATTTCCACAGATACTTTTAATAATGAGTTCAAACTTGATATTTGCCAGTTATCTACAATGTCTTTTTGTAACTTTTTTTATGGCGTGGAATAATATATAAGGTAAGCTCGGGTAAGTGTGAATTTGGGGCAAGTGTGAGTTTGCTCGCTCTCTTCGCTAAACCAGGCGACAGCCCAATGCCATCTATTGACGAATAGCCTACACTCATGATGAATCCGTAACCATAATATAAAATACAAAAGGGATCTTGTGAAATCCAAATATTCTCCCCAATTTTCTAACCTACAATTCATCAACTCGAACGAGTATAACGAGTTTATTTCAAGCTTTGAGTGTATTGTTAAAATCTTAGGTAAGAATCCATTTTATACACTTTTCTTCTGCCTAAACAATGAATCTGACTATAGATTGCCGTTTTTTCATGAAGTTGTTTTTTTTTACATTTTTCCATTGCATGTCACACTTACCCTGAAATTAAATGTTATTGGGGATAGTGTGACCTATCTGTCGGTGTAAGTGGGAACCTGGTTCATTTGGTCAATCTAAACAGAAATATTTTTTCAGATATAGTACGAAATTATATACGGAAATCTCAGAGAGCCAAACAAAATACCTGGCCAGATGTGGAAGACATTGATACACTTTCTGAGGATGAAATAACAACTGTGCTTCCATCACCACTCGTCAGAAGATGGGGATCAATGAAATTCTCATTCGATTTTTCAGATTTCTACCTGCAAATTTTTCTTTTCAACAAATGTTCACTTTCACGATTATTTTTTGTTTTTTTCCAATGGGGCATTTCAAATTGAATATTAAAAAGTTCCTAACTATGTTTTGAATAAAGATATCTCGAAACAAATAAATTGTGGTGAAAGTTCCTTTACTGTTTACTCACACCTGCCCCAAAGAGAGATTTACGTGCATTGATATCTTTAAATTTGGCCAGAATCACACTTGCCCCAAATTTCCAGGGAAGTGTGACCTATGGAGATGTATATCTGAATATATAAATAAAATTCATAGAATACGTTTCTCAACAGTTTTCTGTGGCGTACTACAAAGACTGGCCTTCGAAGTAAATACCTGCAAAATTTCATTGTTATATTAGTTCAGGTTCATCAGAAGGACTAAATTCAATGCGAACTAATGAAAATCACGGTCACACTTACCCAAGCTTACCTTACGTGAACATTTTTCAAACTGTTTATTCCTAACGTATTTGAGTTATCCCGACATTAAAGTCGGGATCCCGAGAATAAAGTCGGGATGCCGAGATTTCCGAGGAGCTCGTTCCAGTCGAAATATTTTCTGTTATCTACGACTTCGATTATACTGGAAGTAAATCCCAACTTTGATTTTTTAAAAAAAACACCCCGTTTTTATTGCATTTTCTGAAGCTTCCTAAATCTTTGTAAACTTTACAAAAAATTATACTGAGGCAGTTTGTGAAAAGCAAGAAAGAAGTGAACCTGTGGTAGATAACGGAGATAATGAAGTTACTACTTTAGAGCAAATCCAGAAGATTCCTAAGTAGATTCAGAAAGAGATGTGGGAGTAACTGTGATGAGTATTCAAAGGATTCCAAAAAAAAAAAACATGAGTACCATCCGTGTTCATTTTCATTAGTTCAGAATTTAAGAGCGGGTGACGATCAAAGAATGAATGATTTTTACGACTTCATAATAATCAAAATTCAGAAAGAGGAATAGTTTTTACAACAATTGATTTGGGCGGATAAGGCAAAGGACCCCGCACTTTTTGCTATATAAAATGGCGTTCTGTCAAATGTTCCAAATTTTTGGTATTTTGTAGGAGTCAGCCTCCTTAAGAAATATGTCCGGGCCCAACTCGATCCTATGACTAGTTTTCGAAATATAGGGTGTTGAAGTTTGGGAAATGACGACTTTTCCCCTTCTTCTATCTCTAGAGATAATCAATTTATTTGAATTTTTTGCATGCAGTATTTTGAAAATATCCTTTGGCAACTATCCTCCCCAAAAAAACCTCAAGAACTATATTCCGTTACAGGGTGATTTCAATTCATACTCTTGCGATTTTTCGAATTTCGAAATATTGATGCTATATGGTTTGGAAACACTTGCAGGATGAAAATTATCACATTTTATCTTGTTCTTGTTGTCGCTTCATGTAATATCATCCCATGTCTGAATCATACAAGGCGATTCACAAATGCTGTGGTATACCGTAATCAATTTCGCTTGAGTTTTCACTCCCTCCTTGTATGTTTTAGTTGATGAATTGTATTCATTTCAGTTTTTGAGGATATGTCACTGAGGAAACTAGAGCATACAGGGTGTAAGTATTTTTTAAACCAATGTAAACCACACGAAAATATCAGAAAACCACATTATTTTTCATCACTCTATATTTTGGAATTATGACCGTTATGTTTGTATTTTTTTTCATTATTCTATTCAAAAAATTATTTATTAGAAGCTGTAGAATTTTCAGCTATTTTCTATGAATAGTTTTTGATGGATTCAGAAAACATTGTCAAGTTTGAAGAATTGTATACTTTTATAACCTCACGAAATTTAATTTTTTTCTTCTTGTACTATGTACTTCGAATTGAAACTGATATTGTCAGGTAGAATTTTTTGCAATAATGACATGATTTGAATATTACCTTCGTGATAATGAAAATTATTGAAGAATCTAATTACCTACCTCGTTTTTACCTTTTATGCTCCTAAACTATGTGGCCTATTTATATTTCATCGCTCCGGAAAATTGAGATATTTTTCGAAAGAACAAGACTATTTCAACTACACGAATTGATAGCGTACTAATGATGAGTCATTTCACATCATGAATTCAATGATTATTGTTCACTCAGTGTGTGACAAAAATCAATATATATTAAATATTTTTACCCAAGAGGTAGAGTTTCCGGCGCGTTTTTATCCCTTGGTGGTTGGTATCCCCTTTAGGCCTAGTCCACTCTGAAATACTTCATAACTTTGAATTTATTTCACGAAAACAAACAAGTATCAAAGATATTGTCCTGAAACTCAAATCAATTCCGGACCGAGGTTCATAATTTCCGGTTGAATTCGATCTGAAGCATCTGAAATAGAATTCAGGGGCCGACAAGATGGAAATGTTATATTTTCTTGATGCTTTGCGTAACCCATGAACCATATCACACTTGCTACGTGAGCACAAGTCCCTAAGTCCTTGCACCTGACCTACAAGTGCAGTAGTATCCTAAAATAGGCGGATCTTCTAAATTATCACTATGGATATCCCTGAATACTACCCACAACATATGTTTTGTGGCATTCCTAAACCTAGAAAATATTCTGAATATCAAAAAATTGGGTTCCTCATTATACTCGTCAATTTGAAGTATATTTCCTTCACCTTCATCTCCGAATCCATCAAAAACTAGTCATAGAAAAAAGCTGAAAATTCTACAACTTTTAATTAACAATATTTTGAATAGAATAATAAAAAAAATACAAACATAACGGTCATAATTCCAAAATACAGAGTGATGAAAAATAATGTGGTTTTCTGATATTTTCGTGTGGTTTACATTGGTTTTATAAATATTTACACACTGTATGCTCTAGTTTCCTCAATGACATATCCTCAAAAACTGGAATGAATACAATTTATCAACTCAAACATACAAGGAGGGAGAGAAAACTCAAGCGAAATTGATTACGGTATACCACAGAATTTATGAATCGCCTTGTATGATTCAGACATGGGATGATATTACATGAAGTGACAACAAGATAAAATGTGATAATTTCCATCCTGCAAGTGTTTCCAAACCATATAGCTTCAATATTTCGAAATTCGAATATTCACAAGAGTATGAATTGAAATCACCCTGTAACGGAAAAGAGTTCCTGAGGTTTTTTAGGGAGGATAGTTGCCAAAGGATATTTTCAAAATACTGCATGCAAAAATTCAAATAAATTGATTATCTCTAGAGATACAAGATGGGGAAAAGTCGTCATTTCCCAACTTTAACACCCTGTATTTCGAAAACTAGTCATAGGATCAAGTTGGGACCGGACATATTTCTTAAGGAGACCGACTCCTACAAAATACCAAAAATTTGGAACATTTGACAGAACGCCATTTTATATAGCAAAAAGTGCGGGGTCCTTTATGAAAAACTTAATGTTCAACCGCCATGATTCACACGTCTTTCGAGAAATACAGTTTCAGAGTGGAGCTTCAATGTTTTTGCTGCAATAAAAAATTACGGTGTGCTTGTGGTGTATTTTTATTATGAAAATTTGAAATGCTTATTGGAGATCGAAGGGTAATTTCATTTTATTTTATGCCAGAGATGGCTCGAAATTTCAGAAAATTAAGTACATCCATAAGATTAGAACTGGAATCAGCTGTGGTATCAACAGTAAGGAGTTCCACCTCATAATATTTCACACATAAATAACTTTGTAGACAATCATTTTGAAGATCATTGGACAGCGAACAACGAACCCCATCGACGGCCTCCTCGTTTGCCCGATATCACTCCATCAGACTCTTTTGTTTGGGGACGCATTAAAAATATTGTCTATGCCGAGCCGCTATCAATAAAAGAAGATGGCCGGGGGAAAGTTTCAAATGCATTTCGATCTCTTTCCTCGCAAGAAATTCAGAGTGTCACATGTATGCCGGAAGAATTCATAAATGTTTGGAAGTTGGGGGCAACCACAGATCGAACATTTATTATAGATAGTTTGTTCAATTTTTTTTAACAACAACAACAACAATTGTCTATGACAGGTTTGATTTTGTTTTACTTTTTAACAAACTGCCCGTTTGAAAATGATCTGCGTCATGGTGTTATGAGTGTGCTTTGGTCTATCCAGATATCGCGGAGAAGTTTCAACAGACTTCCAATAATCATATCAAATTCTAAACGGAACATGATGAAAACGTTTACTACGCTTAACGCAAATCATTAGCAAATATTGTTTGATGACACTTCAGCATGTATTTCCTGTCGATTATTTCAAAAATTCCTTTTAATAATTCAAATATCTCTAATAGCAGGGGAGCCCAAGCGGAGATTTCGTGATTTACTGAAGCGCGGCAGATTAATATACAGGGTATTCCACATTCGATGGCCTATTAGACGTTTCTGGAGAACGGAACAACAGATCATTTTGAAAATTTGTGGGCATGGATAATGAAACATGCTCTACCCGTCTAAAATATTTTCATCAATACAGTGTTGCCACTTGTATCAGAAAGTAGTAGCTACTTTGATATTTTAAATAGAACACCCCGTATATTATATAATTTTTGTAATCCTGATAGAATTCCTCACAACTTTTATAGTTAATTCCCTATACCTATCTGTGACGGTTTTCGAGATAAAAATTATTTTGTCAATTTTTTGTGTAAAACCTGACCATGGAAAAATAAAATTTTTTTCACAATGCAAATTTACAAAATTTTTTATTTGGGTCATAGATGCACAAGACCATTAAGTATTCTGTCGATGAACTGGATCTCAGTTTCATCATACAGGGATGCTCAGAATTAACTTCTTTTCGGGGACTTATGAAAATGACTGAAACTCAGTTTTTTCAAATGGAACCCCCTGTATATTATTTCATTTTCGAATTCAACGAACTAGTTTGAATAAGTTTTATTGAGTTTATCCTATACCTATCTCTTACCGTTCATGAGATATAAATTATTTTATAATTTTTGGGATCTGTGCAAGTATAAAATTTTATGAAAAATCTATCAAATAACAAAAAAGAGCTTCATCTTTTTTGAGAAAAGTATAATGAAATACATGAATCTTCCTTAATACTGCATGTATGACAAATATGATTATGTTGACAGAAGAATGAAAAATTAAATTGATTAAATCAATTCTACACAAGAGATAATATTACAAAGTTTACTTGACAAATTACAACACATTTGATATCGAAAAAACAAAAACTCAGTAGCTCAGATGCTTGAAATGCTGACCATTTACTTGTAAACATTGATGGATCGACGTCATTACGTGAATAGTCGTGGCTCTGCGGATTTCCGACGGGTCGATTTCTTCAAAAGCACGTCTAACTCTGTTTTCTAGTTCCTGTTTTGTATTCACAGGTGTTCTATAAACCTTTTCTTTTACTTTTCCCCAGAGATAAAAATCTAGGGGAGTCAGATCTGGTGACCGCGGCGGCCAAATCCAAGGACCCAAACGTCGTATCCACCGATCTTCGAACAAATTTGTGAGTTCTCTGCTCACTTCACCTGTGCAATGTCCAGGAGCCCCATCCAGCTGATACCAACAATTATCATATATGTTTAGAGGTAAATTGTCAAGGAATTCACTCACAGTTGTTCGCAGAATATCCAAATATTTTTCGGAATTCAACTTTTCCTCATAAAACTGAATTTTTATTGAAATCCCCTTTCTCTAATGAAATAAGGGTTTTCTGATGCCCAGAAATGATTATTCCGACGATTGAATATTCCCTCACGTGAAAACTGTGATTCATCGATCCAAATAATTTTTTTCAAAAAGTTGGGATCTCCGTATGTCCATGTTAGTAACATTTCGCAAAATTCTACTCGTTTTGGTGGATCATCTCTATGTAGAGCTTGCAGCCTGATGAATTTGTAACCGTGCATATTATGATTTTGTAAAATTCTCCATACCACCGCAGCACTAGATATTGATGCATGAGAATAAGCATAAAAATATCCCAAAACATTGATTTCATTTTCCATGTCACCAGTTACCTGATTCTGTTTATTTCTCGAGGCGTGAACTTTTCCGAAGTTGAGATAATTTCGTTCAATTCTTCTGAATTTTCGTTCGTTCATTGCCGGTACATTTGGATACAACTCATTAAATCTTCTACAGGTCCTTGATATTATTTTATTGCACTCACCGTGAACATAAATCAAATTCAGAATATCAGAGTTTGAATAATTATTATTGTCCATTTTCACTACTCTTGTTTGACAGTCGGACTATTTAAACACGTTATTGTCAAGTTTATTCCTTTGTTTTTCAAACAGACCAGTAGCAGCAGATCATGACACACTATTATTCTTGTTGAAATTTGGTATCGAAATCCAGAATTAATACTGCCGTCCTAAGCAAAACCCTAGTATCTACAAAAACGCCAAAACGGAGTAAATCGGGTTTTTACTTGGGAATATTGTTCTAATGGAATACGGGTGTATGAAATAGATTGAATTTTATATTCTAACTATCCATTTTAGTAAATTTTTCAGTTGAACTTTAGTTTCCATGTTTTCTGTATGGATATGGTTGATACAATTTTAATTTGTATGTATGAGAAAAAGTTTAAATCCGAAAAATATTTGGATATTCTGAGAACTACTGTAAATGAATTTCTTCACAATTTATCTCTAAACAGGTGAAGTGGGCAGAGAACTCACTAATTTATTCGAAGATCGGTGGATACAACTTTTGGGTCCTTGGATTTGGCCCCCGCGGTCATCAGATCTCACTGCCCTAGATTTTTATCTCTGGGGAAAAATAAAATAAAAGGTTTATAGAACACCCGTAAACACAAAACAGGAACAGGAAAACAGGGTAAGATGTGCTTTCGAAGAAATTGACCCGTCGGAAATCCGCAGATCCACGACTGATCATGTAATGACGTCGATCCATCATTGTTTGCAAGTAAATGGTCAGCATTTCAAGCATCTGAGCTACTGAGTTTTTGGTTTTTCATTATCAGATGTGTTATAACTGTGAAGAAAATTCTGTAATATTATCTCTTGTGTAGAATTAATTTAATTAATTTAATTTTTCAAACTGTCAACATAATCATATTTGTCATACACCCAGTATGAAGGAACTTTCATGTATTTCATTACAGAAGATAAAGCTTTAGTTTGTTATTTGATAGATTTTTCATAAAATTTTATACTTGAAATTTTATACTTCCACAGAGCTCAAAAATTCAAATTATTTATATTTAATAAACGGTAAGAGATAGGTATAGGACATACTGAATAAAACTTATTCTAACTGGTTCGTTGAATTCGAAAATAAGATAATATACAGGGTGTTTCATTTGAAAAAACTTAGTTTCAGTCATTTTCATAAGTCCCAAAAAGAAGTTACTTCTGAGCCTCCCTGTATGATGAATCTGAGATCCAGTTTATTGGCAGAATACCTAATGGCCTTATGCAGCTATCACTTGAATTTCAATATTTTGTGAATTGTGAAAAAATTGTTATTTTTCAATGGTCAGGTTTTACACAAAAAATTGACAAAATAATTTTTATCTCGAAAACCGTCACAGATAGGTATAGGGAATTATATGGGAAAGTTGTGAGGAATATTATAAGGATTTCAAAATCCATATAATATACGGGGTGTTCCATTTAAAATAACAAAGTAGTTACTACTTTCTGATACAAGTGGCAACACTGTATTGATGAAAATATTTTAGACGGGTAGAACATGTTTGATTATCCATGCCTACAAATTTTTAAAATGATCTGTTGTTCCGTTTTCCAGAAACGTCTAATAGGCCATCGAATGTGGAATACCCTGTATAGGGGGATACCTTGTACCCGGTTAAGTACTTCCACCAAATATGAACCCCATAAATAAGGCCGCGCGTCTAGGATAAAGGATTAGATGAGTAAAAAAAAATCGATCCTCAGAAATTCTCGATTGCGTCAGATCAATGTAGGGTGAGTTAACCACATGCTGAAAAGCGTATATTCTACTGGTCTGGCAATTTGAGAGTGACGTAAAGAAAGGGGAGGGCTACAAAGTTTAAAAAAAAGTCATCACGACATTCTCGAGCGTGGCAATTTTTATTTTATTTTGAAGGAAGTCATTCAAGGATAATGAAAAATGTATAATCTGACGATTTCCACAAGCCGAAAATTCGTCGATGAAGTCTAAAATGCGTGCAGCTGCGTAATGCCTATATTCCCCTCTCCGCGTTACTATTTCTCTCTCACTCTTTCTCTATCTATTTGGCTTGGCCAAACTTAGATTTTAAATATAATTTGAACCGATTCGTACCGGTAGATTTTGAGAAATCTCAAAAACACTACGAAAATGTTCTTTTTCAATTGTTTTTTTGGAATAACTTCTAAACAGCTCTATCGATCGATTTCAAAAACTAATCAGCTCTCAATATCAAAAAACCACGTCGATCGCTGCCAGTCCGGTCAGAATCGGTTGATTCGTTCGTGAGTTATCGTTGTTGAAAGAAAACTGAAAAAAGCGTTTTTCGGAATCACTCTAAAATTGCTAGTTCGATCAATTCAAACTTAAAAATTCTTCATGGAGCTTGAAAAACTGCGTCGAATGCCGCTAACCGCGTGAAAATCGGTTGGTTCATTTATTCAAAAGTTATTGCGGTTTGAAAATTGAAAAAATTGTATATCTTCTATCAGGCTTTTGAGTTCGGAGAGCTCATAATGACACAAAAATCATATTTTTGAGATCGGACGCTCGATTAAATCCACATTTAGCATCGTGGGCTCCCCTATTATAAAAACCACACGGAGTTCTTTCAAGTTTCTATAAAACTTTAATTTAGATCTAGGGAAAGTATGAACTCCCCACATTTTTAAGCGTAGCGTATTGGGAAAAAACAGGGTTGAAATTGAAAACAATTATTTACACAATGTTCTAGATAGTCAACAATTTAAATATATGTTTCCCAAGCAGCTAGAGACACTATCGATGGTTTTAACACCTGCCAGGCATGGTTGAAGATCAGCTGTAGACCTTCATTATTTTGGATATCGTCTATATCAGTTTCTGTAAAAGTTTAATTACGTAATGAGATTAAATATGATAATTTAAACAAGTGAACACTGCATGAGATTTCATCAAAATTTTCGTATGTCTTCATCCCTAGTACTCTAGTTCATCAATTGGTAATTTCGATATTCGAAAT
The DNA here is from genome assembly GCA_958502065.1 of Chrysolina americana. Lineage (NCBI taxonomy): Eukaryota > Metazoa > Arthropoda > Insecta > Coleoptera > Chrysomelidae > Chrysolina > Chrysolina americana. Next base: position 4,722,593 of record OY293416.1, on the reverse strand, counting down.
TGGTACTAACATAGTATCGAGTATGAATGAATATTCAGCCCTATGCTGTATCACTTCCGTTAAAAATAACGTCACCGTTATTCGCTATTTCCGTTATTTTGCTATTGCTTGGAATAATAAAATTTGTCTTTTTTTTTATTTTCAGTTTCATCATGGCCATGGATTATTTCAAAGTACGATATCCTGGAACTCCAGTAGTGTTCGACATGTCCTTGGTATACATAGCAGTGGCCTTGTTTACTGTCCTTGGAAATAACCTGCTTGTAGAAACGTTCACACTAAATTCTAGAATAAATTTTGGTACGTTACATTTTATGGGAATAACAGTAAAAAGATAGGGATGAAAATATACAAAGACACAGAAAAAGGAAATAAAGAAAGAGGAAGGGAAAGATTGGATAGAAAAGTGGGAGAAAATAAAAAGAAAGGAAGAACGAAATAAATGAAAAACTGAGAAAAGAAGAGTGAATTGACGAATGGTAGAATGAAATGAAAATTGATGGAACGAAAACATAAAATATCGATAATTCAAGCAATGATTGAACAAATGATCGAATGAAAGAAAGAGATGAAAGAAGAAAAGATAGAAGGAAAGAAAAGATGGGAAAAAGAAGGAATAAAACGAAAGATGAAAGAGAGAAAGAGGGTGGATGATGTCGATGAACGATTGGATGACGAATGCGAGAATGAACGTTTAATTGAATGAATGAGTACAAAAGATCCATCATCTATAGTAGTTTCAAGAATGGACGAGTCAACAAATATGTAGAATTACAAAAGAAAGATAGTAAAGGGAAATAACAATACGACAGAAAAAGAGAAGTAGGGGAGGAGAAGAAATGAATAAATCAGTTAATGAAAGAAAAATAAATAAGAAATTTAAAAAGTCAAGTAGACGATAAATGAATGAATAAATGAACAAATTAGGTCACTAGTGACAGAACCAATGGATTACCTATTTCGAAACGAGTAAAAGCACTAGATGCATTTATGACTAGTATTTACGACTGAGTGAGAATTATTATGAGACTATATAATCAAATAATGAAAGATGAATTTACAGTCTGTGAGATATTTTACGAGGAAATCTATCTAACGTTCAGAATGCTGCAAAACCCAGTAAAGCATTTCTCAACGGCTCTAATAAATAATTTTTTACAGGTTACATCATGTCTTTTATCACACTGATTTTTGTCGTAATCTGCGAGGTATGGTGGGAAGCATTTGGATCTGCTACTTCTTATACTGTCAATTTAGCAGCGGTAGCTGTAGTTTCAATCGGATGTACAGGTAATCGAAAGATGAGTATATTTTTGCCGGGAGAGATTCTAAGTATTCCTATTCAATAACATTTTTATTGAGTTTTTTAATAAACCAAAATATATAATTATTAGAGCAAAGGGTACAGCTGATTGAAACAATGAATTTTCCTCTGGAGGAAATGGGTATTTTCCTGAGCTATTTGCTCCCCAATATTGCCAAAATTACATAACCTCAAATGGAGCTTTCAGTCCTAAATAGGTACTTTCCAGCCAATTTTTTTTTTCTTTATTTGCCATCTCTATACAAGCAAATTGGATTTTTTCATAATTCTTGAGAAGAATTCTGCCTAAATAATTCATCACGAAATAGTTTAGAGCCAACAGACCCTGGTTCAAATAGTACATTAATTCAAGAAAGAAATTCTTTTTTTTTTAGTACAACAATCAAGTTTCTACGGATACACCAGTATGTTGCCACCAAAATACACTCAAGCTGTTATGGTAGGTGAAAGTGAGTACTTATTTTAAATATGATTAGTTCTTGTGTATATAACTCGAATGGAAAAAAAACCATTGGTACCATTTTCATATTTTTTGTCAAATATCTTCTGATTCACGAAGTTGGAATTTTAACTTATTTCCTCAGAATTTTCTCATTCCGAAATTAATATTCAAAATTAAGTAGATCCTAGATACTAAATCAAAATAAATTGATACATGGTCGAAATCTCAGTTTGTATCTCAGGAATAGATTATTTCTGACTTATTGAATCTGTATTTTGTCATTCTTCAGAATTAGCTGATTTCTAGGAAGTGAGTCAAAATTTAATTGATTCCAAGTTGCAAAGTAAAAAACCCTACTTAGTATCTCAGCCAGTTCCTACTCAGTATCTTAGAGTCAGAGTAAGAGCCAGTTGCTTCTGACTCATTGAATCAGAATTTGGACATAACTTGGATATATTCTGAGATATAGAGTAAAAATTCTTTATTAGTATCTCAGAGTCAGTAAATTTCTCAGCCAAATCCGAGAAAGTGAGTCAAAATTCAGTTGATTCAGACTCATTGAGTTGGAATTTGGAGATATCTCAGAATTATTTAACTGATAATTTTGTAATTTTTTTATAGATTTCGATATACAAAGTGAAACATCCTACTCAGTATCTCAGAGTCAGTTAATTCTGACTCATTGAGGACATGCCCTACTTAGAGTCAGGTTGCTTCTATATAGTGAGTCATGAAATAACTCATTCAAAAATTCGCAGTAAAAGATCTTACTCATTATCTCAGAGTCAGTTAACTCTGACTCATTGAGTCAAAATTTGGACATTACTCAGAATTACGCAGTTCCTTGATAGTGAGTCATAATTTAATTGATTTCATGGTATAGAGTAAAAGATCTCACTCATTATATCGGAGTTTATCACGATCAGTTAACTCTGACCCAGCAAGTTGAAATTCTGAGATATAAAATGAAAGATTTTATTGAGTGTCTCAGCGTCAGTTACTTCTGAGTCATCAAGTCAGAATTCGGACATTTCTCGGAATAAAGTGATTCCTATAGTTCTGATTTTATTGATTTAGAGATAAGAAGTAAAATATTTTACTCAGTCTCTCGAAGTCAGTTAATTCTGAGTCATTGAGTCGGACATTTCTCAGACTTGAGTAATTCCTAGATAATTAAAGAACATATAATTGATTGTGAAACACAAGGTGAAATATTTCACTCAGTATTTCAGACTTAGTTAATTTTGACTCAAGTTGTTATTAAGACGTATCTCAGAATTCTGAAGTGATATCTAGAAATTAGCTCATTCTGAGATACTAAGTCAGAATTCCCAATTAACTATTTCCTAGATACAAAGTTATTCCGAGGTACAAAGTTGTATATCAGATCAGTTAGTTCTGACCCACCAAGTTAGAATTCTGTCGTTATCTATCAGAATTATCTAATTCTGATATACCTACTTAGTCGGAATTCTGAGATTCTATTAGCTAATTTGGAAATACGAAATCGGATTTCTAGCTTAGTACCTATATCAAAATAAGTCAGAATTCCGACTGAGTATCTCATAATTAGCTAATTACGAGATGTTTTCTGACTTAGTGTCTCGGAATTAGCTAATTCTGAGATACTAATTCGAAATTCTGACTTCTCATTTCGGAATTTCGACTAAGTATCTCAGAATTTGCTAATTCCGAGATGTTTTCTGACTTAGTGTCTCGGAATTAGCTAATTCTGAGATACTAAGTCGAAATTCTGACTTCTCATTTCGGAATTTCGACTAAGTATCTCAGAATTTGCTAATTCCGAGATGTTTTCTGACTTAGTGTCTCGGAATTAGCTAATTCTGAGATACTAAGTCGAAATTCTGACTTCTCATTTCGGAATAAACTTATTCTGTGTTAATGAGTCGGAATTCTGACTTCTCATTTCGGAATTTCAACTAAGTATATCAGAATTAGCTAATTCCGAGATGTTCTCTGACTTAGTATCTCAGAATTAGCTAATTATGAGATACTAAGTCGAAATTCTGACTTCTCATTTCGGAATTTCGACTAAGTATCTCAGAATTTGCTAATTCCGAGATGTTTTCTGACTTAATGTCTCGGAATTAGCTAATTCTGAGATACTAAGTCGAAATTCTGACTTCTCATTTCGGAATAAACTTATTCTGTGTTAATGAGTCGGAATTCTGACTTCTCATTTCGGAATTTCAACTAAGTATATCAGAATTAGCTAATTCTGAGATGTTCTCTGACTTAGTATCTCAGAATTAGCTAATTATGAGATACTAAGTCGAAATTCTGACTTCTCATTTCGGAATTTCGACTAAGTATCTCAGAATTTGCTAATTCCGAGATGTTTTCTGACTTAATGTCTCGGAATTAGCTAATTCTGAGATACTAAGTCGAAATTCTGACTTCTCATTTCGGAATAAACTTATTCTGTGTTAATGAGTCGAAATTCTGACTTCTCATTTCGGAATAAACTTATTCTGTGTTAATGAGTCGGAATTCTGACTTCTCATTTCGGAATTTCAACTAAGTATATCAGAATTAGCTAATTCCGAGATGTTCTCTGACTTAGTATCTCAGAATTAGCTAATTATGAGATACTAAGTCGAAATTCGGACTTCTCATTTCGGAATTTCGACTAAGTATCTCAGAATTTGCTAATTCCGAGATGTTTTCTGACTTAATGTCTCGGAATTAGCTAATTCTGAGATACTAAGTCGAAATTCTGAATTCTCATTTCGGAATAAACTTATTCTGTGTTAATGAGTCGAAATTCTGACTTCTCATTTCGAAATTAGCTTATTTTCTGAGTTACTACGTCGGAACTCTGATTTGGTAAGTATCTCGGAATTGGCAAAAATAATTTTTTGCTAAGAATGGCCCTTCTACGCTTTCGTACCCTTCTTTAACGTCTTATAAACATTTCAGGTACTTCGGGAGTATTCACATCGATGGTTCGAGTAGTGACGAGATTTTTGGTGAAGGAACTCCGCGGCAGCACCATATATTTCTTCACGGTGTCGGTGTCGTCGATAGCGACCTGCTTCGCTATGTACCATCTCATCAGACGCACGGATTTCATTCAGTTCTACATAGCACTGTGCGAGAGAGCCAAGACTAGGATCACTCTAGAACCAACCGAAGATGCTGGCTTGGTGAGTAGTTCTCGGAGCAGGAGAAGTTTCGTTTTGAACTGAGAAATACACCTAAGATTTCATCATAAACTAAAGGTATAGTATATCCAAACTCAGTTGAATATGATTTCATTATTCCCTATACAGAGTGGCCATTTTTTAATGGAATTGTATTGGTAACTTTTAAACCATAAAAGTTAGAAGGTCGGTCAAATGGAGAAAAAGTCGCATTCATAGAAGTATTGTCAAGCAGTTCAGACAAATCGAGATTAGCAGGGCCGATTATTGAGATATCATAAGAAAAGTAAATTCTGTCATTTTGATTTTTATTTTTTTCCCACTTAATTTTAAATATTATCAAAAAATGCTACAGGAATTTTTTATTCGACAGTAATCATCCTCAATTTGACGAAAGCAGATTTCGTATCTAACGTTCCGTACTCTCTACGCAACCCTCAACCTCAGTTTTTTCAATACGAACCTGCTTATTTTATGACACTTTTGGAAATAACTTTCAATGCTGAAACGATACATCACATAATGTCATTCAGAGTTGATTTTCAGGTGATTTTTATTTCTTTGGGTCGGATCTGTATTACATTTACCTTCAGTTCAATCAACAACATGCAATACAGTTCGATAAGAAAATCAACTTACTCATCTCAAACTGAATGGAACGTATCAGAATCAAAGCAAGGAACAAGTAATAATTATTTGCATATTTCAAGAGGAGAATAACCTAATTCATAATAATTAAACGAAACTATTATATTTTAATGAAAGAAAAATCAAATGATTATTCGAAAGTAAATGAAAATTGATAAAGTAAGTGTTCGAAATGTCCACCATTTTTAAAATGCACTTTGCGGTTCTGGAACCCATACTTCTTATACACATTTTCAATCCTCTCGCGAAGAATCTCTATTGGCGGGTTCGTAGTATCATAAATTTAATTTTTGAGATATCCCCACAAATAAAAATCCAGCGGATTCAAATCCGGAGATCTCGCAGGCTATGCTAAAAAGAAAACAGTAGACCAGATTGAGTTCGTCGCCTGGAAACCAATCAGTTGTTGTTCTTCGTTTTCCATTTTACCTAATCTATGACGTTATATTTGTACAGCAATACGCAAAGTTATACACAAGTAAGAAAAAATATCTACTCCTATAGTCAGTAAGTACGTTTAAAGAGGCGAACTCATTGAGTGGTGATTTATGGTAAGTCATGTCAGCGCATTACTGATTGATTTCCAGGCGAACGGTTACCCCTATAATATACCCAATCTGGTCTCTATTGTTCAATTATTTTATGTTTACCCGTGCGTCATCAATATTATGCATATGAAATAAGTCGAGAAGATTGTCAAAATAACGTCTAAATGTAGATATCCCGATAAAATTACAACGTGTAGGTAATATGATAGAATAATGAATTACTAAATTAACTAAACATTTTCAAATTCATGGAAATGGCGAACCACCAGACAATGAGAGTTTTTTTTTAGTTCCAACAGAATACCGTGTGACACACACTCATGGGTACACCCCCCTTTTTTCCTTTCCTTTTTTCGTTTATTTTCCAAATATGTCAAAAAGTGCCGTCCAGTGAGCATTTTCAATTTTCCAAATTTCAAAAATATTGCTGGAGAAACAAAAGCGAAAAAGAATGAATCTGTTTAAAATTGTTTTTTCCGCTAACCAGCTGTCGTCACCTTACGAACGGCAGCCCTCAGCAGTCGAAACTTGCACGATTTCTAGCACACGATGTATTCCATTATTATGAATCCAGTGATACCAGGTTTGACAGGATAATGAAAGAGGCAGAGATATGTTCATGGAATTTCCTTATTTGCCCAGCGAGTTTACTAGAAACTTTTGCCTCCCTACTGTATTCTAATTTCAGTCACACTCATATAAGGAAGTTGTTTTATCCATACCTCCGCAGCCGTTTGACACAAATCCATCAAATCCTAATTTTATCCACATTAATGCAATTTCTGTAGATGTAACAGTTAACGAAAAAAGTTGTTCAGAAAACTAGGTTGGAGTGCAATATTTCCAAAACCTTTGCATACTTTGATATCAAAAAATGAGTTTCGTGCATGGATGCAAGGACACACTGTATAATGATAAATAAACGAATATCTAAGAAGTAAAAATACACCAGTTGAAATATATTTGGTAATGAAATACTCAACACAGGATTTAAAAAAAATGTATTCATACATGTATTGCGAGCATGCAGAACTATGTCCAGTTATGAAAGGAAAAACAAAATTAATATATTTAATCACTTTAGATTCAGAACTGTCACCAATGTTTATAATAACGGATTTAATAACCATATCACAAAGGAGCTTTTCTTGTTCATACCATTTTTCAATGAGTGATTCAGTGTGTGTTGATGGAATGGGTTTATTTTCGTTTATTTTGATGTACACCGTTTTTCAAGATATTTTAAGTGCATCTGCAAATCTCTAAAATACAGTAAAGAGAAGTTATGACACTTCTTTTGTGATTTAAATTGTTACCTCTTGAACATATGGAAGTGGTAGAAAAGTTCCACCATTCGCTCTTTCCCTTTCAATACAAATTGTTTTGCTTGTGAATTAGTTACAGGCATAATCTAAAAAAGAGTTCAAATATAATGTGAATATTTTTACCTGTATTTATAGATCTGGGTAATGTTTTTTCTCTCATTAGGATTTTCACACCATGAATCACTCTTGTGTGAATATCCCGGCAGTACGGGATTATAGTCACAAATGTCAATTGTGAGGTTAGAAATTTTAAGGAGTATTTGTGAATAAAACACATTGTACTGTACTTACTTTGGAAGTAATGATTCCAAGAGACGTTCAGCTTTGAAAAAAACAGTTTTTATAATATATTCGACTGCAAAACAAAGTAAAACTGGCGACAAACAATACCCCAATGACAGAAAACAATGACGCAATTCATGGTTGACAAGTTTAGTTGATATGTCAAACACTGTCGGTTTTATGGCTATCTCTTTTCACTGTTTTGAGTTTCAATCGATCATCACAATACCATAATTCTTAGCTTAGAAGACAAATGTTAACAAATTTTGATTCGCTCATAGCGGTTGATAGAAAGAGATGTTCGATAGAGGGTGTGTGATTTCTTCGATCATAAATTGATGACGCATGGGTAAAGATAAAATAATCGAACTATATAGGCAATTATGGAGTCATATTCAACTGAGTTTGGATATACTATACACTGTTGCAACATTTCCAGTTATATCTGATACTCAGGGTTGCCAGTGAGTCACTATCGTCACTATTGGTCACTATTTTAAAATCGTGTCACTTTTCTCACTATTTTCGAAATTTGGTCACTGTTGTCACTATTTCAGAGCTTAGAATTGGTTCATTAAAAATGTAAAACCAAGAGCACTTGCAATTACCAATCCAGAATACCATCAAAAAATTTAGAAATGATAAAAAATACCTAGTACAAAATAATGATCAAACATCATTGGTCAAAAATAATACCAAGCGAAAAACAAAACACTGAAAAACCGAGTAGAACAACAAAATTGACATATAACAAAATACCATATGTAAAAAACCTTTCAGAAAGACTTGCAGCGGTTATTAAAGATGAACATTCAAAAATAGCGTTTGAAAATAAAACACCATTGGAAGACATTTCTCTTCACACCAAGAAACAAAAACATCAAATATGGTTAACCAAATTAAGTGTGAGAATTGCCCTCAGGTCTATATAGGACATACTAAATGTTACATGTAACACATCACAAAAAAAGATCACAGTTTTAACTTTATGACACCCATCGTTTTTGATACGCAATCCTTTATGTGAAATTATTCACATATTCAAACATAACAGTGTCAATACCAGAAGGAATTGAAGGTTCAAACACAATATTTTTTAGTTTGAAGTTAATCATATGTTCATGTCCTTGATGTTCTTATTTCCCCTTCTTTTTTAGTCCGTTTTATAAAATTTTCAGAAAAAAAATTATTTTTTGTACTTGGCTCTCAGTATTCGTGTATGTGTTGATGTTTTAATTGTTCAAATAATCTTGAAATGTCCGTTTTTGAAATTATTTCAAGTATTTTAAGTAGAGGAAAACAAAATTTTTGTCAGTCCTCCCTAATATCCAAACTTTTATTCTCGTCGAATTTTAGCACAGAACCCTGATTCAAATATAGTTCGAAACGTTGGCCCAAAAAATATTTTTTCTTTCCAAAGCTTAACTTTGAATGATAGAGGTAGAAGTTTCAGTAAGTTTTTAAGTACAATTTTCAAAGTATAGATTACTTCAATTAAGTACTTTAATGTTTTTAAATATTCTTATCCTCTTTTTGTGGTATTTGTCTTGGCCTTCATTTACTTCCCATATCCTAAAAATTTCTCATTAAAATACTGCAAATGAGCTCTGGAATGATGAAGGAAAATATGACCAGCTTTCATAGAAGTTCCTCAATTGGTTGGGAAAATGTCACTATTTAGACAAAAAAGCCAATAAGTAGTCACTATTTCTGTGAAAATAAAGTCACTATTCTACTATTTTTCAACCTCTGAAGCGCTGGCAACCCTGCTGATACTCCACCATCGATATTAACACCTCTAGTTAACAAAACCCATTGAATATGACGTGTATTCAATGGAAATGAATATTTCAATCGAGGCAACAGTTGATTTCATTCAAGAAAATGTCGAAGTGAACAGTTGGGTACTATTACTAAATCCTGAACACGCTGTACAGCTCTGTTCCTCACCGACTGTGACTGTATCTTCCGTTTTTCAGATTGAAACAACGGACGCCCAGTACGGTGTACTGAAGATCCAAACCAGTCCACCTACAACAGGAAATGCGCTGAGTTTCGCCAATCCAGCATACGAACCTTCTGCGGCAGTTCCTACTTACAAGGTGGAAGATATAGTGATCAGGGGACGACCAAGTGTTAGTACCAATGGCGTCGGGCTGATATCTTTGAAGAGTGAGTGTTGCGACATACGATATTCTATTTGTGAGAGGTTGTAAAAGTGGTTAGAGAAGATATTACTAAATAATGCTATAACGTTTAAGTCTTTCTAGGTGAACGACCTTCATTTTCGCTCTCGGGCTACGTTGAATCCTATAGACCACGTCGGGTATTCATTCTCTTCACTATCGCATAGGGTCCTTCCCAAGATGGTGATAATTTGGCAGAAACTCCTTTCTCACAACGAGGATTGTACAGCCCCACTCGATCTCCTTCTTCGAATCCACCAGTGTTGGCCTTAACATCGTATCGAGCCTTCATCCTCTATCACTAGTTATCTTCAATCTTTTTCGTGGATCCTAGTCAAGCTATCTCGCAGTTCGTCTGCATAATCCTGCACTTCTTTTTTTCAGCACTTAGTGACCCGAACACCAAGTCACAGGGCAAACGAAGATCTCTCCCAAAGATAATGCTGGCTGGAGTGAGCTTTGTGGAATCGTGCACAGATGCTCTGTAGTCCATCAAGAATAGTAAATGTCGGTCCCACTTCTTATGGTGCTCCTCTATTGCTTTGGAAAGATGTGCTTCCACAGACCTGTTGAACCTTTCAACCATGCCATCAGACTGTGGGTGGAGGGCAGTTGTTCTGGTCTTGCTAATTCCCATCAGTTCACAAATTTCCTTGAATAAGTTCTATTCAAAATTCCTCTCTTGATCGGAATGTAGCTCCATTGGCACTCCAATCCTTAAAAACATGTCATCCATGGTATTTGTTGCCATCATTCGTCATCGGAAACGGTCCTGCTACATCGATGGCGATTCGTTCGAAGAGAGCACCTACATTGTATTGTTTCATCTCTCCTTTTGACACACTTCTGACATCTTTGGCATCATTTTTCTACATCTTTACGACATTGGACCCAGTAAAACCTCTGCCGTATTTTATCCAAGGTCTTATTCACTCCAAAATGTCCGTCTCATTTGCCGCCATGAATCTTCTCCAAGACATCACTTTATTCTCGACCTTGGCACAACTAATTGAGAAATCACTTTTCTGCCATCGGCTGATTCCCAAGCTCTTTTCAGTTGACCATTCTCAACAATCAGGGAATTCCATCGTGCCCATAATGCCCTAAAAGGTGGTTATCGAACAGAGATTTTCTTCCAGGTGGGTCTTTTCGCTCCACTTTTCTTCCATCTTAAAATATTTGCAACACTTGGATCACTTTCTTGATCTTATCTCATTTTTGCTGTAGTCCAATTGTCGTCAACCATTAATCTCTCTTGGTTGATTCCTTCGCGATATTCAATTCGCTCACAAGGATCTGAACAAGGTCTTCTAAATAAGGCATATATGTTGTTGTGCAATTCGGTAGTTCAGACTCTGGGGGCTATCATTAGAGCCGGCATGCGCCCCCATATAATGACAAACTCTAGTTTTTTTGCCGCCCATTTGAGGACTCGCTGGAAGACCTTGTCCTCACAGGTGATTGCGGACATGGTGGCATACTTACCCTGTAGTCTCTAATGAGATGTCTCAATTTCCCACATCGATAGCACGCCCTGTTCTTCTGAGTGCTTATTCTGCTTAACAAAGACTTAATCTCATCCAGAACCTTCTCGAATGAACTCGTTGTTCGGGTTCTTCTGTTGATACTGCTCGTACTTTCGGCCTCGAGGTGTTGAAGGCCGCCTCCACTTCTAGAGAACATACCAAGGCATCACTACTCCCCTTGAAGTGTGTTAGTTGCAGAGCTCTTTGGATTTCAGTGCATCTCAGTCCATCTATGAATAACTGCACCGCTAGCTGTTCCTTGAAATCTCCCGGTGCTTCCGGGTAAGCCAGCTGAATTAGGCGTCTCACATCCGATTCAAATTCCTGCAGACTCTCACCTGATTTTTGAGTGCGCGTTTACATTTGAGACCGATACAGCTGTTCTCGATGTTGATCGCCATACCGTTACTCTACTGCAGTAATCAGGTCTACATATTTTTTTTGCTGTTCGATAGGTATCGTCTGCAACATACCCAAAGCTGACACTCTCAAAGCTACTATTAGTGCCGTAGCTTTTTCTTCTTCGCCCCATCCTTTAGCCACTGCCGCAGCTTCAAACTGCCGGCGATACATGGACCAAGAGGACTGTCCATCAAAAGTCGGTGGTTTTACGGAAATTCCTGATGTGGCAACCCTGTCTCGACGACCTTGGTTCTTGAGCAGAGCTATCTGGTTTTCGAGTCCTTTCACCTCCTCTCGCACGGTATCAACTTTCTTATTTAGCTCATCGACGATTTTCTCGACATCTTTCTTTACTTCTTCTTTCAGTTCCTTCATTTGTACTTCGGTTTTCTGTGATACATGTTGGAAGAACTTGTCTTGATGTTCTTTGATGTTTTATTCGTTTCAATTCGTTCTTTTGTTGTTCAAAAATTCTATGCCATCAGAGTTGACAACTCTCTTCTGAAGTAATATAGAAATCTTTCAATATTAAACTTGTGAGATATCTCTACCCCTCCTGTTTTGTGAACGATAAACAATGTTTTTTCCAACTTGTAAAACATAATAATTATGTACATTTTGGTTTATAAGAAATACACGCACCAAGGACAGACAACACTATTTACTATGCAATTTCAAGTATTTTTTGCATTGCAAGAAGTGATTAGATTTGATAAGTGCATTATTGTGTTGATGAAAAACTAAAACTTATCAATCTTCTAGTTAGAACGTAGGCTACTTTATCAATTCTGAGAACGCAATTTTCAATGTGGAAAAGAACATTCGAATTCGTAAAATTACCCTCGTCCTGTTTTGCCGCAGCGTATTTATTTAATTCGTCCGTAGATCAACTATTCAAATAAGTTTTCGATCATTTTTCTTATTTTTGAAGTGTTTTTTTTGCTTTCAATCAGTATCTTATGCATCGATAGGTGTCAGGGTTTTCTGTGTTTGTCTTTCTCATAGATCTGCAACAAAGAGTTATCTCATACTTTTCCATTGTATCCTACATCCAGACCACTCTAAAACCTGAAACCTGAGGATATTTCTCCATCACCTAATTTAATATCACTAAATTGTTTAATTCTACAAAAATCGTCGATTTTAGACATAGAGATGTAATCACAGTCTCCTTACATTGGTGAAGAGAAAAAGGAGGGTTACTTTGATCAGTTTTTAAGATATGTATAACTTTGATATGACTTATTCTTGCATAACGTGAATATATTCAGCCTGACTCGCTCATATCCGTTGGGGGATCATCATCATGTAATACACCTTTGGCGTCCTAAGGCTCGTTGTGATTTTTGTTTTTTTCGGAAAGTCTAGCGAATTCTCTTTGGAGGCCTAAAGGTTTTTTTGGGGGCTGGACATAACTATCTCCCATACTTTGGAGTAATGTTTGGAAGAACCTGATTTGACACCATGTTGAATTGAGGAAGGCAAAGATCAAAGTTTGGGATAAGCCAATATCCTAAATGTCCTTAAAGAAGATCCCATGCATTAGCTCGTCCTTATTATTATTATCATTATTCCTGTGTTATAAAGTCGCCTGGGATCACTACGGCCTATGATAACAACAGCTTCCCCTATCGTGAATGGCTAGGCCTGTATATAGGTACATGCATATTATTATCTTCGTTTAGTTTTCTGCTACATTTTCTAATTTGAAAAAAAAAAAACTGCCGAAATATTTTTTGATTTTTACGAATCATTTTATAATCCTCTGAAACAATAAGAGAATAATTCCTTGAAATTCGTTATTGTATATTCGCAGGGGGCATACACGCAAGATGGGAAGTCACCAAGGCCATCTATCCATATATGATATCAATCTGCTTGGTGTATTTCGCTACGCTTTGTCTTTATCCAGGCATAGCTTCCGAGGTGATCAGTTGCCGTCTGGGGTCTTGGATGCCCATATCGATGATGGCCTTCTTCAATGGTGCAGATTTGTTGGGTGAGTAACTATCGGCATGAGATCTTGGTGCAAAAATATTATTTGTAAAGTTGTTCCCGTTTATCTTTCACTTCAAAAAAAGGAATTTTCTTTTTGGGATCTACCTTCCTCAGATATTGTGACGATCCTGGAGCCGGGCCTGACCGCTTGTTGGTGTAATCGAGCTTGACTCAAAACCAATGCACGACTTATCACTCGCGAATGGCGCCAGACAATTGGAATAATAATCCAGATGAGTCACAGAACTCTCCTAACTATTCTAAATAACAACGACCTCTCTCGTCGTCTATAGGCGCTTCTAGAATGAACCAACAGATGCCTACTGAAGGTGTAAATGCTGGACTCTTGACCAGATATAACAGTTTACAGTAGTTTCAAAATCAGAGTTCAACAGTTAGCGGGTAGACAGAGCTGGCTTAGCAGTTGTGATACAAATTTCTTATAGCAGCTATATTTTACAAGTTTACAATAAATCAGTGGATAATAGTTAGGTACATTTTTATAACAGTGGTGTGAGAAGTTGGATTTTTAAAAAGAAACAGTATTCGGGTAGTGGATAGTCTCCGTGCTACGGAAAAAAAACTGATAGATCTTTTTCGTGCGAAATAGACTATTGACCATCAGTTAAATAATGAGAATTTTGGGACAATAGATTGATGAGCTTTTCGTGTCAGTGTCAAATGCACTGGCATCACCAAAGGACGAAATATTTTCGAGGAAAGTTCGCCTGGTGGATTTGAAAGTAACGGAATTGAAGCAAGAGTTGAAAAAACGGGAACTAGACACAACTTGTAAGAAGAAAAGACTGTCAAAAGGGCTGATTCAACAAGAAAAAGTACCCGAAACCTTTTTATCGAAGTTTCTGGAATTGATTTGAGTTCGATAATGAATAAACTTGAAGAAACTACTGAAAGAAGAACTTCAACAAAATTCGGTAATTCTGGAAAATAATTTTTTAGAAAATTTGAAAACTATGAACCTCCTTCAACAAAATCCGAAGAATCTGAAAGTGGAACTTCAAAAAGTCTTGGTGACTTTGAAATAACTTCAGCAAAATTCCGAGAGAATGGAGAAAAAGCTTCTCGAAAATTCGGAGAGCTTGAAAGAAGAATCACAACAAAACTTAAAGAACCTGAAAGAACAACAACTAGAAGATTTGATTAGTATGAAAGAAGAACTCCAAGAAAAACTTCTAGAAAACTCGAAGGGCTTGAAAGAAAACGTTTGGTACGGCAAACGGCTTGAAAGAAAGAATGGCAACCATCGAGACAGAGATAGAATGAACACGGAAGTAGAAAAAATCTAAGATGCATCTCTAGCCACGCTGGATATGCATAAGTTTAGTTTTCATAGTATTACCTAAACTCTAATCTATAGGTAATTATCAAATTTCAGGAATACAGTGTCACTTTAACAATTTTATGTTTGGTCGTTGAAAAAATTGTGTATGCAACTCACATTTAATGATTATCAAGATGCTCGCATTCATTATGACATTCGCCTAAGGCTTAAACAAAGCCTACCATGGCACATGTCATAATTCTCATGAGTGGGCGCATGATATAAATGTTACAGAATTATCTTTTGAAAAATAATTATCATCGGATAGTATCGATTGACTGAAAGTGTGAAAATGCTATGAAATTTGAGAAAATGCTGAATATGTCACAAGAATATCAACAGAACATGTGAATTGATGAATTTGGAAAGATGTAACAAGGCGAAATAATTTCCATAGATGTTTAAAACATTGACCATGAACTCCCAAACACTTCCTCATCCCAATCTCAAGATATGCAAATACTTACTAAATTTTCTTCATAAATCAAAAATCTTATTTGATTGTCCATAATTAAATAGAAAACCTTGAGTATATCTTTACTCGAAAACTTTGGTTCACCAGTGTATACGTTATCTTAAATTTAAAAGCCCACATTCTCCAATCCAAATGAACCCTATACATTGACTCGAAAGTAGACCTATTCAACTGACTTCGGAAAGACTGTGTCACCAAAATGTCTTCTTACCACTATTGCAGGAAAAATGCTGGCATCGGCTCGATACTGGACCGGAGCCCGGCTGGTCCGCTGCTCTGTAGCGAGACTGATCATGATTCCGCTGATGGTGATGTGCGTGGCGCCCAGAGCCCACCCGATCTTTTCAGCTGAAATAACGGCCTTCACCTTCTCCATGTTCCTGGGACTCACCAATGGGATACTGGGGAGCGTGCCCATGATCCAGGCTCCCACCAAAGTCGACGATCGCCATCGAGAATTAACTGGTAATCATTAGCTATATTGTTTCGATCTGATCAAACTGAACGAACTGAATTCGAGCTCGTAATTTAACAGTCGGATCACTTCAATTCTGTTAGTTCAGTTTGATCAGAACGAAAGAAAATACCTAAATATCTACACGCTTTTGTTCAGCTTTACCTGTATATGTATGTTTGTAACCGACTCCTTTACACTCGATTTTGACCCTCTTAAAACGGACAGATTTAATTGAAACATTGTGCACCTATCAAGAGACGGTGACATACGGTAATTTGATAAGTTTATCTCATTATCCTGGTCAGGATCGCCAGAATTAAATAATTTTCCTATCATATACTCTGTGACCTGCTGGCCATTCTCTCGCTAAGGGAGGTCGATCTGCAAGCATATGCTGGCGATCTGGTCCTAGTAATAATACGCGATAAATCCGAAGAGACGATCTCCTACGCCCTTCAGGATATACTGGACACCATATATAAATGGTGTGAGAGGGAGGAAATGTCCATTAACCCTCACAAAATGGTCATAGTACCGTTCACCAGAAAAAGGAAGCTGGAACATTTAATACCTCCTTCCATCAATGGTGTAACAATTCCATCTGAAAGTGAAATAAAATATCTGGGAATAACCCTAGATAAGAAGCTAAATTGGAACTCGCATCTGGAAAAGACTATCCGACATGGACATGCCGCAGAATATGTGGCAAAACATGGTCACCAAAACAAGTATACTGGCTGTACGGCAGCAATGGAAGCCCTTCTCGGATTACTTCCTCTTCACATATTTCTGGAGAGAGAAGCAAGGTGGGCAACATACAGACTCCCCCAAGCGGCCATTAGTCTACCGCAGGCAGTGATCATGAGAAGCAGCAGCATGCTGGAGGGCATAATAGCTCACAACATTCTGGGAATGCCCTCAGACATCATTCCCAAAACTATCAACCTTCACACGCCCTACACTGTGGTCTTTCTTGAAAGAGAAGACTGGGTTCGAAATGAAACTGACCTCTGTAGGGCAAATGCACGTTGGTTTACCGATGGTTCCAAAACTCTGGAAGGCGTCGGAGCCAGAATATACGGGATGAACCCAGTAGTGAAACGCTCATTCAGTATGTGTAAATTAGCTACGGTATTCCAGGAAGAGGTATATGCCAATGAAATGTGTGCAAGGGAGCTGGAAAAACTGCTTTGAATCCAGAGCAGTATGGAACTGCAGAGAAACCTTAAACCGACTGGCACAACGCAACAACGTTAACCTAGTCTGGATACCAGGTCACACGGGCCTAGAAGGGAACGAAATAGCGGACGCCCTAGCAAAAGGGAGGGGCGATATAACGTTCACTAGGCCAGAACCGGTAATCGGTATAGCACATAGCTCTGCCAAGAATGTTATACCATAAAATGGCTGTTCTACAAGTATTTTTTTTGTTGCCCTCCTGAACCTACAATAGCCTTCAGTACTTTTAATTGGTTCAGGCAAGTGGTTGAACATTTTCAAACAATTATAAATAAAATAATTCTTAACAAGAGTTGATGTTGGAATTGGGAGTGTTATGTTGTTATCATGACGTGTGTTATAAAAATGAACATAGTAGGGAATGAACTTTTATATTTATGAATGATGCAGACAGTTTCAAAAATAAAAAGAGCTGGAAGGGTCATTATTTTATCTTTGACAAAAAGGGGTTTACATGATTGTCTGTAGTTTGTTTTGTCTTCCGGCCACCATCATCAACTTTATATTTTCCTATGCGCGCTGCACTGGATTATTTCTGTTTTGAATAGAACCAGATATAACAGATATTACGGATGGAATGCTGCGGAAAAAGCTATAGCATTGACATCCATTTGCTTTGGCAGCAGCTTCAAACAAATTTTCGGCGGAAGTTTGCTCATGTGGTATTTCCATCGAACTGAGGCTGTTTCAAAAAGAGCTTTCCTGGTTCAGCACTGGCCTTGAAATGTTTTATGTCCTTCTGAACTTCCTCCAAGTTCATACTCAGATCCAGCAATGAGTTTCTGTTGGAAATTTCTGGGGTGTGCGCAGAATCCATTTGCTTTTCTAATTCACTGAATGTTTCCTTTATTTCAGTCTCGAAGTGATCTTTGATTTTTTCACTGATAGTTTCCTTAATTTTGTCCATTTCTGCCCCGACTTCATCTGTGATTTTTTCTACTCTCGTGTTCTGTCTAGCTTTGTGTCGACTGTTCCCATTCTTTCTTCCAACCGATTCGCTACACTACAAACTTCTTCTTTCAAGCTTTTTAAATTTTCTAGAAGCTCCTCCCTCAGAACATTTGAATTTTCCAGAAGCTCTTCTCTCAACGAACTCAACGAATTCTGTTGAAGTTTATCCCCCAATGATTTCGTGGTTTCGTCGAGTTTGTTCATTGTAGAGCTCGAATCTATTCCGGAGACTTCGAATAAAAACGTTTTGGGGTCTTCTCCTTCTTCAATCAGTTCTTTTGAGAGACTTTTCTGAAGTACGGCCTCCTTTCCGGATGTTTCTAAGTCTCTTTCTTCGAGCTCTTACTTCACTCAACTAGGCAAACTCTCCTCGAAAACATTTTGTCTTTTACCAAGATATCAGTCTATTTATTTCACACAGAAAGTTTTCAGTTAAATGTCCCGCAACGCGCAAAACTGTCCACTTCGCAAACATTTAAATGTTCAACGAGTCATTAGTCCATTAGGCGCGATAAATGTCTATCAGATTTTAACACGGCGAACACTTATTAATTTTATATATCCGACTTATGACACCAAATGCAGTGAAAATACACTAAACTAATCTCGGTAATTTATTTAAAACTCTTCATAAACAATTATTTATCTAAAACATTGACTTCACTAACTATTTGAATTTATTATCACTGTCGCATAAGGTATGTTGTACTATGAGATGTTGTTGATATTATTTAATATTATTTTTCTTCGGATAAGCACTATTTGCCTCTGTCATGCAAAATATGCAAGGAGAAGGGCTGATTATATTCTCATGTTCACATGTTGTTTTTTTTTTCAGGCAACATGATGACCCTGCTTTACATGTTTGGCCTGGCAGCGGGATCTCTAGTGGCTTACTCCTTGGAGAATATCTTAAACCCCGTCGAAGACCACCCCTGCGGATACACCCCGGGCATCCCCATGCACGAGAAAGCCGCCTACGATATAGCAAATATCACTGTAGACACCTTCATATCAAGCACCCCTTCTACAACCTTGGTTAAAACTCTAATATCACTCACCACTTTGAATTCAACCGATACTGTCTAGATTTGATTTGTATGCCAGAGCTATTAGGTTGAAAAAAATATTGATTAAATATTATGTTTTATTTGGGGTTTTATTTCGTTTATAACATTCAAGGAAGAACATTTTGATAAGGTATCTTCATACACTTGGCTTGCTGTGAGATCGATAGCAAAACAGTACTATTATTATTATTATTTTTTTTCCGTTAGGAATTACCCAGTCAGGCCCTGTCTCCGGAGCCCCGACACTTCCGGAGGGCGCGCTGGTGTGTCATTAACCCCAGTAAACACTCCCCACGTCCATGGGGTAAGTGATTACTGGGTCCGAGAATGATGTGCCCTGAGTAGGCGGAGTGAACCAAGAATTACGGCCTTATTATTATTACTACTATTATTATTATTATAATTATTATTATTATATTATCGTTATTGACATATTAAGCAATGGTATCGCATTATATTATCATCCAGTTCTGAGTTGTTTGCAGTAAAATTCAAATCGACTGCAAAATTTGTACCAAACAGACAGACAAGAAGGCGAGGTAATAAAAACGTAGTAAAATATCGTTTCAAATGTTTTATTTCATTATTAATATATGATCTGACAGAATATAATTAAATCATTATTCATTTCCCAATAAACATCCAGTTCATGATGGAAAAAAGTATGCCTATCTCAAATATATGCACAACATTGCAAATATGTAACTAGATAGACTATTTTGGAGAAATTATACTTTTTTCGCTGTGAATCTCATGAAAATTTAAAATTTGCTCGTACTTTTTTTTTTATTAGAACGCTGTTTCACTTAAAAATGTTGATTTTGTGAATGCATTTTGTCGACTAACAATTTTCTGAAATTTTGTCAATTTGTCATCGATATGGATGGATATGTGATGCAAATTTCGAGTGAATCTGAAGATTCTGTATTTTTCATGATTTTAGGGGTCTATCCCTTAGGACTTTTTTCGAGTTACTTTTTTTACTGCCCATCAACTTTAAATTCATAAAATATACTAATTTCATCATTCTGAATCGATTGACGTTCGTAGAATTGCTCTATTTACAACCTTTATATTGTAAATTTCGAGTGAATATGATGATTCTGTATTTTTCATGATTTTTAGGGGTCTACCCCTTAGGAATTTTTTCGACTTTTTTTTTACTGCCCATCAACTTGAAATTCACAGAGTATACTAATTTCATCTTTCTGAATCGATTGACGTTCGCAGAATTGCTCTATTTTTAACCGTTATCGAGTTTAAAAGTTTTTGTGGAGTTGAGAGGAATTATTTCCTCAAGAAAACATATTTTCTGAATATACACACCAATTTTTGAGTCGATTGAGATTCAATTGAAGATTTCCTAGGGTTTTTTACGGTATTTTCGCAATTTTGATCTTGCATGGGAAATTTTGACGTTTTATTAATTTTTTTTGATAAACCTTGTATCTTATATACAAATAATTTAATTTCGGAATAAGCATGAAATCTTGGATTTGTGGTGTAAATTTCAAGTAAATCTGATGATTTAGTATTTTTCATTATTTATTTCAGAGCATTTTTTGTATCGCTCGACTAGAAATTCACAGATAATATTAATTCCATTATTCTGCATCGATTGGCGTTCTTAAAATTGCTCCATCTTCAACCGTTCGCGAGATGAAAAGTTAATCTGGAGTTGAGAGGGGTAACTTCCCGCCATTCATTTTTAAAATTCCGAATCAGCGAGATACAATTGGAGGAGACCAAGAGATTTTTGAAGAATAAAGAATAAAATGTTTTCTTCCATATCGAATATTGCATTACTTGAATCTCATAAAAATGCAAAATCAGCTCGTATTTTTCTATACCGATCTTGTGAATAAGTCCTTAACGTTTACGTGAATGTGACATAAAATCGATAGAACATATTTATGTAAAATAGTTACGTAAATACTCCCTCACATTCCTAAGATACTTAAACTGCATATTTAAGTAAAATTTTTATGTAAGTGTGTCGTAGCTAATACGTAAAAACTTGTGGTCAATATTATCTCCAGTTTTTCTTAACTGCTACGTAATGTTGTTACTTCAATTAGGAATTGAGCATGAATGATATTTCCACTCGTGTCGAGTTTTGAAACTCTACCTATTTTATCACACTGTCCAAAAATAATAAACAAATTCATAAGAACTTCGTTTGAATAGTTTTGTTCCATCGTTTTGAAGGTATTTGCAACTTCTGAAGTGACGAAAATGTCGATATTATTAGGAGAATGTCACAACGCTACTGTCAAATAGTAATCATGGCCTGCTTACCAAATACCGAATGGAAATACCATTCTGAAGGGACATTTTCACAAATAAATGCTCATAAGTCCGAAACTTGACTAGTTAGGTATAGGTATGATATACATAGAAAGAAAGCAAATTTCAGCAGCTTTCCGAATTTTCAATAATATACAGGGTGTTCCATTTAAAATAATCAAATTTCAGCAACTTTTTCAAGCAAACGAAAAAACTGTATTTTTTTACCACCCTGTATTGAAGTAACGGAGATTAGGCTGACGTGTGGGAAGTGTCCAAGTATCACCTAACTCCAAACCAAATTTCGATATCATAGTACTTCTTAACTAAAAGATATCGGAATTTTTAGAAGTCATGATTTTCGAAGATAAAAATTGAAATTAATTTTTATTTCGAAAACGGTAACAGATGGGTATAGGGAAATATCAAGAAAAGTTGTCGGGCAATTGTTGGAGATTCCAAAAATAATATTATATACAGAGTGTTCCATTTGAAAAATCAAAGATGCTACTGCTTTCTAATAGAAGCGGCAACACCGCATTGTCGAAAATATTTTAGTTGGCTAGAGAATGTCCGAATATGCCCTCCATTAAATTTTCAAAGTGATCCGTTGTCTGGTTCACCAGAAACGTCTAATGTGCCATCCACCGTGAATCAGCCTATAAGTATAACGTAAATATTGAGAGATTTGTGGTGCAAGCGTTTTGTAATAAAAATCTGACTACGCCACTGGATTTGTGGATAAAATTCCCTTAAAATCATTCATTTAAGTGTCGATTATAAGTCTATTCGAAAATAGCAGAAAATTAAAAGTTCATTTTCAAGTTACGCAGTAGTAGACCAAGTTCAGAATCTCATGTCATGGGATCTCCCAATTGCGCTTTTACCAAATCTTTATAGAATCTTGAAGTATTAATGGTCATACTAATAAGCTTTTTGGAAGTTTCACAATAATAAATAATGGTACTTTTGTAACAGCGCACCTGGAAAATCACAATTTATGAGATTCTGAACTTACTCTACCTTCTTCCATAGCTGATGAAAACAAAATGAATACAAACAAGTTTCAAAGTATTTATTCAACAATTAATTGCCATTAAGAAAAAACTGATACTCAAATAAACATTGATTTAAAACTAAACATTTAAATTTTTGTGGCCTCTACCAAACCTCCATTAAGTTCAATACATTTATCGTATCTCTTCAGAATATTGTTTACACTATTTCTTATTTGTTGAACTGTAATTTCGGCACAAGCTTGTCGTATCCTTTGCATGAGTACAGCTCGATTCGTTGGTCTTGTTTTGTATACTTTTTGTGTCAGAATACCTCACAGAAAAAAGTCTGATATTGTTAGATCAGGCGATCTAGGTGGCCATTCAATTAAGTCACTACCTCGTCCTATCCAATGATTTGGAAACTGGTTATTTAGCCACTCTTTAACAATCTTCGAATTGTGCACGGAACAGCCGTCGAGCTGAAAATATAAATTTACTTGTTCCGCAAGTGGCATTTCATCTATTTCGTCCGATAATTGGTTATTTAGAAATTCCAAAAAATGTTGCCCGTTTATGTTTCCATCAAAAAACTATGGACCTATAATTCTATTTTGTACTATACCACACCAAACGTTAACTTTTTCGGAATATTGACTTTCACAATTTATGATCCAGTGCGGATTTTCCGTAGCCCAATACCGAGCATTTTGCTATGAAACTACCCCATTGGTGCTGAAAGAAGGTTCATCACTAAAAATTATGCAGTTTAAAAAATTTCTTGTATTCAGGTACTCGCCTTGTGCCCACAAACAAAATTCCATACGTTTCACTTCATCACCTTCCTTTAAAGAGTGAAGAAATTTAGGTTTAAATGCTCTCATTTTGTTTTGTTTAAGACATCGTCGAATAGTCTCTCTCGGTAAGTTTAAATCCAAACTGGCGACTCGTAAACTTTTGTTTGGGTGGTTTCTAAAATAATCTAAAACAGCACCTTCGTTTAAATTTCTTCTTCGGCGATTATTTTTTAAAATATGTTTGCTGACTGCACCGGTTTCTTTAAATGTTTTGTTAATTTTACTGACGGTGCTTCTGTCAATGGGAAATCGATTTGGATGTCTGTGATTAAATATCCTAGCTGCTTCTCTTTCACTATGATAATTGTCCCCAGAAATTCTCACAATTTCAATTCTTTCTTCTAATGATAATTGCAAAGCCATTATTAAATGCACGTAACTAACAACTATTATTTTATTTATGATTAACTGTCAAAATCACAGCCTACTGTTGATTGATTATTAAACCTCTGCATAATGAGTTCAGCTTCCTCAAATTATTGATATCTCCTCTAAAAGATTGTTTTAGCTGAGTTATGAAGAATTTACAGGGAACAATTTTTGTCCTGCTCTCTGTTTTATTATTGAATAAATGATTTCCATGATTTAAATTTGATTTTAGCGGCTATGCGGAAGAATGTACTAAGTACTGCATAACTTGAAAATGAATTTTTAATTTTCTGTTAATCTAGAATACACTTCTCGTAACCTACACTCAAATGAATGATTTTTAAGGAATATTATTCACAAATCCATTGGCGTAGTCAGATTTTTATAACAAAACGCTTGCACCACAAATCTCTCAGGAGTTATAACTGTAGAACGGATTGAGCTATTGACTTCGGATTTTCACTGTACAAATTCACTGGTGTTCTACTTGGTGATGACAGTGTTGTCAGATCTCAAATATGTCTATAATCTGAATAAAAATTACAAACAAATACTTTGTTTCCAAAATTGAAGTTGTTGTAACTTCGTTGTTAACAAATATTTTTTAATGAAAATTTGACAGTTTCCATTCATAACGACTACGAATCCAGTGGTGTAGTCAAATTTGAAAACAAAAATTGCCTAATAAACTTTTGCCGTTTTTGACAAACAAAAAAAACCATAGAGTGCCTTGGAAATGAAACTAAAATTGTGAAAGTTAGTGTCAAGATACAGTTTTTCATGCTTAATATTTCAATAAAAAAAAATTGAGATTGATTGAAAAATGCACATTCTACAGGAGTGGTTCCATTTTGAATGGGTCACACTGTGTATTTTTCATTATCCTTGAATTACTTCCTTCAAAATAAAAAAAAAATTACCACGCTCGAGAATGTCGAGATGACGTTTTTTTTACAACTTTGTAGCCCTCCCCTTTCTTTACGTCACTCTCAAATTGTCAGATTAGTAGAATATACACTTTTTAGCATGTAATTAACTCACCCTATCTTAATCTGAAGCGCTCGAGAATTTCTGATGATCAATTTTTTTTCACACATCTGATCCTTTATACTAGACGTACAGCCTTATTTATGAGGTTCATATTTTGTGAAGGTACTTAACCGGGTACAACGTATCCCCTATATATTAATCTGCCGCGCTTCAGTAAATCCCGAAATCCCCGCTTGGGCTCCTTTGCTATAAGAGGGACGTAAATTTTACATAAGATTGTTACATAACAAGTAATATTAGTTAAGTAACATTAACGTCAATTCTACATAATTGTGTTTGCTGGGCAGCTAACAATTTCTCTCGACGAAAGATATGTAGTATTTCGCGCTGATAGAAATAGTCAGCTTACTGGGGTGTTCTTATTGCCGTAGATTCTAAATATGATTGTCAATGTTTGCCTTTTAAAAATAGTAGCAATAGCGTGGAAGAAATCTGGGTTAAAATTAACTCATTCTCCAACATACTTTATCTATATACCTCCAAAAATGCCTTTCGAAACATATAACTCCTTTTTTGAAAATGTTGAGAACAATTTAGTAACTTTCAGGGGATTATTGCAGGGGACTTCATTTGTCAAATATTGAGACATGTTACTTACAGTTCCTCAATCTCTTCGACCTAAAACAACTCAATACCATTCAAAACAACCGTAGTAGAATTTTAGATTTGTTTTTGAGTAATTCCAGTGAAACAAATATAGAAAAATGCAATTTTCCTCTTACAAACGAAAACTCTAATCATCCGGCTTTGTTCTGCTCAATTTAGGTCCAAAATTTCGATTCACATACAAAAACATTCAATGCTCAATACAATTTTGAAAAAGCCGACTTTCACAAATTATATAAAAATATTAATGAAATTTGGAATGGAGATCTTTATATGTTTCAAATGACGTCAATATCGTCACCGAAGAATTCGAGAGATTAATGCATGTTGCACTAAAAAAAAATATCCACCCTGGTTCAACAGAAGTATAATAAATAATATAAAGAAAAAAGACAGCCACCGAAAGATATATAAAAAAAATGGTAATCAGTATGACCAACAAATATTTATACACCTAAGAAAAAAAATTAAACAAATCAAATTGGCACACGAACAATATGTACGTAGTACAGAAAACAACATGAAGGATGATGCTTCAAATTTTTGGAAGTATATCAATAGTGAAAAGTAACTCCAACACAACTGGTTCCATGACATACAGGGGTGAGCATTTATCAGGTAATAACCACATTGTGAATGCTTTTGCAGAGCATTTTGACAGTGAATGTGATCACACTACCGCCACCTATGATGTGTCTTTCAACAATTCTATCATCAATAACATGTTAAATATAGTAAGTAATGAAGACATTCGCGGTGCTATCAAAAAACTTAAACCGAAAAAGTCGGTCGGACCTGACAAAATCCCCCCTTAAGTGTATAAAGGATGTATGGAGTTTTTAATAGAACCTCTAAGTCTGATCTTCAATCTTATAATACAAACATCTATTTTTCCTAAAGCATGGAAATGTACAAAAGTATGTCCTATTTTCAAGAATGGGAATAAAAGCGAAATTGTAAATTACCGACCAGTATGTTTAATATGTGTACCAAGTAAATTATTCCAATCGATTCTATATGACAAAATTTATTCACATGTTTTGCCATCCATCCAAGATGAGCAGCATGGTTTTATGAATGCTAAGTCTACCGTCACGAATCTGATGGTATTTTCCCAGATAGTGAACGAAGTGGTAGATAGCAGAGGGCAAATAGATGTTGTGTACACGGATTTCGCCAAAGCCTTCGACAGGGTGAATCACGACATTTTGTTGACTAAACTGAACTCTTTAGGTCTCTCATTCAACCTGTTGAAGCTTTGTGCCTCTTACTTAAGGGACAGAAAACAGTATGTCGCATATTCATATTCATGTTCAAGAATATTTTCCACTCTATCCGGAGTACCGCAGGGCTCCAACTTAGGTCCATTATTCTTTTTGTGCATGTTTAACGATCTTCCCAAAAGTATCCATCACTCTAAAAGCTTATTATTATTATAAAATCTATCGAAAAATAGAAAACTCCATAGACTGTGTTCTCCTTCAAGAAGACTTAAACCACATACATAACTGGTCAGTTGTAAACAAACTATCATTCAATGTTTCCAAATGTTTCGTTGTAAAATATACAAGAAAAAATATCGTTACAAAATTTGACTACCACATCAATAATGAAGGACTTCAATCAAAAGACCATGTGAAAGATCTTGGGGTGTCATTCGAAACCAATCTCAGTAGCAACTCTCACATCGAGACCCTTATTAACAAGCCTTATAAAACGTTGGGCTTTGTTATAAGGAACTCGTGGCATTTCAAATATGAGAGCACCCTTATATATCTCTACAATGTTTATGTGAGAAGCATTCTGGAATACGCATCAATCATCTGGTCTCCTTTGTATTCAGAGCAAAAGAATAATATAGAAAAAGTTCAAAAAAAATTTCTTCGATATCTATATTTTAAAAAATATGGAGTCTATTATTTTGGAATTCCGTATGACACTTTGCTTATTGAATTCAAGTACAAAAAACTTGAAAGTAGAAGATCAATTGCCAGCCCATTATTTTTAAATAAACTGATTAACAATCAAATCAACTGTACCGAGCTACTGAGTATGATTTACTTTTATTTTCCTCAATTCAACAAGAGAAATGTGAATGATTCCTTTCGGCTAATGACTCCACGTTCCAATCTTGGCATGAGCGCCCCCCTGTACAGGTTGGGTCTTATAGCAAATAACTACTTACACAACGTTGACATTTTTTTCGAAACCTTCTCTAGTTTTAAACACAAAGTATCAATATTATTTCCTTATTGAATTCAATTTTCTACTTTCTTTCCATTATATTTTTCTTAATTTTTCTGTATTGTATGAATAATTACAATGAAAAAATGTTATGCATTACCTATTCATTTACTTACCTGCGTTTTAATGAGTATAATTATTAGTAAAACTACTCTGTTTCCTTAGCATCCTTTGTTAAAAACTGTTTAAAATGTATCTCTGTTCACGTGAAAACTTTTTCTCTATGCCTGAGTAATTTTCCTATAGCATTAATTAGAATTGTTATAATTAAGACCATATCTTAGTACTAATCAATGTAATAGTGATTAATTGTAATCTGTAATTGGATCTTTTCTGTTGATTACATAATGAATAAAATAAAAATAAAAGTGAGCGGTATCAGAAGACTCTTTCGTAGTCGTTCCCAAAAAACTCTCAATCAATTATGGACACCCTATACTTCATCACACTATTAATGCATCCGATATCCTCACACGAAATCGATCAAATATGCAGTAATTACCGTTGCCAGGGCAACAAGGCCGAAAATAGGCCCTATCCAAGTTAGCACGAATCAGTAACGTGGCCGCACACCTCGCCGATACAAACATGTCTCACAAAACATACGACAAGCAGTTCAAAACCGCCCAGGAAATCCTGAACGAAACGCTGCAGCTGGAGCCCGTCCAAGCCGATAGGCGCGAAGACAGGAACCTCCTAGCAACCTTATACGTGCGGTACATCCTCATAGCCAACAAATTGTCGGTGTGCGTGGATCAGATGGTGCAACCGCAGAAACGCCAGCTGATCAAGAAGCTCCTGGAAGCTGCGCTCGGAAGACTGCTCGAGCTGAAGTCCGACCTGGTCGAAGCCGATCTGAACGAGTTCACGCACTGCGGAGACGTCACGGAGCAGCTCAACCTCACACCACTGGACACGGAGCTGCTCACGCCGTCCTGCTTCAGGAAGGAGCGGCGAGCCGAGCTGGAGTACCGAAGGAAAGTCATAGACGGCGTGCTGGCGAAACTCGGCTTCCTCGACAAAACCGCCGAGAAGGTCCCCATGACGGAGCAGCAGGCCATCTTGATCGTCCAAACGCACGAACGAGCTCGACAGGGAAGACTCCGGGCGCAGTTCATGAAGGAGATCAAGAGCATGAAGGACAAGAGCAAGCCGGTTCAAGGGGAGGACGAGGGCGAGGGGGAGGAAGGGAAGACGGGGGGAATCAGTTTGACAGCGGCGCTGAAAATCCAGAAGATCTGGAGGGGGTACCTGGCGAGGAGGGCGACGCGCAGGAGGAAGCTGCAGGAGATGCTACTCATCGGGATGATTCCACCACCGAAGACGAAGAGCGAGGAGATCGAGAAGGACTTGCAGAATAAGCAGTACAGGTATTTACGAACGTGCCTGAATATAACTGGTTAACATTTCAAATACGGAAATATGATTGAGAACATTTCAAGAAAATATTTGGTCACGTAATCTGGTTGAGACAGTATTAACAATAGGGCTGTTCGTCAACCCTCACACTGTCAACACTTTTGCACTAGAAATACTAGAATATGACAACTGCTTGAAGCAGGTATCACAGGCAGTGTGAGGATGCACGAGTACCTATGTTTTAAAAACGATTTCTTGGTGTCAAACGTCAAAATAAATTGAATTTCGTTTACGTGTAAATGACATAGAGGGTGTCAATTTGAAAACTTCCCACCCCTGATATCTTCTTATAAGTAGATGATAAGGGTAATCGAAACAACACGTCAATTTTATTTCCAAGGACACTTGTAATGATTATTTCATTTACACATTGCTACACCAATGAAATTTCATGACTCAAGTCACATGATATGTGATATGAGCGGCTATTTAGGTAAACAACCGGATATTTAGGTAAACACGGCTATTCATGTAAACAAAGCATTCTTTTGTTTGGATGAGTGTCAAACTTTGATAACTCAGTCGCTCAAAATTGAAATGCCTCGTTTTGGGTTGTCTTCTATGACAGAAATCAATGCATATATCAGCAAATCCATCCCAGAAGAAGAAGAGTAAAGAGTATATGAACGAGTATATTTGAATGATTTTATACTGTTCATGAAATAATCTTCCTGAATATCACTCGATCATGACAAATAGAGACTATTATTTTCTTCAATTCATCTCGAGTAACTTGTATTTTGAGACAATTCAATTCGACCATATAAACATTAATAATCAAAGAATAACTCCCTCGAGCTAAAGTTCTCGGGAATTATTCAGATTATTATATGAAGAAAATAATAGTCGGCCATTTGTCATGGTCTTGGGATACCTACGAATATTTTCAGCTTTCGTGGCTCAAACTTCTAGGAATCCTTAGAAACTTAAATAAGAGGGGGGCCAAGTGACAAAACATTTTGATGGGCGTTCAATTCTCTTTCCAATGGTACCCTGATATTTTTGATGAGCAATTTTCGAAAAATTGCGCGCTAAACTTACAGAAGTAATTTTAATTCGCCTGCACTGAGATGCATTATTGTATTGACTCTTCTTTTAATACAAGTGGTAAGAAGAGTAGGTGGCACCATTCCAAACCATGAGTAATAGGAATCAACTTCTGTGATTTCTTATTTGTTGGTTATTTTTCTTTCAATTTGCGAGAAAAAAATTCCAAACGTGGGATCTACTGACGCCTATTTCATAAACTGATCAAAATGTTGTCCATTTTGCTCTAAACAGCAATGAAGTCTGTTTTCGAACTCCTCTCTAGAATTTCGTGAGTTATGAGAGGATCGATCTTCGAGCATATTAAGGAACAGATGGACAGTCAAGTTTTCTTCAAGAAATTGACAACCAATCATGACATTTCCAAGAATACCAGCCCAATCATTAACTTTTTGTGGGTGTTATGAATTTCCTCAAATAATATGCAGGTTTTCGTCACTCCAATAGCTGACAGATGTTTAACAGTATATTAGGGGTGGCATGGACTCGATGAATCTTCATTGTCCTCCATACCGAAGTAGCCAGGAATCCTGACCATGAGCATGGTGAGAATGATTTGAAAAGCTGAAATATTTTATTTGACCATACAACTGCCGGTGCTGTGATAATGTTCTTAGCGACCTCCCAATCATTCCTTCTTGGACGTTTGGCACCCTCAAAGAGGGGAGTTGAATTGGTCAAGCTTCCAGGAAAGTGGTTTTCTATCAAAAGCTCTAAAGTTTCTTTTCTAGAGGTTGAATGGGCCGTCGGGTCGTTTCATTCGACTCTCTAGAGAGAATCTTGTGGATTCTTGTGCTGCGAGGTATGTCAGATATACTCTCACAGAACTTCTTCCAAGAATTATAGTTTGTTAGAGTAGCCCTATAGGTCCAAGTTGCCTGACTCTTTAGTTCGATTGAATAGTCGTCGAACTTCTTTTCTTAATTTATCAAGGCTTTTGTTCCACCATTGAGAGTTTCTGTAATTTTTTTTTCTAACCTCAACCCCTCCTAGGATGTTGAACCACGAAGGCTACAAATATTCATCTAAAGAGCCCTCTTGAGAATCAATTTCGATTCCTCATATTATTTACTATAAGGAAGATATTAAGGGTGGGATGCAGATTGTCCTAAAACTGTGTGATTGTGAATTTGTTTCAGTTATGAAAATAGTTTTCTCAATGACAGTTACTCCCTTTAATCCTTACTCTTATCTATTGCAAGCACTCCACTTTTTTAGTTTTTATCCTGAGTGTTTTTGACGATAATTGAAATAAGATACCGGGAGACCCAATATGAATATAACTCGAAATAATGAAATGTATCCAACAGGTGGCAGCTACAAGAAAAAAGGCAGATAGAATATGAAGAAGCGATCAAAAACTGCCGAAACTCTTTGGAGAATCACCAACGAGGGCCTGTGCTAGAACAACTGGGTGACCAGGTCAGAGGATGGCTCCAAGAGTACAAAACTCAAACCGGAAAAATACCGGAGTACACGGGAAATGAAAGGAGTACTTCCAGATTGATGTTGAGTAGACAAGGTATACACAGTTTTATTCAGTCAACGAAATATCAATTCATTCATATGGATATAGATTTTTTTTTGGGGCAGCAATATTTAAAAAAAAATATATTAGATAGAAAGAGCTAGAAAGGAGTTTGCAACACATTAATCTACTATTAATGAAAATATTTGGGTACCAAGTAGACATCAGTTGTCATTTTAATTTGAACAAACGGTATATTTTTACATTTTAAAATTCCTTGTTTATCTAATATGACTTTATATACACTTCTCCGCAATACTGTAAACAAGAATCGCTCAATGAAATACCCCCTTCTTTGTTTCAGGCACCGATAGCGAGTTGAGCAAGTCCACACAAATTTCTTCGAAAGATTCGAAGTCCAAAAAAGAAAAAAGCGCAAAATCCAAAGAAGGTAAATCCAACGGAATCGAAGAAGAACAGATGACCACCAAAGCGGTCGTGTCCACTTTTGTACCAGAGCTAAACTTACGCAAAGAAGAATTCGATGAAATATGGAAGAACAAGGACGAAACAGAGAATTTCCGTCAGTATCACTGCAAAAGCATCATAGAGAACGAACAAATGGCTGAAATGGAAAACGAGTTGAGGAAAGTCGTAGATGAAATGATGCGAGCTGAACTGCAGTTGTTACAAGTATGCTAATTCGTAAAAAAATCCAAAACTTCACATTCTCACTGAGGAAGTAGTTCAGAAGAATTAAACGTGTTTCTATTACAGGAAGCGTTTGAGAAGGATAGAGGCCACAAAGGGAAGAAAAAGTCGAGCAAGAAATCTAGAAGAGGTGGAAAAAAGAGTAAAAAGAAGAAAGAAAAAGATCTGACTCCTGACAGAACGACAGAATCTCTTTTTGAGGAACTTGTCGCTAATGGAATAATCAAAAAGTAAGCGTTTCAAGAATCAGAGTAGAAAAACAGACTTAGAAATTACTTATCCTTGAGTGAAAAGGCGTATAAGTATCACCAATTGATTTATTAATTTTCATTTGATAACATTTCGTGGCCTTCACAAGTATTATAAAAAGGCAGCACTTGAGATTTTACATATTTCAGATATCCAGAAACGTACCTTCCAGAATTCAAAGGGGAAACTTCCTACTTTCCTCCAGCTCCGTACAACATCGGCAAAGATCCGCCAATATTTCTCGGGGATATTCGACAAGTCGTCCAAGAGTTCTGTATTATCCCACTGCTGACACCAAATTTACACCAGTCGTCTCCTCACGTTAAATCGGTACTTCTTGCTGGTTACAGGTGAGAAACTGGATATATACCGATTATCAGTAATTTCCAAGTCACATTTTGATATATTTTGATAATTTTTCAAACTGTTCTATGCAATATTACTCAGTACTCTGCTAATGTGGATTGTATTATGAATTTTCAATGTTACGAAAATATCTACAGCCAATCACAATAAACCAGAAGACTGAGGCAAATTGAGTGATCACAATTCTTACTGATCTTTGTATATTATCCTACAGGGAGAGTGGCAAGAAGATGCTCGTCCACGCTGTGTGCTCTGAGGTAGGAGCGATATTGTTCGATCTAACGCCATCCAATATCGTCGGGAAGTATCCGGGAAAATCCGGTCTGATCATGCTCATCCATTTGGTGTTGAAAGTATCGAGGTTGCTGCAACCTTCGGTGATTTACATGGATAGCGCGGAGAGACCTTTCGTCAAGAAAATTCCCAAAACTGACAAGAGCGATCCGAAAAGGCTGAAGAAGGATTTGCCGAAAATCATCAAAAGTTAGTGCTGGTTTTGATTGTTAGTGAACTCGGTCTAGAGTAATGTATTCTGACAGATCATTGCAAATTCTTCAGTTTGACGTAATCTTTCTAGTTATAGTGCAACCCAGGGAATACATTTAGGGCCACTTCAAGATCAAAGGCTTACACAAATATTCATCATTTCAGAGTTGTATGAAGTTTTGTCAATACTGACATTTGATTTTTGACACAGAACATGTGTCGAAATTCTCAACAGTCGCTTTAAAGCTCGCAAAAAATAATCCAGTTTACTTATAATATCAGTCTTGATTCTTGTGTATGATACTCGGTGAACTTATTTTCAACTATTTCAATACATTTTGTATGCAGCCAAACCAATCGAATGGGCCAAACATTTTTCCAGACACACCAAAAGGGTCGCTAAAACATAACGTATGATTCATATTTGACCTCAATATCTCAAAAACTGAAAAATCTATGGAAAAAATAAACTTGAAACTTCAACTTTGAGTAGATCGCCAACGAAGAGTTTGCTGAAAAACAAGTCTTATTTTGATCTGAAAAATACGACCCCGAAATCTTGATACTGAATTTTGAAACACCCTGTACAATATTTGCAGATTTCAGCCCAGAAGACAGAGTCCTCCTCATCGGCACCACGAATTGCCCTTGGGAAAGCGACCAAAAACTTTTGCAGCAAGTGTACCAGAAGTACTTGATCCTACCCAAACCTAACTACAGTTCAAGATACAGTATTTGGTCTCATCTTCTCGGTCAGTACATGGCAGTCAATTGGCAGTTCGATATAGGACTCATGAGTAAAATATCCGACGGTTTTACTGTAGGTGAGTAGCAGAATGGTTAACAGTAAAGAACTTTCTAGAGGAGAGACCTATTCACTCCAGCATAAACGATGTGTATCTATAATGTGTTCAATTGATGATCTATTTATTTTGTGGACATTCAAGATGAATGTAGGATAGAGAAGATAGTAATAACTTATGTCCAATTTTTACTACGATTTTTTATTGTTACGACTATAAGCAAAGAGTGATGATTTGAAAATTTTATACCGGTAAATTTTAGCCAATCAGATGTCTGTATTTTGACATGTTGCTATGACAATAACCTAATTTCTTCGGAAATTTCCCTGCGTAGAGGAAAATTAATAAGTGGAAATTTCCCTCTGGCTTGACAGCTGTCATAAACACAGTGGCGTGAAATATTTTTGATGGATATTTATTTATAACTTAATAAAAGATAATTATCTGTTATTGAATTATTTAAACCACATTTTGATAGAGCATAGGGAAATTACAATATTTGACAACAAATCCGAGATTAATAAATGAAGGTGCCGCCGATGTAATTCATTAGCGTCCGATAGGAGTAGACCTTAACTTTTTTTCCCTTTCCTCTAGTACTATAAAATTATGTGATTTTGGTAGAATATTTGCTTCTCTATTTAATTATTTGAAATAGAGCATAGGGAAATTAAAATATAAAAAATATATTTTTTTCAAGCTAAGCACGGCAGTATTTGGAGGGGGGGGGCGGGCACAGGCACTTTTTGATGAAAACGAAGATGTTTTGTTACACTCTAACCACTTCGAGCAAGGAAATTTGAATATTCACAAGTTCCATTACCAGCACTGTGGTTCAGAAAAACAGCAACTTTCTTCCTTGAATATCATGAAATAATAGTTAACATTTATAATTCAATTTATAATTTGCCACCTCAAAATAAACCACATGAAGCTTTGGGTGTCATAAGCAAAATGCTTCAATCTGTTTTTTCCCTTTTTTTTTCATATGTTATTTTAGCTGAAAATAATAAAGACAAGTTATTATTATTATTATTATTATACATAACAGAAATCACAAGACAGGCTTCAAGTCTAGCGTGACGATGTTTTGTAAGGCACTCAGTAACCGACTGTTTAATAGGAAATAGTACCTAATATGAATATGACTTAATTACTAATTGAATGATGAATACATTTGTACCTACATGGAATTCTGAGAAATAAATTGAAATTGAAATTAAATTGAAATTTTTAGATAGTGCGATCTTTAAAGTATTATATCTCTTTCACAGGCTCCATAATCAGCACCGTGAACGAAGTCATGACCGTCAAAAGAACGCTTCAGCTTCGGATTCATCCGTTGAGTCCTCTCGAGCTAGTCAACGCCCTATGCCAAAGAGTTCCGATATACAAGGAAGAAGAGGAGGCTATGGAGCAGTGGTGGAGCAAGGTGCCGATAGTGAGAAGAAGAGTGAGAGCGGTGGAAATGTTATTGGAAGAAGAAGCCGAGCTTCAGGCGAAACAAGCCAATGCAAAGAAGAAATAAAGCCATGAATTGAAACTAGAAAATATGCCCCAAAACCTTTTTTCACGATGAGCATTCAATTTAGATTTATACTCAGTTATGAACCTTGTGAAGTATCACTTTATCCACTAGTGGAATAATAAAAAATACAATCTTGAACCAATCATAGTTTAATTATTTAATATTTTGAAGTGATCTCAAAATAGGATTTGAGTAGTCCCGCTTGGTGGTGGGTCAGAATACATTCGTTACTGTCCAAATAACAACTTCTCACCATCAAGGATCATTGTCGGGTCGTCAGGGGAGTGCAGTCGATTTTTATATATATATTGAGGTGATTTCAAAAATAGGATTCGAGTAGGTGCGGTGCGTGGTAAGTCAGAATACATTCGTTACTGTCCAAATGACCACTTCTCACTATTGAGGGTCATTGTCGGGAAGTCAGGGAAGTGCGGTCGATTTTTATATATTTTGAAGTGATCTAAAAAATAGGATTCGAGTTGGCACGCTTCGTGGCGGGTCAGAATACATTCGTTCTTGTCCAAGTAACAACTTCTCATCATCGATAGTCATTGTCGGGTCGTCAGGGGAGTGCGGTCGGTTTTTAAATATATTGAACTGATCTCAAAAATATAATTCGAGTTGGCGCGGTTTGTGGTGAGTCAGAATACTTTTGTTGATGTTTAAATAACAATTTCTCATCATCGATGGTCATTGTCGGGTCGTCAGGGGAGTGCTGTCAAGTTTTATATACTTTGAGGTGATCTCAAAAGTAGGATTCGAGTTGGCGCTGTTCGTGATGAGTCAGAATACATTCGTTTTTGTCTAAATAACAACTTCACATCATCGAGGGTCATTGTTGGGTCGTCAGGGGAGTGCGGTCGATTTTTATTTATTTTGAAGTGATCTCAAAAATAGGATTCGAGTTGGCGCGCTTCGTGGTGAGTCAGAATACATTCGTTCTTGTCCAAATGACAACTTCT
The DNA here is from genome assembly GCA_958502065.1 of Chrysolina americana. Lineage (NCBI taxonomy): Eukaryota > Metazoa > Arthropoda > Insecta > Coleoptera > Chrysomelidae > Chrysolina > Chrysolina americana. Next base: position 4,685,768 of record OY293416.1, on the reverse strand, counting down.
CATCATCGATAGTCATTGTCGGGTCGTCAGGGGAGTGCGGTCGATTTTTATATATTTTGAAGTGATCTCAAAAATAGGATTCGAGTTGGCGCGGTTCGTGGTGAGTCAAAATATATTCGTTTTCATCTAAATAACAACTTCTCATCATCGACAGTCATTGTCGGGTCGTCAGGGGAGTGCGGTCGATTTTTATATATTTTGAAGTGATCTCAAAAATAGGATTCGAGTTGGCGCGGTTCGTGGTGAGTCAGAATACATTCGTTCTTGTCCAAATAACAACTTTTTATGATCGAGGGTCATTGTGGGGTCGTCAGGGAAGTGCAGTCGATTTTTATATATTTTGAAGTGATCTCAAAAATAGGATTCGAGTTGGCGCGGTTCGTGGTGAGTCGAAACATATTCATTTTTGTATAAATTACAACTTCTCATCATCGATAGTCATTGTCGGGTCGTCAGAGGAGTGCGGTCGGATTTTAAATATATTGAAGTGATCTCAAAAATAGGATTCGAGTTGGCGCGGTCTATGGTGAGTCAGAATACATTCGTTCTTGTCCAAGTAACAACTTCCCATCATCGATAGTCATTGTCGGGTCGTCAGGGGAGTGCGGTCGATTATTTTATATTTTGAAGTGATCTCAAAAATAGGATGCGCGTTGGCACGCTTCGTGGTGAAAAAAATAAATTCGTTTATGTCCAAATAACAACTTCCCATCATCGATAGTCATTGTCGGGTCGCCAGGGGAGTGCTGTCGAGTTTTATATATTTTGAGGTGATCTCAAAGGTAGGATTCGAGTTGGCGCGGTTCGTGGTGAGTCAGAATACATTCGTTTTTGTCTAAATAACAACTTCACATCATCCAGGGTCATTGTTGGGTCGTCAGGGGAGTGCGGTCGATTTTTAGATATTTTGAAGTGATCTCAAAAATAGGATTCGAGTTGACACGCTTCGTGGTGAGTCAGAATACATTCGTTCTTGTCCAAATGACAACTTCTCATCATCGATAGTCATTGTCGGGTCGTCAGGGGAGTGCGGTCGGTTATAAAATATATTGAACTGATCTCAAAAATAGAATTCGAGTTGGCGCGGTTTGTGGTGAGTCAGAATACTTTTGTTGATGTTTAAATAACAATTTCTCATCATCGATGGTCATTGTCGGGTCGTCAGGGGAGTGCTGTCAAGTTTTATATATTTTGAGGTGATCTCAAAAGTGGGATTCGAGTTGACGCTGTTCGTGGTGAGTCAGAATACATTCGTTTTTGTCTAAATAACAACTTCACATCATCCAGGGTCATTGTTGGGTCGTCAGGGGAGTGCGGTCGATTTTTAGATATTTTGAAGTGATCTCAAAAATAGGATTCGAGTTGGCGCGCTTCGTGGTGAGTCAGAATACATTTGTTTTTATCTAAATAACAACTTCTCATCATCGATAGTCATTGTCGGGTCGTCAGGGGAGTGCGGTCGATTTTTATATATTTTGAAGTGATCTCAAAAATAGGATTCGAATTGGCGCGGTTCGTGGTGAGTCAGAATACATTCGTTTTTGTCTAAATAACAACTTCACATCATCGAGGGTCATTGTTGGGTCGTCAGGGGAGTGCGGTCGATTTTTATATATTTTGAAGTGATCTCAAAAATAGGATTCGAGTTGGCGCGGTTCGTGGTGAGTCAGAATACATTCGTTCTTGTCCAAATGACAACTTCTCATCATCAATAGTCATTGTCGGGTCGTCAGGAGAGTGCGGTCGATTTTTATATATTTTGAAGTGATCTCAAAAATAGGATTCGAATTGGCGCGGTTCGTGGTGAGTCAGAATACATTCGTTCTTGTCCAAATGACAACTTCTCATCATCGATAGTCATTGTCGGGTCGTCAGGAGAGTGCGGTCGATTTTTATATATTTTGAAGTGATCTCAAAAATAGGATTCGAGTTGGCGCGGTTCGTGGTGAGTCAGAATACATTCGTTCTTGTCCAAATGACAACTTCTCATCATCAATAGTCATTGTCGGGTCGTCAGGAGAGTGCGGTCGATTTTTATATATTTTGAAGTGATCTCAAAAATAGGATTCGAATTGGCGCGGTTCGTGGTGAGTCAGAATACATTCGTTTTTGTCTGAATAACAACTTCACATCATCGAGGGTCATTGTTGGGTCGTCAGGGGAGTGCGGTCGATTTTTATATATTTTGAAGTGATCTCAAAAATAGGATTCGAGTTGGCGCGGTTCGTGGTGAGTCAGAATACATTCGTTCTTGTCCAAATGACAACTTCTCATCATCGATAGTCATTGTCGGGTCGTCAGGAGAGTGCGGTCGATTTTTATATATTTTGAAGTGATCTCAAAAATAGGATTCGAGTTGGCGCGGTTCGTGGTGAGTCAGAATACATTCGTTCTTGTCCAAATGACAACTTCTCATCATCGATAGTCATTGTCGGGTCGTCAGGAGAGTGCGGTCGATTTTTATATATTTTGAAGTGATCTCAAAAATAGGATTCGAGTTGGCGCGGTTCGTGGTGAGTCAGAATACATTCGTTCTTGTCCAAATGACAACTTCTCATCATCGATAGTCATTGTCGGGTCGTCAGGAGAATGCGGTCGATTTTTATATATTTTGAAGTGATCTCAAAAATAGGATTCGAGTTGACGCGGTTCGTAGTGAGTCAGAATACATTCGTTCTTGGACAAATAACAACTTCTCATCATCGATAGTCATTGTCGGGTCGTCAGGGGAGTGCGGTCGATATTTATATAATTTGAAGTGATCTCAAAAATAGGATGCGAGTTAGCACGCTTCGTGGTGAAAAAAAATACATTCGTTCAAGTACAAATAACAACTTCCCATCATCGATAGACATTGTCGGGTCGTCAGGGGAGTGCGGTCGATTTTTATATATTTTGAAGTGATCTCAAAAATAGGATTCGAGTTGGCGCGGTTCATAGTGAGTCAGAATACATTCGTTTTCGTCTAAATAACAACTTCACATCATCGAGGGTCATTGTTGGGTCGTCAGGGGAGTGCGGTCGATTTTTAGATATTTTGAAGTGATGTCAAAAATAGGATTCGAGTTGGCGCGCTTCGTGGTGAGTCAGAATACATTCGTTCTTGTACAAATGACAACTTCTCATCATCGATAGTCATTGTCGGGTCGTCAGGGGAGTGCGTTCGATTTTTATGTATTTTGAAGTGATCTCAAAAATAGGATTCGAGTTGGCGCGGTTCATGGTGAGTCAGAATACTTCGTTTTCGTCTAAATAACAACTTCACATCATCGAATGGAATTGTTGGGTAGTCAGGGGAGTGCGGTCGATTTTTATATAATTTGAAGTGATCTCAAAAATAGGATTCGAGTTGGTGCGGTTCGTGGTGAGGCAAAATATATTCGTTTTTTTCTAAATAACAACTTCTCATCATCGATAGTCATTGTCGGGTCGTCAGGGGAGTGCGGTCGATTTTTATATATTTTGAAGTGATCTCAAAAATAGGATTCGAGTTGGCGCGGTTCATGGTGAGTCAGAATACTTCGTTTTCGTCTAAATAACAACTTCACATCATCGAATGGAATTGTTGGGTAGTCAGGGGAGTGCGGTCGATTTTTATATAATTTGAAGTGATCTCAAAAATAGGATTCGAGTTGGTGCGGTTCGTGGTGAGGCAAAATATATTCGTTTTTATCTAAATAACAACTTCTCATCATCGATAGTCATTGTCGGGTCGTCAGGGGAGTGCGGTCGATTTTTATATATTTTGAAGTGATCTCAAAAATAGGATTCGAGTTGGCGCGGTTCGTGGTGAGTCAAAATATATTCGTTTTCATCTAAATAACAACTTCTCATCATCGATAGTCATTGTCGGGTCGTCAGGGGAGTGCGGTCTATTTTTATATATTTTGAAGTGATCTCAAAAATAGGATTCGAGTTGGCGCGGTTCGTGGTGAGTCAGAATACATTCGTTCTTGTCCAAATAACAACTTTTTATGATCGGGGGTCATTGTGGGGTCGTCAGGGGAGTGCAGTCGATTTTTATATATTTTGAAGTGATCTCAAAAATAGGATTCGAGTTGGCGCGGTTCGTGGTGAGTCAAAACATATTCGTTTTTGTATAAATAACAACTTCTCATCATCGATAGTCATTGTCGGGTCGTCAGAGGAGTGCGGTCGGATTTTAAATATATTGAAGTGATCTCAAAAATAGGATTCGAGTTGGCGCGGTCTATGGTGAGTCAGAATACATTCGTTCTTGTCCAAGTAACAACTTCCCATCATCGATAGTCATTGTCGGGTCGTCAGGGGAGTGCGGTCGATTTTTATATATTTTGAACTGATCTCAAAAATAGAATTCGAGTTGGCGCGGTTTGTGGTGAGTCAGAATACTTTTGTTGATGTTTAAATAAAATTTTCTCATCATCGATGGTCATTGTCGGGTCGTCAGGGGAGTGCTGTCAAGTTTTATATATTTTGAGGTGATCTCAAAAGTAGGATTCAAGTTGGCGCTGTTCGTGGTGAGTCAGAATACATTCGTTTTTGTCTAAATAACAACTTCACATCATCGAGGGTCATTGTTGGGTCGTCAGGGGAGTGCGGTCGATTTTTATATATTTTGAAGTGATCTCAAAAATAGGATTCGAGTTGGCGCGCTTCGTGGTGAGTCAGAATACATTTGTTCTTGTCCAAATAACAACTTCTCATCATCGATAGTCATTGTCGGGTCGTCAGGAGAGTGCGGTCGATTTTTATATATTCTGAAGTGATCTCAAAAATAGGATTCGAGTTGGCGCGGTTCGTGATGAGTCAGAATACATTCGTTCTTGGACAAATGACAACTTCTCATCATCGATAGTCATTGTCGGGTCGTCAGGGGAGTGCGGTCGATATTTATATAATTTGAAGTGATTTCAAAAATAGGATGCGAGTTGGCACGCTTCGTGGTGAAAAAAAATACATTCGTTCAAGTACAAATAACAACTTCCCATCATCGATAGACATTGTCGGGTCGTCAGGGGAGTGCGGTCGATTTTTATATATTTTGAAGTGATCTCAAAAATAGGATTCGAGTTGGCGCGGTTCATGGTGAGTCAGAATACATTCGTTTTCGTCTAAATAACAACTTCACATCATCGAGGGTCATTGTTGGGTCGTCAGGGGAGTGCGGTCGATTTTTAGATATTTTGAAGTGATGTCAAAAATAGGATTCGAGTTGGCGCGCTTCGTGATGAGTCAGAATACATTCGTTCTTGTACAAATGACAACTTCTCATCATCGATAGTCATTGTCGGGTCGTCAGGGGAGTGCGGTCGATATTTATATAATTTGAAGTGATCTCAAAAATAGGATGCGAGTTGGCACGCTTCGTGGTGAAAAAAAATACATTCGTTCATGTACAAATAACAACTTCCCATCATCGATAGTCATTGTCGGGTCGTCAGGGGAGTGCGTTCGATTTATTATGTATTTTGAAGTGATCTCAAAAATAGGATTCGAGTTGGCGCGGTTCATGGTGAGTCAGAATACTTCGTTTTCGTCTAAATAACAACTTCACATCATCGAATGGAATTGTTGGGTAGTCAGGGGAGTGCGGTCGATTTTTATATAATTTGAAGTGATCTCAAATATAGGATTCGAGTTGGTGCGGTTCGTGGTGAGGCAAATTATATTCGTTTTTTTCTAAATAACAACTTCTCATCATCGAAAGTCATTGTCGGGTCGTCAGGGGAGTGCGGTCGATTTTTATATATTTTGAAGTGATTTCAAAAATAGGATTCGAGTTGGTGCGGTTCGTGGTGAGTCAAAATATATTCGTTTTCATCTAAATAACAACTTCTCATCATCGATAGTCATTGTCGGGTCGTCAGGGGAGTGCGGTCGATTTTTATATATTTTGAAGTGATCTCAAAATTAGGATTCGAGTTGGTGCGGTTCGTGGTGAGGCGAAATATATTCGTTTTTATCTAAATAACAACTTCTCATCATCGATAGTCATTGTCGGGTCGTCAGGGGAGTGCGGTCGATTTTTATATATTTTGAAGTGATCTCAAAAATAGGATTCGAGTTGGCGCAGTTCATGGTGAGTCAGAATACTTCGTTTTCGTCTAAATAACAACTTCACATCATCGAATGGAATTGTTGGGTAGTCAGTGGAGTGCGGTCGATTTTTATATAATTTGAAGTGATCTCAAAAATAGGATGCGAGTTGGCACGCTTCGTGGTGAAAAAAAATACATTCGTTCAAGTACAAATAACAACTTCCCATCATCGATAGACATTGTCGGGTCGTCAGGGGAGTGCGGTCGATTTTATATATTTTGAAGTGATCTCAAAAATAGGATTCGAGTTGGCGCGGTTCATGGTGAGTCAGAATACATTCGTTTTCGTCTAAGTAACAACTTCACATCATCGAGGGTCATTGTTGGGTCGTCAGGGGAGTGCGGTCGATTTTTAGATATTTTGAAGTGATGTCAAAAATAGGATTCGAGTTGGCGCGCTTCGTGATGAGTCAGAATACATTCGTTCTTGTACAAATGACAACTTCTCATCATCGATAGTCATTGTCGGGTCGTCAGGGGAGTGCGGTCGATATTTATATAATTTGAAGTGATCTCAAAAATAGGATGCGAGTTGGCACGCTTCGTGGTGAAAAAAAATACATTCGTTCATGTACAAATAACAACTTCCCATCATCGATAGTCATTGTCGGGTCGTCAGGGGAGTGCGTTCGATTTATTATGTATTTTGAAGTGATCTCAAAAATAGGATTCGAGTTGGCGCGGTTCATGGTGAGTCAGAATACTTCGTTTTCGTCTAAATAACAACTTCACATCATCGAATGGAATTGTTGGGTAGTCAGGGGAGTGCGGTCGATTTTTATATAATTTGAAGTGATCTCAAATATAGGATTCGAGTTGGTGCGGTTCGTGGTGAGGCAAATTATATTCGTTTTTTTCTAAATAACAACTTCTCATCATCGAAAGTCATTGTCGGGTCGTCAGGGGAGTGCGGTCGATTTTTATATATTTTGAAGTGATTTCAAAAATAGGATTCGAGTTGGCGCGGTTCGTGGTGAGTCAAAATATATTCGTTTTCATCTAAATAACAACTTCTCATCATCGATAGTCATTGTCGGGTCGTCAGGGGAGTGCGGTCGATTTTTATATATTTTGAAGTGATCTCAAAAATAGGATTCGAGTTGGTGCGGTTCGTGGTGAGGCGAAATATATTCGTTTTTATCTAAATAACAACTTCTCATCATCGATAGTCATTGTCGGGTCGTCAGGGGAGTGCGGTCGATTTTTATATATTTTGAAGTGATCTCAAAAATAGGATTCGAGTTGGCGCAGTTCATGGTGAGTCAGAATACTTCGTTTTCGTCTAAATAACAACTTCACATCATCGAATGGAATTGTTGGGTAGTCAGTGGAGTGCGGTCGATTTTTATATAATTTGAAGTGATCTCAAAAATAGGATTCGAGTTGGCGCGGTTCGTGGTGAGTCAAAATATATTCGTTTTCATCTAAATAACAACTTCTCATCATCGATAGTCATTGTCGGGTCCTCAGGGGAGTGCGGTCGATTTTTATATATTTTGAAGTGATCTCAAAAATAGGATTCGAGTTGGCGCGGTTCGTGGTGAGTCAGAATACATTCGTTCTTGTCCAAATAACAACTTTTTATGATCGAGGGTCATTGTGGGGTCGTCAGGGGAGTGCAGTCGATTTTTATATATTTTGAAGTGATCTCAAAAATAGGATTCGAGTTGGCGCGGTTTGTGGTGAGTCAAAACATATTCGTTTTTGTATAAATAACAATTTCTCATCATCGATAGTCATTGTCGGGTCGTCAGAGGAGTGCGGTCGGATTTTAAATATATTGAAGTGATCTCAAAAATAGGATTCGAGTTGGCGCGGTCTATGGTGAGTCAGAATAAATTCGTTCTTGTCCAAGTAACAACTTCCCATCATCGATAGTCATTGTCGGGTCGTCAGGGGAGTGCGGTCGATTTTTATATATTTTGAACTGATCTCAAAAATAGAATTCGAGTTGGCGCGGTTTGTGGTGAGTCAGAATACTTTTGTTGATGTTTAAATAACAATTTCTCATCATCGATGGTCATTGTCGGGTCGTCAGGGGAGTGCTGTCAAGTTTTATATATTTTGAGGTGATCTCAAAAGTAGGATTCGAGTTGGCGCTGTTCGTGGTGAGTCAGAATACATTCGTATTTGTCTAAATAACAACTTCACATCATCGAGGGTCATTGTTGGGTCGTCAGGGGAGTGCGGTCGATTTTTATATATTTTGAAGTGATCTCAAAAATAGGATTCGAGTTGGCGCGCTTCGTGGTGAGTCAGAATACATTTGTTCTTGTCCAAATAACAACTTCTCATCATCGATAGTCATTGTCGGGTCGTCAGGGGAGTGCGGTCGATTTTTATATATTTTGAAGTGATCTCAAAAATAGGATTCGAATTGGCGCGGTTCGTGGTGAGTCAGAATACATTCGTTTTTGTCTTAATAACAACTTCACATCATCGAGGGTCATTGTTGGGTCGTCAGGGGAGTGCGGTCGATTTTTATATATTTTGAAGTGATCTCAAAAATAGGATTCGAGTTGGCGCGGTTCGTGGTGAGTCAGAATACATTCGTTCTTGTCCAAATGACAACTTCTCATCATCGATAGTCATTGTCGGGTCGTCAGGAGAGTGCGGTCGATTTTTATATATTTTGAAGTGATCTATAAAATAGGATTCAAATTGGCGCGGTTTGTGGTGAGTCAGAATACATTCGTTTTTGTCTGAATAACAACTTCACATCATCGAGGGTCATTGTTGGGTCGTCAGGGGAGTGCGGTCGATTTTTATATATTTTGAAGTGATCTCAAAAATAGGATTCGAGTTGGCGCGGTTCGTGGTGAGTCAAAATATATTTGTTTTGTTATAAATAACAACTTCTCATCATCGATAGTCATTGTCGGGTCGTCAGAGGAGTGCGGTCGGATTTTAAATATATTGAAGTGATCTCAAAAATAGGATTAGAGTTGGCGCGGTCTATGGTGAGTCAGAATACATTCGTTCTTGTCCAAATAACAACTTCACATCATCAAGGGTCATTGTTGGGTCGTCAGGGGAGTGCGGTCGATTTTTATATATTTTGAAGTGATCTCAAAAATAGGATTCGAGTTGGCGCGGTTCGTGGTGAGTCAAAACATATTCGTTTTTGTATAAATAACAACTTCTTATCATCGATAGTCATTGTCGGGTCGTCAGAGGAGTGCGGTCGGATTTTAAATATATTGAAGTGATCTCAAAATTAGGATTCGAGTTGGCGCGGTCTATGGTGAGTCAGAATACATTCGTTTTCGTCTAAATAACAACTTCCCATCATCGATAGTCATTGTCGGGTCGTCAGGGGAGTGCGGTCGATTTTTATATATTTTGAAGTGATCTCAAAAATAGGATTCGAGTTGGCGCGGTTCGTGGTGAGTCAAAACATATTCGTTTTTGTATAAATAACAACTTCTCATCATCGATAGTCATTGTCGGGTCGTCAGAGGAGTGCGGTCGGATTTTAAATATATTGAAGTGATCTCAAAAATAGGATTCGAGTTGGCGCGGTCTATGGTGAGTCAGAATACATTCGTTTTTGTCTAAATAACAACTTCCCATCATCGATAGTCATTGTCGGGTCGTCAGGGGAGTGCGGTCGATTTTTATATATTTTGAACTGATCTCAAAAATAGAATTCGAGTTGGCGCTGTTTGTGGTGAGTCAGAATACTTTTGTTGATGTTTAAATAACAATTTCTCATCATCGATGGTCATTGTCGGGTCGTCAGGGGAGTGCTGTCAAGTTTTATATATTTTGAGGTGATCTCAAAAGTAGGATTCGAGTTGGCGCTGTTCGTGGTGAGTCAGAATACATTCGTTTTTGTCTGAATAACAACTTCACATCATCGAGGGTCATTGTTGGGTCGTCAGGGGAGTGCGGTCGATTTTTATATATTTTGAAGTGATCTCAAAAATAGGATTCGAGTTGGCGCGGTTCGTGGTGAGTCAGAATACATTCGTTCTTGTCCAAATGACAACTTCTCATCATCGATAGTCATTGTCGGGTCGTCAGGAGAGTGCGGTCGATTTTTATATATTTTGAAGTGATCTCAAAAATAGGATTCGAGTTGGCGCGGTTCGTGGTGAGTCAAAATAAATTCATTTTTATCTAAATAACAACTTCTCATCATCGATAGTCATTGTCGGGTCGTCAGGGGAGTGCAGTCGATTTTTATATATTCTGAAGTGATCTCAAAAATAGGATTCGAGTTGGCGCGGTTCGTGGTGAGTCAAAATAAATTCATTTTCATCTAAATAACAACTTCTCATCATCGATAGTCATTGTCGGGTCGTCAGGGGAGTGCGGTCGATATTTATATAATTTGAAGTGATCTCAAAAATAGGATGCGAGTTGGCACGCTTCGTGGTGAAAAAAATACATTCGGTCAAGTACAAATAACAACTTCCCATCATCGATAGACATTGTCGGGTCGTCAGGGGAGTGCGGTCGATTTTTATATATTTTGAAGTGATCTCAAAAATAGGATTCGAGTTGGCGCGGTTCATGGTGAGTTAGAATACATTCGTTTTCGTCTAAATAACAACTTCACATCATCGAGGGTCATTGTTGGGTCGTCAGGGGAGTGCGGTCGATTTTTAGATATTTTGAAGTGATGTCAAAAATAGGATTCGAGTTGGCGCGCTTCGTGGTGAGTCAGAATACATTCGTTCTTGTACAAATGACAACTTCTCATCATCGATAGTCATTGTCGGGTCGTCAGGGGAGTGCGGTCGATATTTATATAATTTGAAGTGATCTCAAAAATGGGATGCGAGTTGGCACGCTTCGTGGTGAAAAAAAATACATTCGTTCATGTATAAATAACAACTTTCCATCATCGATAGTCATTGTCGGGTCGTCAGGGGAGTGCGGTCGATTTTTATATATTTTGAAGTGATCTCAAAAATAGGATTCGAGTTGGCGCGGTTCATGGTGAGTCAGAATACATTCGTTTTCGTCTAAAGAACAACTTCACATCATCGAATGGAATTGTTGGGTAGTCAGGGGAGTGCGGTCGATTTTTATATAATTTGAAGTGATCTCAAAAATAGGATTCGAGTTGGTGCGGTTCGTGGTGAGGCAAAATATATTCGTTTTTATCTATATAACAACTTCTCATCATCGATAGTCATTGTCGGGTCGTCAGGGGAGTGCGGTCGATTTTTATATATTTTGAAGTGATCTCAAAAATAGGATTCGAGTTGGCGCGGTTCGTGGTGAGTCAGAATACATTCGTTCTTGTCCAAATAACAACTTTTTATGATCGAGGGTCATTGTGGGGTCGTCAGGGGAGTGCAGTCGATTTTTATATATTTTGAAGTGATCTCAAAAATAGGATTCGAGTTGGAGCGGTTCGTGGTGAGTCAAAACATATTCGTTTTTGTATAAATAACAACTTCTCATCATCGATAGTCATTGTCGGGTCGTCAGAGGAGTGCGGTCGGATTTTAAATATATTGAAGTGATCTCAAAAATAGGATTCGAGTTGGCGCGGTCTATGGTGAGTCAGAATACATTCGTTCTTGTCCAAGTAACAACTTCCCATCATCGATAGTCATTGTCGGGTCGTCAGGGGAGTGCGGTCGATTATTTTATATTTTGAAGTGATCTCAAAAATAGGATACGCGTTGGTACGCTTCGTGGTGAAAAAAAAATGAATTCTTTTATGTCTAAATAACAACTTCCCATCATCGATAGTCATTGTCGGGTCGTCAGAGGAGTGCGGTCGATTTTTATATATTTTGAAGTGATCTCAAAATTGGGATTCGAGTTGGCGCGGTTCGTTGTGAGTCAGAATACATTCGTTTTTGTCCAAATGACAACTTCTGAACATCGATAGTCATTGTCGGGTCGTCAGGGGAGTGCGGTCGATTTTTATATATTTTGAAGTGATCTCAAAAATAGGATTCGAGTTGGCGCGGTTCGTGGTGAGTCAAAATATATTTGTTTTTGTATAAATAACAACTTCTCATCATCGATAGTCATTGTCGGGTCGTCAGGGGAGTGCGGTCGATTTTTATATATTTTGAAGTGATCTCAAAAATAGGATTCGAGTTGGCGCGGTTCGTGGTGAGTCAAAATATATTCGTTTTTGTATAAATAACAACTTCTCATCATCGATAGTCATTGTCGGGTCGTCAGAGGAGTGCGGTCGGATTTTAAATATATTGAAGTGATCTCAAAAATAGGATTCGAGTTGGCGCGGTCTATGGTGAGTCAGAATACATTCGTTTTTGTCTGAATAACAACTTCACATCATCGAGGGTCATTGTTGGGTCGTCAGGGGAGTGCGGTCGATTTTTATATATTTTGAAGTGATCTCAAAAATAGGATTCGAGTTGGCGGGGTTCGTGGTGAGTCAGAATAGATTCGTTCTTGTCCAAATGACAACTTCTCATCATCGATAGTCATTGTCGGGTCGTCAGGGGAGTGCGGTCGATTTTTATATATTTTGAAGTGATCTCAAAAATAGGATTCGAGTTGGCGCGGTTCGTGGTGAGTCAAAATAAATTCATTTTCATCTAAATAACAACTTCTCATCATCGATAGTCATTGTCGGGTCGTCAGGGGAGTGCAGTCGATTTTTATATATTCTGAAGTGATCTCAAAAATAGGATTCGAGTTGGCGCGGTTCGTGGTGAGTCAAAATAAATTCATTTTCATCTAAATAACAACTTCTCATCATCGATAGTCATTGTCGGGTCGTCAGGGGAGTGCGGTCGATATTTATATAATTTGAAGTGATCTCAAAAATAGGATGCGAGTTGGCACGCTTCGTGGTGAAAAAAAATACATTCGGTCAAGTACAAATAACAACTTCCCATCATCGATAGACATTGTCGGGTCGTCAGGGGAGTGCGGTCGATTTTTATATATTTTGAAGTGATCTCAAAAATAGGATTCGAGTTGGCGCGGTTCATGGTGAGTTAGAATACATTCGTTTTCGTCTAAATAACAACTTCACATCATCGAGGGTCATTGTTGGGTCGTCAGGGGAGTGCGGTCGATTTTTAGATATTTTGAAGTGATGTCAAAAATAGGATTCGAATTGGCGCGCTTCGTGGTGAGTCAGAATACATTCGTTCTTGTACAAATGACAACTTCTCATCATCGATAGTCATTGTCGGGTCGTCAGGGGAGTGCGGTCGATATTTATATAATTTGAAGTGATCTCAAAAATAGGATGCGAGTTGGCACGCTTCGTGGTGAAAAAAAATACATTCGGTCAAGTACAAATAACAACTTCCCATCATCGATAGACATTGTCGGGTCGTCAGGGGAGTGCGGTCGATTTTTATATATTTTGAAGTGATCTCAAAAATAGGATTCGAGTTGGCGCGGTTCATGGTGAGTTAGAATACATTCGTTTTCGTCTAAATAACAACTCCACATCATCGAGGGTCATTGTTGGGTCGTCAGGAGAGTGCGGTCGATTTTTAGATATTTTGAAGTGATGTCAAAAATAGGATTCGAGTTGGCGCGCTTCGTGGTGAGTCAGAATACATTCGTTCTTGTACAAATGACAACTTCTCATCATCGATAGTCATTGTCGGGTCGTCAGGGGAGTGCGGTCGATATTTATATAATTTGAAGTGATCTCAAAAATAGGATGCGAGTTGGCACGCTTCGTGGTGAAAAAAAATACATTCGTTCATGTATAAATAACAACTTTCCATCATCGATAGTCATTGTCGGGTCGTCAGGGGAGTGCGGTCGATTTTTATATATTTTGAAGTGATCTCAAAAATAGGATTCGAGTTGGCGCGGTTCATGGTGAGTCAGAATACATTCGTTTTCGTCTAAATAACAACTTCACATCATCGAATGGAATTGTTGGGTAGTCAGGGGAGTGCGGTCGATTTTTATATAATTTGAAGTGATCTCAAAAATAGGATTCGAGTTGGTGCGGTTCGTGGTGAGGCAAAATATATTCGTTTTTATCTATATAACAACTTCTCATCATCGATAGTCATTGTCGGGTCGTCAGGGGAGTGCGGTCGATTTTTATATATTTTGAAGTGATCTCAAAAATAGGATTCGAGTTGGCGCGGTTCGTGGTGAGTCAGAATACATTCGTTCTTGTCCAAATAACAACTTTTTATGATCGAGGGTCATTGTGGGGTCGTCAGGGGAGTGCAGTCGATTTTTATATATTTTGAAGTGATCTCAAAAATAGGATTCGAGTTGGCGCGGTTCGTGGTGAGTCAAAATATATTCGTTTTCATCTAAATAACAACTTCTCATCATCGATAGTCATTGTCGGGTCGTCAGGGGAGTGCAGTCGATTTTTATATATTTTGAAGTGATCTCAAAAATAGGATTCGAGTTGGCGCGGTTCGTGGTGAGTCAGAATACATTCGTTCTTGTCCAAATGACAACTTCTCATCATCGATAGTCATTGTCGGGTCGTCAGGAGAGTGCGGTCGATTTTTATATATTTTGAAGTGATCTATAAAATAGGATTCAAATTGGCGCGGTTTGTGGTGAGTCAGAATATATTCGTTTTTGTCTGAATAACAACTTCACATCATCGAGGGTCATTGTTGGGTCGTCAGGGGAGTGCGGTCGATTTTTATATATTTTGAAGTGATCTCAAAAATAGGATTCGAGTTGGCGCGGTTCGTGGTGAGTCAGAATACATTCGTTCTTGTCCAAATGACAACTTCTCATCATCGATAGTCATTGTCGGGTCGTCAGGAGAGTGCGGTCGATTTTTATATATTTTGAAATGATCTCAAAAATAGGATTCGAGTTGGCGCGGTTCGTGGTGAGTCGAAATAAATTCATTTTCTTCTAAATAACAACTTCTCATCATCGATAGTCATTGTCGGGTCGTCAGGGGAGTGCAGTCGATTTTTATATATTCTGAAGTGATCTCAAAAATAGGATTCGAGTTGGCGCGGTTCGTGGTGAGTCAGAATACATTCGTTCTTGTACAAATGACAACTCCTCATCATCGATAGTCATTGTCGGGTCGTCAGGGGAGTGCGGTCGATATTTATATAATTTGAAGTGATCTAAAAATAGGATGCGAGTTGGCACGCTTCGTGGTGACAAAAAATACATTCGTTCAAGTACAAATAACAACTTCCCATCATCGATAGACATTGTCGGGTCGTCAGGGGAGTGCGGTCGATTTTTATATATTTTGAAGTGATGTCAAAAATAGGATTCGAGTTGGCGCGGTTCATGGTGAGTCAGAATACATTCGTTTTCGTCTAAATAACAACTTCTCATCATCGATAGTCATTGTCGGGTCGTCAGGGGAGTGCGGTCGATTTTTATATAATTTGAAGTGATCTCAAAAATAGGATTCGAGTTGGTGCGGTTCGTGGTGAGGCAAAATATATTCGTTTTTGTCTATATAACAACTTCTCATCATCGATAGTCATTGTCGGGTCGTCAGGGGAGTGCGGTCGATTTTTATATATTTTGAAGTGATCTCAAAAATAGGATTCGAGTTGGCGCGGTTCGTGGTGAGTCAAAATATATTCGTTTTCATCTAAATAACAACTTCTCATCATCGAGGGTCATTGTTGGGTCGTCAGGGGAGTGCGGTCGATTTTTAGATATTTTGAAGTGATGTCAAAAATAGGATTCGAGTTGGCGCGCTTTCTGGTGAGTCAGAATACATTCGTTCTTGGACAAATGACAACTTCTCATCATCGATAGTCATTGTCGGGTCGTCAGGGGAGTGCGGTCGATATTTATATAATTTGAAGTGATCTCAAAAATAGGATGCGAGTTGGCACGCTTCGTGGTGAAAAAAAATACATTCGTTCAAGTACGAATAACAACTTCCCATCATCGATAGACATTGTCGGGTCGTCAGGGGAGTGCGGTCGATTTTTATATATTTTGAAGTGATCTCAAAAATAGGATTCGAGTTGGCGCGGTTCATGGTGAGTCAGAATACATTCGTTTTCGTCTAAATAACAACTTCACATCATCGAGGGTCATTGTTGGGTCGTCAGGGGAGTGCGGTCGATTTTTAGATATTTTGAAGTGATGTCAAAAATAGGATTCGAGTTGGCGCGCTTCGAGGTGAGTCAGAATACATTCGTTCTTGTACAAATGACAACTTCTTATCATCGATAGTCATTGTCGGGTCGTCAGGGGAGTGCGGTCGATATTTATATAATTTGAAGTGATCTCAAAAATAGGATGCGAGTTGGCACGCTTCGTGGTGAAAAAAAATACATTCGTTCATGTACAAATAACAACTTCCCATCATCGATAGTCATTGTCGGGTCGTCAGGGGAGTGCGTTCGATTTATTATGTATTTTGAAGTGATCTCAAAAATAGGATTCGAGTTGGCGCGGTTCATGGTGAGTCAGAATACTTCGTTTTCGTCTAAATAACAACTTCACATCATCGAATGGAATTGTTGGGTAGTCAGGGGAGTGCGGTCGATTTTTATATAATTTGAAGTGATCTCAAATATAGGATTCGAGTTGGTGCGGTTCGTGGTGAGGCAAATTATATTCGTTTTTTTCTAAATAACAACTTCTCATCATCGATAGTCATTGTCGGGTCGTCAGGGGAGTGCGGTCGATTTTTATATATTTTGAAGTGATTTCAAAAATAGGATTCGAGTTGGCGCGGTTCGTGGTGAGTCAAAATATATTCGTTTTCATCTAAATAACAACTTCTCATCATCGATAGTCATTGTAGGGTCGTCAGGGGAGTGCGGTCGATTTTTATATATTTTGAAGTGATCTCAAAAATAGGATTCGAGTTGGTGCGGTTCGTGGTGAGGCGAAATATATTCGTTTTTATCTAAATAACAACTTCTCATCATCGATAGTCATTGTCGGGTCGTCAGGGGAGTGCGGTCGATTTTTATATATTTTGAAGTGATCTCAAAAATAGGATTCGAGTTGGCGCGGTTCATGGTGAGTCAGAATACTTCGTTTTCGTCTAAATAACAACTTCACATCATCGAATGGAATTGTTGGGTAGTCAGGGGAGTGCGGTCGATTTTTATATAATTTGAAGTGATCTCAAAAATAGGATTCGAGTTGGTGCGGTTCGTGGTGAGGCAAAATATATTCGTTTTTATCTAAATAACAACTTCTCATCATCGATAGTCATTGTCGGGTCGTCAGGGGAGTGCGGTCGATTTTTATATATTTTGAAGTGATCTCAAAAATAGGATTCGAGTTGGCGCGGTTCGTGGTGAGTCAGAATACATTCGTTCTTGTCCAAATAACAACTTTTTATGATCGAGGGTCATTGTGGGGTCGTCAGGGGAGTGCAGTCGATTTTTATATATTTTGAAGTGATCTCAAAAATAGGATTCGAGTTGGCGCGGTTCGTGGTGAGTCAAAACATATTCGTTTTTGTATAAATAACAATTTCTCATCATCGATAGTCATTGTCGGGTCGTCAGAGGAGTGCGGTCGGATTTTAAATATATTGAAGTGATCTCAAAAATAGGATTCGAGTTGACGCGGTCTATGGTGAGTCAGAATAAATTCGTTCTCGTCCAAGTAACAACTTCCCATCATCGATAGTCATTGTCGGGTCGTCAGGGGAGTGCGGTCGATTTTTATATATTTTGAACTGATCTCAAAAATAGAATTCGAGTTGGCGCGGTTTGTGGTGAGTCAGAATACTTTTGTTGATGTTTAAATAACAATTTCTCATCATCGATGTTAATTGTCGGGTCGTCAGGGGAGTGCTGTCAAGTTTTATATATTTTGAGGTGATCTCAAAAGTAGGATTCGAGTTGGCGCTGTTCGTGGTGAGTCAGAATACATTCGTATTTGTCTAAATAACAACTTCACATCATCGAGGGTCATTGTTGGGTCGTCAGGGGAGTGCGGTCGATTTTTATATATTTTGAAGTGATCTCAAAAATAGGATTCGAGTTGGCTCGCTTCGTGGTGAGTCAGAATATATTTGTTCTTGTCCAAATAACAACTTCTCATCATCGATAGTCATTGTCGGGTCGTCAGGGGAGTGCGGTCGATTTTTATATATTTTGAAGTGATCTCAAAAATAGGATTCGAATTGGCGCGGTTCGTGGTGAGTCAGAATACATTCGTTTTTGTCTAAATAACAACTTCACATCATCGAGGGTCATTGTTGGGTCGTCAGGGGAGTGCGGTCGATTTTTATATATTTTGAAGTGATCTCAAAAATAGGATTCGAGTTGGCGCGGTTCGTGGTGAGTCAGAATACATTCGTTCTTGTCCAAATGACGACTTCTCATCATCGATAGTCATTGTCGGGTCGTCAGGAGAGTGCGGTCGATTTTTATATATTTTGAAGTGATCTCAAAAATAGGATTCGAATTGGCGCGGTTTGTGGTGAGTCAGAATACATTCGTTTTTGTCTGAATAACAACTTCACATCATCGAGGGTCATTGTTGGGTCGTCAGGGGAGTGCGGTCGATTTTTATATAATTTGAAGTGATCTCAAAAATAGGATTCGAGTTGGCGCGGTTCGTGGTGAGTCAGAATACATTCGTTCTTGTCCAAATGACAACTTCTCATCATCGATAGTCATTGTCGGGTCGTCAGGAGAGTGCGGTCGATTTTTATATATTTTGAAGTGATCTCAAAAATAGGATTCGAGTTGGCGCGGTTCGTGGTGAGTCAAAATAAATTCATTTTCATCTAAATAACAACTTCTCATCATCGATAGTCATTGTCGGGTCGTCAGGGGAGTGCAGTCGATTTTTATATATTCTGAAGTGATCTCAAATATAGGATTCGAGTTGGCGCGGTTCGTGGTGAGTCAGAATACATTCGTTCTTGTCCAAATGACAACTTCTCATCATCGATAGTCATTGTCGGGTCGTCAGGAGAGTGCGGTCGATTTTTATATATTTTGAAGTGATCTCAAAAATAGGATTCGAGTTGGCGCGGTTCGTGGTGAGTCAAAATATATTCGTTTTCATCTAAATAACAACTTCTCATCATCGAGGGTCATTGTTGGGTCGTCAGGGGAGTGCGGTCGATTTTTAGATATTTTGAAGTGATGTCAAAAATAGGATTCGAGTTGGCGCGCTTCGTGGTGAGTCCGAATACATTCGTTCTTGTACAAATGACAACTTCTCATCATCGATAGTCATTGTCGGGTCGTCAGGGGAGTGCGGTCGATATTTCTATAATTTGAAGTGATCTCAAAAATAGGATGCGAGTTGGCACGCTTCGTGGTGAAAAAAAAAACATTCGTTCATGTATAAATAACAACTTCCCATCATCGATAGTCATTGTCGGGTCGTCAGGGGAGTGCGGTCGATTTTTATATATTTTGAAGTGATCTCAAAAATAGGATTCGAGTTGGCGCGGTTCATGGTGAGTCAGAATACATTCGTTTTCGTCTAAATAACAACTTCACATCATCGAATGGAATTGTTGGGTAGTCAGGGGAGTGCGGTCGATTTTTATATAATTTGAAGTGATCTCAAAAATAGGATTCGAGTTGGTGCGGTTCGTGGTGAGGCAAAATATATTCGTTTTTATCTATATAACAACTTCTCATCATCGATAGTCATTGTCGGGTCGTCAGGGGAGTGCGGTCGATTTTTATATATTTTGAAGTGATCTCTAAAATAGGATTCGAGTTGGCGCGGTTCGTGGTGAGTCAAAATATATCCGTTTTCATCTAAATAACAACTTCTCATCATCGATAGTCATTGTCGGGTCGTCAGGGGAGTGCGGTCGATTATTATATATTTTGAAGTGATCTCAAAAATAGGATTCGAGTTGGCGCGGTTCGTGGTGAGTCAGAATACATTCGTTCTTGTCCAAATAACAACTTTTTATGATCGAGGGTCATTGTGGGGTCGTCAGGGGAGTGCAGTCGATTTTTATATATTTTGAAGTGATCTCAAAAAAATGGATTCGAGTTGTAGCGGTTCGTGGTGAGTCAAAACATATTCGTTTCTGTATAAATAACAACTTCTCATCATCGATAGTCATTGTCGGGTCGTCAGAGGAGTGCGGTCGGATTTTAAATATATTGAAGTGATCTCAAAAATAGGATTCGAGTTGGCGCGGTCTATGGTGAGTCAGAATACTTTCGTTCTTGTCCAAGTAACAACTTCCCATCATCGATAGTCATTGTCGGGTCGTCAGGGGAGTGCGGTCGATTATTTTATATTTTGAAGTGATCTCAAAAATAGGATACGCGTTGGCACGCTTCGTGGTGAAAAAAAATAAATTCGTTTATGTCCAAATAACAACTTCCCATCATCGATAGTCATTGTCGGGTCGTCAGAGGAGTGCGGTCGATTTTTATATATTTTGAAGTGATCTCAAAATTAGGATTCGAGTTGGCGCGGTTCGTTGTGAGTCAGAATACATTCGTTTTTGTCTAAATAACAACTTCACATCATCGAGGGTTATTGTTGGGTCGTCAGGGGAGTGAGGTGATTTTTATATATTTTGAAGTGATCTCAAAAATAGGATTCGAGTTGGCGCGCTTCGTGGTGAGTCAGAATACATTTGTTCTTGTCCAAATGACAACTTCTGATCATCGATAGTCATTGTCGGGTCGTCAGGGGAGTGCGGTCGATTTTTATATATTTTGAAGTGATCTCAAAATTAGGATTCGAGTTGGCGCGGTTCGTGGTAAGTCAGAATACATTCGTTCTTGTCCAAATAACAACTTTTTATGATCGAGGGTCATTGTGGGGTCGTCAGGGGAGAGTGCAGTCGATTTTTATATATTTTGAAGTGATCTCAAAAATAGGATTCGAGTTGGCGCGGTTCGTGGTGAGTCAAAACATATTCGTTTCTGTATAAATAACAACTTCTCATCATCGATAGTCATTGTCGGGTCGTCAGAGGAGTGCGGTCGGATTTTAAATATATTGAAGTGATCTCAAAAATCGGATTCGAGTTGGCGCGGTCTACGGTGAGTCAGAATTCATTCGTTCTTGTCCAAATAACAACTTTTTATGATCGAGGGTCATTGTGGGGTCGTCAGGGGAGAGTACAGTCGATTTTTATATATTTTGAAGTGATCTCAAAAATAGGATTCGAGTTGGCGTGGTTCGTGGTGAGTTAAAATATATTTGTTTTTGTATATATAACAACTTCTCATCATCGATAGTCATTGTCGGGTCGTCAGGGGAGTGCGGTCGATTTTTATATATTTTGAAGTGATCTCAAAAATAGGATTCGAGTTGGCGCGGTTCGTGGTGAGTCAAAATATATTCGTTTTCATCTAAATAACAACTTCTCATCACCGAGGGTCATTGTTGGGTCGTCAGGGGAGTGCGGTCGATTTTTAGATATTTTGAAGTGATGTCAAAAAAAGGATTCGAGTTGGCGCGCTTCGTGGTGAGTCAGAAAACATTCGTTCTTGTACGAATGACAACTTCTCATCATCGATAGTCATTGTCGGGTCGTCAGGGGAGTGCGGTCGATATTTATATAATTTGAAGTGATCTCAAAAATAGGATGCGAGTTGGCACGCTTAGTGGTGAAAAAAAAATACATTCGTTCATGTATAAATAACAACTTCCCATCATCGATAGTCATTGTCGGGTCGTCAGGGGAGTGCGGTCGATTTTTATATATTTTGAAGTGATCTCAAAAATAGGATTCGAGTTGGCGCGGTTCATGGTGAGTCAGAATACATTCGTTTTCGTCTAAATAACAACTTCACATCATCGAATGGAATTGTTGGGTAGTCAGGGGAGTGCGGTCGATTTTTATATAATTTGAAGTGATCTCAAAAATAGGATTCGAGTTGGTGCGGTTCGTGGTGAGGCAAAATATATTCGTTTTTATCTATATAACAACTTCTCATCATCGATAGTCATTGTCGGGTCGTCAGGGGAGTGCGGTCGATTTTTATATATTTTGAAGTGATCTCAAAAATAGGATTCGAGTTGGCGCGGTTCATGGTGAGTCAGAATACATTCGTTTATGTCCAAATAACAACTTCCCATCATCGATAGTCATTGTCGGGTCGTCAGGGGAGTGCGGTCGATTTTTATATATTTTGAAGTGATCTCAAAAATAGGATTCGAGTTGGCGCGGTTCATGGTGAGTCAGAATACATTCGTTTTCGTCTAAATAACAACTTCACATCATCGAATGGAATTGTTGGGTAGTCAGGGGAGTGCGGTCGATTTTTATATAATTTGAAGTGATCTCAAAAATAGGATTCGAGTTGGTGCGGTTCGTGGTGAGGCAAAATATATTCGTTTTTATCTATATAACAACTTCTCATCATCGATAGTCATTGTCGGGTCGTCAGGGGAGTGCGGTCGATTTTTATATATTTTGAAGTGATCTCTAAAATAGGATTCGAGTTGGCGCGGTTCGTGGTGAGTCAAAATATATCCGTTTTCATCTAAATAACAACTTCTCATCATCGATAGTCATTGTCGGGTCGTCAGGGGAGTGCGGTCGATTATTATATATTTTGAAGTGATCTCAAAAATAGGATTCGAGTTGGCGCGGTTCGTGGTGAGTCAGAATACATTCGTTCTTGTCCAAATAACAACTTTTTATGATCGAGGGTCATTGTGGGGTCGTCAGGGGAGTGCAGTCGATTTTTATATATTTTGAAGTGATCTCAAAAAAATGGATTCGAGTTGTAGCGGTTCGTGGTGAGTCAAAACATATTCGTTTCTGTATAAATAACAACTTCTCATCATCGATAGTCATTGTCGGGTCGTCAGAGGAGTGCGGTCGGATTTTAAATATATTGAAGTGATCTCAAAAATAGGATTCGAGTTGGCGCGGTCTATGGTGAGTCAGAATACTTTCGTTCTTGTCCAAGTAACAACTTCCCATCATCGATAGTCATTGTCGGGTCGTCAGGGGAGTGCGGTCGATTATTTTATATTTTGAAGTGATCTCAAAAATAGGATACGCGTTGGCACGCTTCGTGGTGAAAAAAAATAAATTCGTTTATGTCCAAATAACAACTTCCCATCATCGATAGTCATTGTCGGGTCGTCAGAGGAGTGCGGTCGATTTTTATATATTTTGAAGTGATCTCAAAATTAGGATTCGAGTTGGCGCGGTTCGTTGTGAGTCAGAATACATTCGTTTTTGTCTAAATAACAACTTCACATCATCGAGGGTTATTGTTGGGTCGTCAGGGGAGTGAGGTGATTTTTATATATTTTGAAGTGATCTCAAAAATAGGATTCGAGTTGGCGCGCTTCGTGGTGAGTCAGAATACATTTGTTCTTGTCCAAATGACAACTTCTGATCATCGATAGTCATTGTCGGGTCGTCAGGGGAGTGCGGTCGATTTTTATATATTTTGAAGTGATCTCAAAATTAGGATTCGAGTTGGCGCGGTTCGTGGTAAGTCAGAATACATTCGTTCTTGTCCAAATAACAACTTTTTATGATCGAGGGTCATTGTGGGGTCGTCAGGGGAGAGTGCAGTCGATTTTTATATATTTTGAAGTGATCTCAAAAATAGGATTCGAGTTGGCGCGGTTCGTGGTGAGTCAAAACATATTCGTTTCTGTATAAATAACAACTTCTCATCATCGATAGTCATTGTCGGGTCGTCAGAGGAGTGCGGTCGGATTTTAAATATATTGAAGTGATCTCAAAAATCGGATTCGAGTTGGCGCGGTCTACGGTGAGTCAGAATTCATTCGTTCTTGTCCAAATAACAACTTTTTATGATCGAGGGTCATTGTGGGGTCGTCAGGGGAGAGTGCAGTCGATTTTTATATATTTTGAAGTGATCTCAAAAATAGGATTCGAGTTGGCGTGGTTCGTGGTGAGTTAAAATATATTTGTTTTTGTATATATAACAACTTCTCATCATCGATAGTCATTGTCGGGTCGTCAGGGGAGTGCGGTCGATTTTTATATATTTTGAAGTGATCTCAAAAATAGGATTCGAGTTGGCGCGGTTCGTGGTGAGTCAAAATATATTCGTTTTCATCTAAATAACAACTTCTCATCACCGAGGGTCATTGTTGGGTCGTCAGGGGAGTGCGGTCGATTTTTAGATATTTTGAAGTGATGTCAAAAAAAGGATTCGAGTTGGCGCGCTTCGTGGTGAGTCAGAAAACATTCGTTCTTGTACGAATGACAACTTCTCATCATCGATAGTCATTGTCGGGTCGTCAGGGGAGTGCGGTCGATATTTATATAATTTGAAGTGATCTCAAAAATAGGATGCGAGTTGGCACGCTTAGTGGTGAAAAAAAAATACATTCGTTCATGTATAAATAACAACTTCCCATCATCGATAGTCATTGTCGGGTCGTCAGGGGAGTGCGGTCGATTTTTATATATTTTGAAGTGATCTCAAAAATAGGATTCGAGTTGGCGCGGTTCATGGTGAGTCAGAATACATTCGTTTTCGTCTAAATAACAACTTCACATCATCGAATGGAATTGTTGGGTAGTCAGGGGAGTGCGGTCGATTTTTATATAATTTGAAGTGATCTCAAAAATAGGATTCGAGTTGGTGCGGTTCGTGGTGAGGCAAAATATATTCGTTTTTATCTATATAACAACTTCTCATCATCGATAGTCATTGTCGGGTCGTCAGGGGAGTGCGGTCGATTTTTATATATTTTGAAGTGATCTCAAAAATAGGATTCGAGTTGGCGCGGTTCGTGGTGAGTCAAAATATATTCGTTTTCATCTAAATAACAACGTCTCGTCATCGATAGTCATTGTCGGGTCGTCAGGGGAGTGCGGTCGATTTTTATATATTTTGAAGTGATCTCAAAAATAGGATTCGAGTTGGCGCGGTTCATGGTGAGTCAGAATACATTCGTTTTCGTCTAAATAACAACTTCACATCATCGAATGGAATTGTTGGGTAGTCAGGGGAGTGCGGTCGATTTTTATATAATTTGAAGTGATCTCAAAAATAGGATTCGAGTTGGTGCGGTTCGTGGTGAGGCAAAATATATTCGTTTTTATCTATATAACAACTTCTCATCATCGATAGTCATTGTCGGGTCGTCAGGGGAGTGCGGTCGATTATTATATATTTTGAAGTGATCTCAAAAATAGGATTCGAGTTGGCGCGGTTCTTGGTGAGTCAGAATACATTCGTTTTTGTCCAAATAACAACTTTTTATGATCGAGGGTCATTGTCGGGTCGTCAGGGGAGTGCGGTCGATTTTTATATATTTTGAAGTGATCTCAAAAATAGGATTCGAGTTGGCGCGGTTCGTGGTGAGTCAAAATATATTCGTTTTCATCTAAATAACAACTTCTCATCATCGATAGTCATTGTCGGGTCGTCAGAGGAGTGCGGTCGGATTTTAAATATATTGAAGTGATCTCAAAAATAGGATTCGAGTTGGCGCGGTCTATGGTGAGTCAGAATACATTCGTTTTTGTCTAAATAACAACTTCTTATCATCGATAGTCATTGTCGGGTCGTCAGGGGAGTGCGGTCGATTTTTATATATTTTGAACTGATCTCAAAAATAGAATTCGAGTTGGCGCGGTCTATGGTGAGTCAGAATACATTCGTTTTTGTCTAAATAACAACTTCCCATCATCGATAGTCATTGTCGGGTCGTCAGAGGAGTGCGGTCGATTTTTATATATTTTGAAGTGATCTCAAAATTAGGATTCGAGTTGGCGCGGTTCGTTGTGAGTCAGAATACATTCGTTTTTGTCTAAATAACAACTTCACATCATCGAGGGTTATTGTTGGGTCGTCAGGGGAGTGAGGTGATTTTTATATATTTTGAAGTGATCTCAAAAATAGGATTCGAGTTGGCGCGCTTCGTGGTGAGTCAGAATACATTTGTTCTTGTCCAAATGACAACTTCTCATCATCGATAGTCATTGTCGGGTCGTCAGGGGAGTGCGGTCGATTTTTATATATTTTGAAGTGATCTCAAAAATAGGATTCGAGTTGGCGCGGTTCGTGGTAAGTCAGAATACATTCGTTCTTGTCCAAATAACAACTTTTTATGATCGAGGGTCATTGTGGGGTCGTCAGGGGAGAGTGCAGTCGATTTTTATATATTTTGAAGTGATCTCAAAAATAGGATTCGAGTTGGCGCGGTTCGTGGTGAGTCAAAACATATTCGTTTTTGTATAAATAACAACTTCTCATCATCGATAGTCATTGTCGGGTCGTCAGAGGAGTGCGGTCGGATTTTAAATATATTGAAGTGATCTCAAAAATAGGATTCGAGTTGGCGCGGTCTATGGTGAGTCAGAATACATTCGTTTTTGTCTAAATAATAACTTCCCATCATTGATAGTCATTGTCGGGTCGTCAGGGGAGTGCGGTCGATTATTATATATTTTGAAGTGATCTCAAAAATAGGATTCGAGTTGGCGCGGTTCTTGGTGAGTCAGAATACATTCGTTCTTGTCCAAATAACAACTTTTTATGATCGAGGGTCATTGTCGGGTCGTCAGGGGAGTGCGGTCGATTTTTATATATTTTGAAGTGATCTCAAAAATAGGATTCGAGTTGGCGCGGTTCGTGGTGAGTCAAAATATATTCGTTTTCATCTAAATAACAACTTCTCATCATCGATAGTCATTGTCGGGTCGTCAGAGGAGTGCGGTCGGATTTTAAATATATTGAAGTGATCTCAAAAATAGGATTCGAGTTGGCGCGGTCTATGGTGAGTCAGAATACATTCGTTTTTGTCTAAATAACAACTTCCCATCATCGATAGTCATTGTCGGGTCGTCAGGGGAGTGCGGTCGATTTTTATATATTTTGAACTGATCTCAAAAATAGAATTCGAGTTGGCGCAGTTTGTGGTGAGTCAGAATACTTTTGTTGATGTTTAAATAACAATTTCTCATCATCGATGGTCATTGTCGGGTCGTCAGGGGAGTGCTGTCAAGTTTTATATATTTTGAGGTGATCTCAAAAGTAGGATTCGAGTTGGCGCTGTTCGTGGTGAGTCAGAATACATTTGTTTTTGTCTAAATAACAACTTCACATCATCGAGGGTCATTGTTGGGTCGTCAGGGGAGTGCGGTCGATTATTTTATATTTTGAAGTGATCTCAAAAATAGGATACGCGTTGGCACGCTTCGTGGTGAAAAAAAATAAATTCGTTTATGTCCGAATAACAACTTCCCATCATCGATAGTCATTGTCGGGTCGTCAGAGGAGTGCGGTCGATTTTTATATATTTTGAAGTGATCTCAAAATTAGGATTCGAGTTGGCGCGGTTCGTTGTGAGTCAGAATACATTCGTTTTTGTCTAAATAACAACTTCACATCATCGAGGGTTATTGTTGGGTCGTCAGGGGAGTGAGGTGATTTTTATATATTTTGAAGTGATCTCAAAAATAGGATTCGAGTTGGCGCGCTTCGTGGTGCGTCAGAATACATTTGTTCTTGTCCAAATGACAACTTCTCATCATCGATAGTCATTGTCGGGTCGTCAGGGGAGTGCGGTCGATTTTTATATATTTTGAAGTGATCTCAAAAATAGAATTCGAGTTGGCGCGGTTTGTGGTGAGTCAGAATACTTTTGTTGATGTTTAAATAACAATTTTTCATCATCGATGGTCATTGTCGGGTCGTCAGGGGAGTGCTGTCAAGTTTTATATATTTTGAAGTGATCTCAAAAATAGGATTCGAGTTGGCGCGGTTCGTGGTGAGTCAAAACATATTCGTTTCTGTATAAATAACAACTTCTCATCATCGATAGTCATTGTCGGGTCGTCAGAGGAGTGCGGTAGGATTTTAAATATATTGAAGTGATCTCAAAAATCGGATTCGAGTTGGCGCGGTCTACGGTGAGTCAGAATTCATTCGTTCTTGTCCAAATAACAACATTTTATGATCGAGGGTCATTGTGGGGTCGTCAGGGGAGAGTGCAGTCGATTTTTATATATTTTGAAGTGATCTCAAAAATAGGATTCGAGTTGGCGTGGTTCGTGGTGAGTTAAAATATATTTGTTTTTGTATATATAACAACTTCTCATCATCGATAGTCATTGTCGGGTCGTCAGGGGAGTGCGGTCGATTTTTATATATTTTGAAGTGATCTCAAAAATAGGATTCGAGTTGGCGCGGTTCGTGGTGAGTCAAAATATATTCGTTTTCATCTAAATAACAACTTCTCATCATCGAGGGTCATTGTTGGGTCGTCAGGGGAGTGCGGTCGATTTTTAGATATTTTGAAGTGATGTCAAAAATAGGATTCGAGTTGGCGCGCTTCGTGGTGAGTCAGAATACATTCGTTCTTGTACGAATGACAACTTCTCATCATCGATAGTCATTGTCGGGTCGTCAGGGGAGTGCGGTCGATATTTATATAATTTGAAGTGATCTCAAAAATAGGATGCGAGTTGGCACGCTTAGTGGTGAAAAAAAATACATTCGTTCATGTATAAATAACAACTTCCCATCATCGATAGTCATTGTCGGGTCGTCAGGGGAGTGCGGTCGATTTTTATATATTTTGAAGTGATCTCAAAAATAGGATTCGAGTTGGCGCGGTTCATGGTGAGTCAGAATACATTCGTTTTCGTCTAAATAACAACTTCACATCATCGAATGGAATTGTTGGGTAGTCAGGGGAGTGCGGTCGATTTTTATATAATTTGAAGTGATCTCAAAAATAGGATTCGAGTTGGTGCGGTTCGTGGTGAGGCAAAATATATTCGTTTTTATCTATATAACAACTTCTCATCATCGATAGTCATTGTCGGGTCGTCAGGGGAGTGCGGTCGATTTTTATATATTTTGAAGTGATCTCAAAAATAGGATTCGAGTTGGCGCGGTTCGTGGTGAGTCAAAATATATTCGTATTCATCTAAATAACAACTTCTCGTCATCGATAGTCATTGTCGGGTCGTCAGGGGAGTGCGGTCGATTATTATATATTTTGAAGTGATCTCAAAAATAGGATTCGAGTTGGCGCGGTTCGTGGTGAGTCAGAATACATTTGTTCTTGTCCAAATAACAACTTTTTATGATCGAGGGTCATTGTGGGGTCGTCAGGGGAGTGCAGTCGATTTTTATATATTTTGAAGTGATCTCAAAAAAATGGATTCGAGTTGGAGCGGTTCGTGGTGAGTCAAAACATATTCGTTTTTGTATAAATAACAACTTCTCATCATCGAGGGTCATTGTCGGGTCGTCAGAGGAGTGCGGTCGGATTTTAAATATATTGAAGTGATCTCAAAAATAGGATTCGAGTTGGCGCGGTCTATGGTGAGTCAGAATACATTCGTTCTTGTCCAAGTAACAACTTCCCATCATCGATAGTCATTGTCGGGTCGTCAGAGGAGTGCGGTCGATTATTTTATATTTTGAATGATCTCAAAAATAGGATACGCGTTGGCACGCTTCGTGGTGAAAAAAAATAAATTCGTTTATGTCCAAATAACAACTTCCCATCATCGATAGTCATTGTCGGGTCGTCAGGGGAGTGCGGTCGATTTTTATGTATTTTGAAGTGATCTCAAAAATAGGATTCGAGTTGGCGCGGTTCGTGGTAAGTCAGAATACATTCGTTCTTGTCCAAATAACAACTTTTTATGATCGAGGGTCATTGTGGGGTCGTCAGGGGAGAGTGCAGTCGATTTTTATATATTTTGAAGTGATCTCAAAAATAGGATTCGAGTTGGCGCGGTTCGTGGTGAGTCAAAATATATGCGTTTTTGTATAGATAACAACTTCTCATCATCGATAGTCATTGTGGGGTCGTCAGAGGAGTGCGGTCGGATTTTAAATATATTGAAGTGATCTCAAAAATCGGATTCAATCGGTCTACGGTGAGTCAGAATTCATTCGTTTTTGTCCAAATAACAACTTTTTATGATCGAGGGTCATTGTGGGGTCGTCAGGGGAGAGTGCAGTCGATTTTTATATATTTTGAAGTGATCTCAAAAATAGGATTCGAGTTGGCGCGGTTCGTGGTGAGTCAAAATATATTTGTTTTTGTATAAATAACAACTTCTCATCATCGATAGTCATTGTCCGGTCGTCAGGGGAGTGCGGTCGATTTTTATATATTTTGAAGTGATCTCAAAAGTAGGATTCGAGTTGGCGCGGTTCGTGGTGAGTCAAAATATATTCGTTTTCATCTAAATAACAACTTCTCATCATCGATAGTCATATTCGGGTCGTGAGGGGAGTGCGGTCGATTTTTATATATTTTGAAGTGATCTCAAAAATAGGATTCGAGTTGGCGCGGTTCGTGGTGAGTCAGAATACATTCGTTCTTGTCCAAATAACAACTTTTTATGATCGAGGGTCATTGTGGGGTCGTCAGGGGAGTGCAGTCGATTTTTATATATTTTGAAGTGATCTCAAAAATAGGATTCGAGTTGGCGCGGTTCGTGGTGAGTCAAAACATATTCGTTTTTGTATAAATAACAACTTCTCATCATCGATAGTCATTGTCGGGTCGTCAGAGGAGTGCGGTCGGATTTTAAATATATTGAAGTGATCTCAAAAATAGGATTCGAGTTGGCGCGGTCTATGGTGAGTCAGAATACATTCGTTTTTGTCTAAATAACAACTTCCCATCATCGATAGTCATTGTCGGGTCGTCAGGGGAGTGCGGTCGATTTTTATATATTTTGAACTGATCTCAAAAATAGAATTCGAGTTGGCGCGGTTTGTGGTGAGTCAGAATACTTTTGTTGATGTTTAAATAACAATTTCTCATCATCGATGGTCATTGTCGGGTCGTCAGGGGAGTGCTGTGGGGTTTTATATATTTTGGGGTGATCTCAAAAGTAGGATTCGAGTTGGCGCTGTTCGTGGTGAGTCAGAATACATTCGTTTTTGTCTGAATAACAACTTCACATCATCGAGGGTCATTGTTGGGTCGTCAGGGGAGTGCGGTCGATTATTTTATATTTTGAAGTGATCTCAAAAATAGGATACGCGTTGGCACGCTTCGTGGTGAAAAAAATAAATTCGTTTATGTCCGAATAACAACTTCCCATCATCGATAGTCATTGTCGGGTCGTCAGAGGAGTGCGGTCGATTTTTATATATTTTGAAGTGATCTCAAAATTAGGATTCGAGTTAGCGCGGTTCGTTGTGAGTCAGAATACATTCGTTTTTGTCTAAATAACAACTTCACATCATCGAGGGTTATTGTTGGGTCGTCAGGGGAGTGAGGTGATTTTTATATATTTTGAAGTGATCTCAAAAATAGGATTCGAGTTGGCGCGCTTCGTGGTGAGTCAGAATACATTTGTTCTTGTCCAAATGACAACTTCTCATCATCGATAGTCATTGTCGGGTCGTCAGGGGAGTGCGGTCGATTTTTATATATTTTGAAGTGATCTCAAAAATAGGATTCGAGTTGGCGCGGTTCGTAGTAAGTCAGAATACATTCGTTCTTGTCCAAATAACATTTCTTTATGATCGAGGGTCATAGTGGGGTCGTCAGGGGAGAGTGCAGTCGATTTTTATATATTTTGAAGTGATCTCAAAAATAGGATTCGAGTTGGCGCGGTTCGTGGTGAGTCAAAACATATTCGTTTTTGTATAAATAACAACTTCTCATCATCGATAGTCATTGTCGGGTCGTCAGAGGAGTGCGGTCGGATTTTAAATATATTGAAGTGATCTCAAAAATAGGATTCGAGTTGGCGCGGTCTATGGTGAGTCAGAATACATTCGTTTTTGTCTAAATAACAACTTCCCATCATCGATAGTCATTGTCGGGTCGTCAGGGGAGTGCGGTCGATTTTTATATATTTTGAACTGATCTCAAAAATAGAATTCGAGTTGGCGCGGTTTGTGGTGAGTCAGAATACTTTTGTTGATGTTTAAATAACAATTTCTCATCATCGATGGTCATTGTCGGGTCGTCAGGGGAGTGCTGTCAAGTTTTATATATTTTGAGGTGATCTCAAAAGTAGGATTCGAGTTGGCGCTGTTCGTGGTGAGTCAGAATACATTCGTTTTTGTCTAAATAACAACTTCACATCATCGAGGGTCATTGTTGGGTCGTCAGGGGAGTGCGTTCGATTATTTTATATTTTGAAGTGATCTCAAAAATAGGATACGCGTTGGCACGCTTCGTGGTGAAAAAAAATAAATTCGTTTATGTCCAAATAACAACTTCCCATCATCGATAGTCATTGTCGGGTCGTCAGAGGAGTGCGGTCGATTTTTATATATTTTGAAGTGATCTCAAAATTAGGATTCGAGTTGGCGCGGTTCGTTGTGAGTCAGAATACATTCGTTTTTGTCTAAATAACAACTTCACATCATCGAGGGTTATTGTTGGGTCGTCAGGGGAGTGAGGTGATTTTTATATATTTTGAAGTGATCTCAAAAATAGGATTCGAGTTGGCGCGGTTCGTGGTAAGTCAGAATACATTCGTTCTTGTCCAAATAACAACTTTTTATGATCGAGGGTCATTGTGGGGTCGTCAGGGGAGAGTGCAGTCGATTTTTATATATTTTGAAGTGATCTCAAAAATAGGATTCGAGTTGGCGCGGTTCGTGGTGAGTCAAAATATATTTGTTTTGTTATAAATAACAACTTCTCATCATCGATAGTCATTGTCGGGTCGTCAGAGGAGTGCGGTCGGATTTTAAATATATTGAAGTGATCTCAAAAATAGGATTAGAGTTGGCGCGGTCTATGGTGAGTCAGAATACATTCGTTCTTGTCCAAATAACAACTTCACATCATCAAGGGTCATTGTTGGGTCGTCAGGGGAGTGCGGTCGATTTTTATATATTTTGAAGTGATCTCAAAAATAGGATTCGAGTTGGCGCGGTTCGTGGTGAGTCAAAACATATTCGTTTTTGTATAAATAACAACTTCTTATCATCGATAGTCATTGTCGGGTCGTCAGAGGAGTGCGGTCGGATTTTAAATATATTGAAGTGATCTCAAAAATAGGATTCGAGTTGGCGCGGTCTATGGTGAGTCACAATACATTCGTTTTCGTCTAAATAACAACTTCCCATCATCGATAGTCATTGTCGGGTCGTCAGGGGAGTGCGGTCGATTTTTATATATTTTGAAGTGATCTCAAAAATAGGATTCGAGTTGGCGCGGTTCGTGGTGAGTCAAAACATATTCGTTTTTGTATAAATAACAACTTCTCATCATCGATAGTCATTGTCGGGTCGTCAGAGGAGTGCGGTCGGATTTTAAATATATTGAAGTGATCTCAAAAATAGGATTCGAGTTGGCGCGGTCTATGGTGAGTCAGAATACATTCGTTTTTGTCTAAATAACAACTTCCCATCATCGATAGTCATTGTCGGGTCGTCAGGGGAGTGCGGTCGATTTTTATATATTTTGAACTGATCTCAAAAATAGAATTCGAGTTGGCGCTGTTTGTGGTGAGTCAGAATACTTTTGTTGATGTTTAAATAACAATTTCTCATCATCGATGGTCATTGTCGGGTCGTCAGGGGAGTGCTGTCAAGTTTTATATATTTTGAGGTGATCTCAAAAGTAGGATTCGAGTTGGCGCTGTTCGTGGTGAGTCAGAATACATTCGTTTTTGTCTGAATAACAACTTCACATCATCGAGGGTCATTGTTGGGTCGTCAGGGGAGTGCGGTCGATTTTTATATATTTTGAAGTGATCTCAAAAATAGGATTCGAGTTGGCGCGGTTCGTGGTGAGTCAGAATACATTCGTTCTTGTCCAAATGACAACTTCTCATCATCGATAGTCATTGTCGGGTCGTCAGGGGAGTGCAGTCGATTTTTATATATTCTGAAGTGATCTCAAAAATAGGATTCGAGTTGGCGCGGTTCGTGGTGAGTCAAAATAAATTCATTTTCATCTAAATAACAACTTCTCATCATCGATAGTCATTGTCGGGTCGTCAGGGGAGTGCGGTCGATATTTATATAATTTGAAGTGATCTCAAAAATAGGATGCGAGTTGGCACGCTTCGTGGTGAAAAAAAATACATTCGGTCAAGTACAAATAACAACTTCCCATCATCGATAGACATTGTCGGGTCGTCAGGGGAGTGCGGTCGATTTTTATATATTTTGAAGTGATCTCAAAAATAGGATTCGAGTTGGCGCGGTTCATGGTGAGTTAGAATACATTCGTTTTCGTCTAAATAACAACTTCACATCATCGAGGGTCATTGTTGGGTCGTCAGGGGAGTGCGGTCGATTTTTAGATATTTTGAAGTGATGTCAAAAATAGGATTCGAGTTGGCGCGCTTCGTGGTGAGTCAGAATACATTCGTTCTTGTACAAATGACAACTTCTCATCATCGATAGTCATTGTCGGGTCGTCAGGGGAGTGCGGTCGATATTTATATAATTTGAAGTGATCTCAAAAATGGGATGCGAGTTGGCACGCTTCGTGGTGAAAAAAAATACATTCGTTCATGTATAAATAACAACTTTCCATCATCGATAGTCATTGTCGGGTCGTCAGGGGAGTGCGGTCGATTTTTATATAATTTGAAGTGATCTCAAAAATAGGATTCGAGTTGGTGCGGTTCGTGGTGAGGCAAAATATATTCGTTTTTATCTATATAACAACTTCTCATCATCGATAGTCATTGTCGGGTCGTCAGGGGAGTGCGGTCGATTTTTATATATTTTGAAGTGATCTCAAAAATAGGATTCGAGTTGGCGCGGTTCGTGGTGAGTCAGAATACATTCGTTCTTGTCCAAATAACAACTTTTTATGATCGAGGGTCATTGTGGGGTCGTCAGGGGAGTGCAGTCGATTTTTATATATTTTGAAGTGATCTCAAAAATGGGATTCGAGTTGGAGCGGTTCGTGGTGAGTCAAAACATATTCGTTTTTGTATAAATAACAACTTCTCATCATCGATAGTCATTGTCGGGTCGTCAGAGGAGTGCGGTCGGATTTTAAATATATTGAAGTGATCTCAAAAATAGGATTCGAGTTGGCGCGGTCTATGGTGAGTCAGAATACATTCGTTCTTGTCCAAGTAACAACTTCCCATCATCGATAGTCATTGTCGGGTCGTCAGGGGAGTGCGGTCGATTATTTTATATTTTGAAGTGATCTCAAAAATAGGATACGCGTTGGTACGCTTCGTGGTGAAAAAAAATGAATTCTTTTATGTCTAAATAACAACTTCCCATCATCGATAGTCATTGTCGGGTCGTCAGAGGAGTGCGGTCGATTTTTATATATTTTGAAGTGATCTCAAAATTGGGATTCGAGTTGGCGCGGTTCGTTGTGAGTCAGAATACATTCGTTTTTGTCCAAATGAGAACTTCTGAACATCGATAGTCATTGTCGGGTCGTCAGGGGAGTGCGGTCGATTTTTATATATTTTGAAGTGATCTCAAAAATAGGATTCGAGTTGGCGCGGTTCGTGGTGAGTCAAAATATATTCGTTTTTGTATCAATAACAACTTCTCATCATCGATAGTCATTGTCGGGTCGTCAGAGGAGTGCGGTCGGATTTTAAATATATTGAAGTGATCTCAAAAATCGGATTCGAGTTGGCGCGGTCTACGGTGAGTCAGAATTCATTCGTTCTTGTCCAAATAACAACTTTTTATGATCGAGGGTCATTGTGGGGTCGTCAGGGGAGAGTGCAGTCGATTTTTATATATTTTGAAGTGATCTCAAAAATAGGATTCGAGTTGGCGCGGTTCGTGGTGAGTCAAAATATATTTGTTTTTGTATAAATAACAACTTCTCATCATCGATAGTCATTGTCGGGTCGTCAGGGGAGTGCGGTCGATTTTTATATATTTTGAAGTGATCTCAAAAATAGGATTCGAGTTGGCGCGGTTCGTGGTGAGTCAAAATATATTCGTTTTCATCTAAATAACAACTTCTCATCATCGATAGTCATTGTCGGGTCGTCAGGGGAGTGCAGTCGATTTTTATATATTTTGAAGTGATCTCAAAAATAGGATTCGAGTTGGCGCGGTTCGTGGTGAGTCAGAATACATTCGTTCTTGTCCAAATAACAACTTTTTATGATCGAGGGTCATTGTGGGGTCGTCAGGGGAGTGCAGTCGATTTTTATATATTTTGAAGTGATCTCAAAAATAGGATTCGAGTTGGCGCGGTTCGTGGTGAGTCAAAACATATTCGTTTTTGTATAAATAACAACTTCTCATCATCGATAGTCATTGTCGGGTCGTCAGAGGAGTGCGGTCGGATTTTAAATATATTGAAGTGATCTCAAAAATAGGATTCGAGTTGGCGCGGTCTATGGTGAGTCAGAATACATTCGTTTTTGTCTGAATAACAACTTCACATCATCGAGGGTCATTGTTGGGTCGTCAGGGGAGTGCGGTCGATTTTTATATATTTTGAAGTGATCTCAAAAATAGGATTCGATTTGGCGCGGTTCGTGGTGAGTCAGAATACATTCGTTCTTGTCCAAATGACAACTTCTCATCATCGATAGTCATTGTCGGGTCGTCAGGGGAGTGCGGTCGATTTTTATATATTTTGAAGTGATCTCAAAAATAGGATTCGAGTTGGCGCGGTTCGTGGTGAGTCAAAATAAATTCATTTTCATCTAAATAACAACTTCTCATCATCGATAGTCATTGTCGGGTCGTCAGGGGAGTGCAGTCGATTTTTATATATTCTGAAGTGATCTCAAAAATAGGATTCGAGTTGGCGCGGTTCGTGGTGAGTCAAAATAAATTCATTTTCATCTAAATAACAACTTCTCATCATCGATAGTCATTGTCGGGTCGTCAGGGGAGTGCGGTCGATATTTATATAATTTGAAGTGATCTCAAAAATAGGATGCGAGTTGGCACGCTTCGTGGTGAAAAAACATACATTCGGTCAAGTACAAATAACAACTTCCCATCATCGATAGACATTGTCGGGTCGTCAGGGGAGTGCGGTCGATTTTTATATATTTTGAAGTGATCTCAAAAATAGGATTCGAGTTGGCGCGGTTCATGGTGAGTTAGAATACATTCGTTTTCGTCTAAATAACAACTTCACATCATCGAGGGTCATTGTTGGGTCGTCAGGGGAGTGCGGTCGATTTTTAGATATTTTGAAGTGATGTCAAAAATAGGATTCGAATTGGCGCGCTTCGTGGTGAGTCAGAATACATTCGTTCTTGTACAAATGACAACTTCTCATCATCGATAGTCATTGTCGGGTCGTCAGGGGAGTGCGGTCGATATTTATATAATTTGAAGTGATCTCAAAAATAGGATGCGAGTTGGCACGCTTCGTGGTGAAAAAAAATACATTCGTTCATGTATAAATAACAACTTTCCATCATCGATAGTCATTGTCGGGTCGTCAGGGGAGTGCGGTCGATTTTTATATATTTTGAAGTGATCTCAAGAATAGGATTCGAGTTGGCGCGGTTCATGGTGAGTCAGAATACATTCGTTTTCGTCTAAATAACAACTTCACATCATCGAATGGAATTGTTGGGTAGTCAGGGGAGTGCGGTCGATTTTTATATAATTTGAAGTGATCTCAAAAATAGGATTCGAGTTGGTGCGGTTCGTGGTGAGGCAAAATATATTCGTTTTCATCTATATAACAACTTCTCATCATCGATAGTCATTGTCGGGTCGTCAGGGGAGTGCGGTCGATTTTTATATATTTTGAAGTGATCTCAAAAATATGATTCGAGTTGGCGCGGTTCGTGGTGAGTCAGAATACATTCGTTCTTGTCCAAATAACAACTTTTTATGATCGAGGGTCATTGTGGGGTCGTCAGGGGAGTGCAGTCGATTTTTATATATTTTGAAGTGATCTCAAAAATAGGATTCGAGTTGGAGCGGTTCGTGGTGAGTCAAAACATATTCGTTTTTGTATAAATAACAACTTCTCATCATCGATAGTCATTGTCGGGTCGTCAGAGGAGTGCGGTCGGATTTTAAATATATTGAAGTTATCTCAAAAATAGGATTCGAGTTGGCGCGGTCTATGGTGAGTCAGAATACATTCGTTCTTGTCCAAGTAACAACTTCCCATCATCAATAGTCATTGTCGGGTCGTCAGGGGAGTGCGGTCGATTATTTTATATTTTGAAGTGATCTCAAAAATAGGATACGCGTTGGCACGCTTCGTGGTGAAAAAAAAATGAATTCTTTTATGTCTAAATGACAACTTCCCATCATCGATAGTCATTGTCGGGTCGTCAGAGGAGTGCGGTCGATTTTTATATATTTTGAAGTGATCTCAAAATTGGGATTCGAGTTGGCGCGGTTCGTTGTGAGTCAGAATACATTCGTTTTTGTCTAAATAACAACTTCACATCATCGAGGGTTATTGTTGGGTCGTCAGGGGAGTGAGGTGATTTTTATATATTTTGAAGTAATCTCAAAAATAGGATTCGAGTTGGCGCGCTTCGTGGTGAGTCAGAATACATTTGTTCTTGTCCAAATGACAACTTCTGAACATCGATAGTCATTGTCGGGTCGTCAGGGGAGTGCGGTCGATTTTTATATATTTTGAAGTGATCTCAAAAATAGGATTCGAGTTGGCGCGGTTCGTGGTGAGTCAAAATATATTCGTTTTTGTATAAATAACAACTTCTCATCATCGATAGTCATTGTCGGGTCGTCAGAGGAGTGCGGTCGATTTTTATATATTTTGAAGTGATCTCAAAAATAGGATTCGAATTGGCGCGGTTCGTGGTGAGTCAGAATACATTCGTTCTTGTCCAAATGACAACTTCTCTTCATCGATAGTCATTGTCGGGTCGTCAGGAGAGTGCGGTCGATTTTTATATATTTTGAAGTGATCTCAAAAATAGGATTCGAATTGGCGCGGTTCGTGGTGAGTCAGAATACATTCGTTTTTGTCTGAATAACAACTTCACATCATCGAGGGTCATTGTTGGGTCGTCAGGGGAGTGCGGTCGATTTTTATATATTTTGAAGTGATCTCAAAAATAGGATTCGAGTTGGCGCGGTTCGTGGTGAGTCAGAATACATTCGTTCTTGTCCAAATGACAACTTCTCATCATCGATAGTCATTGTCGGGTCGTCAGGAGAGTGCGGTCGATTTTTATATATTTTGAAGTGATCTCAAAAATAGGATTCGAGTTGGCGCGGTTCGTGGTGAGTCAAAATAAATTCATTTTCATCTAAATAACAACTTCTCATCATCGATAGTCATTGTCGGGTCGTCAGGGGAGTGCGGTCGATATTTATATAATTTGAAGTGATCTCAAAAATAGGATGCGAGTTGGCACGCTTCGTGGTGAAAAAAAATACATTCGGTCAAGTACAAATAACAACTTCCCATCATCGATAGACATTGTCGGGTCGTCAGGGGAGTGCGGTCGATTTTTATATATTTTGAAGTGATCTCAAAAATAGGATTCGAGTTGGCGCGGTTCATGGTGAGTTAGAATACATTCGTTTTCGTCTAAATAACAACTCCACATCATCGAGGGTCATTGTTGGGTCGTCAGGGGAGTGCGGTCGATTTTTAGATATTTTGAAGTGATGTCAAAAATAGGATTCGAGTTGGCGCGCTTCGTGGTGAGTCAGAATACATTCGTTCTTGTACAAATGACAACTTCTCATCATCGATAGTCATTGTCGGGTCGTCAGGGGAGTGCGGTCGATATTTATATAATTTGAAGTGATCTCAAAAATAGGATGCGAGTTGGCACGCTTCGTGGTGAAAAAAAATACATTCGTTCATGTATAAATAACAACTTTCCATCATCGATAGTCATTGTCGGGTCGTCAGGGGAGTGCGGTCGATTTTTATATATTTTGAAGTGATCTCAAAAATAGGATTCGAGTTGGCGCGGTTCATGGTGAGTCAGAATACATTCGTTTTCGTCTAAATAACAACTTCACATCATCGAATGGAATTGTTGGGTAGTCAGGGGAGTGCGGTCGATTTTTATATAATTTGAAGTGATCTCAAAAATTGGATTCGAGTTGGTGCGGTTCGTGGTGAGGCAAAATATATTCGTTTTTATCTATATAACAACTTCTCATCATCGATAGTCATTGTCGGGTCGTCAGGGGAGTGCGGTCGATTTTTATATATTTTGAAGTGATCTCAAAAATAGGATTCGAGTTGGCGCGGTTCGTGGTGAGTCAGAATACATTCGTTCTTGTCCAAATAACAACTTTTTATGATCGAGGGTCATTGTGGGGTCGTCAGGGGAGTGCAGTCGATTTTTATATATTTTGAAGTGATCTCAAAAATAGGATTCGAGTTGGCGCGGTTCGTGGTGAGTCAAAATATATTCGTTTTCATCTAAATAACAACTTCTCATCATCGATAGTCATTGTCGGGTCGTCAGGGGAGTGCAGTCGATTTTTATATATTTTGAAGTGATCTCAAAAATAGGATTCGAGTTGGCGCGGTTCGTGGTGAGTCAGAATACATTCGTTCTTGTCCAAATATCAACTTTTTATGATCGAGGGTCATTGTGGGGTCGTCAGGGGAGTGCAGTCGATTTTTATATATTTTGAAGTGATCTCAAAAATAGGATTCGGGTTGGCGCGGTTCGTGGTGAGTCAAAACATATTCGTTTTTGTATAAATAACAACTTCTCATCATCGATAGTCATTGTCGGGTCGTCAGAGGAGTGCGGTCGGATTTTAAATATATTGAAGTGATCTCAAAAATAGGATTCGAGTTGGCGCGGTCTATGGTGAGTCAGAATACATTCGTTTTTGTCTGAATAACAACTTCACATCATCGAGGGTCATTGTTGGGTCGTCAGGGGAGTGCGGTCGATTTTTATATATTTTGAAGTGATCTCAAAAATAGGATTCGAGTTGGCGCGGTTCGTGGTGAGTCAGAATACATTCGTTCTTGTCCAAATGACAACTTCTCATCATCGATAGTCATTGTCGGGTCGTCAGGGGAGTGCGGTCGATTTTTATATATTTTGAAGTGATCTCAAAAATAGGATTCGAGTTGGCGCGGTTCGTGGTGAGTCAAAATAAATTCATTTTCATCTAAATAACAACTACTCATCATCGATAGTCATTGTCTGGTCGTCAGGGGAGTGCAGTCGATTTTTATATATTCTGAAGTGATCTCAAAAATAGGATTCGAGTTGGCGCGGTTCGTGGTGAGTCAAAATAAATTCATTTTCATCTAAATAACAACTTCTCATCATCGATAGTCATTGTCGGGTCGTCAGGGGAGTGCGGTCGATATTTATATAATTTGAAGTGATCTCAAAAATAGGATGCGAGTTGGCACGCTTCGTGGTGAAAAAAATACATTCGGTCAAGTACAAATAACAACTTCCCATCATCGATAGACATTGTCGGGTCGTCAGGGGAGTGCGGTCGATTTTTATATATTTTGAAGTGATCTCAAAAATAGGATTCGAGTTGGCGCGGTTCATGGTGAGTTAGAATACATTCGTTTTCGTCTAAATAACAACTTCACATCATCGAGGGTCATTGTTGGGTCGTCAGGGGAGTGCGGTCGATTTTTAGATATTTTGAGGTGATGTCAAAAATAGGATTCGAATTGGCGCGCTCCGTGGTGAGTCAGAATACATTCGTTCTTGTACAAATGACAACTTCTCATCATCGATAGTCATTGTCGGGTCGTCAGGGGAGTGCGGTCGATATTTATACAATTTGAAGTGATCTCAAAAATAGGATGCGAGTTGGCACGCTTCGTGGTGAAAAAAAATACATTCGTTCATGTATAAATAACAACTTTCCATCATCGATAGTCATTGTCGGGTCGTCAGGGGAGTGCGGTCGATTTTTATATATATTGAAGTGATCTCAAAAATAGGATTCGAGTTGACGCGGTTCATGGTGAGTCAGAATACATTCGTTTTCGTCTAAATAACAACTTCACATCATCGAATGGAATTGTTGGGTAGTCAGGGGAGTGCGGTCGATTTTTATATAATTTGAAGTGATCTCAAAAATAGGATTCGAGTTGGTGCGGTTCGTGGTGAGGCAAAATATATTCGTTTTCATCTATATAACAACTTCTCATCATCGATAGTCATTGTCGGGTCGTCAGGGGAGTGCGGTCGATTTTTATATATTTTGAAGTGATCTCAAAAATATGATTCGAGTTGGCGCGGTTCGTGGTGAGTCAGAATACATTCGTTCTTGTCCAAATAACAACTTTTTATGATCGAGGGTCATTGTGGGGTCGTCAGGGGAGTGCAGTCGATTTTTATATATTTTGAAGTGATCTCAAAAATAGGATTCGAGTTGATGCGGTTCGTGGTGAGGCAAAATATATTCGTTTTCATCTATATAACAACTTCTCATCATCGATAGTCATTGTCGGGTCGTCAGGGGAGTGCGGTCGATTTTTATATATTTTGAAGTGATCTCAAAAATATGATTCGAGTTGGCGCGGTTCGTGGTGAGTCAGAATACATTCGTTCTTGTCTAAATAACAACTTCCCATCATCGATAGTCATTGTCGGGTCGTCAGAGGAGTGCGGTCAATTTTTATATATTTTGAAGTGATCTCAAAATTGGGATTCGAGTTGGCGCGGTTCGTTGTGAGTCAGAATACATTCGTTTTTGTCTAAATAACAACTTCACATCATCGAGGGTTATTGTTGGGTCGTCAGGGGAGTGAGGTGATTTTTATATATTTTGAAGTGATCTCAAAAATAGGATTCGAGTTGGCGCGTTTCGTGGTGAGTCAGAATACATTTGTTCTTGTCCAAATGACAACTTCTGAACATCGATAGTCATTGTCGGGTCGTCAGGGGAGTGCGGTCGATTTTTATATATTTTGAAGTGATCTCAAAAATAGGATTCGAGTTGGCGCGGTTCGTGGTGAGTCGAAATATATTCGTTTTTGTATAAATAACAACTTCTCATCATCGATAGTCATTGTCGGGTCGTCAGAGGAGTTCGGTCGGATTTTAAATATATTGAAGTGATCTCAAAAATCGGATTCGAGTTGGCGCGGTCTACGGTGAGTCAGAATTCATTCGTTCTTGTCCAAATAACAACTTTTTATGATCGAGGGTCATTGTGGGGTCGTCAGGGGAGAGTGCAGTCGATTTTTATATATTTTGAAGTGATCTCAAAAATAGGATTCGAGTTGGCGCGGTTCGTGGTGAGTCAAAATATATTTGTTTTTGTATAAATAACAACTTCTCATCATCGATAGTCATTGTCGGGTCGTCAGGGGAGTGCGGTCGATGTTTATATATTTTGAAGTGATCTCAAAAATAGGATTCGAGTTGGCGCGGTTCGTGGTGAGTCAAAATATATTCGTTTTCATCTAAATAACAACTTCTCATCATCGATAGTCATTGTCGGGTCGTCAGGGGAGTGCGGTCGATTTTTATATTTTTTGAAGTGATCTCAAAAATAGGATTCGAGTTGGCGCGGTTCATGGTGAGTTAGAATACATTCGTTTTCGTCTAAATAACAACTTCACATCATCGAGGGTCATTGTTGGGTCGTCAGGGGAGTGCGGTCGATTTTTAGATATTTTGAAGTGATGTCAAAAATAGGATTCGAGTTGGCGCGCTTCGTGGTGAGTCAGAATACATTCGTTCTTGTACAAATGACAACTTCTCATCATCGATAGTCATTGTCGGGTCGTCAGGGGAGTGCGGTCGATATTTATATAATTTGAAGTGATCTCAAAAATAGGATGCGAGTTGGCACGCTTCGTGGTGAAAAAAAATACATTCGTTCATGTATAAATAACAACTTTCCATCATCGATAGTCATTGTCGGGTCGTCAGGGGAGTGCGGTCGATTTTTATATATTTTGAAGTGATCTCAAAAATAAGATTCGAGTTGGCGCGGTTCATGGTGAGTCAGAATACATTCGTTTTCGTCTAAATAACAACTTCACATCATCGAATGGAATTGTTGGGTAGTCAGGGGAGTGCGGTCGATTTTTATATAATTTGAAGTGATCTCAAAAATAGGATTCGAGTTGGTGCGGTTCGTGGTGAGGCAAAATATATTCGTTTTTATCTATATAACAACTTCTCATCATCGATAGTCATTGTCGGGTCGTCAGGGGAGTGCGGTCGATTTTTATATATTTTGAAGTGATCTCAAAAATAGGATTCGAGTTGGCGCGGTTCGTGGTGAGTCAGAATAGATTCGTTCTTGTCCAAATAACAATTTTTTATGATCGAGGGTCATTGTGGGGTCGTCAGGGGAGTGCAGTCGATTTTTATATATTTTGAAGTGATCTCAAAAATAGGATTCGAGTTGGAGCGGTTCGTGGTGAGTCAAAACATATTCGTTTTTGTATAAATAACAACTTCTCATCATCGATAGTCATTGTCGGGTCGTCAGAGGAGTGCGGTCGGATTTTAAATATATTGAAGTGATCTCAAAAATAGGATTCGAGTTGGCGCGGTCTATGGTGAGTCAGAATACATTCGTTCTTGTCCAAGTAACAACTTCCCATCATCGATAGTCATTGTCGGGTCGTCAGGGGAGTGCGGTCGATTATTTTATATTTTGAAGTGATCTCAAAAATAGGACACGCGTTGGCACGCTTCGTGGTGAAAAAAAATGAATTCTTTTATGTCTAAATAACAACTTCCCATCATCGATAGTCATTGTCGGGTCGTCAGAGGAGTGCGGTCGATTTTTATATACTTTGAAGTGATCTCAAAATTGGGATTCGAGTTGGCGCGGTTCGTTGTGAGTCAGAATACATTCGTTTTTGTCTGAATAACAACTTCACATCATCGAGGGTTATTGTTGGGTCGTCAGGGGAGTGCGGTCGATTTTTATATATTTTGAAGTGATCTCAAAAATAGGATTCGAGTTGGCGCGGTTCGTGGTGAGTCAGAATACATTCGTTCTTGTCCAAATGACGACTTCTGAACATCGATAGTCATTGTCGGGTCGTCAGGGG
This sequence comes from Chrysolina americana, assembly GCA_958502065.1. NCBI lineage: Eukaryota > Metazoa > Arthropoda > Insecta > Coleoptera > Chrysomelidae > Chrysolina > Chrysolina americana. Next base: position 4,641,000 of record OY293416.1, on the reverse strand, counting down.
AGTGCGGTCGATTTTTATATATTTTGAAGTGATCTCAAAAATAGGATTCGAGTTGGCGCGGTTCGTGGTGAGTCAGAATTCATTCGTTCTTGTCCAAATAACAACTTTTTATGATCGAGGGTCATTGTGGGGTCCTCAGGGGAGAGTGCAGTCGATTTTTATATATTTTGAAGTGATCTCAAAAATAGGATTCGAGTTGGCGCGGTTCGTGGTGAGTCAAAATATATTTGTTTTTGTATAAATAACAACTTCTCATCATCGATAGTCATTGTCGGGTCGTCAGGGGAGTGCGGTCGATTTTTATATATTTTGAAGTGATCTCAAAAATAGGATTCGAGTTGGCGCGGTTCGTGGTGAGTCAAAATATATTCGTTTTCATCTAAATAACAACTTCTCATCATCGATAGTCATTGTCGGGTCGTCAGGGGAGTGCGGTCGATTTTTATATATTTTGAAGTGATCTCAAAAATAGGATTCGAGTTGGCGCGGTTCGTGGTGAGTCAGAATACATTCGTTCTTGTCCAAATAACAACTTTTTATGATCGAGGGTCATTGTGGGGTCGTCAGGGGAGTGCAGTCGATTTTTATATATTTTGAAGTGATCTCAAAAATAGGATTCGAGTTGGCGCGGTTCGTGGTGAGTCAAAACATATTCGTTTTTGTATAAATAACAACTTCTCATCATCGATAGTCATTGTCGGGTCGTCAGAGGAGTGCGGTCGGATTTTAAATATATTGAAGTGATCTCAAAAATAGGATTCGAGTTGGCGCGGTCTATGGTGAGTCAGAATACATTCGTTCTTGTCCAAGTAACAACTTCCCATCATCGATAGTCATTGTCGGGTCGTCAGGGGAGTGCGGTCGATTATTTAAATTTTGAAGTGATCTCAAAAATAGGATGCGCGTTGGCACGCTTCGTGGTGAAAAAAATGAATTCGTTTATGTCCAAATAACAACTTCCCATCATCGATAGTCATTGTCGGGTCGTCAGGGGAGTGCTGTCGAGTTTTATATATTTTGAGGTGATCTCAAAAGTAGGATTCGAGTTGGCGCGGTTCGTGGTGAGTCAGAATACATTCGTTTTTGTCTAAATAACAACTTCACATCATCGAGGGTCATTGTTGGGTCGTCAGTGGAGTGCGGTCGATTTTTAGATATTTTGAAGTGATCTCAAAAATAGGATTCGAGTTGGCACGCTTCGTGGTGAGTCAGAATACATTCGTTCTTGTCCAAATGACAACTTCTCATCATCGATAGTCATTGTCGGGTCGTCAGGGGAGTGCGGTCGGTTTTTAAATATATTGAACTGATCTCAAAAATAGAATTCGAGTTGGCGCGGTTTGTGGTGAGTCGGAATACTTTTGTTGATGTTTAAATAACAATTTCTCATCATCGATGGTCATTGTCGGGTCGTCAGGGGAGTGCTGTCAAGTTTTATATATTTTGAGGTGATCTCAAAAGTAGGATTCGAGTTGGCGCGCTTCGTGGTGAAAAAAAATACATTCGTTCATGTACAAATAACAACTTCACATCATCGAGGGTCATTGTTGGGTCGTCAGTGGAGTGCGGTCGATTTTTAGATATTTTGATGTGATCTCAAAAATAGGATTCGAGTTGACACGCTTCGTGGTGAGTCAGAATACATTCGTTCTTGTCCAAATGACAACTTCTCATCATCGATAGTCATTGTCGGGTCGTCAGGGGAGTGCGGTCGGTTTTTAAATATATTGAACTGATCTCAAAAATAGAATTCGAGTTGGCGCGGTTTGTGGTGAATCAGAATACTTTTGTTGATGTTTAAATAACAATTTCTCATCATCGATGGTCATTGTCGGGTCGTCAGGGGAGTGCTGTCAAGTTTTATATATTTTGAGGTGATCTCAAAAGTAGGATTCGAGTTGGCGCTGTTCGTGGTGAGTCAGAATACATTCGTTTTTGTCTAAATAACAACTTCACATCATCGAGGGTCATTGTTGGGTCGTCAGGGGAGTGCGGTAGATTTTTAGATATTTTGAAGTGATCTCAAAAATAGGATTCGAGTTGGCGCGCTTCGTGGTGAGTCAGAATACATTTGTTTTTATCTAAATAACAACTTCTCATCATCGATAGTCATTGTCGGGTCGTCAGGGGAGTGCGGTCGATTTTCATATATTTTGAAGTGATCTCAAAAATAGGATTCGAATTGGCGCGGTTCTTGGTGAGTCAGAATACATTCGTTTTTGTCTAAATAACAACTTCACATCATCGAGGGTCATTGTTGGGTCGTCAGGGGAGTGCGGTCGATTTTTATATATTTTGAAGTGATCTCAAAAATAGGATTCGAGTTGGCGCGGTTCGTGGTGAGTCAAAATAAATTCATTTTCATCTAATTAACAACTTCTCAACATCGATAGTCATTGTCGGGTCGTCAGGGGAGTGCAGTCGATTTTTATATATTCTGAAGTGATCTCAAAAATAGGATTCGAGTTGGCGCGGTTCGTGGTGAGTCAGAATACATTCGTTCTTGTCCAAATGACAACTTCTCATCATCGATAGTCATTGTCGGGTCGCCAGGAGAGTGCGGTCGATTTTTATATATTTTGAAGTGATCTCAAAAATAGGATTCGAATTGGCGCGGTTCGTGGTGAGTCAGAATACATTCGTTTTTGTCTAAATAACAACTTCACATCATCGAGGGTCATTGTTGGGTCGTCAGGGGAGTGCGGTCGATTTTTATATATTTTGAAGTGATCTCAAAAATAGGATTCGAGTTGGCGCGGTTCGTGGTGAGTCAAAATATATTCGTTTTTGTCTAAATAACAACTCCACATCATCGAGGGTCATTGTTGGGTCGTCAGGGGAGTGCGGTCGATTTTTAGATATTTTGAAGTGATCTCAAAAATAGGATTCGAGTTGGCGCGCTTCGTGGTGAAAAAAAATACATTCGTTCATGTACAAATAACAACTTCACATCATCGAGGGTCATTGTTGGGTCGTCAGTGGAGTGCGGTCGATTTTTAGATATTTTGAAGTGATCTCAAAAATAGGATTCGAGTTGACACGCTTCGTGGTGAGTCAGAATACATTCGTTCTTGTCCAAATGACAACTTCTCATCATCGATAGTCATTGTCGGGTCGTCAGGGGAGTGCGGTCGGTTTTTAAATATATTGAACTGATCTCAAAAACAGAATTCGAGTTGGCGCGGTTTGTAATGAGTCAGAATACTTTTGTTGATGTTTAAATAACAATTTCTCATCATCGATGGTCATTGTCGGGTCGTCAGGGGAGTGCTGTCAAGTTTTATATATTTTGAGGTGATCTCAAAAGTAGGATTCGAGTTGGCGCTGTTCGTGGTGAGTCAGAATACATTCGTTTTTGTCTAAATAACAACTTCACATCATCGAGGGTCATTGTTGGGTCGTCAGGGGAGTGCGGTCGATTTTTAGATATTTTGAAGTGATCTCAAAAATAGGATTCGAGTTGGCGCGCTTCGTGGTGAGTCAGAATACATTTGTTCTTATCTAAATAACAACTTCTCATCATCGAGAGTCATTGTCGGGTCGTCAGGGGAGTGTGGTCGATTTTCATATATTTTGAAGTGATCTCAAAAATAGGATTCGAATTGGCGCGGTTCGTGGTGAGTCAGAATACATTCGTTTTTGTCTAAATAACAACTTCACATCATCGAGGGTCATTGTTGGGTCGTCAGGGGAGTGCGGTCGATTTTTATATATTTTGAAGTGATCTCAAAAATAGGATTCAAGTTGGCGCGGTTCGTGGTGAGTCAGAATACATTCGTTCTTGTCCAAATGACAACTTCTCATCATCGATAGTCATTGTCAGGTCGCCAGGAGAGTGCGGTCGATTTTTATATATTTTGAAGTGATCTCAAAAATAGGATTCGAATTGGCGCGGTTCGTGGTGAGTCAGAATACATTCGTTTTTGTCTAAATAACAACTTCACATCATCGAGGGTCATTGTTGGGTCGTCAGGGGAGTGCGGTCGATTTTTATATATTTTGAAGTGATCTCAAAAATAGGATTCGAGTTGGCGCGGTTCGTGGTGAGTCAAAATATATTCGTTTTTGTCTAAATAACAACTTCACATCATCGAGGGTCATTGTTGGGTCGTCAGGGCAGTGCGGTCGATTTTTATATATTTTGAAGTGATCTCAAAAATAGGATTCGAGTTGGCGCGGTTCGTGGTAAGTCAGAATACATTCGTTCTTGTCCAAATAACAACTTTTTATGATCGAGGGTCATTGTGGGGTCGTCAGGGGAGTGCAGTCGATTTTTATATATTTTGAAGTGATCTCAAAAATAGGATTCGAGTTGGCGCGGTTCGTGGTAAGTCAGAATACATTCGTTCTTGTCCAAATAACAACTTTTTATGATCGAGGGTCATTGTGGGGTCGTCAGGGGAGTGCAGTCGATTTTTATATATTTTGAAGTGATCTCAAAAATAGGATTCGAGTTGGCGCGGTTCGTGGTGAGTCAAAACATATTCGTTTTTGTATAAATAACAACTTCTCATCATCGATAGTCATTGTCGGGTCGTCAGAGGAGTGCGGTCGGATTTTAAATATATTGAAGTGATCTCAAAAATAGGATTCGAGTTGGCGCGGTCTATGGTGAGTCAGAATACATTCGTTCTTGTCCAAGTAACAACTTCCCATCATCGATAGTCATTGTCGAGTCGTCAGGGGAGTGCGGTCGATTATTTAAATTTTGAAGTGATCTCAAAAATAGGATGCGCGTTGGCACGCTTCGTGGTGAAAAAAATGAATTCGTTTATGTCCAAATAACAACTTCCCATCATCGATAGTCATTGTCGGGTCGTCAGGGGAGTGCTGTCGAGTTTTATATATTTTGAGGTGATCTCAAAAGTAGGATTCGAGTTGGCGCGGTTCGTGGTGAGTCAGAATACATTCGTTTTTGTCTAAATAACAACTTCACATCATCGAGGGTCATTGTTGGGTCGTCAGTGGAGTGCGGTCGATTTTTAGATATTTTGAAGTGATCTCAAAAATAGGATTCGAGTTGACACGCTTCGTGGTGAGTCAGAATACATTCGTTCTTGTCCAAATGACAACTTCTCATCATCGATAGTCATTGTCGGGTCGCCAGGAGAGTGCGGTCGATTTTTATATATTTTGAAGTGATCTCAAAAATAGGATTCGAATTGGCGCGGTTCGTGGTGAGTCAGAATACATTCGTTTTTGTCTAAATAACAACTTCACATCATCGAGGGTCATTGTTGGGTCGTCAGGGGAGTGCGGTCGATTTTTATATATTTTGAAGTGATCTCAAAAATAGGATTCGAGTTGGCGCGGTTCGTGGTGAGTCAAAATATATTCGTTTTTGTCTAAATAACAACTTCACATCATCGAGGGTCATTGTTGGGTCGTCAGGGCAGTGCGGTCGATTTTTATATATTTTGAAGTGATCTCAAAAATAGGATTCGAGTTGGCGCGGTTCGTGGTAAGTCAGAATACATTCGTTCTTGTCCAAATAACAACTTTTTATGATCGAGGGTCATTGTGGGGTCGTCAGGGGAGTGCAGTCGATTTTTATATATTTTGAAGTGATCTCAAAAATAGGATTCGAGTTGGCGCGGTTCGTGGTGAGTCAGAATACATTCGTTCTTGTCCAAATAACAACTTTTTATGATCGAGGGTCATTGTGGGGTCGTCAGGGGAGTGCAGTCGATTTTTATATATTTTGAAGTGATCTCAAAAATAGGATTCGAGTTGGCGCGGTTCGTGGTGAGTCAAAACATATTCGTTTTTGTATAAATAACAACTTCTCATCATCGATAGTCATTGTCGGGTCGTCAGAGGAGTGCGGTCGGATTTTAAATATATTGAAGTGATCTCAAAAATAGGATTCGAGTTGGCGCGGTCTATGGTGAGTCAGAATACATTCGTTCTTGTCCAAGTAACAACTTCCCATCATCGATAGTCATTGTCGGGTCGTCAGGGGAGTGCGGTCGATTATTTAAATTTTGAAGTGATCTCAAAAATAGGATGCGCGTTGGCACGCTTCGTGGTGAAAAAAATGAATTCGTTTATGTCCAAATAACAACTTCCCATCATCGATAGTCATTGTCGGGTCGTCAGGGGAGTGCTGTCGAGTTTTATATATTTTGAGGTGATCTCAAAGGTAGGATTCGAGTTGGCGCGGTTCGTGGTGAGTCAGAATACATTCGTTTTTGTCTAAATAACAACTTCACATCATCGAGGGTCATTGTTGGGTCGTCAGTGGAGTGCGGTCGATTTTTAGATATTTTGAAGTGATCTCAAAAATAGGATTCGAGTTGACACGCTTCGTGGTGAGTCAGAATACATTCGTTCTTGTCCAAATGACAACTTCTCATCATCGATAGTCATTGTCGGGTCGTCAGGGGAGTGCGGTCGGTTTTTAAATATATTGAACTGATCTCAAAAATAGAATTCGAGTTGGCGCGGTTTGTGGTGAGTCGGAATACTTTTCTTGATGTTTAAATAACAATTTCTCATCATCGATGGTCATTGTCGGGTCGTCAGGGGAGTGCTGTCAAGTTTTATATATTTTGAGGTGATCTCAAAAGTAGGATTCGAGTTGGCGCGTTTCGTGGTGAGTCAGAATACATTCGTTTTTGTCTAAATAACAACTTCACATCATCGAGGGTCATTGTTGGGTCGTCAGTGGAGTGCGGTCGATTTTTAGATATTTTGAAGTGATCTCAAAAATAGGATTCGAGTTGGCGCGGTTCGTGGTGAGTCAAAATATATTCGTTTTCATCTAAATAACAACTTCTCATCATCGATAGTCATTGTCGGGTCGTCAGGGGAGTGCGGTCGATTTTTATATATTTTGAAGTGATCTCAAAAATAGGATTCGAGTTGGCGCGGTTCGTGGTGAGTCAGAATACATTCGTTCTTGTCCAAATAACAACTTCTCATCATCGATAGTCATTGTCGGGTCGTCAGGGGAGTGCGGTCGATTTTTATATATTTTGAAGTGATCTCAAAAATAGGATTCGAGTTGGCGCGGTTCGTGGTGAGTCAAAATATATTCGTTTTCATCTAAATAACAACTTCTCATCATCGATAGTCATTGTCGGGTCGTCAGGGGAGTGCGGTCGATTTTTATATATTTTGAAGTGATCTCAAAAATAGGATTCGAGTTGGCGCGGTTCGTGGTGAGTCAGAATACATTCGTTCTTGTCCAAATAACAACTTTTTATGATCGAGGGTCATTGTGGGGTCGTCAGGGGAGTGCAGTCGATTTTTATATATTTTGAAGTGATCTCAAAAATAGGATTCGAGTTGGCGCGGTTCGTGGTGAGTCAAAATATATTCGTTTTCATCTAAATAACAACTTCTCATCATCGATAGTCATTGTCGGGTCGTCAGGGGAGTGCGGTCGATTTTTATATATTTTGAAGTGATCTCAAAAATAGGATTCGAGTTGGCGCGGTTCGTGGTGAGTCAAAATATATTCGTTTTCATCTAAATAACAACTTCTCATCATCGATAGTCATTGTCGGGTCGTCAGGGGAGTGCGGTCGATTTTTATATATTTTGAAGTGATCTCAAAAATAGGATTCGAGTTGGCGCGGTTCGTGGTGAGTCAAAATATATTCGTTTTCATCTAAATAACAACTTCTCATCATCGATAGTCATTGTCGGGTCGTCAGGGGAGTGCGGTCGATTTTTATATATTTTGAAGTGATCTCAAAAATAGGATTCGAGTTGGCGCGGTTCGTGGTGAGTCAAAATATATTCGTTTTCATCTAAATAACAACTTCTCATCATCGATAGTCATTGTCGGGTCGTCAGGGGAGTGCGGTCGATTTTTATATATTTTGAAGTGATCTCAAAAATAGGATTCGAGTTGGCGCGGTTCGTGGTGAGTCAAAACATATTCGTTTTTGTATAAATAACAACTTCTCATCATCGATAGTCATTGTCGGGTCGTCAGAGGAGTGCGGTCGGATTTTAAATATATTGAAGTGATCTCAAAAATAGGATTCGAGTTGGCGCGGTCTATGGTGAGTCAGAATACATTCGTTCTTGTCCAAGTAACAACTTCCCATCATCGATAGTCATTGTCGGGTCGTCAGGGGAGTGCGGTCGATTATTTAAATTTTGAAGTGATCTCAAAAATAGGATGCGCGTTGGCACGCTTCGTGGTGAAAAAAATGAATTCGTTTATGTCCAAATAACAACTTCCCATCATCGATAGTCATTGTCGGGTCGTCAGGGGAGTGCTGTCGAGTTTTATATATTTTGAGGTGATCTCAAAAGTAGGATTCGAGTTGGCGCGGTTCGTGGTGAGTCAGAATACATTCGTTTTTGTCTAAATAACAACTTCACATCATCGAGGGTCATTGTTGGGTCGTCAGTGGAGTGCGGTCGATTTTTAGATATTTTGAAGTGATCTCAAAAATAGGATTCGAGTTGACACGCTTCGTGGTGAGTCAGAATACATTCGTTCTTGTCCAAATGACAACTTCTCATCATCGATAGTCATTGTCGGGTCGTCAGGGGAGTGCGGTCGGTTTTTAAATATATTGAACTGATCTCAAAAATAGAATTCGAGTTGGCGCGGTTTGTGGTGAGTCGGAATACTTTTGTTGATGTTTAAATAACAATTTCTCATCATCGATGGTCATTGTCGGGTCGTCAGGGGAGTGCTGTCAAGTTTTATATATTTTGAGGTGATCTCAAAAGTAGGATTCGAGTTGGCGCGCTTCGTGGTGAAAAAAAATACATTCGTTCATGTACAAATAACAACTTCACATCATCGAGGGTCATTGTTGGGTCGTCAGTGGAGTGCGGTCGATTTTTAGATATTTTGAAGTGATCTCAAAAATAGGATTCGAGTTGACACGCTTCGTGGTGAGTCCGAATACATTCGTTCTTGTCCAAATGACAACTTCTCATCATCGATAGTCATTGTCGGGTCGTCAGGGGAGTGCGGTCGGTTTTTAAATATATTGAACTGATCTCAAAAATAGAATTCGAGTTGGCGCGCTTCGTGGTGAGTCAGAATACATTTGTTTTTATCTAAATAACAACTTCTCATCATCGATAGTCATTGTCGGGTCGTCAGGGGAGTGCGGTCGATTTTCATATATTTTGAAGTGATCTCAAAAATAGGATTCGAATTGGCGCGGTTCGTGGTGAGTCAGAATACATTCGTTTTTGTCTAAATAACAACTTCACATCATCGAGGGTCATTGTTGGGTCGTCAGGGGAGTGCGGTCGATTTTTATATATTTTGAAGTGATCTCAAAAATAGGATTCGAGTTGGCGCGGTTCGTGGTGAGTCAGAATACATTCGTTCTTGTCCAAATGACAACTTCTCATCATCGATAGTCATTGTCGGGTCGCCAGGAGAGTGCGGTCGATTTTTATATATTTTGAAGTGATCTCAAAAATAGGATTCGAATTGGCGCGGTTCGTGGTGAGTCACAATACATTCGTTTTTGTCTAAATAACAACTTCACATCATCGAGGGTCATTGTTGGGTCGTCAGGGGAGTGCGGTCGATTTTTATATATTTTGAAGTGATCTCAAAAATAGGATTCGAGTTGGCGCGGTTCGTGGTGAGTCAAAATATATTCGTTTTTGTCTAAATAACAACTCCACATCATCGAGGGTCATTGTTGGGTCGTCAGGGGAGTGCGGTCGATTTTTAGATATTTTGAAGTGATCTCAAAAATAGGATTCGAGTTGGGGCGCGCTTCGTGGTGAAAAAAAATACATTCGTTCATGTACAAATAACAACTTCACATCATCGAGGGTCATTGTTGGGTCGTCAGTGGAGTGCGGTCGATTTTTAGATATTTTGAAGTGATCTCAAAAATAGGATTCGAGTTGACACGCTTCGTGGTGAGTCAGAATACATTAGTTCTTGTCCAAATGACAACTTCTCATCATCGATAGTCATTGTCGGGTCGTCAGGGGAGTGCGGTCGGTTTTTAAATATATTGAACTGATCTCAAAAACAGAATTCGAGTTGGCGCGGTTTGTAATGAGTCAGGATACTTTTGTTGATGTTTAAATAACAATTTCTCATCATCGATGGTCATTGTCGGGTCGTCAGGGGAGTGCTGTCAAGTTTTATATATTTTGAGGTGATCTCAAAAGTAGGATTCGAGTTGGCGCTGTTCGTGGTGAATCAGAATACATTCGTTTTTGTCTAAATAACAACTTCACATCATCGAGGGTCATTGTTGGGTCGTCAGGGGAGTGCGGTCGATTTTTAGATATTTTGAAGTGATCTCAAAAATAGGATTCGAGTTGGCGCGCTTCGTGGTGAGTCAGAATACATTTGTTTTTATCTAAATAACAACTTCTCATCATCGATAGTCATTGTCGGGTCGTCAGGGGAGTGCGGTCGATTTTCATATATTTTGAAGTGATCTCAAAAATAGGATTCGAATTGGCGCGGTTCGTGGTGAGTCAGAATACATTCGTTTTTGTCTAAATAACAACTTCACATCATCGAGGGTCATTGTTGGGTCGTCAGGGGAGTGCGGTCGATTTTTAGATATTTTGAAGTGATCTCAAAAATAGGATTCGAGTTGGCGCGCTTCGTGGTGAGTCAGAATACATTTGTTTTTATCTAAATAACAACTTCTCATCATCGATAGTCATTGTCGGGTCGTCAGGGGAGTGCGGTCGATTTTCATATATTTTGAAGTGATCTCAAAAATAGGATTCAAGTTGGCGCTGTTCGTGGTGAATCAGAATACATTCGTTTTTGTCTAAATAACAACTTCACATCATCGAGGGTCATTGTTGGGTCGGCAGGGGAGTGCGGTCGATTTTTAGATATTTTGAAGTGATCTCAAAAATAGGATTCGAGTTGGCGCGCTTCGTGGTGAGTCAGAATACATTTGTTTTTATCTAAATAACAACTTCTCATCATCGATAGTCATTGTCGGGTCGTCAGGGGAGTGCGGTCGATTTTCATATATTTTGAAGTGATCTCAAAAATAGGATTCAAGTTGGCGCGGTTCGTGGTGAGTCAGAATACATTCGTTCTTGTCCAAATGACAACTTCTCATCATCGATAGTCATTGTCGGGTCGCCAGGAGAGTGCGGTCGATTTTTATATATTTTGAAGTGATCTCAAAAATAGGATTCGAATTGGCGCGGTTCGTGGTGAGTCAGAATACATTCGTTTTTGTCTAAATAACAACTTCACATCATCGAGGGTCATTGTTGGGTCGTCAGGGGAGTGCGGTCGATTTTTATATATTTTGAAGTGATCTCAAAAATAGGATTCGAGTTGGCGCGGTTCGTGGTGAGTCAAAATATATTCGTCTTTGTCTAAATAACAACTTCACATCATCGAGGGTCATTGTTGGGTCGTCAGGGCAGTGCGGTCGATTTTTATATATTTTGAAGTGATCTCAAAAATAGGATTCGAGTTGGCGCGGTTCGTGGTAAGTCAGAATACATTCGTTCTTGTCCAAATAACAACTTTTTATGATCGAGGGTCATTGTGGGGTCGTCAGGGGAGTGCAGTCGATTTTTATATATTTTGAAGTGATCTCAAAAATAGGATTCGAGTTGGCGCGGTTCGTGGTGAGTCAGAATACATTCGTTCTTGTCCAAATAACAACTTTTTATGATCGAGGGTCATTGTGGGGTCGTCAGGGGAGTGCAGTCGATTTTTATATATTTTGAAGTGATCTCAAAAATAGGATTCGAGTTGGCGCGGTTCGTGGTGAGTCAAAACATATTCGTTTTTGTATAAATAACAACTTCTCATCATCGATAGTCATTGTCGGGTCGTCAGAGGAGTGCGGTCGGATTTTAAATATATTGAACTGATCTCAAAAATATAATTCGAGTTGGCGCGGTTTGTGGTGAGTCGGAATACTTTTGTTGATGTTTAAATAACAATTTCTCATCATCGATGGTCATTGTCGGGTCGTCAGGGGAGTGCTGTCAAGTTTTATATATTTTGAGGTGATCTCAAAAGTAGGATTCGAGTTGGCGCGCTTCGTGGTGAAAAAAAATACATTCGTTCATGTACAAATAACAACTTCACATCATCGAGGGTCATTGTTGGGTCGTCAGTGGAGTGCGGTCGATTTTTAGATATTTTGAAGTGATCTCAAAATTAGGATTCGAGTTGACACGCTTCGTGGTGAGTCCGAATACATTCGTTCTTGTCCAAATGACAACTTCTCATCATCGATAGTCATTGTCGGGTCGTCAGGGGAGTGCGGTCGGTTTTTAAATATATTGAACTGATCTCAAAAATAGAATTCGAGTTGGCGCGCTTCGTGGTGAGTCAGAATACATTTGTTTTTATCTAAATAACAACTTCTCATCATCGATAGTCATTGTCGGGTCGTCAGGGGAGTGCGGTCGATTTTCATATATTTTGAAGTGATCTCAAAAATAGGATTCGAATTGGCGCGGTTCGTGGTGAGTCAGAATACATTCGTTTTTGTCTAAATAACAACTTCACATCATCGAGGGTCATTGTTGGGTCGTCAGGGGAGTGCGGTCGATTTTTATATATTTTGAAGTGATCTCAAAAATAGGATTCGAGTTGGCGCGGTTCGTGGTGAGTCAGAATACATTCGTTCTTGTCCAAATGACAACTTCTCATCATCGATAGTCATTGTCGGGTCGCCAGGAGAGTGCGGTCGATTTTTATATATTTTGAAGTGATCTCAAAAATAGGATTCGAATTGGCGCGGTTCGTGGTGAGTCACAATACATTCGTTTTTGTCTAAATAACAACTTCACATCATCGAGGGTCATTGTTGGGTCGTCAGGGGAGTGCGGTCGATTTTTATATATTTTGAAGTGATCTCAAAAATAGGATTCGAGTTGGCGCGGTTCGTGGTGAGTCAAAATATATTCGTTTTTGTCTAAATAACAACTCCACATCATCGAGGGTCATTGTTGGGTCGTCAGGGGAGTGCGGTCGATTTTTAGATATTTTGAAGTGATCTCAAAAATAGGATTCGAGTTGGGGCGCGCTTCGTGGTGAAAAAAAATACATTCGTTCATGTACAAATAACAACTTCACATCATCGAGGGTCATTGTTGGGTCGTCAGTGGAGTGCGGTCGATTTTTAGATATTTTGAAGTGATCTCAAAAATAGGATTCGAGTTGACACGCTTCGTGGTGAGTCAGAATACATTAGTTCTTGTCCAAATGACAACTTCTCATCATCGATAGTCATTGTCGGGTCGTCAGGGGAGTGCGGTCGGTTTTTAAATATATTGAACTGATCTCAAAAACAGAATTCGAGTTGGCGCGGTTTGTAATGAGTCAGAATACTTTTGTTGATGTTTAAATAACAATTTCTCATCATCGATGGTCATTGTCGGGTCGTCAGGGGAGTGCTGTCAAGTTTTATATATTTTGAGGTGATCTCAAAAGTAGGATTCGAGTTGGCGCTGTTCGTGGTGAATCAGAATACATTCGTTTTTGTCTAAATAACAACTTCACATCATCGAGGGTCATTGTTGGGTCGTCAGGGGAGTGCGGTCGATTTTTAGATATTTTGAAGTGATCTCAAAAATAGGATTCGAGTTGGCGCGCTTCGTGGTGAGTCAGAATACATTTGTTTTTATCTAAATAACAACTTCTCATCATCGATAGTCATTGTCGGGTCGTCAGGGGAGTGCGGTCGATTTTCATATATTTTGAAGTGATCTCAAAAATAGGATTCGAATTGGCGCGGTTCGTGGTGAGTCAGAATACATTCGTTTTTGTCTAAATAACAACTTCACATCATCGAGGGTCATTGTTGGGTCGTCAGGGGAGTGCGGTCGATTTTTAGATATTTTGAAGTGATCTCAAAAATAGGATTCGAGTTGGCGCGCTTCGTGGTGAGTCAGAATACATTTGTTTTTATCTAAATAACAACTTCTCATCATCGATAGTCATTGTCGGGTCGTCAGGGGAGTGCGGTCGATTTTCATATATTTTGAAGTGATCTCAAAAATAGGATTCAAGTTGGCGCTGTTCGTGGTGAATTAGAATACATTCGTTTTTGTCTAAATAACAACTTCACATCATCGAGGGTCATTGTTGGGTCGTCAGGGGAGTGCGGTTGATTTTTAGATATTTTGAAGTGATCTCAAAAATAGGATTCGAGTTGGCGCGCTTCGTGGTGAGTCAGAATACATTTGTTTTTATCTAAATAACAACTTCTCATCATCGATAGTCATTGTCGGGTCGTCAGGGGAGTGCGGTCGATTTTCATATATTTTGAAGTGATCTCAAAAATAGGATTCAAGTTGGCGCGGTTTGTGGTGAGTCGGAATACTTTTGTTGATGTTTAAATAACAATTTCTCATCATCGATGGTCATTGTCGGGTCGTCAGGGGAGTGCTGTCAAGTTTTATATATTTTGAGGTGATCTCAAAAGTAGGATTCGAGTTGGCGCGCTTCGTGGTGAAAAAAAATACATTCGTTCATGTACAAATAACAACTTCACATCATCGAGGGTCATTGTTGGGTCGTCAGTGGAGTGCGGTCGATTTTTAGATATTTTGAAGTGATCTCAAAAATAGGATTCGAGTTGACACGCTTCGTGGTGAGTCCGAATACATTCGTTCTTGTCCAAATGACAACTTCTCATCATCGATAGTCATTGTCGGGTCGTCAGGGGAGTGCGGTCGGTTTTTAAATATATTGAACTGATCTCAAAAATAGAATTCGAGTTGGCGCGCTTCGTGGTGAGTCAGAATACATTTGTTTTTATCTAAATAACAACTTCTCATCATCGATAGTCATTGTCGGGTCGTCAGGGGAGTGCGGTCGATTTTCATATATTTTGAAGTGATCTCAAAAATAGGATTCGAATTGGCGCGGTTCGTGGTGAGTCAGAATACATTCGTTTTTGTCTAAATAACAACTTCACATCATCGAGGGTCATTGTTGGGTCGTCAGTGGAGTGCGGTCGATTTTTAGATATTTTGAAGTGATCTCAAAAATAGGATTCGAGTTGACACGCTTCGTGGTGAGTCCGAATACATTCGTTCTTGTCCAAATGACAACTTCTCATCATCGATAGTCATTGTCGGGTCGTCAGGGGAGTGCGGTCGGTTTTTAAATATATTGAACTGATCTCAAAAATAGAATTCGAGTTGGCGCGCTTCGTGGTGAGTCAGAATACATTTGTTTTTATCTAAATAACAACTTCTCATCATCGATAGTCATTGTCGGGTCGTCAGGGGAGTGCGGTCGATTTTCATATATTTTGAAGTGATCTCAAAAATAGGATTCGAATTGGCGCGGTTCGTGGTGAGTCAGAATACATTCGTTTTTGTCTAAATAACAACTTCACATCATCGAGGGTCATTGTTGGGTCGTCAGGGGAGTGCGGTCGATTTTTATATATTTTGAAGTGATCTCAAAAATAGGATTCGAGTTGGCGCGGTTCGTGGTGAGTCAGAATACATTCGTTCTTGTCCAAATGACAACTTCTCATCATCGATAGTCATTGTCGGGTCGCCAGGAGAGTGCGGTCGATTTTTATATATTTTGAAGTGATCTCAAAAATAGGATTCGAATTGGCGCGGTTCGTGGTGAGTCACAATACATTCGTTTTTGTCTAAATAACAACTTCACATCATCGAGGGTCATTGTTGGGTCGTCAGGGGAGTGCGGTCGATTTTTATATATTTTGAAGTGATCTCAAAAATAGGATTCGAGTTGGCGCGGTTCGTGGTGAGTCAAAATATATTCGTTTTTGTCTAAATAACAACTCCACATCATCGAGGGTCATTGTTGGGTCGTCAGTGGAGTGCGGTCGATTTTTAGATATTTTGAAGTGATCTCAAAAATAGGATTCGAGTTGACACGCTTCGTGGTGAGTCAGAATACATTAGTTCTTGTCCAAATGACAACTTCTCATCATCGATAGTCATTGTCGGGTCGTCAGGGGAGTGCGGTCGGTTTTTAAATATATTGAACTGATCTCAAAAACAGAATTCGAGTTGGCGCGGTTTGTAATGAGTCAGAATACTTTTGTTGATGTTTAAATAACAATTTCTCATCATCGATGGTCATTGTCGGGTCGTCAGGGGAGTGCTGTCAAGTTTTATATATTTTGAGGTGATCTCAAAAGTAGGATTCGAGTTGGCGCTGTTCGTGGTGAATCAGAATACATTCGTTTTTGTCTAAATAACAACTTCACATCATCGAGGGTCATTGTTGGGTCGTCAGGGGAGTGCGGTCGATTTTTAGATATTTTGAAGTGATCTCAAAAATAGGATTCGAGTTGGCGCGCTTCGTGGTGAGTCAGAATACATTTGTTTTTATCTAAATAACAACTTCTCATCATCGATAGTCATTGTCGGGTCGTCAGGGGAGTGCGGTCGATTTTCATATATTTTGAAGTGATCTCAAAAATAGGATTCGAATTGGCGCGGTTCGTGGTGAGTCAGAATACATTCGTTTTTGTCTAAATAACAACTTCACATCATCGAGGGTCATTGTTGGGTCGTCAGGGGAGTGCGGTCGATTTTTAGATATTTTGAAGTGATCTCAAAAATAGGATTCGAGTTGGCGCGCTTCGTGGTGAGTCAGAATACATTCGTTTTTGTCTAAATAACAACTTCACATCATCGAGGGTCATTGTTGGGTCGTCAGGGGAGTGCGGTCGATTTTTAGATATTTTGAAGTGATCTCAAAAATAGGATTCGAGTTGGCGCGCTTCGTGGTGAGTCAGAATACATTTGTTTTTATCTAAATAACAACTTCTCATCATCGATAGTCATTGTCGGGTCGTCAGGGGAGTGCGGTCGATTTTCATATATTTTGAAGTGATCTCAAAAATAGGATTCAAGTTGGCGCGGTTCGTGGTGAGTCAGAATACATTCGTTCTTGTCCAAATGACAACTTCTCATCATCGATAGTCATTGTCGGGTCGCCAGGAGAGTGCGGTCGATTTTTATATATTTTGAAGTGATCTCAAAAATAGGATTCGAATTGGCGCGGTTCGTGGTGAGTCAGAATACATTCGTTTTTGTCTAAATAACAACTTCACATCATCGAGGGTCATTGTTGGGTCGTCAGGGGAGTGCGGTCGATTTTTATATATTTTGAAGTGATCTCAAAAATAGGATTCGAGTTGGCGCGGTTCGTGGTGAGTCAAAATATATTCGTCTTTGTCTGAATAACAACTTCACATCATCGAGGGTCATTGTTGGGTCGTCAGGGCAGTGCGGTCGATTTTTATATATTTTGAAGTGATCTCAAAAATAGGATTCGAGTTGGCGCGGTTCGTGGTAAGTCAGAATACATTCGTTCTTGTCCAAATAACAACTTTTTATGATCGAGGGTCATTGTGGGGTCGTCAGGGGAGTGCAGTCGATTTTTATATATTTTGAAGTGATCTCAAAAATAGGATTCGAGTTGGCGCGGTTCGTGGTGAGTCAGAATACATTCGTTCTTGTCCAAATAACAACTTTTTATGATCGAGGGTCATTGTGGGGTCGTCAGGGGAGTGCAGTCGATTTTTATATATTTTGAAGTGATCTCAAAAATAGGATTCGAGTTGGCGCGGTTCGTGGTGAGTCAAAACATATTCGTTTTTGTATAAATAACAACTTCTCATCATCGATAGTCATTGTCGGGTCGTCAGAGGAGTGCGGTCGGATTTTAAATATATTGAACTGATCTCAAAAATAGAATTCGAGTTGGCGCGGTTTGTGGTGAGTCGGAATACTTTTGTTGATGTTTAAATAACAATTTCTCATCATCGATGGTCATTGTCGGGTCGTCAGGGGAGTGCTGTCAAGTTTTATATATTTTGAGGTGATCTCAAAAGTAGGATTCGAGTTGGCGCGCTTCGTGGTGAAAAAAAATACATTCGTTCATGTACAAATAACAACTTCACATCATCGAGGGTCATTGTTGGGTCGTCAGTGGAGTGCGGTCGATTTTTAGATATTTTGAAGTGATCTCAAAAATAGGATTCGAGTTGACACGCTTCGTGGTGAGTCCGAATACATTCGTTCTTGTCCAAATGACAACTTCTCATCATCGATAGTCATTGTCGGGTCGTCAGGGGAGTGCGGTCGGTTTTTAAATATATTGAACTGATCTCAAAAATAGAATTCGAGTTGGCGCGGTTTGTGGTGAGTCGGAATACTTTTGTTGATGTTTAAATAACAATTTCTCATCATCGATGGTCATTGTCGGGTCGTCAGGGGAGTGCTGTCAAGTTTTATATATTTTGAGGTGATCTCAAAAGTAGGATTCGAGTTGGCGCGCTTCGTGGTGAAAAAAAATACATTCGTTCATGTACAAATAACAACTTCACATCATCGAGGGTCATTGTTGGGTCGTCAGTGGAGTGCGGTCGATTTTTAGATATTTTGAAGTGATCTCAAAAATAGGATTCGAGATGACACGCTTCGTGGTGAGTCCGAATACATTCGTTCTTGTCCAAATGACAACTTCTCATCATCGATAGTCATTGTCGGGTCGTCAGGGGAGTGCGGTCGGTTTTTAAATATATTGAACTGATCTCAAAAATAGAATTCGAGTTGGCGCGCTTCGTGGTGAGTCAGAATACATTTGTTTTTATCTAAATAACAACTTCTCATCATCGATAGTCATTGTCGGGTCGTCAGGGGAGTGCGGTCGATTTTCATATATTTTGAAGTGATCTCAAAAATAGGATTCGAATTGGCGCGGTTCGTGGTGAGTCAGAATACATTCGTTTTTGTCTAAATAACAACTTCACATCATCGAGGGTCATTGTTGGGTCGTCACGGGAGTGCGGTCGATTTTTATATATTTTGAAGTGATCTCAAAAATAGGATTCGAGTTGGCGCGGTTCGTGGTGAGTCAGAATACATTCGTTTTTGTCCAAATGACAACTTCTCATCATCGATAGTCATTGTCGGGTCGCCAGGAGAGTGCGGTCGATTTTTATATATTTTGAAGTGATCTCAAAAATAGGATTCGAATTGGCGCGGTTCGTGGTGAGTCACAATACATTCGTTTTTGTCTAAATAACAACTTCACATCATCGAGGGTCATTGTTGGGTCGTCAGGGGAGTGCGGTCGATTTTTATATATTTTGAAGTGATCTCAAAAATAGGATTCGAGTTGGCGCGGTTCGTGGTGAGTCAAAATATATTCGTTTTTGTCTAAATAACAACTCCACATCATCGAGGGTCATTGTTGGGTCGTCAGGGGAGTGCGGTCGATTTTTAGATATTTTGAAGTGATCTCAAAAATAGGATTCGAGTTGGGGCGCGCTTCGTGGTGAAAAAAAATACATTCGTTCATGTACAAATAACAACTTCACATCATCGAGGGTCATTGTTGGGTCGTCAGTGGAGTGCGGTCGATTTTTAGATATTTTGAAGTGATCTCAAAAATAGGATTCGAGTTGACACGCTTCGTGGTGAGTCAGAATACATTAGTTCTTGTCCAAATGACAACTTCTCATCATCGATAGTCATTGTCGGGTCTTCAGGGGAGTGCGGTCGGTTTTTAAATATATTGAACTGATCTCAAAAACAGAATTCGAGTTGGCGCGGTTTGTAATGAGTCAGAATACTTTTGTTGATGTTTAAATAACAATTTCTCATCATCGATGGTCATTGTCGGGTCGTCAGGGGAGTGCTGTCAAGTTTTATATATTTTGAGGTGATCTCAAAAGTAGGATTCGAGTTGGCGCTGTTCGTGGTGAATCAGAATACATTCGTTTTTGTCTAAATAACAACTTCACATCATCGAGGGTCATTGTTGGGTCGTCAGGGGAGTGCGGTCGATTTTTAGATATTTTGAAGTGATCTCAAAAATAGGATTCGAGTTGGCGCGCTTCGTGGTGAGTCAGAATACATTTGTTTTTATCTAAATAACAACTTCTCATCATCGATAGTCATTGTCGGGTCGTCAGGGGAGTGCGGTCGATTTTCATATATTTTGAAGTGATCTCAAAAATAGGATTCGAATTGGCGCGGTTCGTGGTGAGTCAGAATACATTCGTTTTTGTCTAAATAACAACTTCACATCATCGAGGGTCATTGTTGGGTCGTCAGGGGAGTGCGGTCGATTTTTAGATATTTTGAAGTGATCTCAAAAATAGGATTCGAGTTGGCGCGCTTCGTGGTGAGTCAGAATACATTTGTTTTTATCTAAATAACAACTTCTCATCATCGATAGTCACTGTCGGGTCGTCAGGGGAGTGCGGTCGATTTTCATATATTTTGAAGTGATCTCAAAAATAGGATTCAAGTTGGCGCTGTTCGTGGTGAATCAGAATACATTCGTTTTTGTCTAAATAACAACTTCACATCATCGAGGGTCATTGTTGGGTCGTCAGGGGAGTGCGGTCGATTTTTAGATATTTTGAAGTGATCTCAAAAATAGGATTCGAGTTGGCGCGCTTCGTGGTGAGTCAGAATACATTTGTTTTTATCTAAATAACAACTTCTCATCATCGATAGTCATTGTCGGGTCGTCAGGGGAGTGCGGTCGATTTTCATATATTTTGAAGTGATCTCAAAAATAGGATTCAAGTTGGCGCGGTTCGTGGTGAGTCAGAATACATTCGTTCTTGTCCAAATGACAACTTCTCTTCATCGATAGTCATTGTCGGGTCGCCAGGAGAGTGCGGTCGATTTTTATATATTTTGAAGTGATCTCAAAAATAGGATTCGAATTGGCGCGGTTCGTGGTGAGTCAGAATACATTCGTTTTTGTCTAAATAACAACTTCACATCATCGAGGGTCATTGTTGGGTCGTCAGGGGAGTGCGGTCGATTTTTATATATTTTGAAGTGATCTCAAAAATAGGATTCGAGTTGGCGCGGTTCGTGGTGAGTCAAAATATATTCGTCTTTGTCTAAATAACAACTTCACATCATCGAGGGTCATTGTTGGGTCGTCAGGGCAGTGCGGTCGATTTTTATATATTTTGAAGTGATCTCAAAAATAGGATTCGAGTTGGCGCGGTTCGTGGTAAGTCAGAATACATTCGTTCTTGTCCAAATAACAACTTTTTATGATCGAGGGTCATTGTGGGGTCGTCAGGGGAGTGCAGTCGATTTTTATATATTTTGAAGTGATCTCAAAAATAGGATTCGAGTTGGCGCGGTTCGTGGTGAGTCAGAATACATTCGTTCTTGTCCAAATAACAACTTTTTATGATCGAGGGTCATTGTGGGGTCGTCAGGGGAGTGCAGTCGATTTTTATATATTTTGAAGTGATCTCAAAAATAGGATTCGAGTTGGCGCGGTTCGTGGTGAGTCAAAACATATTCGTTTTTGTATAAATAACAACTTCTCATCATCGATAGTCATTGTCGGGTCGTCAGAGGAGTGCGGTCGGATTTTAAATATATTGAAGTGATCTCAAAAATAGGATTCGAGTTGGCGCGGTCTATGGTGAGTCAGAATACATTCGTTCTTGTCCAAGTAACAACTTCACATCATCGATAGTCATTGTCGGGTCGTCAGGGGAGTGCGGTCGATTATTTAAATTTTGAAGTGATCTCAAAAATAGGATGCGCGTTGGCACGCTTCGTGGTGAAAAAAATGAATTCGTTTATGTCCAAATAACAACTTCCCATCATCGATAGTCATTGTCGGGTCGTCAGGGGAGTGCTGTCGAGTTTTATATATTTAGAGGTGATCTCAAAAGTAGGATTCGAGTTGGCGCGGTTCGTGGTGAGTCAGAATACATTCGTTTTTGTCTAAATAACAACTTCACATCATCGAGGGTCATTGTTGGGTCGTCAGTGGAGTGCGGTCGATTTTTAGATATTTTGAAGTGATCTCAAAAATAGGATTCGAGTTGACACGCTTCGTGGTGAGTCAGAATACATTCGTTCTTGTCCAAATGACAACTTCTCATCATCGATAGTCATTGTCGGGTCGTCAGGGGAGTGCGGTCGGTTTTTAAATATATTGAACTGATCTCAAAAATAGAATTCGAGTTGGCGCGGTTTGTGGTGAGTCGGAATACTTTTGTTGATGTTTAAATAACAATTTCTCATCATCGATGGTCATTGTCGGGTCGTCAGGGGAGTGCTGTCAAGTTTTATATATTTTGAGGTGATCTCAAAAGTAGGATTCGAGTTGGCGCGCTTCGTGGTAAAAAAAAATACAATCGTTCATGTACAAATAACAACTTCACATCATCGGGGGTCATTGTTGGGTCGTCAGTGGAGTGCGGTCGATTTTTAGATATTTTGAAGTGATCTCAAAAATAGGATTCGAGTTGACACGCTTCGTGGTGAGTCAGAATATATTCGTTCTTGTCCAAATGACAACTTCTCATCATCGATAGTCATTGTCGGGTCGTCAGGGGAGTGCGGTCGGTTTTTAAATATATTGAACTGATCTCAAAAATAGGATTCGAGTTGGCGCGGTTCGTGGTGAGTCAAAATATATTCGTCTTTGTCTAAATAACAACTTCACATCATCGAGGGTCATTGTTGGGTCGTCAGGGCAGTGCGGTCGATTTTTATATATTTTGAAGTGATCTCAAAAATAGGATTCGAGTTGGCGCGGTTCGTGGTAAGTCAGAATACATTCGTTCTTGTCCAAATAACAACTTTTTATGATCGAGGGTCATTGTGGGGTCGTCAGGGGAGTGCAGTCGATTTTTATATATTTTGAAGTGATCTCAAAAATAGGATTCGAGTTGGCGCGGTTCGTGGTGAGTCAGAATACATTCGTTCTTGTCCAAATAACAACTTTTTATGATCGAGGGTCATTGTGGGGTCGTCAGGGGAGTGCAGTCGATTTTTATATATTTTGAAGTGATCTCAAAAATAGGATTCGAGTTGGCGCGGTTCGTGGTGAGTCAAAACATATTCGTTTTTGTATAAATAACAACTTCTCATCATCGATAGTCATTGTCGGGTCGTCAGAGGAGTGCGGTCGGATTTTAAATATATTGAACTGATCTCAAAAATAGAATTCGAGTTGGCGCGGTTTGTGGTGAGTCGGAATACTTTTGTTGATGTTTAAATAACAATTTCTCATCATCGATGGTCATTGTCGGGTCGTCAGGGGAGTGCTGTCAAGTTTTATATATTTTGAGGTGATCTCAAAAGTAGGATTCGAGTTGGCGCGCTTCGTGGTGAAAAAAAATACATTCGTTCATGTACAAATAACAACTTCACATCATCGAGGGTCATTGTTGGGTCGTCAGTGGAGTGCGGTCGATTTTTAGATATTTTGAAGTGATCTCAAAAATAGGATTCGAGTTGACACGCTTCGTGGTGAGTCAGAATACATTAGTTCTTGTCCAAATGACAACTTCTCATCATCGATAGTCATTGTCGGGTCGTCAGGGGAGTGCGGTCGGTTTTTAAATATATTGAACTGATCTCAAAAACAGAATTCGAGTTGGCGCGGTTTGTAATGAGTCAGAATACTTTTGTTGATGTTTAAATAACAATTTCTCATCATCGATGGTCATTGTCGGGTCGTCAGGGGAGTGCTGTCAAGTTTTATATATTTTGAGGTGATCTCAAAAATAGGATTCGAGTTGGCGCTGTTCGTGGTGAATCAGAATACATTCGTTTTTGTCTAAATAACAACTTCACATCATCGAGGGTCATTGTTGGGTCGTCAGGGGAGTGCGGTCGATTTTTAGATATTTTGAAGTGATCTCAAAAATAGGATTCGAGTTGGCGCGCTTCGTGGTGAGTCAGAATACATTTGTTTTTATCTAAATAACAACTTCTCATCATCGATAGTCATTGTCGGGTCGTCAGGGGAGTGCGGTCGATTTTCATATATTTTGAAGTGATCTCAAAAATAGGATTCGAATTGGCGCGGTTCGTGGTGAGTCAGAATACATTCGTTTTTGTCTAAATAACAACTTCACATCATCGAGGGTCATTGTTGGGTCGTCAGGGGAGTGCGGTCGATTTTTAGATATTTTGAAGTGATCTCAAAAATAGGATTCGAGTTGGCGCTGTTCGTGGTGAGTCAGAATACATTTGTTTTTATCTAAATAACAACTTCTCATCATCGATAGTCATTGTCGGGTCGTCAGGGGAGTGCGGTCGATTTTCATATATTTTGAAGTGATCTCAAAAATAGGATTCAAGTTGGCGCGGTTCGTGGTGAGTCAGAATACATTCGTTCTTGTCCAAATGACAACTTCTCTTCATCGATAGTCATTGTCGGGTCGCCAGGAGAGTGCGGTCGATTTTTATATATTTTGAAGTGATCTCAAAAATAGGATTCGAATTGGCGCGGTTCGTGGTGAGTCAGAATACATTCGTTTTTGTCTAAATAACAACTTCACATCATCGAGGGTCATTGTTGGGTCGTCAGGGGAGTGCGGTCGATTTTTATATATTTTGAAGTGATCTCAAAAATAGGATTCGAGTTGGCGCGGTTCGTGGTGAGTCAAAATATATTCGTCTTTGTCTAAATAACAACTTCACATCATCGAGGGTCATTGTTGGGTCGTCAGGGCAGTGCGGTCGATTTTTATATATTTTGAAGTGATCTCAAAAATAGGATTCGAGTTGGCGCGGTTCGTGGTAAGTCAGAATACATTCGTTCTTGTCCAAATAACAACTTTTTATGATCGAGGGTCATTGTGGGGTCGTCAGGGGAGTGCAGTCGATTTTTATATATTTTGAAGTGATCTCAAAAATAGGATTCGAGTTGGCGCGGTTCGTGGTGAGTCAGAATACATTCGTTCTTGTCCAAATAACAACTTTTTATGATCGAGGGTCATTGTGGGGTCGTCAGGGGAGTGCAGTCGATTTTTATATATTTTGAAGTGATCTCAAAAATAGGATTCGAGTTGGCGCGGTTCGTGGTGAGTCAAAACATATTCGTTTTTGTATAAATAACAACTTCTCATCATCGATAGTCATTGTCGGGTCGTCAGAGGAGTGCGGTCGGATTTTAAATATATTGAAGTGATCTCAAAAATAGGATTCGAGTTGGCGCGGTCTATGGTGAGTCAGAATACATTCGTTCTTGTCCAAGTAACAACTTCCCATCATCGATAGTCATTGTCGTGTCGTCAGGGGAGTGCGGTCGATTATTTAAATTTTGAAGTGATCTCAAAAATAGGATGCGCGTTGGCACGCTTCGTGGTGAAAAAAATGAATTCGTTTATGTCCAAATAACAACTTCCCATCATCGATAGTCATTGTCGGGTCGTCAGGGGAGTGCTGTCGAGTTTTATATATTTAGAGGTGATCTCAAAAGTAGGATTCGAGTTGGCGCGGTTCGTGGTGAGTCAGAATACATTCGTTTTTGTCTAAATAACAACTTCACATCATCGAGGGTCATTGTTGGGTCGTCAGTGGAGTGCGGTCGATTTTTAGATATTTTGAAGTGATCTCAAAAATAGGATTCGAGTTGACACGCTTCGTGGTGAGTCAGAATACATTCGTTCTTGTCCAAATGACAACTTCTCATCATCGATAGTCATTGTCGGGTCGTCAGGGGAGTGCGGTCGGTTTTTAAATATATTGAACTGATCTCAAAAATAGAATTCGAGTTGGCGCGGTTTGTGGTGAGTCGGAATACTTTTGTTGATGTTTAAATAACAATTTCTCATCATCGATGGTCATTGTCGGGTCGTCAGGGGAGTGCTGTCAAGTTTTATATATTTTGAGGTGATCTCAAAAGTAGGATTCGAGTTGGCGCGCTTCGTGGTGAAAAAAAATACAATCGTTCATGTACAAATAACAACTTCACATCATCGGGGGTCATTGTTGGGTCGTCAGTGGAGTGCGGTCGATTTTTAGATATTTTGAAGTGATCTCAAAAATAGGATTCGAGTTGACACGCTTCGTGGTGAGTCAGAATATATTCGTTCTTGTCCAAATGACAACTTCTCATCATCGATAGTCATTGTCGGGTCGTCAGGGGAGTGCGGTCGGTTTTTAAATATATTGAACTGATCTCAAAAATAGGATTCGAGTTGGCGCGGTTCGTGGTGAGTCAAAATATATTCGTCTTTGTCTAAATAACAACTTCACATCATCGAGGGTCATTGTTGGGTCGTCAGGGCAGTGCGGTCGATTTTTATATATTTTGAAGTGATCTCAAAAATAGGATTCGAGTTGGCGCGGTTCGTGGTAAGTCAGAATACATTCGTTCTTGTCCAAATAACAACTTTTTATGATCGAGGGTCATTGTGGGGTCGTCAGGGGAGTGCAGTCGATTTTTATATATTTTGAAGTGATCTCAAAAATAGGATTCGAGTTGGCGCGGTTCGTGGTGAGTCAGAATACATTCGTTCTTGTCCAAATAACAACTTTTTATGATCGAGGGTCATTGTGGGGTCGTCAGGGGAGTGCAGTCGATTTTTATATATTTTGAAGTGATCTCAAAAATAGGATTCGAGTTGGCGCGGTTCGTGGTGAGTCAAAACATATTCGTTTTTGTATAATTAACAACTTCTCATCATCGATAGTCATTGTCGGGTCGTCAGAGGAGTGCGGTCGGATTTTAAATATATTGAACTGATCTCAAAAATAGAATTCGAGTTGGCGCGGTTTGTGGTGAGTCGGAATACTTTTGTTGATGTTTAAATAACAATTTCTCATCATCGATGGTCATTGTCGGGTCGTCAGGGGAGTGCTGTCAAGTTTTATATATTTTGAGGTGATCTCAAAAGTAGGATTCGAGTTGGCGCGCTTCGTGGTGAAAAAAAATACATTCGTTCATGTACAAATAACAACTTCACATCATCGAGGGTCATTGTTGGGTCGTCAGTGGAGTGCGGTCGATTTTTAGATATTTTGAAGTGATCTCAAAAATAGGATTCGAGTTGACACGCTTCGTGGTGAGTCCGAATACATTCGTTCTTGTCCAAATGACAACTTCTCATCATCGATAGTCATTGTCGGGTCGTCAGGGGAGTGCGGTCGGTTTTTAAATATATTGAACTGATCTCAAAAATAGAATTCGAGTTGGCGCGCTTCGTGGTGAGTCAGAATACATTTGTTTTTATCTAAATAACAACTTCTCATCATCGATAGTCATTGTCGGGTCGTCAGGGGAGTGCGGTCGATTTTCATATATTTTGAAGTGATCTCAAAAATAGGATTCGAATTGGCGCGGTTCGTGGTGAGTCAGAATACATTCGTTTTTGTCTAAATAACAACTTCACATCATCGAGGGTCATTGTTGGGTCGTCAGGGGAGTGCGGTCGATTTTTATATATTTTGAAGTGATCTCAAAAATAGGATTCGAGTTGGCGCGGTTCGTGGTGAGTCAGAATACATTCGTTCTTGTCCAAATGACAACTTCTCATCATCGATAGTCATTGTCGGGTCGCCAGGAGAGTGCGGTCGATTTTTATATATTTTGAAGTGATCTCAAAAATAGGATTCGAATTGGCGCGGTTCGTGGTGAGTCACAATACATTCGTTTTTGTCTAAATAACAACTTCACATCATCGAGGGTCATTGTTGGGTCGTCAGGGGAGTGCGGTCGATTTTTATATATTTTGAAGTGATCTCAAAAATAGGATTCGAGTTGGCGCGGTTCGTGGTGAGTCAAAACATATTCGTTTTTGTCTAAATAACAACTCCACATCATCGAGGGTCATTGTTGGGTCGTCAGGGGAGTGCGGTCGATTTTTAGATATTTTGAAGTGATCTCAAAAATAGGATTCGAGTTGGGGCGCGCTTCGTGGTGAAAAAAAATACATTCGTTCATGTACAAATAACAACTTCACATCATCGAGGGTCATTGTTGGGTCGTCAGTGGAGTGCGGTCGATTTTTAGATATTTTGAAGTGATCTCAAAAATAGGATTCGAGTTGACACGCTTCGTGGTGAGTCAGAATACATTAGTTCTTGTCCAAATGACAACTTCTCATCATCGATAGTCATTGTCGGGTCGTCAGGGGAGTGCGGTCGGTTTTTAAATATATTGAACTGATCTCAAAAACAGAATTCGAGTTGGCGCGGTTTGTAATGAGTCAGAATACTTTTGTTGATGTTTAAATAACAATTTCTCATCATCGATGGTCATTGTCGGGTCGTCAGGGGAGTGCTGTCAAGTTTTATATATTTTGAGGTGATCTCAAAAGTAGGATTCGAGTTGGCGCTGTTCGTGGTGAATCAGAATACATTCGTTTTTGTCTAAATAACAACTTCACATCATCGAGGGTCATTGTTGGGTCGTCAGGGGAGTGCGGTCGATTTTTAGATATTTTGAAGTGATCTCAAAAATAGGATTCGAGTTGGCACGCTTCGTGGTGAGTCAGAATACATTTGTTTTTATCTAAATAACAACTTCTCATCATCGATAGTCATTGTCGGGTCGTCAGGGGAGTGCGGTCGATTTTCATATATTTTGAAGTGATCTCAAAAATAGGATTCGAATTGGCGCGGTTCGTGGTGAGTCAGAATACATTCGTTTTTGTCTAAATAACAACTTTACATCATCGAGGGTCATTGTTGGGTCGTCAGGGGAGTGCGGTCGATTTTTAGATATTTTGAAGTGATCTCAAAAATAGGATTCGAGTTGGCGCGCTTCGTGGTGAGTCAGAATACATTTGTTTTTATCTAAATAACAACTTCTCATCATCGATAGTCATTGTCGGGTCGTCAGGGGAGTGCGGTCGATTTTCATATATTTTGAAGTGATCTCAAAAATAGGATTCAAGTTGGCGCTGTTCGTGGTGAATCAGAATACATTCGTTTTTGTCTAAATAACAACTTCACATCATCGAGGGTCATTGTTGGGTCGTCAGGGGAGTGCGGTCGATTTTTATATATTTTGAAGTGATCTCAAAAATAGGATTCGAGTTGGCGCGGTTCGTGGTAAGTCAGAATACATTCGTTCTTGTCCAAATAACAACTTTTTATGATCGAGGGTCATTGTGGGGTCGTCAGGGGAGTGCAGTCGATTTTTATATATTTTGAAGTGATCTCAAAAATAGGATTCGAGTTGGCGCGGTTCGTGGTGAGTCAGAATACATTCGTTCTTGTCCAAATAACAACTTTTTATGATCGAGGGTCATTGTGGGGTCGTCAGGGGAGTGCAGTCGATTTTTATATATTTTGAAGTGATCTCAAAAATAGGATTCGAGTTGGCGCGGTTCGTGGTGAGTCAAAACATATTCGTTTTTGTATAAATAACAACTTCTCATCATCGATAGTCATTGTCGGGTCGTCAGAGGAGTGCGGTCGGATTTTAAATATATTGAAGTGATCTCAAAAATAGGATTCGAGTTGGCGCGGTCTATGGTGAGTCAGAATACATTCGTTCTTGTCCAAGTAACAACTTCCCATCATCGATAGTCATTGTCGGGTCGTCAGGGGAGTGCGGTCGATTATTTAAATTTTGAAGTGATCTCAAAAATAGGATGCGCGTTGGCACGCTTCGTGGTGAAAAAAATGAATTCGTTTATGTCCAAATAACAACTTCCCATCATCGATAGTCATTGTCGGGTCGTCAGGGGAGTGCTGTCGAGTTTTATATATTTTGAGGTGATCTCAAAAGTAGGATTCGAGTTGGCGCGGTTCGTGGTGAGTCAGAATACATTCG
The DNA here is from genome assembly GCA_958502065.1 of Chrysolina americana. Classification (NCBI taxonomy): domain Eukaryota; kingdom Metazoa; phylum Arthropoda; class Insecta; order Coleoptera; family Chrysomelidae; genus Chrysolina; species Chrysolina americana. The sequence goes on along the minus strand of OY293416.1, from coordinate 4,611,524 downwards.
TTTTTGTCTAAATAACAACTTCACATCATCGAGGGTCATTGTTGGGTCGTCAGTGGAGTGCGGTCGATTTTTAGATATTTTGAAGTGATCTCAAAAATAGGATTCGAGTTGACACGCTTCGTGGTGAGTCAGAATACATTCGTTCTGGTCCAAATGACAACTTCTCATCATCGATAGTCATTGTCGGGTCGTCAGGGGAGTGCGGTCGGTTTTTAAATATATTGAACTGATCTCAAAAATAGAATTCGAGTTGGCGCGGTTTGTGGTGAGTCGGAATACTTTTGTTGATGTTTAAATAACAATTTCTCATCATCGATGGTCATTGTCGGGTCGTCAGGGGAGTGCTGTCAAGTTTTATATATTTTGAGGTGATCTCAAAAGTAGGATTCGAGTTGGCGCTGTTCGTGGTGAGTCAGAATACATTCGTTTTTGTCTAAATAACAACTTCACATCATCGAGGGTCATTGTTGGGTCGTCAGGGGAGTGCGGTCGATTTTTAGATATTTTGAAGTGATCTCAAAAATAGGATTCGAGTTGGCGCGCTTCGTGGTGAGTCAGAATACATTTGTTTTTATCTAAATAACAACTTCTCATCATCGATAGTCATTGTCGGGTCGTCAGGGGAGTGCGGTCGATTTTCATATATTTTGATGTGATCTCAAAAATAGGATTCGAATTGGCGCGGTTCGTGGTGAGTCAGAATACATTCGTTTTTGTCTAAATAACAACTTCACATCATCGAGGGTCATTGTTGGGTCGTCAGGGGAGTGCGGTCGATTTTTATATATTTTGAAGTGATCTCAAAAATAGGATTCAAGTTGGCGCGGTTCGTGGTGAGTCAGAATACATTCGTTCTTGTCCAAATGACAACTTCTCATCATCGATAGTCATTGTCGGGTCGCCAGGAGAGTGCGGTCGATTTTTATATATTTTGAAGTGATCTCAAAAATAGGATTCGAATTGGCGCGGTTCGTGGTGAGTCAGAATACATTCGTTTTTGTCTAAATAACAAATTCACATCATCGAGGGTCATTGTTGGGTCGTCAGGGGAGTGCGGTCGATTTTTATATATTTTGAAGTGATCTCAAAAATAGGATTCGAGTTGGCGCGGTTCGTGGTGAGTCAAAATATATTCGTTTTTGTCTAAATAACAACTTCACATCATCGAGGGTCATTGTTGGGTCGTCAGGGCAGTGCGGTCGATTTTTATATATTTTGAAGTGATCTCAAAAATAGGATTCGAGTTGGCGCGGTTCGTGGTAAGTCAGAATACATTCGTTCTTGTCCAAATAACAACTTTTTATGATCGAGGGTCATTGTGGGGTCGTCAGGGGAGTGCAGTCGATTTTTATATATTTTGAAGTGATCTCAAAAATAGGATTCGAGTTGGCGCGGTTCGTGGTAAGTCAGAATACATTCGTTCTTGTCCAAATAACAACTTTTTATGATCGAGGGTCATTGTGGGGTCGTCAGGGGAGTGCAGTCGATTTTTATATATTTTGAAGTGATCTCAAAAATAGGATTCGAGTTGGCGCGGTTCGTGGTGAGTCAAATCATATTCGTTTTTGTATAAATAACAACTTCTCATCATCGATAGTCATTAACGGGTCGTCAGGGGAGTGCGGTCGGTTTTTAAATATATTGAACTGATCTCAAAAATAGAATTCGAGTTGGCGCGGTTTGTGGTGAGTCAGAATACATTTGTTGATGTTTAAATAACAATTTCTCATCATCGATGGTCATTGTCGGGTCGTCAGGGAAGTGCTGTCAAGTTTTATATATTTTGAGGTGATCTCAAAAGTAGGATTCGAGTTGGCGCTGTTCGTGGTGAGTCAGAATACATTCGTTTTTGTCTAAATAACAACTTCACATCATCGAGGGTCATTGTTGGGTCGTCAGGGGAGTGCGGTCGATTTTTAGATATTTTGAAGTGATCTCAAAAATAGGATTCGAGTTGGCGCGCTTCGTGGTGAGTCAGAATACATTTGTTTTTATCTAAATAACAACTTCTCATCATCGATAGTCATTGTCGGGTCGTCAGGGGAGTGCGGTCGATTTTTATATATTTTGAAGTGATCTCAAAAATAGGATTCGAGTTGGCGCGGTTCGTGGTGAGTCAGAATACATTCGTTCTTGTCCAAATGACAACTTCTCATAATCGATAGTCATTGTCGGGTCGCCAGGAGAGTGCGGTCGATTTTTATATATTTTGAAGTGATCTCAAAAATAGGATTCGAATTGGCGCGGTTCGTGGTGAGTCAGAATACATTCGTTTTTGTCTAAATAACAACTTCACATCATCGAGGGTCATTGTTGGGTCGTCAGGGGAGTGCGGTCGATTTTTATATATTTTGAAGTGATCTCAAAAATAGGATTCGAGTTGGCGCGGTTCATGGTGAGTCAAAATATATTCGTTTTTGTCTAAATAACAACTTCACATCATCGAGGGTCATTGTTGGGTCGTCAGGGGAGTGCGGTCGATTTTTATATATTTTGAAGTAATCTCAAAAATAGGATTCGAGTTGGCGCGGTTCGTGGTAAGTCAGAATACATTCGTTCTTGTCCAAATAACAACTTTTTATGATCGAGGGTCATTGTGGGGTCGTCAGGGGAGTGCAGTCGATTTTTATATATTTTGAAGTGATCTCAAAAATAGGATTCGAGTTGGCGCGGTTCGTGGTGAGTCAAAACATATTCGTTTTTGTATAAATAACAACTTCTCATCATCGATAGTCATTGTCGGGTCGTCAGAGGAGTGCGGTCGGATTTTAAATATATTGAAGTGATCTCAAAAATAGGATTCGAGTTGGCGCGGTCTATGGTGAGTCAGAATACATTCGTTTTTGTCTAAATAACAACTTCCCATCATCGATAGTCATTGTCGGGTCGTCAGGGGAGTGCGGTCAATTTTTATATATTTTGAAGTGATCTCAAAAATAGGATTCGAGTTGGCGCGGTTCGTGGTGAGTCAAAACATATTCGTTTTTGTATAAATAACAACTTCTCATCATCGATAGTCATTGTCGGGTCGTCAGAGGAGTGCGGTCGGATTTTAAATATATTGAAGTGATCTCAAAAATAGGATTCGAGTTGGCGCGGTCTATGGTGAGTCAGAATACATTCGTTTTCTTCTAAATAACAACTTCCCATCATCGATAGTCATTGTCGGGTCGTCAGGGGAGTGCGGTCGATTTTTATATATTTTGAACTGATCTCAAAAATAGAATTCGAGTTGGCGCGGTTTGTGGTGAGTCAGAATACTTTTGTTGATGTTTAAATAACAATTTCTCATCATCGATGGTCATTGTCGGGTCGTCAGGGGAGTGCTGTCAAGTTTTATATATTTTGAGGTGATCTCAAAAGTAGGATTCGAGTTGGCGCTGTTCGTGGTGAGTCAGAATACATTCGTTTTTGTCTAAATAACAACTTCACATCATCGAGGGTCATTGTTGTGTCGTCAGGGGAGTGCGGTCGATTTTTATATATTTTGAAGTGATCTCAAAAATAGGATTCGAGTTGGCGCGCTTCGTGGTGAGTCAGAATACATTTGTTCTTGTCCAAATAACAACTTCTCATCATCGATAGTCATTGTCGGGTCGTCAGGGGAGTGCGGTCGATTTTTATATATTTTGAAGTGATCTCAAAAATAGGATTCGAATTGGCGCGGTTCGTGGTGAGTCAGAATACATTCGTTCTTGTTCAAATGACAACTTCTCATCATCGATAGTCATTGTCGGATCGTCAGGAGAGTGCGGTCGATTTTTATATATTTTGAAGTGATCTCAAAAATAGGATTCGAATTGGCGCGGTTCGTGGTGAGTCAGAATACATTCGTTTTTGTCTGAATAACAACTTCACATCATCGAGGGTCATTGTTGGGTCGTCAGGGGAGTGCGGTCGAATTTTATATATTTTGAAGTGATCTCAAAAATAGGATTCGAATTGGCGCGGTTCGTGGTGAGTCAGAATACATTCGTTTTTGTCCAAATGACAACTTCTCATCATCGATAGTCATTGTCGGGTCGTCAGGAGAGTGCGGTCGATTTTTATATATTTTGGAGTGATCTCAAAAATAGGATTCGAGTTGGCGCGGTTCGTGGTGAGTCAAAATAAATTCATTTTCATCTAAATAACAACTTCTCATCATCGATAGTCATTGTCGGGTCGTCAGGGGAGTGCAGTCGATTTTTATATATTCTGAAGTGATCTCAAAAATAGGATTCGAGTTGGCGCGGTTCGTGGTGAGTCAGAATACATTCGTTCTTGTACAAATGACAACTTCTCATCATCGATAGTCATTGTCGGGTCGTCAGGGGAGTGCGGTCGATATTTATATAATTTGAAGTGATCTCAAAAATAGGATGCGAGTTGGCACGCTTCGTGGTGAAAAAAAATACATTCGGTCAAGTACAAATAACAACTTCCCATCATCGATAGACATTGTCGGGTCGTCAGGGGAGTGCGGTCGATTTTTATATATTTTGAAGTAATCTCAAAAATAGGATTCGAGTTGGCGCGGTTCATGGTGAGTCAGAATACATTCTTTTTCGTCTAAATAACAACTTCACATAATCGAGGGTCATTGTTGGGTCGTCAGGGGAGTGCGGTCGATTTTTAGATATTTTGAAGTGATGTCAAAAATAGGATTCGAGTTGGCGCGCTTCGTGGTGAGTCAGAATACATTCGTTCTTGTACAAATGACAACTTCTCATCATCGATAGTCATTGTCGGGTCGTCAGGGGAGTGCGGTCGATATTTATATAATTTGAAGTGATCTCAAAAATAGGATGCGAGTTGGCACGCTTCGTGGTGAAAAAAAATATATTCGTTCATGTATAAATAACAACTTTCCATCATCGATAGTCATTGTCGGGTCGTCAGGGGAGTGCGGTCGATTTTTATATATTTTGAAGTGATCTCAAAAATAGGATTCGAGTTGGCGCGGTTCATGGTGAGTCAGAATACATTCGTTTTCGTCTAAATAACAACTTCACATCATCGAATGGAATTGTTGGGTAGTCAGGGGAGTGCGGTCGATTTTTATATAATTTGAAGTGATCTCAAAAATAGGATTCGAATTGGCGCGGTTCGTGGTGAGTCAGAATACATTCGGTTTTGTCTAAATAACAACTTCACATCATCGAGGGTCATTGTTGGGTCGTCAGGGGAGTGCGGTCGATTTTTATATATTTTGAAGTGATCTCAAAAATAGGATTCGAGTTGGCGCGGTTCATGGTGAGTCAGAATACATTCGTTTTCGTCTAAATAACAACTTCACATCATCGAATGGAATTGTTGGGTAGTCAGGGGAGTGCGGTCGATTTTTATATAATTTGAAGTGATCTCAAAAATAGGATTCGAGTTGGCGCGGTTCGTGGTGAGTCAGAATACATTCGTTCTTGTCCAAATGACAACTTCTCATCATCGATAGTCATTGTCGGGTCGCCAGGAGAGTGCGGTCGATTTTTATATATTTTGAAGTGATCTCAAAAATAGGATTCGAATTGGCGCGGTTCGTGGTGAGTCAGAATACATTCGTTTTTGTCTAAATAACAACTTCACATCATCGAGGGTCATTGTTGGGTCGTCAGGGGAGTGCGGTCGATTTTTATATATTTTGAAGTGATCTCAAAAATAGGATTCGAGTTGGCGCGGTTCGTGGTGAGTCAAAATATATTCGTTTTTGTCTAAATAACAACTTCACATCATCGAGGGTCATTGTTGGGTCGTCAGGGGAGTGCGGTCGATTTTTAGATATTTTGAAGTGATCTCAAAAATAGGATTCGAGTTGGCGCGCTTCGTGGTGAAAAAAAATACATTCGTTCATGTACAAATAACAACTTCACATCATCGAGGGTCATTGTTGGGTCGTCAGTGGAGTGCGGTCGATTTTTAGATATTTTGAAGTGATCTCAAAAATAGGATTCGAGTTGACACGCTTCGTGGTGAGTCAGAATACATTCGTTCTTGTCCAAATGACAACTTCTCATCATCGATAGTCATTGTCGGGTCGTCAGGGGAGTGCGGTCGGTTTTTAAATATATTGAACTGATCTCAAAAACAGAATTCGAGTTGGCGCGGTTTGTAATGAGTCAGAATACTTTTGTTGATGTTTAAATAACAATTTCTCATCATCGATGGTCATTGTCGGGTCGTCAGGGGAATGCTGTCAAGTTTTATATATTTTGAGGTGATCTCAAAAGTAGGATTCGAGTTGGCGCTGTTCGTGGTGAGTCAGAATACATTCGTTTTTGTCTAAATAACAACTTCACATCATCGAGGGTCATTGTTGGGTCGTCAGGGGAGTGCGGTCGATTTTTAGATATTTTGAAGTGATCTCAAAAATAGGATTCGAATTGGCGCGGTTCGTGGTGAGTCAGAATACATTCGTTTTTGTCTAAATAACAACTTCACATCATCGAGGGTCATTGTTGGGTCGTCAGGGGAGTGCGGTCGATTTTTATATATTTTGAAGTGATCTCAAAAATAGGATTCAAGTTGGCGCGGTTCGTGGTGAGTCAGAATACATTCGTTCTTGTCCAAATGACAACTTCTCATCATCGATAGTCATTGTCGGGTCGCCAGGAGAGTGCGGTCGATTTTTATATATTTTGAAGTGATCTCAAAAATAGGATTCGAATTGGCGCGGTTCGTGGTGAGTCAGAATACATTCGTTTTTGTCTAAATAACAACTTCACATCATCGAGGGTCATTGTTGGGTCGTCAGGGGAGTGCGGTCGATTTTTATATATTTTGAAGTGATCTCAAAAATAGGATTCGAGTTGGCGCGGTTCGTGGTGAGTCAAAATATATTCGTTTTTGTCTAAATAACAACTTCACATCATCGAGGGTCATTGTTGGGTCGTCAGGGGAGTGCGGTCGATTTTTAGATATTTTGAAGTGATCTCAAAAATAGGATTCGAGTTGGCGCGCTTCGTGGTGAAAAAAAATACATTCGTTCATGTACAAATAACAACTTCACATCATCGAGGGTCATTGTTGGGTCGTCAGTGGAGTGCGGTCGATTTTTAGATATTTTGAAGTGATCTCAAAAATAGGATTCGAGTTGACACGCTTCGTGGTGAGTCAGAATACATTCGTTCTTGTCCAAATGACAACTTCTCATCATCGATAGTCATTGTCGGGTCGTCAGGGGAGTGCGGTCGGTTTTTAAATATATTGAACTGATCTCAAAAACAGAATTCGAGTTGGCGCGGTTTGTAATGAGTCAGAATACTTTTGTTGATGTTTAAATAACAATTTCTCATCATCGATGGTCATTGTCGGGTCGTCAGGGGAATGCTGTCAAGTTTTATATATTTTGAGGTGATCTCAAAAGTAGGATTCGAGTTGGCGCTGTTCGTGGTGAGTCAGAATACATTCGTTTTTGTCTAAATAACAACTTCACATCATCGAGGGTCATTGTTGGGTCGTCAGGGGAGTGCGGTCGATTTTTAGATATTTTGAAGTGATCTCAAAAATAGGATTCGAATTGGCGCGGTTCGTGGTGAGTCAGAATACATTCGTTTTTGTCTAAATAACAACTTCACATCATCGAGGGTCATTGTTGGGTCGTCAGGGGAGTGCGGTCGATTTTTATATATTTTGAAGTGATCTCAAAAATAGGATTCAAGTTGGCGCGGTTCGTGGTGAGTCAGAATACATTCGTTCTTGTCCAAATGACAACTTCTCATCATCGATAGTCATTGTCGGGTCGCCAGGAGAGTGCGGTCGATTTTTATATATTTTGAAGTGATCTCAAAAATAGGATTCGAATTGGCGTGGTTCGTGGTGAGTCAGAATACATTCGTTTTTGTCTAAATAACAACTTCACATCATCGAGGGTCATTGTTGGGTCGTCAGGGGAGTGCGGTCGATTTTTATATATTTTGAAGTGATCTCAAAAATAGGATTCGAGTTGGCGCGGTTCGTGGTGAGTCAAAATATATTCGTTTTTGTCTAAATAACAACTTCACATCATCGAGGGTCATTGTTGGGTCGTCAGGGCAGTGCGGTCGATTTTTATATATTTTGAAGTGATCTCAAAAATAGGATTCGAGTTGGCGCGGTTCGTGGTAAGTCAGAATACATTCGTTCTTGTCCAAATAACAACTTTTTATGATCGAGGGTAATTGTGGGGTCGTCAGGGGAGTGCAGTCGATTTTTATATATTTTGAAGTGATCTCAAAAATAGGATTCGAGTTGGCGCGGTTCGTGGTAAGTCAGAATACATTCGTTCTTGTCCAAATAACAACTTTTTATGATCGAGGGTCATTGTGGGGTCGTCAGGGGAGTGCAGTCGATTTTTATATATTTTGAAGTGATCTCAAAAATAGGATTCGAGTTGGCGCGGTTCGTGGTGAGTCAAAACATATTCGTTTTTGTATAAATAACAACTTCTCATCATCGATAGTCATTGTCGGGTCGTCAGGGGAGTGCGGTCGGTTTTTAAATATATTGAACTGATCTCAAAAATAGAATTCGAGTTGGCGCGGTTTGTGGTGAGTCAGAATATATTTGTTGATGTTTAAATAACAATTTCTCATCATCGATGGTCATTGTCGGGTCGTCAGGGGAGTGCTGTCAAGTTTTATATATTTTGAGGTGATCTCAAAAGTAGGATTCGAGTTAGCGCTGTTCGTGGTGAGTCAGAATACATTAGTTTTTGTCTAAATAACAACTTCACATCATCGAGGGTCATTGTTGTGTCGTCAGGGGAGTGCGGTCGATTTTTATATATTTTGAAGTGATCTCTAAAATAGGATTCAAGTTGGCGCTGTTCGTGGTGAATCAGAATACATTCGTTTTTGTCTAAATAACAACTTCACATCATCGAGGGTCATTGTTGGGTCGTCAGGGGAGTGCGGTCGATTTTTATATATTTTGAAGTGATCTCAAAAATAGGATTCGAGTTGGCGCGGTTCGTGGTGAGTCAAAATATATTCGTTTTTGTCTAAATAACAACTTCACATCATCGAGGGTCATTGTTGGGTCGTCAGGGCAGTGCGGTCGATTTTTATATATTTTGAAGTGATCTCAAAAATAGGATTCGAGTTGGCGCGGTTCGTGGTAAGTCAGAATACATTCGTTCTTGTCCAAATAACAACTTTTTATGATCGAGGGTAATTGTGGGGTCGTCAGGGGAGTGCAGTCGATTTTTATATATTTTGAAGTGATCTCAAAAATAGGATTCGAGTTGGCGCGGTTCGTGGTAAGTCAGAATACATTCGTTCTTGTCCAAATAACAACTTTTTATGATCGAGGGTCATTGTGGGGTCGTCAGGGGAGTGCAGTCGATTTTTATATATTTTGAAGTGATCTCAAAAATAGGATTCGAGTTGGCGCGGTTCGTGGTGAGTCAAAACATATTCGTTTTTGTATAAATAACAACTTCTCATCATCGATAGTCATTGTCGGGTCGTCAGGGGAGTGCGGTCGGTTTTTAAATATATTGAACTGATCTCAAAAATAGAATTCGAGTTGGCGCGGTTTGTGGTGAGTCAGAATATATTTGTTGATGTTTAAATAACAATTTCTCATCATCGATGGTCATTGTCGGGTCGTCAGGGGAGTGCTGTCAAGTTTTATATATTTTGAGGTGATCTCAAAAGTAGGATTCGAGTTAGCGCTGTTCGTGGTGAGTCAGAATACATTAGTTTTTGTCTAAATAACAACTTCACATCATCGAGGGTCATTGTTGTGTCGTCAGGGGAGTGCGGTCGATTTTTATATATTTTGAAGTGATCTCTAAAATAGGATTCGAGTTGGCGCGCTTCGTGGTGAGTCAGAATACATTTGTTCTTGTCCAAATAACAACTTCTCATCATCGATAGTCATTGTCGGGTCGTCAGGGGAGTGCGGTCGATTTTTATATATTTTGAAGTGATCTCAAAAATAGGATTCGAATTGGCGCGGTTCGTGGTGAGTCAGAATACATTCGTTCTTGTTCAAATGACAACTTCTCATCATCGATAGTCATTGTCGGGTCGTCAGGAGAGTGCGGTCGATTTTTATATATTTTGAAGTGATCTCAAAAATAGGATTCGAATTGGCGCGGTTCGTGGTGAGTCAGAATACATTCGTTTTTGTCTGAATAACAACTTCACATCATCGAGGGTCATTGTTGGGTCGTCAGGGGAGTGCGGTCGATTTTTATATATTTTGAAGTGATCTCAAAAATAGGATTCGAGTTGGCGCGGTTCGTGGTGAGTCAGAATACATTCGTTTTTGTCCAAATGACAACTTCTCATCTTCGATAGTCATTGTCGGGTCGTCAGGAGAGTGCGGTCGATTTTTATATATTTTGAAGTGATCTCAAAAATAGGATTCGAGTTGGCGCGGTTCGTGGTGAGTCAAAATAAATTCATTTTCATCTAAATAACAACTTCTCAACATCGATAGTCATTGTCGGGTCGTCAGGGGAGTGCAGTCGATTTTTATATATTCTGAAGTGATCTCAAAAATAGGATTCGAGTTGGCGCGGTTCGTGGTGAGTCAGAATACATTCGTTCTTGTACAAATGACAACTTCTCATCATCGATAGTCATTGTCGGGTCGTCAGGGGAGTGCGGTCGATATATATATAATTTGAAGTGATCTCAAAAATAGGATGCGAGTTGGCACGCTTCGTGGTGAAAAAAAATACATTCGGTCAAGTACAAATAACAACTTCCCATCATCGATAGACATTGTCGGGTCGTCAGGGGAGTGCGGTCGATTTTTATATATTTTGAAGTAATCTCAAAAATAGGATTCGAGTTGGCGCGGTTCATGGTGAGTCAGAATACATTCGTTTTCGTCTAAATAACAACTTCACATCATCGAGGGTCATTGTTGGGTCGTCAGGGGAGTGCGGTCGATTTTTAGATATTTTGAAGAGATGTCAAAAATAGGATTCGAGTTGGCGCGCTTCGTGGTTAGTCAGAATACATTCGTTCTTGTACAAATGACAACTTCTCATCATCGATAGTCATTGTCGGGTCGTCAGGGGAGTGCGGTCGATATTTATATAATTTGAAGTGATCTCAAAAATAGGATGCGAGTTGGCACGCTTCGTGGTGAAAAAAAATACATTCGTTCATGTATAAATAACAACTTTCCATCATCGATAGTCATTGTCGGGTCGTCAGGGGAGTGCGGTCGATTTTTATATATTTTGAAGTGATCTCAAAAATAGGATTCGAGTTGGCGCGGTTCATGGTGAGTCAGAATACATTCGTTTTCGTCTAAATAACAACTTCACATCATCGAATGGAATTGTTGGGTAGTCAGGGGAGTGCGGTCGATTTTTATATAATTTGAAGTGATCTCAAAAATAGGATTCGAGTTGGTGCGGTTCGTGGTGAGGCAAAATATATTCGTTTTTATCTATATAACAACTTCTCATCATCGATAGTCATTGTCGGGTCGTCAGGGGAGTGCGGTCGATTTTTATATATTTTGAAGTGATCTCAAAAATAGGATTCGAGTTGGCGCGGTTCGTGGTGAGTCAGAATACATTCGTTCTTGTCCAAATAACAACTTTTTATGATCGAGGGTCATTGTGGGGTCGTCAGGGGAGTGCAGTCGATTTTTATATATTTTGAAGTGATCTCAAAAATAGGATTCGAGTTGGAGCGGTTCGTGGTGAGTCAAAACATATTCGTTTTTGTATAAATAACAACTTCTCATCATCGATAGTCATTGTCGGGTCGTCAGAGGAGTGCGGTCGGATTTTAAATATATTGAAGTGATCTCAAAAATAGGATTCGAGTTGGCGCGGTCTATGGTGAGTCAGAATACATTCGTTCTTGTCCAAGTAACAACTTCCCATCATCGATAGTCATTGTCGGGTCGTCAGAGGAGTGCGGTCGATTATTTTATATTTTGAAGTGATCTCAAAAATAGGATACGCGTTGGCACGCTTCGTGGTGAAAAAAAATGAATTCTTTTATGTCTAAATAACAACTTCCCATCATCGATAGTCATTGTCGGGTCGTCAGAGGAGTGCGGTCGATTTTTATATATTTTGAAGAGATCTCAAAAATAGGATTCGAGTTGGCGCGGTTCATGGTGAGTCAGAATACATTCGTTTTCGTCTAAATAACAACTTCACATCATCGAGGGTTATTGTTGGGTCGTCAGGGGAGTGAGGTGATTTTTATATATTTTGAAGTGATCTCAAAAATAGGATTCGAGTTGGCGCGCTTCGTGGTGTGTCAGAATACTTTTGTTCTTGTCCAAATGACAACTTCTGATCATCGATAGTCATTGTCGGGTCGTCAGGGGAGTGCGGTCGATTTTTATATATTTTGAAGTGATCTCAAAAATAGGATTCGAGTTGGCGCGGTTCGTGGTAAGTCAGAATACATTCGTTCTTGTCCAAATAACAACTTTTTATGATCGAGGGTCATTGTGGGGTCGTCAGGGGAGAGTGCAGTCGATTTTTATATATTTTGAAGTGATCTCTAAAATAGGATTCGAGTTGGCGCGGTTCGTGGTGAGTCAAAATATATTCGTTTTTGTATAAATAACAACTTCTCATCATCGATAGTCATTGTCGGGTCGTCAGAGGAGTGCGGTCGGATTTTAAATATATTGAAGTGATCTCAAAAAGCGGATTCGAGTTGGCGCGGTCTACGGTGAGTCAGAATTCATTCGTTCTTGTCCAAATAACAACTTCTCATCATCGATAGTCATTGTCGGGTCGTCAGGGGAGTGCGGTCGGTTTTTAAATATATTGAACTGATCTCAAAAATAGAATTCGAGTTGGCGCGGTTCGTGGTGAGTCAGAATACATTTGTTTTTATCTAAATAACAACTTCTCATCATCGATAGTCATTGTCGGGTCGTCAGGGGAGTGCGGTCGATTTTCATATATTTTGAAGTGATCTCAAAAATAGGATTCGAATTGGCGCGGTTCGTGGTGAGTCAGAATACATTCGTTTTTGTCTAAATAACAACTTCACATCATCGAGGGTCATTGTTGGGTCGTCAGGGGAGTGCGGTCGATTTTTATATATTTTGAAGTGATCTCAAAAATAGGATTCGAGTTGGCGCGGTTCGTGGTGAGTCAGAATACATTCGTTCTTGTCCAAATGACAACTTCTCATCATCGATAGTCATTGTCGGGTCGCCAGGAGAGTGCGGTCGATTTTTATATATTTTGAAGTGATCTCAAAAATAGGATTCGAATTGGCGCGGTTCGTGGTGAGTCACAATACATTCGTTTTTGTCTAAATAACAACTTCACATCATCGAGGGTCATTGTTGGGTCGTCAGGGGAGTGCGGTCGATTTTTATATATTTTGAAGTGATCTCAAAAATAGGATTCGAGTTGGCGCGGTTCGTGGTGAGTCAAAATATATTCGTTTTTGTCTAAATAACAACTCCACATCATCGAGGGTCATTGTTGGGTCGTCAGGGGAGTGCGGTCGATTTTTAGATATTTTGAAGTGATCTCAAAAATAGGATTCGAGTTGGGGCGCGCTTCGTGGTGAAAAAAAATACATTCGTTCATGTACAAATAACAACTTCACATCATCGAGGGTCATTGTTGGGTCGTCAGTGGAGTGCGGTCGATTTTTAGATATTTTGAAGTGATCTCAAAAATAGGATTCGAGTTGACACGCTTCGTGGTGAGTCAGAATACATTAGTTCTTGTCCAAATGACAACTTCTCATCATCGACAGTCATTGTCGGGTCGTCAGGGGAGTGCGGTCGGTTTTTAAATATATTGAACTGATCTCAAAAACAGAATTCGAGTTGGCGCAGTTTGTAATGAGTCAGAATACTTTTGTTGATGTTTAAATAACAATTTCTCATCATCGATGGTCATTGTCGGGTCGTCAGGGGAGTGCTGTCAAGTTTTATATATTTTGAGGTGATCTCAAAAGTAGGATTCGAGTTGGCGCTGTTCGTGGTGAATCAGAATACATTCGTTTTTGTCTAAATAACAACTTCACATCATCGAGGGTCATTGTTGGGTCGTCAGGGGAGTGCGGTCGATTTTTAGATATTTTGAAGTGATCTCAAAAATAGGATTCGAGTTGGCGCGCTTCGTGGTGAGTCAGAATACATTTGTTTTTATCTAAATAACAACTTCTCATCATCGATAGTCATTGTCGGGTCGTCAGGGGAGTGCGGTCGATTTTCATATATTTTGAAGTGATCTCAAAAATAGGATTCGAATTGGCGCGGTTCGTGGTGAGTCAGAATACATTCGTTTTTGTCTAAATAACAACTTCACATCATCGAGGGTCATTGTTGGGTCGTCAGGGGAGTGCGGTCGATTTTTAGATATTTTGAAGTGATCTCAAAAATAGGATTCGAGTTGGCGCGCTTCGTGGTGAGTCAGAATACATTTGTTTTTATCTAAATAACAACTTCTCATCATCGATAGTCATTGTCGGGTCGTCAGGGGAGTGCGGTCGATTTTCATATATTTTGAAGTGATCTCAAAAATAGGATTCAAGTTGGCGCTGTTCGTGGTGAATCAGAATACATTCGTTTTTGTCTAAATAACAACTTCACATCATCGAGGGTCATTGTTGGGTCGTCAGGGGAGTGCGGTCGATTTTTAGATATTTTGAAGTGATCTCAAAAATAGGATTCGAGTTGGCGCGCTTCGTGGTGAGTCAGAATACATTTGTTTTTATCTAAATAACAACTTCTCATCATCGATAGTCATTGTCGGGTCGTCAGGGGAGTGCGGTCGATTTTCATATATTTTGAAGTGATCTCAAAAATAGGATTCAAGTTGGCGCGGTTCGTGGTGAGTCAGAATACATTCGTTCTTGTCCAAATGACAACTTCTCATCATCGATAGTCATTGTCGGGTCGCCAGGAGAGTGCGGTCGATTTTTATATATTTTGAAGTGATCTCAAAAATAGGATTCGAATTGGCGCGGTTCGTGGTGAGTCAGAATACATTCGTTTTTGTCTAAATAACAACTTCACATCATCGAGGGTCATTGTTGGGTCGTCAGGGGAGTGCGGTCGATTTTTATATATTTTGAAGTGATCTCAAAAATAGGATTCGAGTTGGCGCGGTTCGTGGTGAGTCAAAATATATTCGTCTTTGTCTGAATAACAACTTCACATCATCGAGGGTCATTGTTGGGTCGTCAGGGCAGTGCGGTCGATTTTTATATATTTTGAAGTGATCTCAAAAATAGGATTCGAGTTGGCGCGGTTCGTGGTAAGTCAGAATACATTCGTTCTTGTCCAAATAACAACTTTTTATGATCGAGGGTCATTGTGGGGTCGTCAGGGGAGTGCAGTCGATTTTTATATATTTTGAAGTGATCTCAAAAATAGGATTCGAGTTGGCGCGGTTCGTGGTGAGTCAGAATACATTCGTTCTTGTCCAAATAACAACTTTTTATGATCGAGGGTCATTGTGGGGTCGTCAGGGGAGTGCAGTCGATTTTGATATATTTTGAAGTGATCTCAAAAATAGGATTCGAGTTGGCGCGGTTCGTGGTGAGTCAAAACATATTCGTTTTTGTATAAATAACAACTTCTCATCATCGATAGTCATTGTCGGGTCGTCAGAGGAGTGCGGTCGGATTTTAAATATATTGAACTGATCTCAAAAATAGAATTCGAGTTGGCGCGGTTTGTGGTGAGTCGGAATACTTTTGTTGATGTTTAAATAACAATTTCTCATCATCGATGGTCATTGTCGGGTCGTCAGGGGAGTGCTGTCAAGTTTTATATATTTTGAGGTGATCTCAAAAGTAGGATTCGAGTTGGCGCGCTTCGTGGTGAAAAAAAATACATTCGTTCATGTACAAATAACAACTTCACATCATCGAGGGTCATTGTTGGGTCGTCAGTGGAGTGCGGTCGATTTTTAGATATTTTGAAGTGATCTCAAAAATAGGATTCGAGTTGACACGCTTCGTGGTGAGTCCGAATACATTCGTTCTTGTCCAAATGACAACTTCTCATCATCGATAGTCATTGTCGGGTCGTCAGGGGAGTGCGGTCGGTTTTTAAATATATTGAACTGATCTCAAAAATAGAATTCGAGTTGGCGCGGTTTGTGGTGAATCGGAATACTTTTGTTGATGTTTAAATAACAATTTCTCATCATCGATGGTCATTGTCGGGTCGTCAGGGGAGTGCTGTCAAGTTTTATATATTTTGAGGTGATCTCAAAAGTAGGATTCGAGTTGGCGCGCTTCGTGGTGAAAAAAAATACATTCGTTCATGTACAAATAACAACTTCACATCATCGAGGGTCATTGTTGGGTCGTCAGTGGAGTGCGGTCGATTTTTAGATATTTTGAAGTGATCTCAAAAATAGGATTCGAGTTGACACGCTTCGTGGTGAGTCCGAATACATTCGTTCTTGTCCAAATGACAACTTCTCATCATCGATAGTCATTGTCGGGTCGTCAGGGGAGTGCGGTCGGTTTTTAAATATATTGAACTGATCTCAAAAATAGAATTCGAGTTGGCGCGCTTCGTGGTGAGTCAGAATACATTTGTTTTTATCTAAATAACAACTTCTCATCATCGATAGTCATTGTCGGGTCGTCAGGGGAGTGCGGTCGATTTTCATATATTTTGAAGTGATCTCAAAAATAGGATTCGAATTGGCGCGGTTCGTGGTGAGTCAGAATACATTCGTTTTTGTCTAAATAACAACTTCACATCATCGAGGGTCATTGTTGGGTCGTCAGGGGAGTGCGGTCGATTTTTATATATTTTGAAGTGATCTCAAAAATAGGATTCGAGTTGGCGCGGTTCGTAGTGAGTCAGAATACATTCGTTCTTGTCCAAATGACAACTTCTCATCATCGATAGTCATTGTCGGGTCGCCAGGAGAGTGCGGTCGATTTTTATATATTTTGAAGTGATCTCAAAAATAGGATTCGAATTGGCGCGGTTCGTGGTGAGTCACAATACATTCGTTTTTGTCTAAATAACAACTTCACATCATCGAGGGTCATTGTTGGGTCGTCAGGGGAGTGCGGTCGATTTTTATATATTTTGAAGTGATCTCAAAAATAGGATTCGAGTTGGCGCGGTTCGTGGTGAGTCAAAATATATTCGTTTTTGTCTAAATAACAACTCCACATCATCGAGGGTCATTGTTGGGTCGTCAGGGGAGTGCGGTCGATTTTTAGATATTTTGAAGTGATCTCAAAAATAGGATTCGAGTTGGGGCGCGCTTCGTGGTGAAAAAAAATACATTCGTTCATGTACAAATAACAACTTCACATCATCGAGGGTCATTGTTGGGTCGTCAGTGGAGTGCGGTCGATTTTTAGATATTTTGAAGTGATCTCAAAAATAGGATTCGAGTTGACACGCTTCGTGGTGAGTCAGAATACATTAGTTCTTGTCCAAATGACAACTTCTCATCATCGATAGTCATTGTCGGGTCGTCAGGGGAGTGCGGTCGGTTTTTAAATATATTGAACTGATCTCAAAAACAGAATTCGAGTTGGCGCGGTTTGTAATGAGTCAGAATACTTTTGTTGATGTTTAAATAACAATTTCTCATCATCGATGGTCATTGTCGGGTCGTCAGGGGAGTGCTGTCAAGTTTTATATATTTTGAGGTGATCTCAAAAGTAGGATTCGAGTTGGCGCTGTTCGTGGTGAATCAGAATACATTCGTTTTTGTCTAAATAACAACTTCACATCATCGAGGGTCATTGTTGGGTCGTCAGGGGAGTGCGGTCGATTTTTAGATATTTTGAAGTGATCTCAAAAATAGGATTCGAGTTGACACGCTTCGTGGTGAGTCCGAATACATTCGTTCTTGTCCAAATGACAACTTCTCATCATCGATAGTCATTGTCGGGTCGTCAGGGGAGTGCGGTCGGTTTTTAAATATATTGAACTGATCTCAAAAATAGAATTCGAGTTGGCGCGGTTTGTGGTGAGTCGGAATACTTTTGTTGATGTTTAAATAACAATTTCTCATCATCGATGGTCATTGTCGGGTCGTCAGGGGAGTGCTGTCAAGTTTTATATATTTTGAGGTGATCTCAAAAGTAGGATTCGAGTTGGCGCGCTTCGTGGTGAAAAAAAATACATTCGTTCATGTACAAATAACAACTTCACATCATCGAGGGTCATTGTTGGGTCGTCAGGGCAGTGCGGTCGATTTTTATATATTTTGAAGTGATCTCAAAAATAGGATTCGAGTTGGCGCGGTTCGTGGTAAGTCAGAATACATTCGTTCTTGTCCAAATAACAACTTTTTATGATCGAGGGTCATTGTGGGGTCGTCAGGGGAGTGCAGTCGATTTTTATATATTTTGAAGTGATCTCAAAAATAGGATTCGAGTTGGCGCGGTTCGTGGTGAGTCAGAATACATTCGTTCTTGTCCAAATAACAACTTTTTATGATCGAGGGTCATTGTGGGGTCGTCAGGGGAGTGCAGTCGATTTTTATATATTTTGAAGTGATCTCAAAAATAGGATTCGAGTTGGCGCGGTTCGTGGTGAGTCAAAACATATTCGTTTTTGTATAAATAACAACTTCTCATCATCGATAGTCATTGTCGGGTCGTCAGAGGAGTGCGGTCGGATTTTAAATATATTGAAGTGATCTCAAAAATAGGATTCGAGTTGGCGCGGTCTATGGTGAGTCAGAATACATTCGTTCTTGTCCAAGTAACAACTTCCCATCATCGATAGTCATTGTCGGGTCGTCAGGGGAGTGCGGTCGATTATTTAAATTTTGAAGTGATCTCAAAAATAGGATGCGCGTTGGCGCGGTTCGTGGTGAGTCAAAACATATTCGTTTTTGTATAAATAACAACTTCTCATCATCGATAGTCATTGTCGGGTCGTCAGAGGAGTGCGGTCGGATTTTAAATATATTGAACTGATCTCAAAAATAGAATTCGAGTTGGCGCGGTTTGTGGTGAGTCGGAATACTTTTGTTGATGTTTAAATAACAATTTCTCATCATCGATGGTCATTGTCGGGTCGTCAGGGGAGTGCTGTCAAGTTTTATATATTTTGAGGTGATCTCAAAAGTAGGATTCGAGTTGGCGCGCTTCGTGGTGAAAAAAAATACATTCGTTCATGTACAAATAACAACTTCACATCATCGAGGGTCATTGTTGGGTCGTCAGTGGAGTGCGGTCGATTTTTAGATATTTTGAAGTGATCTCAAAAATAGGATTCGAGTTGACACGCTTCGTGGTGAGTCAGAATACATTAGTTCTTGTCCAAATGACAACTTCTCATCATCGATAGTCATTGTCGGGTCGTCAGGGGAGTGCGGTCGGTTTTTAAATATATTGAACTGATCTCAAAAACAGAATTCGAGTTGGCGCGGTTTGTAATGAGTCAGAATACTTTTGTTGATGTTTAAATAACAATTTCTCATCATCGATGGTCATTGTCGGGTCGTCAGGGGAGTGCTGTCAAGTTTTATATATTTTGAGGTGATCTCAAAAGTAGGATTCGAGTTGGCGCTGTTCGTGGTGAATCAGAATACATTCGTTTTTGTCTAAATAACAACTTCACATCATCGAGGGTCATTGTTGGGTCGTCAGGGGAGTGCGGTCGATTTTTAGATATTTTGAAGTGATCTCAAAAATAGGATTCGAGTTGGCGCGCTTCGTGGTGAGTCAGAATACATTTGTTTTTATCTAAATAACAACTTCTCATCATCGATAGTCATTGTCGGGTCGTCAGGGGAGTGCGGTCGATTTTCATATATTTTGAAGTGATCTCAAAAATAGGATTCGAATTGGCGCGGTTCGTGGTGAGTCAGAATACATTCGTTTTTGTCTAAATAACAACTTCACATCATCGAGGGTCATTGTTGGGTCGTCAGGGGAGTGCGGTCGATTTTTAGATATTTTGAAGTGATCTCAAAAATAGGATTCGAGTTGGCGCGCTTCGTGGTGAGTCAGAATACATTTGTTTTTATCTAAATAACAACTTCTCATCATCGATAGTCATTGTCGGGTCGTCAGGGGAGTGCGGTCGATTTTCATATATTTTGAAGTGATCTCAAAAATAGGATTCAAGTTGGCGCTGTTCGTGGTGAATCAGAATACATTCGTTTTTGTCTAAATAACAACTTCACATCATCGAGGGTCATTGTTGGGTCGTCAGGGGAGTGCGGTCGATTTTTAGATATTTTGAAGTGATCTCAAAAATAGGATTCGAGTTGGCGCGCTTCGTGGTGAGTCAGAATACATTTGTTTTTATCTAAATAACAACTTCTCATCATCGATAGTCATTGTCGGGTCGTCAGGGGAGTGCGGTCGATTTTCATATATTTTGAAGTGATCTCAAAAATAGGATTCAAGTTGGCGCGGTTCGTGGTGAGTCAGAATACATTCGTTCTTGTCCAAATGACAACTTCTCTTCATCGATAGTCATTGTCGGGTCGCCAGGAGAGTGCGGTCGATTTTTATATATTTTGAAGTGATCTCAAAAATAGGATTCGAATTGGCGCGGTTCGTGGTGAGTCAGAATACATTCGTTTTTGTCTAAATAACAACTTCACATCATCGATAGTCATTGTCGGGTCGTCAGGGGAGTGCTGTCGAGTTTTATATATTTAGAGGTGATCTCAAAAGTAGGATTCGAGTTGGCGCGGTTCGTGGTGAGTCAGAATACATTCGTTTTTGTCTAAATAACAACTTCACATCATCGAGGGTCATTGTTGGGTCGTCAGTGGAGTGCGGTCGATTTTTAGATATTTTGAAGTGATCTCAAAAATAGGATTCGAGTTGACACGCTTCGTGGTGAGTCAGAATACATTAGTTCTTGTCCAAATGACAACTTCTCTTCATCGATAGTCATTGTCGGGTCGTCAGGGGAGTGCGGTCGGTTTTTAAATATATTGAACTGATCTCAAAAATAGAATTCGAGTTGGCGCGGTTTGTGGTGAGTCGGAATACTTTTGTTGATGTTTAAATAACAATTTCTCATCATCGATGGTCATTGTCGGGTCGTCAGGGGAGTGCTGTCAAGTTTTATATATTTTGAGGTGATCTCAAAAGTAGGATTCGAGTTGGCGCGCTTCGTGGTGAAAAAAAATACAATCGTTCATGTACAAATAACAACTTCACATCATCGGGGGTCATTGTTGGGTCGTCAGTGGAGTGCGGTCGATTTTTAGATATTTTGAAGTGATCTCAAAAATAGGATTCGAGTTGACACGCTTCGTGGTGAGTCAGAATATATTCGTTCTTGTCCAAATGACAACTTCTCATCATCGATAGTCATTGTCGGGTCGTCAGGGGAGTGCGGTCGGTTTTTAAATATATTGAACTGATCTCAAAAATAGGATTCGAGTTGGCGCGGTTCGTGGTGAGTCAAAATATATTCGTCTTTGTCTAAATAACAACTTCACATCATCGAGGGTCATTGTTGGGTCGTCAGGGCAGTGCGGTCGATTTTTATATATTTTGAAGTGATCTCAAAAATAGGATTCGAGTTGGCGCGGTTCGTGGTAAGTCAGAATACATTCGTTCTTGTCCAAATAACAACTTTTTATGATCGAGGGTCATTGTGGGGTCGTCAGGGGAGTGCAGTCGATTTTTATATATTTTGAAGTGATCTCAAAAATAGGATTCGAGTTGGCGCGGTTCGTGGTGAGTCAGAATACATTCGTTCTTGTCCAAATAACAACTTTTTATGATCGAGGGTCATTGTGGGGTCGTCAGGGGAGTGCAGTCGATTTTTATATATTTTGAAGTGATCTCAAAAATAGGATTCGAGTTGGCGCGGTTCGTGGTGAGTCAAAACATATTCGTTTTTGTATAAATAACAACTTCTCATCATCGATAGTCATTGTCGGGTCGTCAGAGGAGTGCGGTCGGATTTTAAATATATTGAACTGATCTCAAAAATAGAATTCGAGTTGGCGCGGTTTGTGGTGAGTCGGAATACTTTTGTTGATGTTTAAATAACAATTTCTCATCATCGATGGTCATTGTCGGGTCGTCAGGGGAGTGCTGTCAAGTTTTATATATTTTGAGGTGATCTCAAAAGTAGGATTCGAGTTGGCGCGCTTCGTGGTGAAAAAAAATACATTCGTTCATGTACAAATAACAACTTCACATCATCGAGGGTCATTGTTGGGTCGTCAGTGGAGTGCGGTCGATTTTTAGATATTTTGAAGTGATCTCAAAAATAGGATTCGAGTTGACACGCTTCGTGGTGAGTCAGAATACATTAGTTCTTGTCCAAATGACAACTTCTCATCATCGATAGTCATTGTCGGGTCGTCAGGGGAGTGCGGTCGGTTTTTAAATATATTGAACTGATCTCAAAAACAGAATTCGAGTTGGCGCGGTTTGTAATGAGTCAGAATACTTTTGTTGATGTTTAAATAACAATTTCTCATCATCGATGGTCATTGTCGGGTCGTCAGGGGAGTGCTGTCAAGTTTTATATATTTTGAGGTGATCTCAAAAGTAGGATTCGAGTTGGCGCTGTTCGTGGTGAATCAGAATACATTCGTTTTTGTCTAAATAACAACTTCACATCATCGAGGGTCATTGTTGGGTCGTCAGGGGAGTGCGGTCGATTTTTAGATATTTTGAAGTGATCTCAAAAATAGGATTCGAGTTGGCGCGCTTCGTGGTGAGTCAGAATACATTTGTTTTTATCTAAATAACAACTTCTCATCATCGATAGTCATTGTCGGGTCGTCAGGGGAGTGCGGTCGATTTTCATATATTTTGAAGTGATCTCAAAAATAGGATTCGAATTGGCGCGGTTCGTGGTGAGTCAGAATACATTCGTTTTTGTCTAAATAACAACTTCACATCATCGAGGGTCATTGTTGGGTCGTCAGGGGAGTGCGGTCGATTTTTAGATATTTTGAAGTGATCTCAAAAATAGGATTCGAGTTGGCGCGCTTCGTGGTGAGTCAGAATACATTTGTTTTTATCTAAATAACAACTTCTCATCATCGATAGTCATTGTCGGGTCGTCAGGGGAGTGCGGTCGATTTTCATATATTTTGAAGTGATCTCAAAAATAGGATTCAAGTTGGCGCTGTTCGTGGTGAATCAGAATACATTCGTTTTTGTCTAAATAACAACTTCACATCATCGAGGGTCATTGTTGGGTCGTCAGGGGAGTGCGGTCGATTTTTAGATATTTTGAAGTGATCTCAAAAATAGGATTCGAGTTGGCGCGCTTCGTGGTGAGTCAGAATACAGTTGTTTTTATCTAAATAACAACTTCTCATCATCGATAGTCATTGTCGGGTCGTCAGGGGAGTGCGGTCGATTTTCATATATTTTGAAGTGATCTCAAAAATAGGATTCAAGTTGGCGCGGTTCGTGGTGAGTCAGAATACATTCGTTCTTGTCCAAATGACAACTTCTCTTCATCGATAGTCATTGTCGGGTCGCCAGGAGAGTGCGGTCGATTTTTATATATTTTGAAGTGATCTCAAAAATAGGATTCGAATTGGCGCGGTTCGTGGTGAGTCAGAATACATTCGTTTTTGTCTAAATAACAACTTCACATCATCGAGGGTCATTGTTGGGTCGTCAGGGGAGTGCGGTCGATTTTTATATATTTTGAAGTGATCTCAAAAATAGGATTCGAGTTGGCGCGGTTCGTGGTGAGTCAAAATATATTCGTCTTTGTCTAAATAACAACTTCACATCATCGAGGGTCATTGTTGGGTCGTCAGGGCAGTGCGGTCGATTTTTATATATTTTGAAGTGATCTCAAAAATAGGATTCGAGTTGGCGCGGTTCGTGGTAAGTCAGAATACATTCGTTCTTGTCCAAATAACAACTTTTTATGATCGAGGGTCATTGTGGGGTCGTCAGGGGAGTGCAGTCGATTTTTATATATTTTGAAGTGATCTCAAAAATAGGATTCGAGTTGGCGCGGTTCGTGGTGAGTCAGAATACATTCGTTCTTGTCCAAATAACAACTTTTTATGATCGAGGGTCATTGTGGGGTCGTCAGGGGAGTGCAGTCGATTTTTATATATTTTGAAGTGATCTCAAAAATAGGATTCGAGTTGGCGCGGTTCGTGGTGAGTCAAAACATATTCGTTTTTGTATAAATAACAACTTCTCATCATCGATAGTCATTGTCGGGTCGTCAGAGGAGTGCGGTCGGATTTTAAATATATTGAAGTGATCTCAAAAATAGGATTCGAGTTGGCGCGGTCTATGGTGAGTCAGAATACATTCGTTCTTGTCCAAGTAACAACTTCCCATCATCGATAGTCATTGTCGGGTCGTCAGGGGAGTGCGGTCGATTATTCAAATTTTGAAGTGATCTCAAAAATAGGATGCGCGTTGGCACGCTTCGTGGTGAAAAAAATGAATTCGTTTATGTCCAAATAACAACTTCCCATCATCGATAGTCATTGTCGGGTCGTCAGGGGAGTGCTGTCGAGTTTTATATATTTAGAGGTGATCTCAAAAGTAGGATTCGAGTTGGCGCGGTTCGTGGTGAGTCAGAATACATTCGTTTTTGTCTAAATAACAACTTCACATCATCGAGGGTCATTGTTGGGTCGTCAGTGGAGTGCGGTCGATTTTTAGATATTTTGAAGTGATCTCAAAAATAGGATTCGAGTTGACACGCTTCGTGGTGAGTCAGAATACATTCGTTCTTGTCCAAATGACAACTTCTCATCATCGATAGTCATTGTCGGGTCGTCAGGGGAGTGCGGTCGGTTTTTAAATATATTGAACTGATCTCAAAAATAGAATTCGAGTTGGCGCGGTTTGTGGTGAGTCGGAATACTTTTGTTGATGTTTAAATAACAATTTCTCATCATCGATGGTCATTGTCGGGTCGTCAGGGGAGTGCTGTCAAGTTTTATATATTTTGAGGTGATCTCAAAAGTAGGATTCGAGTTGGCGCGCTTCGTGGTGAAAAAAAATACAATCGTTCATGTACAAATAACAACTTCACATCATCGGGGGTCATTGTTGGGTCGTCAGTGGAGTGCGGTCGATTTTTAGATATTTTGAAGTGATCTCAAAAATAGGATTCGAGTTGACACGCTTCGTGGTGAGTCAGAATATATTCGTTCTTGTCCAAATGACAACTTCTCATCATCGATAGTCATTGTCGGGTCGTCAGGGGAGTGCGGTCGGTTTTTAAATATATTGAACTGATCTCAAAAATAGGATTCGAGTTGGCGCGGTTCGTGGTGAGTCAAAATATATTCGTCTTTGTCTAAATAACAACTTCACATCATCGAGGGTCATTGTTGGGTCGTCAGGGCAGTGCGGTCGATTTTTATATATTTTGAAGTGATCTCAAAAATAGGATTCGAGTTGGCGCGGTTCGTGGTAAGTCAGAATACATTCGTTCTTGTCCAAATAACAACTTTTTATGATCGAGGGTCATTGTGGGGTCGTCAGGGGAGTGCAGTCGATTTTTATATATTTTGAAGTGATCTCAAAAATAGGATTCGAGTTGGCGCGGTTCGTGGTGAGTCAGAATACATTCGTTCTTGTCCAAATAACAACTTTTTATGATCGAGG
Source organism: Chrysolina americana (assembly GCA_958502065.1). NCBI lineage: Eukaryota > Metazoa > Arthropoda > Insecta > Coleoptera > Chrysomelidae > Chrysolina > Chrysolina americana. Next base: position 4,586,070 of record OY293416.1, on the reverse strand, counting down.
GTCATTGTGGGGTCGTCAGGGGAGTGCAGTCGATTTTTATATATTTTGAAGTGATCTCAAAAATAGGATTCGAGTTGGCGCGGTTCGTGGTGAGTCAAAACATATTCGTTTTTGTATAAATAACAACTTCTCATCATCGATAGTCATTGTCGGGTCGTCAGAGGAGTGCGGTCGGATTTTAAATATATTGAACTGATCTCAAAAATAGAATTCGAGTTGGCGCGGTTTGTGGTGAGTCGGAATACTTTTGTTGATGTTTAAATAACAATTTCTCATCATCGATGGTCATTGTCGGGTCGTCAGGGGAGTGCTGTCAAGTTTTATATATTTTGAGGTGATCTCAAAAGTAGGATTCGAGTTGGCGCGCTTCGTGGTGAAAAAAAATACATTCGTTCATGTACAAATAACAACTTCACATCATCGAGGGTCATTGTTGGGTCGTCAGTGGAGTGCGGTCGATTTTTAGATATTTTGAAGTGATCTCAAAAATAGGATTCGAGTTGACACGCTTCGTGGTGAGTCCGAATACATTCGTTCTTGTCCAAATGACAACTTCTCATCATCGATAGTCATTGTCGGGTCGTCAGGGGAGTGCGGTCGGTTTTTAAATATATTGAACTGATCTCAAAAATAGAATTCGAGTTGGCGCGCTTCGTGGTGAGTCAGAATACATTTGTTTTTATCTAAATAACAACTTCTCATCATCGATAGTCATTGTCGGGTCGTCAGGGGAGTGCGGTCGATTTTCATATATTTTGAAGTGATCTCAAAAATAGGATTCGAATTGGCGCGGTTCGTGGTGAGTCAGAATACATTCGTTTTTGTCTAAATAACAACTTCACATCATCGAGGGTCATTGTTGGGTCGTCAGGGGAGTGCGGTCGATTTTTATATATTTTGAAGTGATCTCAAAAATAGGATTCGAGTTGGCGCGGTTCGTGGTGAGTCAGAATACATTCGTTCTTGTCCAAATGACAACTTCTCATCATCGATAGTCATTGTCGGGTCGCCAGGAGAGTGCGGTCGATTTTTATATATTTTGAAGTGATCTCAAAAATAGGATTCGAATTGGCGCGGTTCGTGGTGAGTCACAATACATTCGTTTTTGTCTAAATAACAACTTCACATCATCGAGGGTCATTGTTGGGTCGTCAGGGGAGTGCGGTCGATTTTTATATATTTTGAAGTGATCTCAAAAATAGGATTCGAGTTGGCGCGGTTCGTGGTGAGTCAAAATATATTCGTTTTTGTCTAAATAACAACTCCACATCATCGAGGGTCATTGTTGGGTCGTCAGGGGAGTGCGGTCGATTTTTAGATATTTTGAAGTGATCTCAAAAATAGGATTCGAGTTGGGGCGCGCTTCGTGGTGAAAAAAAATACATTCGTTCATGTACAAATAACAACTTCACATCATCGAGGGTCATTGTTGGGTCGTCAGTGGAGTGCGGTCGATTTTTAGATATTTTGAAGTGATCTCAAAAATAGGATTCGAGTTGACACGCTTCGTGGTGAGTCAGAATACATTAGTTCTTGTCCAAATGACAACTTCTCATCATCGATAGTCATTGTCGGGTCGTCAGGGGAGTGCGGTCGGTTTTTAAATATATTGAACTGATCTCAAAAACAGAATTCGAGTTGGCGCGGTTTGTAATGAGTCAGAATACTTTTGTTGATGTTTAAATAACAATTTCTCATCATCGATGGTCATTGTCGGGTCGTCAGGGGAGTGCTGTCAAGTTTTATATATTTTGAGGTGATCTCAAAAGTAGGATTCGAGTTGGCGCTGTTCGTGGTGAATCAGAATACATTCGTTTTTGTCTAAATAACAACTTCACATCATCGAGGGTCATTGTTGGGTCGTCAGGGGAGTGCGGTCGATTTTTAGATATTTTGAAGTGATCTCAAAAATAGGATTCGAGTTGGCGCGCTTCGTGGTGAGTCAGAATACATTTGTTTTTATCTAAATAACAACTTCTCATCATCGATAGTCATTGTCGGGTCGTCAGGGGAGTGCGGTCGATTTTCATATATTTTGAAGTGATCTCAAAAATAGGATTCGAATTGGCGCGGTTCGTGGTGAGTCAGAATACATTCGTTTTTGTCTAAATAACAACTTCACATCATCGAGGGTCATTGTTGGGTCGTCAGGGGAGTGCGGTCGATTTTTAGATATTTTGAAGTGATCTCAAAAATAGGATTCGAGTTGGCGCGCTTCGTGGTGAGTCAGAATACATTTGTTTTTATCTAAATAACAACTTCTCATCATCGATAGTCATTGTCGGGTCGTCAGGGGAGTGCGGTCGATTTTCATATATTTTGAAGTGATCTCAAAAATAGGATTCAAGTTGGCGCTGTTCGTGGTGAATCAGAATACATTCGTTTTTGTCTAAATAACAACTTCACATCATCGAGGGTCATTGTTGGGTCGTCAGGGGAGTGCGGTCGATTTTTAGATATTTTGAAGTGATCTCAAAAATAGGATTCGAGTTGGCGCGCTTCGTGGTGAGTCAGAATACATTTGTTTTTATCTAAATAACAACTTCTCATCATCGATAGTCATTGTCGGGTCGTCAGGGGAGTGCGGTCGATTTTCATATATTTTGAAGTGATCTCAAAAATAGGATTCAAGTTGGCGCGGTTCGTGGTGAGTCAGAATACATTCGTTCTTGTCCAAATGACAACTTCTCATCATCGATAGTCATTGTCGGGTCGCCAGGAGAGTGCGGTCGATTTTTATATATTTTGAAGTGATCTCAAAAATAGGATTCGAATTGGCGCGGTTCGTGGTGAGTCAGAATACATTCGTTTTTGTCTAAATAACAACTTCACATCATCGAGGGTCATTGTTGGGTCGTCAGGGGAGTGCGGTCGATTTTTATATATTTTGAAGTGATCTCAAAAATAGGATTCGAGTTGGCGCGGTTCGTGGTGAGTCAAAATATATTCGTCTTTGTCTAAATAACAACTTCACATCATCGAGGGTCATTGTTGGGTCGTCAGGGCAGTGCGGTCGATTTTTATATATTTTGAAGTGATCTCAAAAATAGGATTCGAGTTGGCGCGGTTCGTGGTAAGTCAGAATACATTCGTTCTTGTCCAAATAACAACTTTTTATGATCGAGGGTCATTGTGGGGTCGTCAGGGGAGTGCAGTCGATTTTCATATATTTTGAAGTGATCTCAAAAATAGGATTCAAGTTGGCGCTGTTCGTGGTGAATCAGAATACATTCGTTTTTGTCTAAATAACAACTTCACATCATCGAGGGTCATTGTTGGGTCGTCAGGGGAGTGCGGTCGATTTTTAGATATTTTGAAGTGATCTCAAAAATAGGATTCGAGTTGGCGCGCTTCGTGGTGAGTCAGAATACATTTGTTTTTATCTAAATAACAACTTCTCATCATCGATAGTCATTGTCGGGTCGTCAGGGGAGTGCGGTCGATTTTCATATATTTTGAAGTGATCTCAAAAATAGGATTCAAGTTGGCGCGGTTCGTGGTGAGTCAGAATACATTCGTTCTTGTCCAAATGACAACTTCTCATCATCGATAGTCATTGTCGGGTCGCCAGGAGAGTGCGGTCGATTTTTATATATTTTGAAGTGATCTCAAAAATAGGATTCGAATTGGCGCGGTTCGTGGTGAGTCAGAATACATTCGTTTTTGTCTAAATAACAACTTCACATCATCGAGGGTCATTGTTGGGTCGTCAGGGGAGTGCGGTCGATTTTTATATATTTTGAAGTGATCTCAAAAATAGGATTCGAGTTGGCGCGGTTCGTGGTGAGTCAAAATATATTCGTCTTTGTCTAAATAACAACTTCACATCATCGAGGGTCATTGTTGGGTCGTCAGGGCAGTGCGGTCGATTTTTATATATTTTGAAGTGATCTCAAAAATAGGATTCGAGTTGGCGCGGTTCGTGGTAAGTCAGAATACATTCGTTCTTGTCCAAATAACAACTTTTTATGATCGAGGGTCATTGTGGGGTCGTCAGGGGAGTGCAGTCGATTTTTATATATTTTGAAGTGATCTCAAAAATAGGATTCGAGTTGGCGCGGTTCGTGGTGAGTCAGAATACATTCGTTCTTGTCCAAATGACAACTTCTCATCATCGATAGTCATTGTCGGGTCGTCAGGGGAGTGCGGTCGGTTTTTAAATATATTGAACTGATCTCAAAAATAGAATTCGAGTTGGCGCGGTTTGTGGTGAGTCGGAATACTTTTGTTGATGTTTAAATAACAATTTCTCATCATCGATGGTCATTGTCGGGTCGTCAGGGGAGTGCTGTCAAGTTTTATATATTTTGAGGTGATCTCAAAAGTAGGATTCGAGTTGGCGCGCTTCGTGGTGAAAAAAAATACATTCGTTCATGTACAAATAACAACTTCACATCATCGAGGGTCATTGTTGGGTCGTCAGTGGAGTGCGGTCGATTTTTAGATATTTTGAAGTGATCTCAAAAATAGGATTCGAGTTGACACGCTTCGTGGTGAGTCCGAATACATTCGTTCTTGTCCAAATGACAACTTCTCATCATCGATAGTCATTGTCGGGTCGTCAGGGGAGTGCGGTCGGTTTTTAAATATATTGAACTGATCTCAAAAATAGAATTCGAGTTGGCGCGCTTCGTGGTGAGTCAGAATACATTTGTTTTTATCTAAATAACAACTTCTCATCATCGATAGTCATTGTCGGGTCGTCAGGGGAGTGCGGTCGATTTTCATATATTTTGAAGTGATCTCAAAAATAGGATTCGAATTGGCGCGGTTCGTGGTGAGTCAGAATACATTCGTTTTTGTCTAAATAACAACTTCACATCATCGAGGGTCATTGTTGGGTCGTCAGGGGAGTGCGGTCGATTTTTATATATTTTGAAGTGATCTCAAAAATAGGATTCGAGTTGGCGCGGTTCGTGGTGAGTCAGAATACATTCGTTCTTGTCCAAATGACAACTTCTCATCATCGATAGTCATTGTCGGGTCGCCAGGAGAGTGCGGTCGATTTTTATATATTTTGAAGTGATCTCAAAAATAGGATTCGAATTGGCGCGGTTCGTGGTGAGTCACAATACATTCGTTTTTGTCTAAATAACAACTTCACATCATCGAGGGTCATTGTTGGGTCGTCAGGGGAGTGCGGTCGATTTTTATATATTTTGAAGTGATCTCAAAAATAGGATTCGAGTTGGCGCGGTTCGTGGTGAGTCAAAATATATTCGTTTTTGTCTAAATAACAACTCCACATCATCGAGGGTCATTGTTGGGTCGTCAGGGGAGTGCGGTCGATTTTTAGATATTTTGAAGTGATCTCAAAAATAGGATTCGAGTTGGGGCGCGCTTCGTGGTGAAAAAAAATACATTCGTTCATGTACAAATAACAACTTCACATCATCGAGGGTCATTGTTGGGTCGTCAGTGGAGTGCGGTCGATTTTTAGATATTTTGAAGTGATCTCAAAAATAGGATTCGAGTTGACACGCTTCGTGGTGAGTCAGAATACATTAGTTCTTGTCCAAATGACAACTTCTCATCATCGATAGTCATTGTCGGGTCGTCAGGGGAGTGCGGTCGGTTTTTAAATATATTGAACTGATCTCAAAAACAGAATTCGAGTTGGCGCGGTTTGTAATGAGTCAGAATACTTTTGTTGATGTTTAAATAACAATTTCTCATCATCGATGGTCATTGTCGGGTCGTCAGGGGAGTGCTGTCAAGTTTTATATATTTTGAGGTGATCTCAAAAGTAGGATTCGAGTTGGCGCTGTTCGTGGTGAATCAGAATACATTCGTTTTTGTCTAAATAACAACTTCACATCATCGAGGGTCATTGTTGGGTCGTCGGGGGAGTGCGGTCGATTTTTAGATATTTTGAAGTGATCTCAAAAATAGGATTCGAGTTGGCGCGCTTCGTGGTGAGTCAGAATACATTTGTTTTTATCTAAATAACAACTTCTCATCATCGATAGTCATTGTCGGGTCGTCAGGGGAGTGCGGTCGATTTTCATATATTTTGAAGTGATCTCAAAAATAGGATTCGAATTGGCGCGGTTCGTGGTGAGTCAGAATACATTCGTTTTTGTCTAAATAACAACTTTACATCATCGAGGGTCATTGTTGGGTCGTCAGGGGAGTGCGGTCGATTTTTAGATATTTTGAAGTGATCTCAAAAATAGGATTCGAGTTGGCGCGCTTCGTGGTGAGTCAGAATACATTTGTTTTTATCTAAATAACAACTTCTCATCATCGATAGTCATTGTCGGGTCGTCAGGGGAGTGCGGTCGATTTTCATATATTTTGAAGTGATCTCAAAAATAGGATTCAAGTTGGCGCTGTTCGTGGTGAATCAGAATACATTCGTTTTTGTCTAAATAACAACTTCACATCATCGAGGGTCATTGTTGGGTCGTCAGGGGAGTGCGGTCGATTTTTAGATATTTTGAAGTGATCTCAAAAATAGGATTCGAGTTGGCGCGCTTCGTGGTGAGTCAGAATACATTTGTTTTTATCTAAATAACAACTTCTCATCATCGATAGTCATTGTCGGGTCGTCAGGGGAGTGCGGTCGATTTTCATATATTTTGAAGTGATCTCAAAAATAGGATTCAAGTTGGCGCGGTTCGTGGTGAGTCAGAATACATTCGTTCTTGTCCAAATGACAACTTCTCATCATCGATAGTCATTGTCGGGTCGCCAGGAGAGTGCGGTCGATTTTTATATATTTTGAAGTGATCTCAAAAATAGGATTCGAATTGGCGCGGTTCGTGGTGAGTCAGAATACATTCGTTTTTGTCTAAATAACAACTTCACATCATCGAGGGTCATTGTTGGGTCGTCAGGGGAGTGCGGTCGATTTTTATATATTTTGAAGTGATCTCAAAAATAGGATTCGAGTTGGCGCGGTTCGTGGTAAGTCAGAATACATTCGTTCTTGTCCAAATAACAACTTTTTATGATCGAGGGTCATTGTGGGGTCGTCAGGGGAGTGCAGTCGATTTTTATATATTTTGAAGTGATCTCAAAAATAGGATTCGAGTTGGCGCGGTTCGTGGTGAGTCAGAATACATTCGTTCTTGTCCAAATAACAACTTTTTATGATCGAGGGTCATTGTGGGGTCGTCAGGGGAGTGCAGTCGATTTTTATATATTTTGAAGTGATCTCAAAAATAGGATTCGAGTTGGCGCGGTTCGTGGTGAGTCAAAACATATTCGTTTTTGTATAAATAACAACTTCTCATCATCGATAGTCATTGTCGGGTCGTCAGAGGAGTGCGGTCGGATTTTAAATATATTGAAGTGATCTCAAAAATAGGATTCGAGTTGGCGCGGTCTATGGTGAGTCAGAATACATTCGTTCTTGTCCAAGTAACAACTTCCCATCATCGATAGTCATTGTCGGGTCGTCAGGGGAGTGCGGTCGATTATTTAAATTTTGAAGTGATCTCAAAAATAGGATGCGCGTTGGCACGCTTCGTGGTGAAAAAAATGAATTCGTTTATGTCCAAATTACAACTTCCCATCATCGATAGTCATTGTCGGGTCGTCAGGGGAGTGCTGTCGAGTTTTATATATTTTGAGGTGATCTCAAAAGTAGGATTCGAGTTGGCGCGGTTCGTGGTGAGTCAGAATACATTCGTTTTTGTCTAAATAACAACTTCACATCATCGAGGGTCATTGTTGGGTCGTCAGTGGAGTGCGGTCGATTTTTAGATATTTTGAAGTGATCTCAAAAATAGGATTCGAGTTGACACGCTTCGTGGTGAGTCAGAATACATTCGTTCTTGTCCAAATGACAACTTCTCATCATCGATAGTCATTGTCGGGTCGTCAGGGGAGTGCGGTCGGTTTTTAAATATATTGAACTGATCTCAAAAATAGAATTCGAGTTGGCGCGGTTTGTGGTGAGTCGGAATACTTTTGTTGATGTTTAAATAACAATTTCTCATCATCGATGGTCATTGTCGGGTCGTCAGGGGAGTGCTGTCAAGTTTTATATATTTTGAGGTGATCTCAAAAGTAGGATTCGAGTTGGCGCGCTTCGTGGTGAAAAAAAATACAATCGTTCATGTACAAATAACAACTTCACATCATCGGGGGTCATTGTTGGGTCGTCAGTGGAGTGCGGTCGATTTTTAGATATTTTGAAGTGATCTCAAAAATAGGATTCGAGTTGACACGCTTCGTGGTGAGTCAGAATATATTCGTTCTTGTCCAAATGACAACTTCTCATCATCGATAGTCATTGTCGGGTCGTCAGGGGAGTGCGGTCGGTTTTTAAATATATTGAACTGATCTCAAAAATAGAATTCGAGTTGGCGCGGTTTGTGGTGAGTCAGAATACTTTTGTTGATGTTTAAATAACAATTTCTCATCATCGATGGTCATTGTCGGGTCGTCAGGGGAGTGCTGTCAAGTTTTATATATTTTGAGGTGATCTCAAAAGTAGGATTCGAGTTGGCGCTGTTCGTGGTGAGTCAGAATACATTCGTTTTTGTCTAAATAACAACTTCACATCATCGAGGGTCATTGTTGGGTCGTCAGGGGAGTGCGGTCGATTTTTAGATATTTTGAAGTGATCTCAAAAATAGGATTCGAGTTGGCGCGCTTCGTGGTGAGTCAGAATACATTTGTTTTTATCTAAATAACAACTTCTCATCATCGATAGTCATTGTCGGGTCGTCAGGGGAGTGCGGTCGATTTTCATATATTTTGATGTGATCTCAAAAATAGGATTCGAATTGGCGCGGTTCGTGGTGAGTCAGAATACATTCGTTTTTGTCTAAATAACAACTTCACATCATCGAGGGTCATTGTTGGGTCGTCAGGGGAGTGCGGTCGATTTTTATATATTTTGAAGTGATCTCAAAAATAGGATTCAAGTTGGCGCGGTTCGTGGTGAGTCAAAATATATTCGTTTTTGTCTAAATAACAACTTCACATCATCGAGGGTCATTGTTGGGTCGTCAGGGCAGTGCGGTCGATTTTTATATATTTTGAAGTGATCTCAAAAATAGGATTCGAGTTGGCGCGGTTCGTGGTAAGTCAGAATACATTCGTTCTTGTCCAAATAACAACTTTTTATGATCGAGGGTCATTGTGGGGTCGTCAGGGGAGTGCAGTCGATTTTTATATATTTTGAAGTGATCTCAAAAATAGGATTCGAGTTGGCGCGGTTCGTGGTAAGTCAGAATACATTCGTTCTTGTCCAAATAACAACTTTTTATGATCGAGGGTCATTGTGGGGTCGTCAGGGGAGTGCAGTCGATTTTTATATATTTTGAAGTGATCTCAAAAATAGGATTCGAGTTGGCGCGGTTCGTGGTGAGTCAAAACATATTCGTTTTTGTATAAATAACAACTTCTCATCATCGATAGTCATTAACGGGTCGTCAGGGGAGTGCGGTCGGTTTTTAAATATATTGAACTGATCTCAAAAATAGAATTCGAGTTGGCGCGGTTTGTGGTGAGTCAGAATACATTTGTTGATGTTTAAATAACAATTTCTCATCATCGATGGTCATTGTCGGGTCGTCAGGGAAGTGCTGTCAAGTTTTATATATTTTGAGGTGATCTCAAAAGTAGGATTCGAGTTGGCGCTGTTCGTGGTGAGTCAGAATACATTCGTTTTTGTCTAAATAACAACTTCACATCATCGAGGGTCATTGTTGGGTCGTCAGGGGAGTGCGGTCGATTTTTAGATATTTTGAAGTGATCTCAAAAATAGGATTCGAGTTGGCGCGCTTCGTGGTGAGTCAGAATACATTTGTTTTTATCTAAATAACAACTTCTCATCATCGATAGTCATTGTCGGGTCGTCAGGGGAGTGCGGTCGATTTTTATATATTTTGAAGTGATCTCAAAAATAGGATTCGAGTTGGCGCGGTTCGTGGTGAGTCAGAATACATTCGTTCTTGTCCAAATGACAACTTCTCATAATCGATAGTCATTGTCGGGTCGCCAGGAGAGTGCGGTCGATTTTTATATATTTTGAAGTGATCTCAAAAATAGGATTCGAATTGGCGCGGTTCGTGGTGAGTCAGAATACATTCGTTTTTGTCTAAATAACAACTTCACATCATCGAGGGTCATTGTTGGGTCGTCAGGGGAGTGCGGTCGATTTTTATATATTTTGAAGTGATCTCAAAAATAGGATTCGAGTTGGCGCGGTTCATGGTGAGTCGAAATATATTCGTTTTTGTCTAAATAACAACTTCACATCATCGAGGGTCATTGTTGGGTCGTCAGGGGAGTGCGGTCGATTTTTATATATTTTGAAGTAATCTCAAAAATAGGATTCGAGTTGGCGCGGTTCGTGGTAAGTCAGAATACATTCGTTCTTGTCCAAATAACAACTTTTTATGATCGAGGGTCATTGTGGGGTCGTCAGGGGAGTGCAGTCGATTTTTATATATTTTGAAGTGATCTCAAAAATAGGATTCGAGTTGGCGCGGTTCGTGGTGAGTCAAAACATATTCGTTTTTGTATAAATAACAACTTCTCATCATCGATAGTCATTGTCGGGTCGTCAGAGGAGTGCGGTCGGATTTTAAATATATTGAAGTGATCTCAAAAATAGGATTCGAGTTGGCGCGGTCTATGGTGAGTCAGAATACATTCGTTTTTGTCTAAATAACAACTTCCCATCATCGATAGTCATTGTCGGGTCGTCAGGGGAGTGCGGTCAATTTTTATATATTTTGAAGTGATCTCAAAAATAGGATTCGAGTTGGCGCGGTTCGTGGTGAGTCAAAACATATTCGTTTTTGTATAAATAACAACTTCTCATCATCGATAGTCATTGTCGGGTCGTCAGAGGAGTGCGGTCGGATTTTAAATATATTGAAGTGATCTCAAAAATAGGATTCGAGTTGGCGCGGTCTATGGTGAGTCAGAATACATTCGTTTTCTTCTAAATAACAACTTCCCATCATCGATAGTCATTGTCGGGTCGTCAGGGGAGTGCGGTCGATTTTTATATATTTTGAACTGATCTCAAAAATAGAATTCGAGTTGGCGCGGTTTGTGGTGAGTCAGAATACTTTTGTTGATGTTTAAATAACAATTTCTCATCATCGATGGTCATTGTCGGGTCGTCAGGGGAGTGCTGTCAAGTTTTATATATTTTGAGGTGATCTCAAAAGTAGGATTCGAGTTGGCGCTGTTCGTGGTGAGTCAGAATACATTAGTTTTTGTCTAAATAACAACTTCACATCATCGAGGGTCATTGTTGTGTCGTCAGGGGAGTGCGGTCGATTTTTATATATTTTGAAGTGATCTCAAAAATAGGATTCGAGTTGGCGCGCTTCGTGGTGAGTCAGAATACATTTGTTCTTGTCCAAATAACAACTTCTCATCATCGATAGTCATTGTCGGGTCGTCAGGGGAGTGCGGTCGATTTTTATATATTTTGAAGTGATCTCAAAAATAGGATTCGAATTGGCGCGGTTCGTGGTGAGTCAGAATACATTCGTTCTTGTTCAAATGACAACTTCTCATCATCGATAGTCATTGTCGGATCGTCAGGAGAGTGCGGTCGATTTTTATATATTTTGAAGTGATCTCAAAAATAGGATTCGAATTGGCGCGGTTCGTGGTGAGTCAGAATACATTCGTTTTTGTCTGAATAACAACTTCACATCATCGAGGGTCATTGTTGGGTCGTCAGGGGAGTGCGGTCGAATTTTATATATTTTGAAGTGATCTCAAAAATAGGATTCGAGTTGGCGCGGTTCGTGGTGAGTCAGAATACATTCGTTTTTGTCCAAATGACAACTTCTCATCATCGATAGTCATTGTCGGGTCGTCAGGAGAGTGCGGTCGATTTTTATATATTTTGGAGTGATCTCAAAAATAGGATTCGAGTTGGCGCGGTTCGTGGTGAGTCAAAATAAATTCATTTTCATCTAAATAACAACTTCTCATCATCGATAGTCATTGTCGGGTCGTCAGGGGAGTGCAGTCGATTTTTATATATTCTGAAGTGATCTCAAAAATAGGATTCGAGTTGGCGCGGTTCGTGGTGAGTCAGAATACATTCGTTCTTGTACAAATGACAACTTCTCATCATCGATAGTCATTGTCGGGTCGTCAGGGGAGTGCGGTCGATATTTATATAATTTGAAGTGATCTCAAAAATAGGATGCGAGTTGGCACGCTTCGTGGTGAAAAAAAATACATTCGGTCAAGTACAAATAACAACTTCCCATCATCGATAGACATTGTCGGGTCGTCAGGGGAGTGCGGTCGATTTTTATATATTTTGAAGTAATCTCAAAAATAGGATTCGAGTTGGCGCGGTTCATGGTGAGTCAGAATACATTCTTTTTCGTCTAAATAACAACTTCACATAATCGAGGGTCATTGTTGGGTCGTCAGGGGAGTGCGGTCGATTTTTAGATATTTTGAAGTGATGTCAAAAATAGGATTCGAGTTGGCGCGCTTCGTGGTGAGTCAGAATACATTCGTTCTTGTACAAATGACAACTTCTCATCATCGATAGTCATTGTCGGGTCGTCAGGGGAGTGCGGTCGATATTTATATAATTTGAAGTGATCTCAAAAATAGGATGCGAGTTGGCACGCTTCGTGGTGAAAAAAAATATATTCGTTCATGTATAAATAACAACTTTCCATCATCGATAGTCATTGTCGGGTCGTCAGGGGAGTGCGGTCGATTTTTATATATTTTGAAGTGATCTCAAAAATAGGATTCGAGTTGGCGCGGTTCATGGTGAGTCAGAATACATTCGTTTTCGTCTAAATAACAACTTCACATCATCGAATGGAATTGTTGGGTAGTCAGGGGAGTGCGGTCGATTTTTATATAATTTGAAGTGATCTCAAAAATAGGATTCGAATTGGCGCGGTTCGTGGTGAGTCAGAATACATTCGGTTTTGTCTAAATAACAACTTCACATCATCGAGGGTCATTGTTGGGTCGTCAGGGGAGTGCGGTCGATTTTTATATATTTTGAAGTGATCTCAAAAATAGGATTCGAGTTGGCGCGGTTCATGGTGAGTCAGAATACATTCGTTTTCGTCTAAATAACAACTTCACATCATCGAATGGAATTGTTGGGTAGTCAGGGGAGTGCGGTCGATTTTTATATAATTTGAAGTGATCTCAAAAATAGGATTCGAGTTGGCGCGGTTCGTGGTGAGTCAGAATACATTCGTTCTTGTCCAAATGACAACTTCTCATCATCGATAGTCATTGTCGGGTCGCCAGGAGAGTGCGGTCGATTTTTATATATTTTGAAGTGATCTCAAAAATAGGATTCGAATTGGCGCGGTTCGTGGTGAGTCAGAATACATTCGTTTTTGTCTAAATAACAACTTCACATCATCGAGGGTCATTGTTGGGTCGTCAGGGGAGTGCGGTCGATTTTTATATATTTTGAAGTGATCTCAAAAATAGGATTCGAGTTGGCGCGGTTCGTGGTGAGTCAAAATATATTCGTTTCTGTCTAAATAACAACTTCACATCATCGAGGGTCATTGTTGGGTCGTCAGGGGAGTGCGGTCGATTTTTAGATATTTTGAAGTGATCTCAAAAATAGGATTCGAGTTGGCGCGCTTCGTGGTGAAAAAAAATACATTCGTTCATGTACAAATAACAACTTCACATCATCGAGGGTCATTGTTGGGTCGTCAGTGGAGTGCGGTCGATTTTTAGATATTTTGAAGTGATCTCAAAAATAGGATTCGAGTTGACACGCTTCGTGGTGAGTCAGAATACATTCGTTCTTGTCCAAATGACAACTTCTCATCATCGATAGTCATTGTCGGGTCGTCAGGGGAGTGCGGTCGGTTTTAAATATATTGAACTGATCTCAAAAACAGAATTCGAGTTGGCGCGGTTTGTAATGAGTCAGAATACTTTTGTTGATGTTTAAATAACAATTTCTCATCATCGATGGTCATTGTCGGGTCGTCAGGGGAATGCTGTCAAGTTTTATATATTTTGAGGTGATCTCAAAAGTAGGATTCGAGTTGGCGCTGTTCGTGGTGAGTCAGAATACATTCGTTTTTGTCTAAATAACAACTTCACATCATCGAGGGTCATTGTTGGGTCGTCAGGGGAGTGCGGTCGATTTTTAGATATTTTGAAGTGATCTCAAAAATAGGATTCGAATTGGCGCGGTTCGTGGTGAGTCAGAATACATTCGTTTTTGTCTAAATAACAACTTCACATCATCGAGGGTCATTGTCGGGTCGTCAGAGGAGTGCGGTCGGATTTTAAATATATTGAAGTGATCTCAAAAAGCGGATTCGAGTTGGCGCGGTCTACGGTGAGTCAGAATTCATTCGTTCTTGTCCAAATAACAACTTTTCATGATCGAGGGTCATTGTGGGGTCGTCAGGGGAGAGTGCAGTCGATTTTTATATATTTTGAAGTGATCTCAAAAATAGGATTCGAGTTGGCGCGGTTCGTGGTGAGTCAAAATATATTTGTTTTTGTATAAATAACAACTTCTCATCATCGATAGTCATTGTCGGGTCGTCAGGGGAGTGCGGTCGATTTTTATATATTTTGAAGTGATCTCAAAAATAGGATTCGAGTTGGCGCGGTTCGTGGTGAGTCAAAATATATTCGTTTTCATCTGAATAACAACTTCTCATCATCGATAGTCATTGTCGGGTCGTCAGGGGAGTGCGGTCGATTTTTATATATTTTGAAGTGATCTCAAAAATAGGATTCGAGTTGGCGCGGTTCGTGGTGAGTCAGAATACATTCGTTCTTGTCCAAATAACAACTTTTTATGATCGAGGGTCATTGTGGGGTCGTCAGGGGAGTGCAGTCGATTTTTATATATTTTGAAGTGATCTCAAAAATAGGATTCGAGTTGGCGCGGTTCGTGGTGAGTCAAAATATATTCGTTTTTGTATAAATAACAACTTCTCATCATCGATAGTCATTGTCGGGTCGTCAGAGGAGTGCGGTCGGATTTTAAATATATTGAAGTGATCTCAAAAAGCGGATTCGAGTTGGCGCGGTCTACGGTGAGTCAGAATTCATTCGTTCTTGTCCAAATAACAACTTTTCATGATCGAGGGTCATTGTGGGGTCGTCAGGGGAGAGTGCAGTCGATTTTTATATATTTTGAAGTGATCTCAAAAATAGGATTCGAGTTGGCGCGGTTCGTGGTGAGTCAAAATATATTTGTTTTTGTATAAATAACAACTTCTCATCATCGATAGTCATTGTCGGGTCGTCAGGGGAGTGCGGTCGATTTTTATATATTTTGAAGTGATCTCAAAAATAGGATTCGAGTTGGCGCGGTTCGTGGTGAGTCAAAATATATTCGTTTTCATCTGAATAACAACTTCTCATCATCGATAGTCATTGTCGGGTCGTCAGGGGAGTGCGGTCGATTTTTATATATTTTGAAGTGATCTCAAAAATAGGATTCGAGTTGGCGCGGTTCGTGGTGAGTCAGAATACATTCGTTCTTGTCCAAATAACAACTTTTTATGATCGAGGGTCATTGTGGGGTCGTCAGGGGAGTGCAGTCGATTTTTATATATTTTGAAGTGATCTCAAAAATAGGATTCGAGTTGGCGCGGTTCGTGGTGAGACAAAACATATTCGTTTTTGTATAAATAACAACTCCTCATCATCGATAGTCATTGTCGGGTCGTCAGAGGAGTGCGGTCGGATTTTAAATATATTGAAGTGATCTCAAAAATAGGATTCGAGTTGGCGCGGTCTATGGTGAGTCAGAATACATTCGTTCTTGTCCAAGTAACAACTTCTCATCATCGATAGTCATTGTCGGGTCGTCAGGGGAGTGCGGTCGATTATTTAAATTTTGAAGTGATCTCAAAAATAGGATGCGCGTTGGCACGCTTCGTGGTGAAAAAAATGAATTCGTTTATGTCCAAATAAACACTTCCCATCATCGATAGTCATTGTCGGGTCGTCAGGGGAGTGCTGTCGAGTTTTATATATTTTGAGGTGATCTCAAAAGTAGGATTCGAGTTGGCGCGGTTCGTGGTGAGTCAGAATACATTCGTTTTTGTCTAAATAACAACTTCACATCATCGAGGGTCATTGTTGGGTCGTCAGTGGAGTGCGGTCGATTTTTAGATATTTTGAAGTGATCTCAAAAATAGGATTCGAGTTGACACGCTTCGTGGTGAGTCAGAATACATTCTTTCTTGTCCAAATGACAACTTCTCATCATCGATAGTCATTGTCGGGTCGCCAGGAGAGTGCGGTCGATTTTTATATATTTTGAAGTGATCTCAAAAATAGGATTCGAATTGGCGCGGTTCGTGGTGAGTCAGAATACATTCGTTTTTGTCTAAATAACAACTTCACATCATCGAGGGTCATTGTTGGGTCGTCAGGGGAGTGCGGTCGATTTTTATATATTTTGAAGTGATCTCAAAAATAGGATTCGAGTTGGCGCGGTTGGTGGTGAGTCAGAATACACTCGTTCTTGTCCAAATGACAACTTCTCATCATCGATAGTCATTGTCGGGTCGCCAGGAGAGTGCGGTCGATTTTTATATATTTTGAAGTGATCTCAAAAATAGGATTCGAATTGGCGCGGTTCGTGGTGAGTCAGAATACATTCGTTCTTGTCTAAATAACAACTTCACATCATCGAGGGTCATTGTTGGGTCGTCAGGGGAGTGCGGTCGATTTTTATATATTTTGAAGTGATCTCAAAAATAGGATTCGAGTTGGCGCGGTTCGTGGTGAGTCAAAATATATTCGTTTTTGACTAAATAACAACTTCACATCATCGAGGGTCATTGTTGGGTCGTCAGGGGAGTGCGGTCGATTTTTAGATATTTTGAAGTGATCTCAAAAATAGGATTCGAGTTGGCGCGCTTCGTGGTGAAAAAAATACATTCGTTCATGTACAAATAACAACTTCACATCATCGAGGGTCATTGTTGGGTCGTCAGTGGAGTGCGGTCGATTTTTAGATATTTTGAAGTGATCTCAAAAATAGGATTCGAGTTGACACGCTTCGTGGTGAGTCAGAATACATTCGTTCTTGTCCAAATGACAACTTCTCATCATCGATAGTCATTGTCGGGTCGTCAGGGGAGTGCGGTCGGTTTTTAAATATATTGAACTGATCTCAAAAATAGAATTCGAGTTGGCGCGGTTTGTGGTGAGTCAGAATACTTTTGTTGATGTTTAAATAACAATTTCTCATCATCGATGGTCATTGTCGGGTCGTCAGGGGAGTGCTGTCAAGTTTTATATATTTTGAGGTGATCTCAAAAGTAGGATTCGAGTTGGCGCGCTTCGTGGTGAAAAAAAATACATTCGTTCATGTACAAATAACAACTTCACATCATCGAGGGTCATTGTTGGGTCGTCAGTGGAGTGCGGTCGATTTTTAGATATTTTGAAGTGATCTCAAAAATAGGATTCGAGTTGACACGCTTCGTGGTGAGTCAGAATACATTTGTTCTTGTCCAAATGACAACTTCTCATCATCGATAGTCATTGTCGGGTCGTCTGGGGAGTGCGGTCGGTTTTTAAATATATTGAACTGATCTCAAAAATAGAATTCGAGTTGGCGCGGTTTGTGGTGAGTCAGAATACTTTTGTTGATGTTTAAATAACAATTTCTCATCATCGATGGTCATTGTCGGGTCGTCAGGGGAGTGCTGTCAAGTTTTATATATTTTGAGGTGATCTCAAAAGTAGGATTCGAGTTGGCGCTGTTCGTGGTGAGTCAGAATACATTCGTTTTTGTCTAAATAACAACTTGACATCATCGAGGGTCATTGTTGGGTCGTCAGGGGAGTGCGGTCGATTTTTAGATATTTTGAAGTGATCTCAAAAATAGGATTCGAGTTGGTGCGCTTCGTGGTGAGTCAGAATACATTTGTTTTTATCTAAATAACAACTTCTCATCATCGATAGTCATTGTCGGGTCGTCAGGGGAGTGCGGTCGATTTTCATATATTTTGAAGTGATCTCAAAAATAGGATTCGAATTGGCACGGTTCGTGGTGAGTCAGAATACATTCGTTTTTGTCTAAATAACAACTTCACATCATCGAGGGTCATTGTTGGGTCGTCAGGGGAGTGCGGTCGATTTTTATATATTTTGAAGTGATCTCAAAAATAGGATTCGAGTTGGCGCGGTTGGTGGTGAGTCAGAATACACTCGTTCTTGTCCAAATGACAACTTCTCATCATCGATAGTCATTGTCGGGTCGCCAGGAGAGTGCGGTCGATTTTTATATATTTTGAAGTGATCTCAAAAATAGGATTCGAATTGGCGCGGTTCGTGGTGAGTCAGAATACATTCGTTTTTGTCTAAATAACAACTTCACATCATCGAGGGTCATTGTTGGGTCGTCAGGGGAGTGCGGTCGATTTTTATATATTTTGAAGTGATCTCAAAAATAGGATTCGAGTTGGCGCGCTTCGTGGTGAGTCAGAATACATTTGTTTTTATCTAAATAACAACTTCTCATCATCGATAGTCATTGTCGGGTCGTCAGGGGAGTGCGGTCGATTTTCATATATTTTGAAGTGATCTCAAAAATAGGATTCGAATTGTCGCGGTTCGTGGTGAGTCAGAATACATTCGTTTTTGTCTAAATAACAACTTCACATCATCGAGGGTCATTGTTGGGTCGTCAGGGGAGTGCGGTCGATTTTTATATATTTTGAAGTGATCTCAAAAATAGGATTCGAGTTGGCGCGGTTCGTGGTGAGTCAGAATACATTCGTTCTTGTCCAAATGACAACTTCTCATCATCGATAGTCATTGTCGGGTCGCCAGGAGAGTGCGGTCGATTTTTATATATTTTGAAGTGATCTCAAAAATAGGATTCGAATTGGCGCGGTTCGTGGTGAGTCAGAATACATTCGTTTTTGTCTAAATAACAACTTCACATCATCGAGGGTCATTGTTGGGTCGTCAGGGGAGTGCGGTCGATTTTTATATATTTTGAAGTGATCTCAAAAATAGGATTCGAGTTGGCGCGGTTCGTGGTGAGTCAAAATATATTCGTTTTTGTCTAAATAACAACTTCACATCATCGAGGGTCATTGTTGGGTCGTCAGGGGAGTGCGGTCGATTTTTATATATTTTGAAGTAATCTCAAAAATAGGATTCGAGTTGGCGCGGTTCGTGGTAAGTCAGAATACATTCGTTCTTGTCCAAATAACAACTTTTTATGATCGAGGGTCATTGTGGGGTCGTCAGGGGAGTGCAGTCGATTTTTATATATTTTGAAGTGATCTCAAAAATAGGATTCGAGTTGGCGCGGTTCGTGGTGAGTCAAAACATATTCGTTTTTGTATAAATAACAACTTCTCATCATCGATAGTCATTGTCGGGTCGTCAGAGGAGTGCGGTCGGATTTTAAATATATTGAAGTGATCTCAAAAATAGGATTCGAGTTGGCGCGGTCTATGGTGAGTCAGAATACATTCGTTTTTGTCTAAATAACAACTTCCCATCATCGATAGTCATTGTCGGGTCGTCAGGGGAGTGCGGTCGATTTTTATATATTTTGAAGTGATCTCAAAAATAGGATTCGAGTTGGCGCGGTTCGTGGTGAGTCAAAACATATTCGTTTTTGTATAAATAACAACTTCTCATCATCGATAGTCATTGTCGGGTCGTCAGAGGAGTGCGGTCGGATTTTAAATATATTGAAGTGATCTCAAAAATAGGATTCGAGTTGGCGCGGTCTATGGTGAGTCAGAATACATTCGTTTTTGTCTAAATAACAACTTCCCATCATCGATAGTCATTGTCGGGTCGTCAGGGGAGTGCGGTCGATTTTTATATATTTTGAACTGATCTCAAAAATAGAATTCGAGTTGGCGCGGTTTGTGGTGAGTCAGAATACTTTTGTTGATGTTTAAATAACAATTTCTCATCATCGATGGTCATTGTCGGGTCGTCAGGGGAGTGCTGTCAAGTTTTATATATTTTGAGGTGATCTCAAAAGTAGGATTCGAGTTGGCGCTGTTCGTGGTGAGTCAGAATACATTAGTTTTTGTCTAAATAACAACTTCACATCATCGAGGGTCATTGTTGTGTCGTCAGGGGAGTGCGGTCGATTTTTATATATTTTGAAGTGATCTCTAAAATAGGATTCGAGTTGGCGCGCTTCGTGGTGAGTCAGAATACATTTGTTCTTGTCCAAATAACAACTTCTCATCATCGATAGTCATTGTCGGGTCGTCAGGGGAGTGCGGTCGATTTTTATATATTTTGAAGTGATCTCAAAAATAGGATTCGAATTGGCGCGGTTCGTGGTGAGTCAGAATACATTCGTTCTTGTTCAAATGACAACTTCTCATCATCGATAGTCATTGTCGGGTCGTCAGGAGAGTGCGGTCGATTTTTATATATTTTGAAGTGATCTCAAAAATTGGATTCGAATTGGCGCGGTTCGTGGTGAGTCAGAATACATTCGTTTTTGTCTGAATAACAACTTCACATCATCGAGGGTCATTGTTGGGTCGTCAGGGGAGTGCGGTCGATTTTTATATATTTTGAAGTGATCTCAAAAATAGGATTCGAGTTGGCGCGGTTCGTGGTGAGTCAGAATACATTCGTTTTTGTCCAAATGACAACTTCTCATCTTCGATAGTCATTGTCGGGTCGTCAGGAGAGTGCGGTCGATTTTTATATATTTTGAAGTGATCTCAAAAATAGGATTCGAGTTGGCGCGGTTCGTGGTGAGTCAAAATAAATTCATTTTCATCTAAATAACAACTTCTCATCATCGATAGTCATTGTCGGGTCGTCAGGGGAGTGCAGTCGATTTTTATATATTCTGAAGTGATCTCAAAAATAGGATTCGAGTTGGCGCGGTCTATGGTGAGTCAGAATACATTCGTTCTTGTCCAAGTAACAACTTCCCATCATCGATAGTCATTGTCGGGTCGTCAGGGGAGTGCGGTCGATATTTATATAATTTGAAGTGATCTCAAAAATAGGATGCGAGTTGGCACGCTTCGTGGTGAAAAAAAATACATTCGGTCAAGTACAAATAACAACTTCCCATCATCGATAGACATTGTCGGGTCGTCAGGGGAGTGCGGTCGATTTTTATATATTTTGAAGTAATCTCAAAAATAGGATTCGAGTTGGCGCGGTTCATGGTGAGTCAGAATACATTCGTTTTCGTCTAAATAACAACTTCACATCATCGAGGGTCATTGTTGGGTCGTCAGGGGAGTGCGGTCGATTTTTAGATATTTTGAAGTGATGTCAAAAATAGGATTCGAGTTGGCGCGCTTCGTGGTTAGTCAGAATACATTCGTTCTTGTACAAATGACAACTTCTCATCATCGATAGTCATTGTCGGGTCGTCAGGGGAGTGCGGTCGATATTTATATAATTTGAAGTGATCTCAAAAATAGGATGCGAGTTGGCACGCTTCGTGGTGAAAAAAAATACATTCGTTCATGTATAAATAACAACTTTCCATCATCGATAGTCATTGTCGGGTCGTCAGGGGAGTGCGGTCGATTTTTATATATTTTGAAGTGATCTCAAAAATAGGATTCGAGTTGGCGCGGTTCATGGTGAGTCAGAATACATTCGTTTTCGTCTAAATAACAACTTCACATCATCGAATGGAATTGTTGGGTAGTCAGGGGAGTGCGGTCGATTTTTATATAATTTGAAGTGATCTCAAAAATAGGATTCGAGTTGGTGCGGTTCGTGGTGAGGCAAAATATATTCGTTTTTAACTATATAACAACTTCTCATCATCGATAGTCATTGTCGGGTCGTCAGGGGAGTGCGGTCGATTTTTATATATTTTGAAGTGATCTCAAAAATAGGATTCGAGTTGGAGCGGTTCGTGGTGAGTCAAAACATATTCGTTTTTGTATAAATAACAACTTCTCATCATCGATAGTCATTGTCGGGTCGTCAGAGGAGTGCGGTCGGATTTTAAATATATTGAAGTGATCTCAAAAATAGGATTCGAGTTGGCGCGGTCTATGGTGAGTCAGAATACATTCGTTCTTGTCCAAGTAACAACTTCCCATCATCGATAGTCATTGTCGGGTCGTCAGGGGAGTGCGGTCGATTATTTTATATTTTGAAGTGATCTCAAAAATAGGATACGCGTTGGCACGCTTCGTGGTGAAAAAAAATGAATTCTTTTATGTCTAAATAACAACTTCCCATCATCGATAGTCATTGTCGGGTCGTCAGAGGAGTGCGGTCGATTTTTATATATTTTGAAGTGATCTCAAAATTGGGATTCGAGTTGGCGCGGTTCGTTGTGAGTCAGAATACATTCGTTTTTGTCTAAATAACAACTTCACATCATCGAGGGTTATTGTTGGGTCGTCAGGGGAGTGAGGTGATTTTTATATATTTTGAAGTGATCTCAAAAATAGGATTCGAGTTGGCGCGCTTCGTGGTGAGTCAGAATACTTTTGTTCTTGTCCAAATGACAACTTCTGATCATCGATAGTCATTGTCGGGTCGTCAGGGGAGTGCGGTCGATTTTTATATATTTTGAAGTGATCTCAAAAATAGGATTCGAGTTGGCGCGGTTCGTGGTAAGTCAGAATACATTCGTTCTTGTCCAAATAACAACTTTTTATGATCGAGGGTCATTGTGGGGTCGTCAGGGGAGAGTGCAGTCGATTTTTATATATTTTGAAGTGATCTCAAAAATAGGATTCGAGTTGGCGCGGTTCGTGGTGAGTCAAAATATATTCGTTTCTGTACAAATAACAACTTCTCATCATCGATAGTCATTGTCGGGTCGTCAGAAAAGTGCGGTCGGATTTTAAATATATTGAAGTGATCTCAAAAATCGAATTCGAGTTGGCGCGGTCTACGGTGAGTCAGAATTCATTCGTTCTTGTCCAAATAACAACTTTTTATGATCGAGGGTCATTGTGGGGTCGTCAGGGGAGAGTGCAGTCGATTTTTATATATTTTGAAGTGATCTCAAAAATAGGATTCGAGTTGGCGCGGTTCGTGGTGAGTCAAAATATATTTGTTTTTGTATAAATAACAACTTCTCATCATCGATAGTCATTGTCGGGTCGTCAGGGGAGTGCGGTCGATTTTTATATATTTTGAAGTGATCTCAAAAATAGGATTCGAGTTGGCGCGGTTCGTGGTGAGTCAAAATATATTCGTTTTCATCTAAATAACAACTTCTCATCATCGATAGTCATTGTCGGGTCGTCAGGGGAGTGCGGTCGATTTTTATATATTTTGAAGTGATCTCAAAAATAGGATTCGAGTTGGCGCGGTTCGTGGTGAGTCAGAATACATTCGTTCTTGTCCAAATAACAACTTTTTATGATCGAGGGTCATTGTGGGGTCGTCAGGGGAGTGCAGTCGATTTTTATATATTTTGAAGTGATCTAAAAAATAGGATTCGAGTTGGCGCGGTTCGTGGTGAGTCAAAACATATTCGTTTTTGTATAAATAACAACTTCTCATCATCGATAGTCATTGTCGGGTCGTCAGAGGAGTGCGGTCGGATTTTAAATATATTGAAGTGATCTCAAAAATAGGATTCGAGTTGGCGCGGTCTATGGTGAGTCAGAATACATTCGTTCTTGTCCAAGTAACAACTTCCCATCATCGATAGTCATTGTCGGGTCGTCAGGGGAGTGCGGTCGATTATTTAAATTTTGAAGTGATCTCAAAAATAGGATGCGCGTTGGCACGCTTCGTGGTGAAAAAAATGAATTCGTTTATGTCCAAATAACAACTTCCCATCATCGATAGTCATTGTCGGGTCGTCAGGGGAGTGCTGTCGAGTTTTATATATTTTGAGGTGATCTCAAAAGTAGGATTCGAGTTGGCGCGGTTCGTGGTGAGTCAGAATACATTCGTTTTTGTCTAAATAACAACTTCACATCATCGAGGGTCATTGTTGGGTCGTCAGTGGAGTGCGGTCGATTTTTAGATATTTTGAAGTGATCTCAAAAATAGGATTCGAGTTGACACGCTTCGTGGTGAGTCAGAATACATTCGTTCTTGTCCAAATGACAACTTCTCATCATCGATAGTCATTGTCGGGTCGCCAGGAGAGTGCGGTCGATTTTTATATATTTTGAAGTGATCTCAAAAATAGGATTCGAATTGGCGCGGTTCGTGGTGAGTCAGAATACATTCGTTTTTGTCTAAATAACAACTTCACATCATCGAGGGTCATTGTTGGGTCGTCAGGGGAGTGCGGTCGATTTTTATATATTTTGAAGTGATCTCAAAAATAGGATTCGAATTGGCGCGGTTCGTGGTGAGTCAGAATACATTCGTTTTTGTCTAAATAACAACTTCACATCATCGAGGGTCATTGTTGGGTCGTCAGGGGAGTGCGGTCGATTTTTAGATATTTTGAAGTGATCTCAAAAATAGGATTCGAGTTGGCGCGGTTCGTGGTGAGTCCAAATATATTCGTTTTTGACTAAATAACAACTTCACATCATCGAGGGTCATTGTTGGGTCGTCAGGGGAGTGCGGTCGATTTTTAGATATTTTGAAGTGATCTCAAAAATAGGATTCGAGATGGCGCGCTTCGTGGTGAAAAAAATACATTCGTTCATGTACAAATAACAACTTCACATCATCGAGGGTCATTGTTGGGTCGTCAGTGGAGTGCGGTCGATTTTTAGATATTTTGAAGTGATCTCAAAAATAGGATTCGAGTTGACACGCTTCGTGGTGAGTCAGAATACATTCGTTCTTGTCCAAATGACAACTTCTCATCATCGATAGTCATTGTCGGGTCGTCAGGGGAGTGCGGTCGGTTTTTAAATATATTGAACTGATCTCAAAAATAGAATTCGTGTTGGCGCGGTTTGTGGTGAGTCAGAATACTTTTGTTGATGTTTAAATAACAATTTCTCATCATCGATGGTCATTGTCGGGTCGTCAGGGGAGTGCTGTCAAGTTTTATATATTTTGAGGTGATCTCAAAAGTAGGATTCGAGTTGGCGCGCTTCGTGGTGAAAAAAAATACATTCGTTCATGTACAAATAACAACTTCACATCATCGAGGATCATTGTTGGGTCGTCAGTGGAGTGCGGTCGATTTTTAGATATTTTGAAGTGATCTCAAAAATAGGATTCGAGTTGACACGCTTCGTGGTGAGTCAGAATACATTCGTTCTTGTCCAAATGACAACTTCTCATCATCGATAGTCATTGTCGGGTCGTCTGGGGAGTGCGGTCGGTTTTTAAATATATTGAACTGATCTCAAAAATAGAATTCGAGTTGGCGCGGTTTGTGGTGAGTCAGAATACTTTTGTTGATGTTTAAATAACAATTTCTCATCATCGATGGTCATTGTCGGGTCGTCAGGGGAGTGCTGTCAAGTTTTATATATTTTGAGGTGATCTCAAAAGTAGGATTCGAGTTGGCGCTGTTCGTGGTGAGTCAGAATACATTCGTTTTCGTCTAAATAACAACTTGACATCATCGAGGGTCATTGTTGGGTCGTCAGGGGAGTGCGGTCGATTTTTAGATATTTTGAAGTGATCTCAAAAATAGGATTCGAGTTGGTGCGCTTCGTGGTGAGTCAGAATACATTTGTTTTTATCTAAATAACAACTTCTCATCATCGATAGTCATTGTCGGGTCGTCAGGGGAGTGCGGTCGATTTTCATATATTTTGAAGTGATCTCAAAAATGGGATTCGAATTGGCGCGGTTCGTGGTGAGTCAGAATACATTCGTTTTTGTCTAAATAACAACTTCACATCATCGAGGGTCATTGTTGGGTCGTCAGGGGAGTGCGGTCGATTTTTATATATTTTGAAGTGATCTCAAAAATAGGATTCGAGTTGGCGCGGTTGGTGGTGAGTCAGAATACACTCGTTCTTGTCCAAATGACAACTTCTCATCATCGATAGTCATTGTCGGGTCGCCAGGAGAGTGCGGTCGATTTTTATATATTCTGAAGTGATCTCAAAAATAGGATTCGAATTGGCGCGGTTCGTGGTGAGTCAGAATACATTCGTTTTTGTCTATATAACAACTTCACATCATCGAGGGTCATTGTTGGGTCGTCAGGGGAGTGCGGTCGATTTTTATATATTTTGAAGTGATCTCAAAAATAGGATTCGAGTTGGCGCGGTTCGTGGTGAGTCAAAATATATTCGTTTTTGTCTAAATAACAACTTCACATCATCGAGGGTCATTGTTGGGTCGTCAGGGGAGTGCGGTCGATTTTTAGATATTTTGAAGTGATCTCAAAAATAGGATTCGAGTGGGCGCGCTTCGTGGTGAAAAAAAATACATTCGTTCATGTACAAATAACAACTTCACATCATCGAGGGTCATTGTTGGGTCGTCAGTGGAGTGCGGTCGATTTTTAGATATTTTGAAGTGATCTCAAAAATAGGATTCGAGTTGACACGCTTCGTGGTGAGTCAGAATACATTCGTTCTTGTCCAAATGACAACTTCTCATCATCGATAGTCATTGTCGGGTCGTCAGGGGAGTGCGGTCGGTTTTTAAATATATTGAACTGATCTCAAAAATAGAATTCGAGTTGGCGCGGTTTGTGGTGAGTCAGAATACTTTTGTTGATGTTTATATAACAATTTCTCATCATCGATGGTCATTGTCGGGTCGTCAGGGGAGTGCTGTCAAGTTTTATATATTTTGAGGTGATCTCAAAAGTAGGATTCGAGTTGGCGCTGTTCGTGGTGAGTCAGAATACATTCGTTTTTGTCTAAATAACAACTTCACATCATCGAGGGTCATTGTTGGGTCGTCAGGGGAGTGCGGTCGATTTTTAGATATTTTGAAGTGATCTCAAAAATAGGATTCGAATTGGCGCGGTTCGTGGTGAGTCAGAATACATTCGTTTTTGTCTAAATAACAACTTCACATCATCGAGGGTCATTGTTGGGTCGTCAGGGGAGTGCGGTCGATTTTTATATATTTTGAAGTGATCTCAAAAATAGGATTCGAGTTGGCGCGGTTCGTGGTGAGTCAGAATACATTCGTTCTTGTCCAAATGACAACTTCTCATCATCGATAGTCATTGTCGGGTCGCCAGGAGAGTGCGGTCGATTTTTATATATTTTGAAGTGATCTCAAAAATAGGATTCGAATTGGCGCGGTTCGTGGTGAGTCAAAACATATTTGTTTTTGTATAAATAACAACTTCTCATCATCGATAGTCATTGTCGGGTCGTCAGAGGAGTGCGGTCGGATTTTAAATATATTGAAGTGATCTCAAAAATCGGATTCGAGTTGGCGCGGTCTACGGTGAGTCAGAATTCATTCGTTCTTGTCCAAATAACAACTTTTTATGATCGAGGGTCATTGTGGGGTCGTCAGGGGAGAGTGCAGTCGATTTTTATATATTTTGAAGTGATCTCAAAAATAGGATTCGAGTTGGCGCGGTTCGTGGTGAGTGAAAATATATTTGTTTTTGTATAAATAACAACTTCTCATCATCGATAGTCATTGTCGGGTCGTCAGGGGAGTGCGGTCGATTTTTATATATTTTGTAGTGATCTCAAAAATAGGATTCGAGTTGGCGCGGTTCGTGGTGAGTCAAAATATATTCGTTTTCATCTAAATAACAACTTCTCATCATCGATAGTCATTGTCGGGTCGTCAGGGGAGTGCGGTCGATTTTTATATATTTTGAAGTGATCTCAAAAATAGGATTCGAGTTGGCGCGGTTCGTGGTGAGTCAGAATACATTCGTTCTTGTCCAAATAACAACTTTTCATGATCGAGGGTCATTGTGGGGTAGTCAGGGGAGTGCAGTCGATTTTTATAAATTTTGAAGTGATCTCAAAAATAGGATTCGAGTTGGCGCGGTTCGTGGTGAGTTAAAACATATTCGTTTTTGTATAAATAACAACTTCTCATCATCGATAGTCACTGTCGGGTCGTCAGAGGAGTGCGGTCGGATTTTAAATATATTGAAGTGATCTCAAAAATAGGATTCGAGTTGGCGCGGTCTATGGTGAGTCAGAATACATTCGTTCTTGTCCAAGTAACAACTTCCCATCATCGATAGTTATTGTCGGGTCGTCAGGGGAGTGCGGTCGATTATTTTATATTTTGAAGTGATCTCAAAAATAGGATGCGCGTTGGCACGCTTCGTGGTGAAAAAAATTAATTCGTTTATGTCCAAATAACAACTTCCCATCATCGATAGTCATTGTCGTGTCGTCAGGGGAGTGCTGTCGAGTTTTATATATTTTGAGGTGATCTCAAAAGTAGGATTCGAGTTGGCGCGGTTCGTGGTGAGTCAGAATACATTCGTTTTTGTCTAAATAACAACTTCACATCATCGAGGGTCATTGTTGGGTCGTCAGTGGAGTGCGGTCGATTTTTAGATATTTTGAAGTGATCTCAAAAATAGGATTCGAGTTGACACGCTTCGTGGTGAGTCAGAATACATTCGTTCTTGTCCAAATGACAACTTCTCATCATCGATAGTCATTGTCGGGTCGTCAGGGGAGTGCGGTCGGTTTTTGAATATATTGAACTGATCTAAAAAATAGAATTCGAGTTGGCGCGGTTTGTGGTGAGTCAGAATACTTTTGTTGATGTTCAAATAACAATTTCCCATCATCGATGGTCATTGTCGGGTCGTCAGGGGAGTGCTGTCAAGTTTTATATATTTTGAGGTGATCTCAAAAGTAGGATTCGAGTTGGCACTGTTCGTGGTGAGTCAGAATACATTCGTTTTTGTCTAAATAACAACTTCACATCATCGAGGGTCATTGTTGGGTCGTCAGGGGAGTGCGGTCGATTTTTAGATATTTTGAAGTGATCTCAAAAATAGGATTCGAGTTGGCGCGCTTCGTGGTGAAAAAAAATACATTCGTTCATGTACAAATAACAACTTCACATCATCGAGGGTCATTGTTGGGTCGTCAGTGGAGTGCGGTCGATTTTTAGATATTTTGAAGTGATCTCAAAAATAGGATTCGAGTTGACACGCTTCGTGGTGAGTCAGAATACATTCGTTCTTGTCCAAATGACAACTTCTCATCATCGATAGTCATTGTCGGGTCGTCAGGGGAGTGCGGTCGGTTTTTAAATATATTGAACTGATCTCAAAAATAGAATTCGAGTTGGCGCGGTTTGTGGTGAGTCAGAATACTTTTGTTGATGTTTAAATAACAATTTCTCATCATCGATGGTCATTGTCGGGTCGTCAGGGGAGTGCTGTCAAGTTTTATATATTTTGAGGTGATCTCAAAAGTAGGATTCGAATTGGCGCTGTTCGTGGTGAGTCAGAATACATTCGTTTTTGTCTAAATAACAACTTCACATCATCGAGGGTCATTGTTGGGTCGTCAGGGGAGTGCGGTCGATTTTTAGATATTTTGAAGTGATCTCAAAAATAGGATTCGAGTTGGCGCGCTTCGTGGTGAGTCAGAATACATTTGTATTTATCTAAATAACAACTTCTCATCATCGATAGTCATTGTCGGGTCGTCAGGGGAGTGCGGTCGATTTTTATATATTTTGAAGTGATCTCAAAAATAGGATTCGAATTGGCGCGGTTCGTGGTGAAACAGAATACATTCGTTTTTATCTAAATAACAACTTCACATCATCGAGGGTCATTGTTGGGTCGTCAGGGGAGTGCGGTCGATTTTTATATATTTTGAAGTGATCTCAAAAATAGGATTCGAGTTGGCGCGGTTCGTGGTGAGTCAGAATACATTCGTTCTTGTCCAAATGACAACTTCTCATCATCGATAGTCATTGTCGGGTCGCCAGGAGAGTGCGGTCGATTTTTATATATTTTGAAGTGATCTCAAAAATAGGATTCGAATTGGCGCGGTTCGTGGTGAGTCAGAATACATTCGTTTTTGTCTAAATAACAACTTCACATCATCGAGGGTCATTGTTGGGTCGTCAGGGGAGTGCGGTCGATTTTTATATATTTTGAAGTGATCTCAAAAATAGGATTCGAGTTGGCGCGGTTCGTGGAGAGTCAGAATACATTCGTTCTTGTCCAAATGACAACTTCTCATCTTCGATAGTCATTGTCGGGTCGTCAGGAGAGTGCGGTCGTTTTTTATATATTTTGAAGTGATCTCAAAAATAGGATTCGAGTTGGCGCGGTTCGTGGTGAGTCAAAATAAATTCATTTTCATCTAAATAACAACTTCTCATCATCGATAGTCATTGTCGGGTCGTCAGGGGAGTGCGGTCGATTTTTATATATTCTGAAGTGATCTCAAAAATAGGATTCGAGTTGGCGCGGTTCATGGTGAGTCAGAATACATTCGATTTCGTCTAAATAACAACTTCACATCATCGAGGGTCATTGTTGGGTCGTCAGGGGAGTGCGGTCGATTTTTATATATTTTGAAGTGATCTCAAAAATAGGATTCGAATTGGCGCGGTTCGTGGTGAGTCAGAATACATTCGTTTTTGTCTAAATAACAACTTCACATCATCGAGGGTCATTGTTGGGTCGTCAGGGGAGTGCGGTCGATTTTTATATATTTTGAAGTGATCTCAAAAATAGGATTCGAGTTGGCGCGGTTCGTGGAGAGTCAGAATACATTCGTTCTTGTCCAAATGACAACTTCTCATCTTCGATAGTCATTGTCGGGTCGTCAGGAGAGTGCGGTCGTTTTTTATATATTTTGAAGTGATCTCAAAAATAGGATTCGAGTTGGCGCGGTTCGTGGTGAGACAAAATAAATTCATTTTCATCTAAATAACAACTTCTCATCATCGATAGTCATTGTCGGGTCGTCAGGGGAGTGCGGTCGATTTTTATATATTCTGAAGTGATCTCAAAAATAGGATTCGAGTTGGCGCGGTTCATGGTGAGTCAGAATACATTCGTTTTCGTCTAAATAACAACTTCACATCATCGAGGGTCATTGTTGGGTCGTCAGGGGAGTGCGGTCGATTTTTAGATATTTTGAAGTGATGTCAAAAATAGGATTCGAGTTGGCGCGCTTCGTGGTGAGTCAGAATACATTCGTTCTTGTACAAATAACAACTTCCCATCATCGATAGACATTGTCGGGTCGTCAGGGGAGTGCGGTCGATTTTTATATATTTTGAAGTTATCTCAAAAATAGGATTCGAGTTGGCGCGGTTCATCGTGAGTCAGAATACATTCGTTTTCGTCTAAATAACAACTTCACATCATCGAGGGTCATTGTTGGGTCGTCAGGGGAGTGCGGTCGATTTTTAGATATTTTGAAGTGATGTCAAAAATAGGATTCGAGTTGGCGCGCTTCGTGGTGAGTCAGAATACATTCGTTCTTGTACAAATGACAACTTCTCATCATCGATAGTCATTGTCGGGTCGTCAGGGGAGCGCGGTCGATATTTATATAATTTGAAGTGATCTCAAAAATAGGATGCGAGTTGGCACGCTTCGTGGTGAAAAAAAATACATTCGTTCATGTACAAATAACAACTTCCCATCATCGATAGTCATTGTCGGGTCGTCAGGGGAGTGCGGTCGATTTTTATATATTTTGAAGTGATCTCAAAAATAGGATTCGAGTTGGCGCGGTTCATAGTGAGTCGGAATACATTCGTTTTCGTCTAAATAACAACTTCACATCATCGAATGGAATTGTTGGGTAGTCAGGGGAGTGCGGTCGATTTTTATATAATTTGAAGTGATCTCAAAAATAGGATTCGAGTTGGTGCGGTTCGTGGTGAGGCAAAATATATTCGTTTTTATCTAAATAACAACTTCTCATCATCGATAGTCATTGTCGGGTCGTCAGGGGAGTGCGGTCGATTTTTATATATTTTGAAGTGATCTCAAAAATAGGATTCGAGTTGGCGATGTTCGTGGTGAGTCAGAATACATTCGTTTTCGTCTAAATAACAACTTCACATCATCGAGGGTCATTGTTGGGTCGTCAGGGGAGTGCGATCGATTTTTAGATATTTTGAAGTGATCTCAAAAATAGGATTCGAGTTGGCGCGCTTCGTGGTGAAAAAAACTACATTCGTTCATGTACAAATAACAACTTCACATCATCGAGGGTCATTGTTGGGTCGTCAGTGGAGTGCGGTCGATTTTTAGATATTTTGAAGTGATCTCAAAAATAGGATTCGAGTTGACACGCTTCGTGGTGAGTCAGAATACATTCGTTCTTGTCCAAGTGACAACTTCTCATCATCGATAGTCATTGTCGGGTCGTCAGGGGAGTGCGGTCGATTTTTATATATTTTGAAGTGATCTCAAAAATAGGATTCGAGTTGGTGCGGTTCGTGGTGAGGCAAAATATATTCGTTTTTATGTAAATAACAACTTCTCATCATCGATAGTCACTGTCGGGTCGTCAGGGGAGTGCGGTCGATTTTTATATATTTTGAAGTGATCTCAAAAATAGGATTCGAGTTGGAGCGGTTCGTGGTAAGTCAGAATAAATTCGTTTATGTACAATTAACAACTTCCCATCATCGATAGTTATTGTCGGGTCGTCAGGTGAGTGCGGTCGATTTTTATATATTTTGAAGTGATCTCAAAAATAGGATTTGAGTTGGCGCGGTTCGTGGTGAGTCAGAATACATTCGTTCTTGTCCAAATAACAACTTTTTATCATCGAGGGTCATTGTTGGGTCGTCAGGGGAGTGCGGTCGATTTTGATATATTTTGAAGTGATCTCAAAAATAGGATTCGAGTTGGCGCGGTTCGTGGTGAGTCAAAATATATTTGTTTTTGTCTAAATAACAACTTCTAATCATCGACAGTCATTGTCGGGTGGTCAGGGGAGTTAGGTCGATTTTTATATAATTTGAAGTGATCTCACAAATAGGATTCGAGTTGGCGCGCTTCGTGGTGAGTCAGAATACATTCTTTCTTGTCTAAATAACAATTTCTCATCAACGATATTCATTGTCGGGTCGTCAGGGGAGTGCGGTCGATTATTTTATATTTTGAAGTTATCTCAAAAATAGGATGCGAGTTGGCGCGGTTCGTGGTGAGTCAGAATACATTCGTTCTTGTCCAAATAACAACTTTTTATCATCGAGGGTCATTGTTGGGTCGTCAGGGGAGTGCGGTCGATTTTGATATATTTTGAAGTGATCTCAAAAATAGGATTCGAGTTGGCGCGGTTCGTGGTGAGTCAAAATATATTTGTTTTTGTCTAAATAACAACTTCTAATCATCGATAGTCATTGTCGGGTGGTCAGGGGAGTTAGGTCGATTTTTATATAATTTGAAGTGATCTCACAAATAGGATTCGAGTTGGCGCGCTTCGTGGTGAGTTAGAATACATTCGTTCTTGTCTAAATAACAATTTCTCATTAACGATAGTCATTGTCGGGTCGTCAGGGGAGTGCGGTCGATTTTGATATATTTTGAAGTGATCTCAAAAATAGGATTCGAGTTAGCGCGGTTCGTGGTGATTCAAAATATATTTGTTTTTGTCTAAATAACAACTTCTAATCATCGATAGTCATTGTCGGGTGGTCAGGGGAGGTAGGTCGATTTTTATATAATTTGAAGTGATCTCACAAATAGGATTCGAGTTGGCGCGCTTCGTGGTGAGTCAGAATACATTCGTTCTTGTCCAAATAACAACTTCCCATCATCGATAGTCATTGTCGGGTCGTCAAGGGAGTGCGGTCGATTTTTAAATATTTTGAAGTGATCTCAAAAATAGGATTCGAGTTGGCGCGGTTCGTGGTGAGTCAGAATACTTTTGTTGATGTCTTAATAACAACTTCTCGTCACCGAGGGTCATTGTCGGGTCGTCAGGGGAGTGCTGTCGAGTTTTATATATTTTGAAGTTATCTCAAAAGTAGGATTAGAGTTGGCACGGTTCGTAGTGAGTTAAAATATTTAGGTTTTTGTCTAAATAACAACTTCTCATCATCGATAGTCATTGTCGTGTCGTCAGAGGAGTGCGGTCGGATTTTAAATATATTGAAGTGATCTCAAAAATAGGATTCTAGTTGGCGCGGTCTATGGTGAGTCAGAATACATTCGTTCTTGTCCAAGTAACAACTTCCCATCATCGATAGTCATTGTCGGGTGGTCAGGGGAGTTAGGTCGATTTTTATATATTTTGAAGTGATCTCACAAATAGGATTCGAGTTGGCGCGCTTCGTGGTGAGTCAGAATACATTCGTTCTTGTCTAAATAACAATTTCTCTTCAACGATAGTCATTGTCGGGTCGTCAGGGGAGTGCGGTCGATAATTTTATATTTTGAAGTGATCTCAAAAATAGGATGCGAGTTGGCGCGGTTCGTGGTGAGTCAGAATACATTCGTTCTTGTCCAAATAACAACTTTTTATCATCGAGGGTCATTGTTGGGTCGTCAGGGGAGTGCGGTCGATTTTGATATATTTTGAAGTGATCTCAAAAATAGGATTCGAGTTGGCGCGGTTCGTGGTGAGTCAAAATATATTTGTTTTTGTCTTAATAACAACTTC
The DNA here is from genome assembly GCA_958502065.1 of Chrysolina americana. NCBI lineage: Eukaryota > Metazoa > Arthropoda > Insecta > Coleoptera > Chrysomelidae > Chrysolina > Chrysolina americana. Next base: position 4,551,715 of record OY293416.1, on the reverse strand, counting down.
TAATCATCGATAGTCATTGTCGGGTCGTCAGAGGAGTGCGGTCGGATTTTAAATATATTGAAGTGATCTCAAAAATAGGATTCGAGTTGGCGCGGTCTATGGTGAGTCAGAATACATTCGTTCTTGTCCAAGTAACAACTTCCCATCATCGATAGTCATTGTCGGGTCGTCAGGGGACTGCGGTCGATTATTTTATATTTTGAAGTGATCTCAAAAATAGGATGCGCGTTGGCACGCTTCGTGGTGAAAAAAAATAAATTCGTTTATGTCCAAATAACAACTTCTCATCATCGATAGTCATTGTCGGGTCGTCAGGGGAGTGCGGTCGATATTTATATAATTTGAAGTGATCTCAAAAATAGGATGCGAGTTGGCACGCTTCGTGGTGAATAAAAATACATTCGTTCATGTACAAATAACAACTTCCCATCATCGATAGACATTGTCGGGTCGTCAGGGGAGTGCGGCCGATTTTTATATATTTTGAAGTGATCTCAAAAATAGGATTCGAGTTGGCGCGGTTCATGGTGAGTCAGAATACATTCGTTTTTGTCTAAATAACAACTTCACATCATCGAGGGTCATTGTTGGGTCGTCAGGGGAGTGCGGTCGATTTTTAGATATTTTGAAGTGATGTCAAAAATAGGATTCGAGTTGGCGCGGTTCGTGGTGAGTCAAAATATATTTGTTTTTGTCTTAATAACAACTTCTAATCATCGATAGTCATTGTCGGGTCGTCAGAGGAGTGCGGTCGGATTTTAAATATATTGAAGTGATCTCAAAAATAGGATTCGAGTTGGCGCGGTCTATGGTGAGTCAGAATACATTCGTTCTTGTCCAAGTAACAACTTCCATCATCGATAGTCATTGTCGGGTCGTCAGGGGAGTGCGGTCGATTATTTTATATTTTGAAGTGATCTCAAAAATAGGATGCGCGTTGGCACGCTTTGTGGTGAAAAAAAATAAATTCGTTTATGTCCAAATAACAACTTCTCATCATCGATAGTCATTGTCGGGTCGTCAGGGGAGTGCGGTCGATATTTATATAATTTGAAGTGATCTCAAAAATAGGATGCGAGTTGGCACGCTTCGTGGTGAATAAAAATACATTCGTTCATGTACAAATAACAACTTCCCATCATCGATAGACATTGTCGGGTCGTCAGGGGAGTGCGGCCGATTTTTATATATTTTGAAGTGATCTCAAAAATAGGATTCGAGTTGGCGCGGTTCATGGTGAGTCAGAATACATTCGTTTTTGTCTAAATAACAACTTCACATCATCGAGGGTCATTGTTGGGTCGTCAGGGGAGTGCGGTCGATTTTTATAATTTGAAGTGATCTCAAAAATAGGATTCGAGTTGGTGCGGTTCGTGGTGAGGCAAAATATATTCGTTTTTATCTAAATAACAACTTCTCATCATCGATAGTCATTGTCGGGTCGTCAGGGGAGTGCGGTCGATTTTTATATATTTTGAAGTGATCTCAAAAATAGGATTCGAGTTGGCGATGTTCGTGGTGAGTCAGAATACATTCGTTTTCGTCTAAATAACAACTTCACATCATCGAGGGTCATTGTTGGGTCGTCAGGGAAGTGCGATCGATTTTTAGATATTTTGAAGTGATCTCAAAAATAGGATTCGAGTTGGCGCGCTTCGTGGTGAAAAAAACTACATTCGTTCATGTACAAATAACAACTTCACATCATCGAGGGTCATTGTTGGGTCGTCAGTGGAGTGCGGTCGATTTTTAGATATTTTGAAGTGATCTCAAAAATAGGATTCGAGTTGACACGCTTCGTGGTGAGTCAGAATACATTCGTTCTTGTCCAAATGACAACTTCTCATCATCGATAGTCATTGTCGGGTCGTCAGGGGAGTGCGGTCGATTTTTATATATTTTGAAGTGATCTCAAAAATAGGATTCGAGTTGGTGCGGTTCGTGGTGAGGCAAAATATATTCGTTTTTATGTAAATAACAACTTCTAATCATCGATAGTCACTGTCGGGTCGTCAGGGGAGTGCGGTCGATTTTTATATATTTTGAAGTGATCTCAAAAATAGGATTCGAGTTGGAGCGGTTCGTGGTAAGTCAGAATAAATTCGTTTATGTACAATTAACAACTTCCCATCATCGATAGTTATTGTCGGGTCGTCAGGTGAGTGCGGTCGATTTTTATATATTTTGAAGTGATCTCAAAAATAGGATTTGAGTTGGCGCGGTTCGTGGTGAGTCAGAATACATTCGTTCTTGTCCAAATAACATACTTTTATCATCGAGGGTCATTGTTGGGTCGTCAGGGGAGTGCGGTCGATTTTGATATATTTTGAAGTGATCTCAAAAATAGGATTCGAGTTGGCGCGGTTCGTGGTGAGTCAAAATATATTTGTTTTTGTCTAAATAACAACTTCTAATCATCGACAGTCATTGTCGGGTGGTCAGGGGAGTTAGGTCGATTTTTATATAATTTGAAGTGATCTCACAAATAGGATTCTAGTTGGCGCGCTTCGTGGTGAGTCAGAATACATTCTTTCTTGTCTAAATAACAATTTCTCATCAACGATATTCATTGTCGGGTCGTCAGGGGAGTGCGGTCGATTATTTTATATTTTGAAGTTATCTCAAGAATAGGATGCGAGTTGGCGCGGTTCGTGGTGAGTCAGAATACATTCGTTCTTGTCCAAATAACAACTTTTTATCATCGAGGGTCATTGTTGGGTCGTCAGGGGAGTGCGGTCGATTTTGATATATTTTGAAGTGATCTCAAAAATAGGATTCGAGTTGGCGCGGTTCGTGGTGAGTCAAAATATATTTGTTTTTGTCTAAATAACAACTTCTAATCATCGATAGTCATTGTCGGGTGGTCAGGGGAGTTAGGTCGATTTTTATATAATTTGAAGTGATCTCACAAATAGGATTCGAGTTGGCGCGCTTCGTGGTGAGTTAGAATACATTCGTTCTTGTCTAAATAACAATTTCTCATCAACGATAGTCATTGTCGGGTCGTCAGGGGAGTGCGGTCGATTTTGATATATTTTGAAGTGATCTCAAAAATAGGATTCGAGTTAGCGCGGTTCGTGGTGAGTCGAAATATATTTGTTTTTGTCTAAATAACAACTTCTAATCATCGATAGTCATTGTCGGGTGGTCAGGGGAGTTAGGTCGATTTTTATATAATTTGAAGTGATCTCACAAATAGGATTCGAGTTGGCGCGCTTCGTGGTGAGTCAGAATACATTCGTTCTTGTCCAAATAACAACTTCCCATCATCGATAGTCATTGTCGGGTCGTCAAGGGAGTGCGGTCGATTTTTAAATATTTTGAAGTGATCTCAAAAATAGGATTCGAGTTGGCGCGGTTCGTGGTGAGTCAGAATACTTTTGTTGATGTCTTAATAACAACTTCTCGTCACCGAGGGTCATTGTCGGGTCGTCAGGGGAGTGCTGTCGAGTTTTATATATTTTGAAGTTATCTCAAAAGTAGGATTCGAGTTGGCACGGTTCGTAGTGAGTTAAAATATTTACGTTTTTGTCTAAATAACAACTTCTCATCATCGATAGTCATTGTCGGGTCGTCAGAGGAGTGCGGTCGGATTTTAAATATATTGAAGTGATCTCAAAAATAGGATTCGAGTTGGCGCGGTCTATGGTGAGTCAGAATACATTCGTTCTTGTCCAAGTAACAACTTCCCATCATCGATAGTCATTGTCGGGTGGTCAGGGGAGTTAGGTCGATTTTTATATATTTTGAAGTGATCTCACAAATAGGATTCGAGTTGGCGCGCTTCGTGGTGAGTCAGAATACATTCGTTCTTGTCTAAATAACAATTTCTCATCAACGATAGTCATTGTCGGGTCGTCAGGGGAGTGCGGTCGATTATTTTATATTTTGAAGTTATCTCAAAAATAGGATGCGAGTTGGCGCGGTTCGTGGTGAGTCAGAATACATTCGTTCTTGTCCAAATAACAACTTTTTATCATCGAGGGTCATTGTTGGGTCGTCAGGGGAGTGCGGTCGATTTTGATATATTTTGAAGTGATCTCAAAAATAGGATTCGAGTTGGCGCGGTTCGTGGTGAGTCAAAATATATTTGTTTTTGTCTTAATAACAACTTCTAATCATCGATAGTCATTGTCGGGTCGTCAGAGGAGTGCGGTCGGATTTTAAAAATATTGAAGTGATCTCAAAAATAGGATTCGAGTTGGCGCGGTCTATGGTGAGTCAGAATACATTCGTTCTTGTCCAAGTAACAACTTCCCATCATCGATAGTCATTGTCGGGTCGTCAGGGGAGTGCGGTCGATTATTTTATATTTTGAAGTGATCTCAAAAATAGGATGCGCGTTGGCACGCTTCGTGGTGAAAAAAAATAAATTCGTTTATGTCCAAATAACAACTTCTCATCATCGATAGTCATTGTCGGGTCGTCAGGGGAGTGCGGTCGATATTTATATAATTTGAAGTGATCTCAAAAATAGGATGCGAGTTGGCACGCTTCGTGGTGAATAAAAATACATTCGTTCATGTACAAATAACAACTTCCCATCATCGATAGACATTGTCGGGTCGTCAGGGGAGTGCGGCCGATTTTTATATATTTTGAAGTGATCTCAAAAATAGGATTCGAGATGGCGCGGTTCATGGTGAGTCAGAATACATTCGTTTTTGTCTAAATAACAACTTCACATCATCGAGGGTCATTGTTGGGTCGTCAGGGGAGTGCGGTCGATTTTTAGATATTTTGAAGTGATGTCAAAAATAGGATTCGAGTTGGCGCGGTTCGTGGTGAGTCAAAATATATTTGTTTTTGTCTTAATAACAACTTCTAATCATCGATAGTCATTGTCGGGTCGTCAGAGGAGTGCGGTCGGATTTTAAATATATTGAAGTGATCTCAAAAATAGGATTCGAGTTGGCGCGGTCTATGGTGAGTCAGAATACATTCGTTCTTGTCCAAGTAACAACTTCCCATCATCGATAGTCATTGTCGGGTCGTCAGGGGAGTGCGGTCGATTAATTTATATTTTGAAGTGATCTCAAAAATAGGATGCGCGTTGGCACGCTTCGTGGTGAAAAAAAATAAATTCGTTTATGTCCAAATAACAACTTCTCATCATCGATAGTCATTGTCGGGTCGTCAGGGGAGTGCGGTCGATATTTATATAATTTGAAGTGATCTCAAAAATAGGATGCGAGTTGGCACGCTTCGTGGTGAATAAAAATACATTCGTTCATGTACAAATAACAACTTCCCATCATCGATAGACATTGTCGGGTCGTCAGGGGAGTGCGGCCGATTTTTATATATTTTGAAGTGATCTCAAAAATAGGATTCGAGATGGCGCGGTTCATGGTGAGTCAGAATACATTCGTTTTTGTCTAAATAACAACTTCACATCATCGAGGGTCATTGTTGGGTCGTCAGGGGAGTGCGGTCGATTTTTAGATATTTTGAAGTGATGTCAAAAATAGGATTCGAGTTGGCGCGGTTCGTGGTGAGTCAAAATATATTTGTTTTTGTCTTAATAACAACTTCTAATCATCGATAGTCATTGTCGGGTCGTCAGAGGAGTGCGGTCGGATTTTAAATATATTGAAGTGATCTCAAAAATAGGATTCGAGTTGGCGCGGTCTATGGTGAGTCAGAATACATTCGTTCTTGTCCAAGTAACAACTTCCCATCATCGATAGTCATTGTCGGGTCGTCAGGGGAGTGCGGTCGATTAATTTATATTTTGAAGTGATCTCAAAAATAGGATGCGCGTTGGCACGCTTCGTGGTGAAAAAAAATAAATTCGTTTATGTCCAAATAACAACTTCTCATCATCGATAGTCATTGTCGGGTCGTCAGGGGAGTGCGGCCGATTTTTATATATTTTGAAGTGATCTCAAAAATAGGATTCGAGTTGGCGCGGTTCATGGTGAGTCAGAATACATTCGTTTTTGTCTAAATAACAACTTCACATCATCGAGGGTCATTGTTGGGTCGTCAGGGGAGTGCGGTCGATTTTTAGATATTTTGAAGTGATGTCAAAAGTAGGATTCGAGTTGGCGCGCTTCGTGGTGAGTCAGAATACATTCGTTCTTGTACAAATGACAACTTCTCATCATCGATAGTCATTGTCGGGTCGTCAGGGGAGTGCGGTCGATTATTTTATATTTTGAAGTGATCTCAAAAATAGGATGCGCGTTGGCACGCTTCGTGGTGAAAAAAATTAATTCGTTTATGTCCAAATAACAACTTCCCATCATCGATAGTCATTGTCGTGTCGTCAGGGGAGTGCTGTCGAGTTTTATATATTTTGAGGTGATCTCAAAAGTAGGATTCGAGTTGGCGCGGTTCGTGGTGAGTCAGAATACATTCGTTTTTGTCTAAATAACAACTTCACATCATCGAGGGTCATTGTTGGGTCGTCAGTGGAGTGCGGTCGATTTTTAGATATTTTGAAGTGATCTCAAAAATAGGATTCGAGTTGACACGCTTCGTGGTGAGTCAGAATACATTCGTTCTTGTCCAAATGACAACTTCTCATCATCGATAGTCATTGTCGGGTCGTCAGGGGAGTGCGGTCGGTTTTTAAATATATTGAACTGATCTAAAAAATAGAATTCGAGTTGGCGCGGTTTGTGGTGAGTCAGAATACTTTTGTTGATGTTTAAATAACAATTTCCCATCATCGATGGTCATTGTCGGGTCGTCAGGGGAGTGCTGTCAAGTTTTATATATTTTGAGGTGATCTCAAAAGTAGGATTCGAGTTGGCACTGTTCGTGGTGAGTCAGAATACATTCGTTTTTGTCTAAATAACAACTTCACATCATCGAGGGTCATTGTTGGGTCGTCAGGGGAGTGCGGTCGATTTTTAGATATTTTGAAGTGATCTCAAAAATAGGATTCGAGTTGGCGCGCTTCGTGGTGAAAAAAAATACATTCGTTCATGTACAAATAACAACTTCACATCATCGAGGGTCATTGTTGGGTCGTCAGTGGAGTGCGGTCGATTTTTAGATATTTTGAAGTGATCTCAAAAATAGGATTCGAGTTGACACGCTTCGTGGTGAGTCAGAATACATTCGTTCTTGTCCAAATGACAACTTCTCATCATCGATAGTCATTGTCGGGTCGTCAGGGGAGTGCGGTCGGTTTTTAAAAAAATATATTGAACTGATCTCAAAAATAGAATTCGAGTTGGCGCGGTTTGTGGTGAGTCAGAATACTTTTGTTGATGTTTAAATAACAATTTCTCATCATCGAGGGTCATTGTCGGGTCGTCAGGGGAGTGCTGTCAAGTTTTATATATTTTGAGGTGATCTCAAAAGTAGGATTCGAATTGGCGCTGTTCGTGGTGAGTCAGAATACATTCGTTTTTGTCTAAATAACAACTTCACATCATCGAGGGTCATTGTTGGGTCGTCAGGGGAGTGCGGTCGATTTTTAGATATTTTGAAGTGATCTCAAAAATAGGATTCGAGTTGGCGCGCTTCGTGGTGAGTCAGAATTCATTTGTTTTTATCTAAATAACAACTTCTCATCATCGATAGTCATTGTCGGGTCGTCAGGGGAGTGCGGTCGATTTTTATATATTTTGAAGTGATCTCAAAAATAGGATTCGAATTGGCGCGGTTCGTGGTGAGTCAGAATACATTCGTTTTTGTCTAAATAACAACTTCACATCATCGAGGGTCATTGTTGGGTCGTCAGGGGAGTGCGGTCGATTTTTATATATTTTGAAGTGATCTCAAAAATAGGATTCGAGTTGGCGCGGTTCGTGGTGAGTCAGAATACATTCGTTCTTGTCCAAATGACAACTTCTCATCATCGATAGTCATTGTCGGGTCGCCAGGAGAGTGCGGTCGATTTTTATATATTTTGAAGTGATCTCAAAAATAGGATTCGAATTGGCGCGGTTCGTGGTGAGTCAGAATACATTCGTTTTTGTCTAAATAACAACTTCACATCATCGAGGGTCATTGTTGGGTCGTCAGGGGAGTGCGGTCGATTTTTATATATTTTGAAGTGATCTCAAAAATAGGATTCGAGTTGGCGCGGTTCGTGGTGAGTCAGAATACATTCGTTCCTGTCCAAATGACAACTTCTCATCATCGATAGTCATTGTCGGGTCGTCAGGGGAGTGCGGTCGATTTTTATATATTTTGAAGTGATCTCAAATATAGGATTCGAGTTGGTGCGGTTCGTGGTGAGGCAAAATATATTCGTTTTTATCTAAATAACAACTTCTCATCATCGATAGTCACTGTCGGGTAGTCAGGGGAGTGCGGTCGATTTTTATATATTTTGAAGTGATCTCAGAAATAGGATTCGAGTTGGAGCGGTTCGTGGTAAGTCAGAATAAATTCGTTTATGTACAATTAACAACTTCCCATCATCGATAGTTATTGTCGGGTCGTCAGGTGAGTGCGGTCGATTTTTATATATTTTGAAGTGATCTCAAAAATAGGATTTGAGTTGGCGCGGTTCGTGGTGAGTCAGAATACATTCGTTCTTGTCCAAATAACAACTTTTTATCATCGAGGGTCATTGTTGGGTCGTCAGGGGAGTGCGGTCGATTTTGATATATTTTGAAGTGATCTCAAAAATAGGATTCGAGTTGGCGCGGTTCGTGGTGAGTCAAAATATATTTGTTTTTGTCTAAATAACAACTTCTAATCATCGACAGTCATTGTCGGGTGGTCAGGGGAGTTAGGTCGATTTTTATATAATTTGAAGTGATCTCACAAATAGGATTCGAGTTGGCGCGCTTCGTGGTGAGTCAGAATACATTCTTTCTTGTCTAAATAACAATTTCTCATCAACGATGTTCATTGTCGGGTCGTCAGGGAAGTGCGGTCGATTATTTTATATTTTGAAGTTATCTCAAAAATAGGATGCGAGTTGGCGCGGTTCGTGGTGAGTCAGAATACATTCGTTCTTGTCCAAATAACAACTTTTTATCATCGAGGTTCATTGTTGGGTCGTCAGGGGAGTGCGGTCGATTTTGATATATTTTGAAGTGATCTCAAAAATAGGATTCGAGTTGGCGCGGTTCGTGGTGAGTCAAAATATATTTGTTTTTGTCTAAATAACAACTTCTAATCATCGATAGTCATTGTCGGGTGGTCAGGGGAGTTGGGTCGATTTTTATATAATTTGAAGTGATCTCACAAATAGGATTCGAGTTGGCGCGCTTCGTGGTGAGTTAGAATACATTCGTTCTTGTCTAAATAACAATTTCTCATCAGCGATAGTCATTGTCGGGTCGTCAGGGGAGTGCGGTCGATTTTGATATATTTTGAAGTGATCTCAAAAATAGGATTCGAGTTGGCGCGGTTCGTGGTGAGTCAAAATATATTTGTTTTTGTCTAAATAACAACTTCTAATCATCGATAGTCATTGTCGGGTGGTCAGGGGAGTTAGGTCCATTTTTATATAATTTGAAGTGATCTCACAAATAGGATTCGAGTTGGCGCGCTTCGTGGTGAGTCAGAATACATTCGTTCTTGTCCAAATAACAACTTCCCATCATCGATAGTCATTGTCGGGTCGTCAAGGGAGTGCGGTCGATTTTTAAATATTTTGAAGTGATCTCAAAAATAGGATTCGAGTTGGCGCGGTTCGTAGTGAGTCAGAATACTTTTGTTGATGTCTTAATAACAACTTCTCGTCACCGAGGGTCATTGTCGGGTCGTCAGGGGAGTGCTGTCGAGTTTTATATATTTTGAAGTTATCTCAAAAGTAGGATTCGAGTTGGCACGGTTCGTAGTGAGTTAAAATATTTACGTTTTTGTCTAAATAACAACTTCTCATCATCGATAGTCATTGTCGGGTCGTCAGAGGAGTGCGGCCGGATTTTAAATATATTGAAGTGATCTCAAAAATAGGATTCGAGTTGGCGCGGTCTATGGTGAGTCAGAATACATTCGTTCTTGTCCACGTAACAACTTCCCATCATCGATAGTCATTGTCGGGTGGTCAGGGGAGTTAGGTCGATTTTTATATATTTTGAAGTGATCTCACAAATAGGATTCGAGTTGGCGCGCTTCGTGGTGAGTCAGAATACATTCGTTCTTGTCTAAATAACAATTTCTCATCAACGATAGTCATTGTAGGGTCGTCAGGGGAGTGCGGTCGATTATTTTATATTTTGAAGTGATCTCAAAAATAGGATGCGAGTTGGCGCGGTTCGTGGTGAGTCAGAATACATTCGTTCTTGTCCAAGTAACAACTTTTTATCATCGAGGGTCATTGTTGGGTCGTCAGGGGAGTGCGGTCGATTTTGATATATTTTGAAGTGATCTCAAAAATAGGATTCGAGTTGGCGCGGTTCGTAGTGAGTCAAAATATATTTGTTTTTGTCTTAATAACAACTTCTAATCATCGATAGTCATTGTCGGGTCGTCAGAGGAGTGCGGTCGGATTTTAAATATATTGAAGTGATCTCAAAAATAGGATTCGAGTTGGCGCGGTCTATGGTGAGTCAGAATACATTCGTTCTTGTCCAAGTAACAACTTCCCATCATCGATAGTCATTGTCGGGTCGTCAGGGGAGTGCGGTCGATTATTTTATATTTTGAAGTGATCTCAAAAATAGGATGCGCGTTGGCACGCTTCGTGGTGAAAAAAAATAAATTCGTTTATGTCCAAATAACAACTTCTCATCATTGATAGTCATTGTCGGGTCGTCAGGGGAGTGCGGTCGATATTTATATAATTTGAAGTGATCTCAAAAATAGGATGCGAGTTGGCACGCTTCGTGGTGAATAAAAATACATTCGTTCATGTACAAATAACAACTTCCCATCATCGATAGACATTGTCGGGTCGTCAGGGGAGTGCGGCCGATTTTTAAATATTTTGAAGTGATCTCAAAAATAGGATTCGAGTTGGCGCGGTTCATGGTGAGTCAGAATACTTTTGTTGATGTCTTAATAACAACTTCTCGTCACCGAGGGTCATTGTCGGGTCGTCAGGGGAGTGCGGTCGATTATTTTATATTTTGAAGTTATCTCAAAAATAGGATGCGAGTTGGCGCGGTTCGTGGTGAGTCAGAATACATTCGTTCTTGTCCAAATAACAACTTTTTATCATCGAGGGTCATTGTTGGGTCGTCAGGGGAGTGCGGTCGATTTTGATATATTTTGAAGTGATCTCAAAAATAGGATTCGAGTTGGCGCGGTTCGTGGTGAGTCAAAATATATTTGTTTTTGTCTAAATAACAACTTCTAATCATCGATAGTCATTGTCGGGTGGTCAGGGGAGTTGGGTCGATTTTTATATAATTTGAAGTGATCTCACAAATAGGATTCGAGTTGGCGCGCTTCGTGGTGAGTTAGAATACATTCGTTCTTGTCTAAATAACAATTCCTCATCAACGATAGTCATTGTCGGGTCGTCAGGGGAGTGCGGTCGATTTTGATATATTTTGAAGTGATCTCAAAAATAGGATTCGAGTTGGCGCGGTTCGTGGTGAGTCAAAATATATTTGTTTTTGTCTAAATAACAACTTCTAATCATCGATAGTCATTGTCGGGTGGTCAGGGGAGTTAGGTCGATTTTTATATAATTTGAAGTGATCTCACAAATAGGATTCGAGTTGGCGCGCTTCGTGGTGAGTCAGAATACATTCGTTCTTGTCCAAATAACAACTTCCCATCATCGATAGTCATTGTCGGGTCGTCAAAGAAGTGCGGTCGATTTTTAAATATTTTGAAGTGATCTCAAAAATAGGATTCGAGTTGGCGCGGTTCGTGGTGAGTCAGAATACTTTTGTTGATGTCTTAATAACAACTTCTCGTCACCGAGGGTCATTGTCGGGTCGTCAGGGGAGTGCTGTCGAGTTTTATATATTTTGAAGTTATCTCAAAAGTAGGATTCGAGTTGGCACGGTTCGTGGTGAGTTAAAATATTTACGTTTTTGTCTAAATAACAACTTCTCATCATCGATAGTCATTGTCGGGTCGTCAGAGGAGTGCGGTCGGATTTTAAATATATTGAAGTGATCTCAAAAATAGGATTCGAGTTGGCGCGGACTATGGTGAGTCAGAATACATTCGTTCTTGTCCAAGTAACAACTTCCCATCATCGATAGTCATTGTCGGGTGGTCAGGGGAGTTAGGTCGATTTTTATATATTTTGAAGTGATCTCACAAATAGGATTCGAGTTGGCGCGCTTCGTGGTGAGTCAGAATACATTCGTTCTTGTCTAAATAACAATTTCTCATCAACGATAGTCATTGTAGGGTCGTCAGGGGAGTGCGGTCGATTATTTTATATTTTGAAGTGATCTCAAAAATAGGATGCGAGTTGGCGCGGTTCGTGGTGAGTCAGAATACATTCGTTCTATTCCAAGTAACAACTTTTTATCATCGAGGGTCATTGTTGGGTCGTCAGGGGAGTGCGGTCGATTTTGATATATTTTGAAGTGATCTCAAAAATAGGATTCGAGTTGGCGCGGTTCGTAGTGAGTCAAAATATATTTGTTTTTGTCTTAATAACAACTTCTAATCATCGATAGTCATTGTCGGGTCGTCAGAGGAGTGCGGTCGGATTTTAAATATATTGAAGTGATCTCAAAAATAGGATTCGAGTTGGCGCGGTCTATGGTGAGTCAGAATACATTCGTTCTTGTCCAAGTAACAACTTCCCATCATCGATAGTCATTGTCGGGTCGTCAGGGGAGTGCGGTCGATTATTTTATATTTTGAAGTGATCTCAAAAATAGGATGCGCGTTGGCACGCTTCGTGGTGAAAAAAAATAAATTCGTTTATGTCCAAATAACAACTTCTCATCATTGATAGTCATTGTCGGGTCGTCAGGGGAGTGCGGTCGATATTTATATAATTTGAAGTGATCTCAAAAGTAGGATGCGAGTTGGCACGCTTCGTGGTGAATAAAAATACTTTCGTTCATGTACAAATAACAACTTCCCATCATCGATAGACATTGTCGGGTCGTCAGGGGAGTGCGGCCGATTTTTATATATTTTGAAGTGATCTCAAAAATAGGATTCGAGTTGGCGCGGTTCATGGTGAGTCAGAATACATTCGTTTCTGTCTAAATAACAACTTCACATCATCGAGGGTCATTGTTGGGTCGTCAGGGGAGTGCGGTCGATTTTTAGATATTTTGAAGTGATGTCAAAAATAGGATTCGAGTTGGCGCGCTTCGTGGTGAGTCAGAATACATTCGTTCTTGTACAAATGCCAACTTCTCATCATCGATAGTCATTGTCGGGTCGTCAGGGGAGTGCGGTCGATATTTATATAATTTGAAGTGATCTCAAAAATAGGATGCGAGTTGGCACGCTTCGTGGTGAAAAAAAATACATTCGTTCATGTACAAATAACAACTTCCCATCATCGATAGTCATTGTCGGGTCGTCAGGGGAGTGCGGTCGATTTTTATATATTTTGAAGTGATCTCAAAAATAGGATTCGAGTTGGCGCGGTTCATGGTGAGTCAGAATACATTCGTTTTCGTCTAAATAACAACTTCACATCATCGAATGGAATTGTTGGGTAGTCAGGGGAGTGCGGTCGATTTTTATATAATTTGAAGTGATCTCAAAAATAGGATTCGAGTTGGTGCGGTTCGTGGTGAGGCAAAATATATTCTTTTTTATCTAAATAACAACTTCTCATCATCGATAGTCATTGTCGGGTCGTCAGGGGACTGCGGTCGATTTTTATATATTTTGAAGTGATCTCAAAAATAGGATTCGAGTTGGCGCTGTTCGTGGTGAGTCAGAATACATTCGTTTTCGTCTAAATAACATTTTCACATCATCGAGGGTCATTGTTGGGTCGTCAGGGGAGTGCGATCGATTTTTAGATATTTTGAAGTGATCTCAAAAATAGGATTCGAGTTGGCGCGCTTCGTGGTGAAAAAAAATACATTCGTTCTTGTCCAAATGACAACTTCTCATCATCGATAGTCATTGTCGGGTCGTCAGGGGAGTGCGGTCGATTTTTATATATTTTGAAGTGATCTCAAAAATAGGATTCGAGTTGGTGCGGTTCGTGGTGAGGCAAAATATATTCGTTTTTACCTAAATAACAACTTCTCATCATCGATAGTCACTGTCGGGTCGTCAGGGGAGTGCGGTCGATTTTTATATATTTTGAAGTGATCTCAAAAATAGGATTCGAGTTGGAGCGGTTCGTGGTAAGTCAGAATACATTCGTTTATGTACAATTAACAACTTCCCATCATCGATAGTTATTGTCGGGTCGTCAGGTGAGTGCGGTCGATTTTTATATATTTTGAAGTGATCTCAAAAATAGGATTTGAGTTGGCGCGGTTCGTGGTGAGTCAGAATACATTCGTTCTTGTCCAAATAACAACTTTTTATCATCGAGTGTCATTGTTGGGTCGTCAGGGGAGTGCGGTCGATTTTGATATATTTTGAAGTGATCTCAAAAATAGGATTCGAGTTGGCGCGGTTCGTGGTGAGTCAAAATATATTTGTTTTTGTCTAAATAACAACTTCTAATCATCGATAGTCATTGTCGGGTGGTCAGGGGAGTTAGGTCGATTTTTATATAATTTGAAGTGATCTCACAAATAGGATTCGAGTTGGCGCGCTTCGTGGTGAGTTAGAATACATTCGTTCTTGTCTAAATAACAATTTCTCATCAACGATAGTCATTGTCGGGTCGTCAGGGGAGTGCGGTCGATTATTTTATATTTTGAAGTGATCTCAAAAATAGGATGCGAGTTGGCGCGGTTCGTGGTGAGTCAGAATACATTCGTTCTTGTCCAAATAACAACTTTTTATCATCGAGGGTCATTGTTGGGTCGTCAGGGGAGTGCGGTCGATTTTGATATATTTTGAAGTGATCTCAAAAATAGGATTCGAGTTGGCGCGGTTCGTGGTGAGTCAAAATATATTTGTTTTTGTCTAAATAACAACTTCTAATCATCGATAGTCATTGTCGGGTGGTCAGGGGAGTTAGGTCGATTTTTATATAATTTGAAGTGATCTCACAAATAGGATTCGAGTTGGCGCGCTTCGTGGTGAGTTAGAATACATTCGTTCTTGTCTAAATAACAATTTCTCATCAACGATAGTCATTGTCGGGTCGTCAGGGGAGTGCGGTCGTTTTTGATATATTTTGAAGTGATCTCAAAAATAGGATTCGAGTTGGCGCGGTTCGTGGTGAGTCAAAATATATTTGTTTTTGTCTAAATAACAACTTCTAATCATCGATAGTCATTGTCGGGTGGTCAGGGGAGTTAGGTCGATTTTTATATAATTTGAAGTGA
The DNA here is from genome assembly GCA_958502065.1 of Chrysolina americana. Lineage (NCBI taxonomy): Eukaryota > Metazoa > Arthropoda > Insecta > Coleoptera > Chrysomelidae > Chrysolina > Chrysolina americana. Next base: position 4,536,455 of record OY293416.1, on the reverse strand, counting down.
TCTCACAAATAGGATTCGAGTTGGCGCGCTTCGTGGTGAGTCAGAATACATTCGTTCTTGTCCAAATAACAACTTCCCATCATCGATAGTCATTGTCGGGTCGTCAAGGGAGTGCGGTCGATTTTTAAATATTTTGAAGTGATCTCAAAAATAGGATTCGAGTTGGCGCGGTTCGTGGTGAGTCAGAATACTTTTGTTGATGTCTTAATAACAACTTCTCGTCACCGAGGGTCATTGTCGGGTCGTCAGGGGAGTGCTGTCGAGTTTTATATATTTTGAAGTTATCTCAAAAGTAGGATTCGAGTTGGCACGGTTCGTAGTGAGTTAAAATATTTACGTTTTTGTCTAAATAACAATTTCTCATCATCGATAGTCATTGTCGGGTCGTCAGAGGAGAGCGGTCGGATTTTAAATATATTGAAGTGATCTCAAAAATAGGATTCGAGTTGGCGCGGTCTATGGTGAGTCAGAATACATTCGTTCTTGTCCAAGTAACAACTTCCCATCATCGATAGTCATTGTCGGGTGGTCAGGGGAGTTAGGTCGATTTTTATATAATTTGAAGTGATCTCACAAATAGGATTCGAGTTGGCGCGCTTCGTGGTGAGTCAGAATACATTCGTTCTTGTCTAAATAACAATTTCTCATCAACGATAGTCATTGTCGGGTCGTCAGGGGAGTGCGGTCGATTATTTTATATTTTGAAGTGATCTCAAAAATAGGATGCGAGTTGGCGCGGTTCGTGGTGAGTCAGAATACATTCGTTCTTGTCCAAATAACAAATTTTTATCATCGAGGGTCATTGTTGGGTCGTCAGGGGAGTGCGGTCGATTTTGATATATTTTGAAGTGATCTCAAAAATAGGATTCGAGTTGGCGCGGTTCGTGGTGAGTCAAAATATATTTGTTTTTGTCTTAATAACAACTTCTAATCATCGATAGTCATTGTCGGGTCGTCAGAGGAGTGCGGTCGGATTTTAAATATATTGAAGTGATCTCAAAAATAGGATTCGAGTTGGCGCGGTCTATGGTGAGTCAGAATACATTCGTTCTTGTCCAAGTAACAACTTCCCATCATCGATAGTCATTGTCGGGTCGTCAGGGGAGTGCGGTCGATTATTTTATATTTTGAAGTCATCTCAAAAATAGGATGCGCGTTGACACGCTTCGTGGTGAAAAAAAATGAATTCGTTTATGTCCAAATAACAACTTCCCATCATCGATAGTCATTGTCGGGTCGTCAGAGGAGTGCGGTCGATTTTTATATATTTTGAAGTGATCTCAAAATTAGGATTCGAGTTGGCGCGGTTCGTTGTGAGTCAGAATACATTCGTTTTTGTCTAAATAACAACTTCACATCATCGAGGGTTATTGTTGGGTCGAAAGGGGAGTGAGGTGATTTTTATATATTTTGAAGTGATCTCAAAAATAGGATTCGAGTTGGCGCGCTTCGTGGTGAGTCAGAATACATTTGTTCTTGTCCAAATGACAACTTCTCATCATCGATAGTCATTGTCGGGTCGTCAGGGGAGTGCGGTCGATTTTTATATATTTTGAAGTGATCTCAAAAATAGGATTCGAGTTGGCGCGGTTCGTGGTAAGTCAGAATACATTCATTCTTGTCCAAATGACAACTTCTCATCATCGATAGTCATTGTCGGGTCGTCAGGGGAGTGCGGTCGATTTTTATATATTTTGAAGTGATCTCAAAAAGAGGATTCGAGTTGGCGCGGTTCGTGGTAAGTCAGAATACATTCGTTCTTGTCCAAATAACAACTTTTTATTATCGAGGGTCATTGTGGGGTCGTCAGGGGAGAGTGCAGTCGATTTTTATATATTTTGAAGTGATCTCAAAAATAGGATTCGAGTTGGCGCGGTTCGTGGTGAGTCAAAATATATTCGTTTTTGTATAAATAACAACTTCTCATCATCGATAGTCATTGTCGGGTCGTCAGAGGAGTGCGGTCGGATTTTAAATATATTGAAGTGATCTCAAAAATCGGATTCGAGTTGGCGCGGTCTATGGTGAGTCAGAATACATTCGTTCTTGTCCAAATAACAACTTTTTATGATCGAGGGTCATTGTGGGGTCGTCAGGGGAGAGTGCAGTCGATTTTTATATATTTTGAAGTGATCTCAAAAATAGGATTCGAGTTGGCGCGGTTCGTGGTGAGTCAAAATATATTTGGTTTTGTATAAATAACAACTTCTCATCATCGATAGTCATTGTCGGGTCGTCAGAGGAGTGCGGTCGGATTTTAAATATATTGAAGTGATCTCAAAAATAGGATTCGAGTTGGCGCGGTCTATGGTGAATCAGAATACATTCGTTCTTGTCTAAGTAACAACTTTCCATCATCTATAGTCATTGTCGGGTCGTCAGGGGAGTGCGGTCGATTTTTATATATTTTGAAGTGATCTCAAAAATAGGATTCGAGTTGAAGCGGTTCGTGGTAGGTCAGAATACATTCGTTTATGTCCAAATAACAACTTCCCATCATCGATAGTCATTGTCGGGTCGTCAGGTAGATGCGGTCGATTTTTATATATTTTGAAGTGATCTCAAAAATAGGATTTGAGATGGCGCGGTTCGTGGTGAGTCAGAATTCATCCGTTCTTGTCCAAATAGCAACTTCTCATCATCGAGGGTCATTGTCGGGTCGTCAGGAGAGTGCGGTCGATATTTATATATTTTGAAGTGATCTCAAAAATAGGATGCGAGTTGGCACGCTTCGTGGTGAAACAAAATACATTCGTTCATGTCCAAATAACAACTTTCCATCATCGATAGTCATTGTCGGGTCGTCAGGGGAGTGCGGTCGATTTTTATATATTTTGAAGTGATCTCAAAATAGGATTCGAGGTGGCGCGGTTCGTGGTGGGTCAAAATATATTTGTTTTTGTCTAAATAACAACTTCTAATCATCGATAGTCATTGTCGGGTGGTCAGGGGAGTTAGGTCGATTTTTATATAATTTGAAGTGATCTCACAAATAGGATTCGAGTTGGCGCGCTTCGTGGTGAGTCAGAATACATTCGTTCTTGTCTAAATAACGATTTCTCATCATCGAATGGAATTGTTGGGTAGTCAGGGGAGTGCGGTCGATTTTTATATAATTTGAAGTGATCTCAAAAATAGGATTCGAGTTGGCGCGGTTCATGGTGAGTCAGAATACATTCGTTTTTGTCTAAATAACAACTTCACATCATCGAGGGTCATAGTTGGGTCGTCAGGGGAGTGCGGTCGATTTTTAGATATTTTGAAGTGATGTCAAAAATAGGATTCGAGTTGGCGCGGTTCGTGGTGAGTCAAAATATATTTGTTTTTGTCTTAATAACAACTTCTAATCATCGATAGTCATTGTCGGGTCGTCAGAGGAGTGCGGTCGGATTTTAAATATATTGAAGTGATCTCAAAAATAGGATTCGAGTTGGCGCGGTCTATGGTGAGTCAGAATACATTTGTTCTTGTCCAAGTAACAACTTCCCATCATCGATAGTCATTGTCGGGTCGTCAGGGGAGTGCGGTCGATTATTTTATATTTTGAAGTGATCTCAAAAATAGGATGCGCGTTGGCACGCTTCGTGGTGAAAAAAAATAAATTCGTTTATGTCCAAATAACAACTTCTCATCATCGATAGTCATTGTCGGGTCGTCAGGGGAGTGCGGTCGATATTTATATAATTTGAAGTGATCTCAAAAATAGGATGCGAGTTGGCACGCTTCGTGGTGAATAAAAATACATTCGTTCATGTACAAATAACAACTTCCCATCATCGATAGACATTGTCGGGTCGTCATGGGAGTGCGGCCGATTTTTATATATTTTGAAGTGATCTCAAAAATAGGATTCGAGTTGGCGCGGTTCATGGTGAGTCAGAATACATTCGTTTTTGTCTAAATAACAACTTCACATCATCGAGGGTCATTGTTGGGTCGTCAGGGGAGTGCGGTCGATTTTTAGATATTTTGAAGTGATGTCAAAAATAGGATTCGAGTTGGCGCGCTTCGTGGTGAGTCAGAATACATTCGTTCTTGTACAAATGACAACTTCTCATCATCGATAGTCATTGTCGGGTCGTCAGGGGAGTGCGGTCGATTATTTTATATTTTGAAGTGATCTCAAAAATAGGATGCGCGTTGGCACGCTTCGTGGTGAAAAAAATTAATTCGTTTATGTCCAAATAACAACTTCCCATCATCGATAGTCATTGTCGTGTCGTCAGGGGAGTGCTGTCGAGTTTTATATATTTTGAGGTGATCTCAAAAGTAGGATTCGAGTTGGCGCGGTTCGTGGTGAATCAGAATACATTCGTTTTTGTCTAAATAACAACTTCACATCATCGAGGGTCATTGTTGGGTCGTCAGTGGAGTGCGGTCGATTTTTAGATATTTTGAAGTGATCTCAAAAATAGGATTCGAGTTGACACGCTTCGTGGTGAGTCAGAATACATTCGTTCTTGTCCAAATGACAACTTCTCATCATCGATAGTCATTGTCGGGTCGTCAGGGGAGTGCGGTCGGTTTTTAAATATATTGAACTGATCTAAAAAATAGAATTCGAGTTGGCGCGGTTTGTGGTGAGTCAGAATACTTTTGTTGATGTTTAAATAACAATTTCCCATCATCGATGGTCATTGTCGGGTCGTCAGGGGAGTGCTGTCAAGTTCTATATATTTTGAGGTGATCTCAAAAGTAGGATTCGAGTTGGCACTGTTCGTGGTGAGTCAGAATACATTCGTTTTTGTCTAAATAACAACTTCACATCATCGAGGGTCATTGTTGGGTCGTCAGGGGAGTGCGGTCGATTTTTAGATATTTTGAAGTGATCTCAAAAATAGGATTCGAGTTGACACGCTTCGTGGTGAGTCAGAATACATTCGTTCTTGTCCAAATGACAACTTCTCATCATCGATAGTCATTGTCGGGTCGTCAGGGGAGTGCGGTCGGTTTTTAAAAAAATATATTGAACTGATCTCAAAAATAGAATTCGAGTTGGCGCGGTTTGTGGTGAGTCAGAATACTTTTGTTGATGTTTAAATAACAATTTCTCATCATCGATGGTCATTGTCGGGTCGTCAGGGGAGTGCTGTCAAGTTTTATATATTTTGAGGTGATCTCAAAAGTAGGATTCGAATTGGCGCTGTTCGTGGTGAGTCAGAATACATTCGTTTTTGTCTAAATAACAACTTCACATCATCGAGGGTCATTGTTGGGTCGTCAGGGGAGTGCGGTCGATTTTTAGATATTTTGAAGTGATCTCAAAAATAGGATTCGAGTTGGCGCGCTTCGTGGTGAGTCAGAATACATTTGTTTTTATCTAAATAACAACTTCTCATCATCGATAGTCATTGTCGGGTCGTCAGGGGAGTGCGGTCGATTTTTATATATTTTGAAGTGATCTCAAAAATAGGATTCGAATTGGCGCGGTTCGTGGTGAGTCAGAATACATTCGTTTTTGTCTAAATAACAACTTCACATCATCGAGGGTCATTGTTGGGTCGTCAGGGGAGTGCGGTCGATTTTTATATATTTTGAAGTGATCTCAAAAATAGGATTCGAGTTGGCGCGGTTCGTGGTGAGTCAGAATACATTCGTTCTTGTCCAAATGACAACTTCTCATCATCGATAGTCATTGTCGGGTCGCCAGGAGAGTGCGGTCGATTTTTATATATTTTGAAGTGATCTCAAAAATAGGATTCGAATTGGCGCGGTTCGTGGTGAGTCAGAATACATTCGTTTTTGTCTAAATAACAACTTCACATCATCGAGGGTCATTGTTGGGTCGTCAGGGGAGTGCGGTCGATTTTTATATATTTTGAAGTGATCTCAAAAATAGGATTCGAGTTGGCGCGGTTCGTGGTGAGTCAGAATACATTCGTTCCTGTCCAAATGACAACTTCTCATCATCGATAGTCATTGTCGGGTCGTCAGGGGAGTGCGGTCGATTTTTATATATTTTGAAGTGATCTCAAAAATAGGATTCGAGTTGGTGCGGTTCGTGGTGAGGCAAAATATATTCGTTTTTATCTAAATAACAACTTCTCATCATCGATAGTCACTGTCGGGTAGTCAGGGGAGTGCGGTCGATTTTTATATATTTTGAAGTGATCTCAGAAATAGGATTCGAGTTGGAGCGGTTCGTGGTAAGTCAGAATAAATTCGTTTATGTACAATTAACAACTTCCCATCATCGATAGTTATTGTCGGGTCGTCAGGTGAGTGCGGTCGATTTTTATATATTTTGAAGTGATCTCAAAAATAGGATTTGAGTTGGCGCGGTTCGTGGTGAGTCAGAATACATTCGTTCTTGTCCAAATAACAACTTTTTATCATCGAGGGTCATTGTTGGGTCGTCAGGGGAGTGCGGTCGATTTTGATATATTTTGAAGTGATCTCAAAAATAGGATTCGAGTTGGCGCGGTTCGTGGTGAGTCAAAATATATTTGTTTTTGTCTAAATAACAACTTCTAATCATCGACAGTCATTGTCGGGTGGTCAGGGGAGTTAGGTCGATTTTTATATAATTTGAAGTGATCTCACAAATAGGATTCGAGTTGGCGCGCTTCGTGGTGAGTCAGAATACATTCTTTCTTGTCTAAATAACAATTTCTCATCAACGATGTTCATTGCCGGGTCGTCAGGGGAGTGCGGTCGATTATTTTATATTTTGAAGTTATCTCAAAAATAGGATGCGAGTTGGCGCGGTTCGTGGAGAGTCAGAATACATTCGTTCTTGTCCAAATAACAACTTTTTATCATCGAGGGTCATTGTTGGGTCGTCAGGGGAGTGCGGTCGATTTTGATATATTTTGAAGTGATCTCAAAAATAGGATTCGAGTTGGCGCGGTTCGTGGTGAGTCAGAATACATTCGTTCTTGTCCAAATAACAACTTTTTATCATCGAGGGTCATTGTTGGGTCGTCAGGGGAGTGCGGTCGATTTTGATATATTTTGAAGTGATCTCAAAAATAGGATTCGAATTGGCGCGGTTCGTGGTGAGTCAGAATACATTCGTTTATGTACAATTAACAACTTCCCATCATCGATAGTTATTGTCGGGTCGTCAGGTGAGTGCGGTCGATTTTTATATATTTTGAAGTGATCTCAAAAATAGGATTTGAGTTGGCGCGGTTCGTGGTGAGTCAGAATACATTCGTTCTTGTCCAAATAACAACTTTTTATCATCGAGGGTCATTGTTGGGTCGTCAGGGGAGTGCGGTCGATTTTGATATATTTTGAAGTGATCTCAAAAATAGGATTCGAGTTGGCGCGGTTCGTGGTGAGTCAAAATATATTTTTTTTTGTCTAAATAACAACTTCTAATCATCGACAGTCATTGTCGGGTGGTCAGGGGAGTTAGGTCGATTTTTATATAATTTGAAGTGATCTCACAAATAGGATTCGAGTTGGCGCGCTTCGTGGTGAGTCAGAATACATTCTTTCTTGTCTAAATAACAATTTCTCATCAACGATGTTCATTGTCGGGTCGTCAGGGGAGTGCGGTCGATTATTTTATATTTTGAAGTTATCTCAAAAATAGGATGCGAGTTGGCGCGGTTCGTGGTGAGTCAGAATACATTCGTTCTTGTCCAAATAACAACTTTTTATCATCGAGGGTCATTGTTGGGTCGTCAGGGGAGTGCGGTCGATTTTGATATATTTTGAAGTGATCTCAAAAATAGGATTCGAGTTGGCGCGGTTCGTGGTGAGTCAAAATATATTTGTTTTTGTCTAAATAACAACTTCTAATCATCGATAGTCATTGTCGGGTGGTCAGGGGAGTTGGGTCGATTTTTATATAATTTGAAGTGATCTCACAAATAGGATTCGAGTTGGCGCGCTTCGTGGTGAGTTAGAATACATTCGTTCTTGTCTAAATAACAATTCCTCATCAACGATAGTCATTGTCGGGTCGTCAGGGGAGTGCGGTCGATTTTGATATATTTTGAAGTGATCTCAAAAATAGGATTCGAGTTGGCGCGGTCTATGGTGAGTCAGAATACATTCGTTCTTGTCCAAGTAACAACTTCCCATCATCGATAGTCATTGTCGGGTGGTCAGGGGAGTTAGGTCGATTTTTATATATTTTGAAGTGATCTCACAAATAGGATTCGAGTTGGCGCGCTTCGTGGTGAGTCAGAATACATTCGTTCTTGTCTAAATAACAATTTCTCATCAACGATAGTCATTGTAGGGTCGTCAGGGGAGTGCGGTCGATTATTTTATATTTTGAAGTGATCTCAAAAATAGGATGCGAGTTGGCGCGGTTCGTGGTGAGTCAGAATACATTCGTTCTTGTCCAAGTAACAACTTTTTATCATCGAGGGTCATTGTTGGGTCGTCAGGGGAGTGCGGTCGATTTTGATATATTTTGAAGTGATCTCAAAAATAGGATTCGAGTTGGCGCGGTTCGTAGTGAGTCAAAATATATTTGTTTTTGTCTTAATAACAACTTCTATTCATCGATAGTCATTGTCGGGTCGTCAGAGGAGTGCGGTCGGATTTTAAATATATTGAAGTGATCTCAAAAATAGGATTCGAGTTGGCGCGGTCTATGGTGAGTCAAAATACATTCGTTCTTGTCCAAGTAACAACTTCCCATCATCGATAGTCATTGTCGGGTCGTCAGGGGAGTGCGGTCGATTATTTTATATTTTGAAGTGATCTCAAAAATAGGATGCGCGTTGGCACGCTTCGTGGTGAAAAAAAATAAATTCGTTTATGTCCAAATAACAACTTCTCATCATTGATAGTCATTGTCGGGTCGTCAGGGGAGTGCGGTCGATATTTATATAATTTGAAGTGATCTCAAAAATAGGATGCGAGTTGGCACGCTTCGTGGTGAATAAAAATACATTCGTTCATGTACAAATAACAACTTCCCATCATCGATAGACATTGTCGGGTCGTCAGGGGAGTGCGGCCGATTTTTATATATTTTGAAGTGATCTCAAAAATAGGATTCGAGTTGGCGCGGTTCATGGTGAGTCAGAATACATTCGTTTTTGTCTAAATAACAACTTCACATCATCGAGGGTCATTGTTGGGTCGTCAGGGGAGTGCGGTCGATTTTTAGATATTTTGAAGTGATGTCAAAAATAGGATTCGAGTTGGCGCGCTTCGTGGTGAGTCAGAATACATTCGTTCTTGTACAAATGCCAACTTCTCATCATCGATAGTCATTGTCGGGTCGTCAGGGGAGTGCGGTCGATATTTATATAATTTGAAGTGATCTCAAAAATAGGATGCGAGTTGGCACGCTTCGTGGTGAAAAAAAATACATTCGTTCATGTACAAATAACAACTTCCCATCATCGATAGTCATTGTCGGGTCGTCAGGGGAGTGCGGTCGATTTTTATATATTTTGAAGTGATCTCAAAAATAGGATTCGAGTTGGCGCGGTTCATGGTGAGTCAGAATACATTCGTTTTCGTCTAAATAACAACTTCACATCATCGAATGGAATTGTTGGGTAGTCAGGGGAGTGCGGTCGATTTTTATATAATTTGAAGTGATCTCAAAAATAGGATTCGAGTTGGTGCGGTTCGTGGTGAGGCAAAATATATTCGTTTTTATCTAAATAACAACTTCTCATCATCGATAGTCATTGTCGGGTCGTCAGGGGACTGCGGTCGATTTTTAGATATTTTGAAGTGATCTCAAAAATAGGATTCGAGTTGGCGCGCTTCGTGGTGAAAAAAAATACATTCGTTCATGTACAAGTAACAACTTCACATCATCGAGGGTCATTGTTGGGTCGTCAGAGGAGTGCGGTCGATTTTTAGATATTTTGAAGTGATCTCAAAAATAGGATTCGAGTTGACACGCTTCGTGGTGAGTCAGAATACATTCGTTCTTGTCCAAATGACAACTTCTCATCATCGATAGTCATTGTCGGGTCGTCAGGGGAGTGCGGTCGATTTTTATATATTTTGAAGTGATCTCAAAAATAGGATTCGAGTTGGTGCGGTTCGTGGTGAGGCAAAATATATTCGTTTTTACCTAAATAACAACTTCTCATCATCGATAGTCACTGTCGGGTCGTCAGGGGAGTGCGGTCGATTTTTATATATTTTGAAGTGATCTCAAAAATAGGATTCGAGTTGGAGCGGTTCGTGGTAAGTCAGAATACATTCGTTTATGTACAATTAACAACTTCCCATCATCGATAGTTATTGTCGGGTCGTCAGGTGAGTGCGGTCGATTTTTATATATTTTGAAGTGATCTCAAAAATAGGATTTGAGTTGGCGCGGTTCGTGGTGAGTCAGAATACATTCGTTCTTGTCCAAATAACAACTTTTTATCATCGAGGGTCATTGTTGGGTCGTCAGGGGAGTGCGGTCGATTTTGATATATTTTGAAGTGATCTCAAAAATAGGATTCGAGTTGGCGCGGTTCGTGGTGAGTCAAAATATATTTGTTTTTGTCTAAATAACAACTTCTAATCATCGACAGTCATTGTCGGGTGGTCAGGGGAGTTAGGTCGATTTTTATATAATTTGAAGTGATCTCACAAATAGGATTCGAGTTGGCGCGCTTCGTGGTGAGTCAGAATACATTCGTTCTTGTCTAAATAACAATTTCTCATCAACGATAGTCATTGTCGGGTCGTCAGGGGAGTGCGGTCGATTATTTTATATTTTGAAGTGATCTCAAAAATAGGATGCGAGTTGGCGCGGTTCGTGGTGAGTCAGAATACATTCGTTCTTGTCCAAATAACAACTTTTTATCATCGAGGGTCATTGTTGGGTCGTCAGGGGAGTGCGGTCGATTTTGATATATTTTGAAGTGATCTCAAAAATAGGATTCGAGTTGGCGCGGTTCGTGGTGAGTCAAAATATATTTGTTTTTGTCTAAATAACAACTTCTAATCATCGATAGTCATTGTCGGGTGGTCAGGGGAGTTAGGTCGATTTTTATATAATTTGAAGTGATCTCACAAATAGGATTCGAGTTGGCGCGCTTCGTGGTGAGTTAGAATACATTCGTTCTTGTCTAAATAACAATTTCTCATCAACGATAGTCATTGTCGGGTCGTCAGGGGAGTGCGGTCGTTTTTGATATATTTTGAAGTGATCTCAAAAATAGGATTCGAGTTGGCGCGGTTCGTGGTGAGTCAAAATATATTTGTTTTTGTCTAAATAACAACTTCTAATCATCGATAGTCATTGTCGGGTGGTCAGGGGAGTTAGGTCGATTTTTATATAATTTGAAGTGATCTCACAAATAGGATTCGAGTTGGCGCGCTTCGTGGTGAGTCAGAATACATTCGTTCTTGTCCAAATAACAACTTCCCATCATCGATAGTCATTGTCGGGTCGTCAAGGGAGTGCGGTCGATTTTTAAATATTTTGAAGTGATCTCAAAAATAGGATTCGAGTTGGCGCGGTTCGTGGTGAGTCAGAATACTTTTGTTGATGTCTTAATAACAACTTCTCGTCACCGAGGGTCATTGTCGGGTCGTCAGGGGAGTGCTGTCGAGTTTTATATATTTTGAAGTTATCTCAAAAGTAGGATTCGAGTTGGCACGGTTCGTAGTGAGTTAAAATATTTACGTTTTTGTCTAAATAACAATTTCTCATCATCGATAGTCATTGTCGGGTCGTCAGAGGAGTGCGGTCGGATTTTAAATATATTGAAGTGATCTCAAAAATAGGATTCGAGTTGGCGCGGTCTATGGTGAGTCAGAATACATTCGTTCTTGTCCAAGTAACAACTTCCCATCATCGATAGTCATTGTCGGGTGGTCAGGGGAGTTAGGTCGATTTTTATATAATTTGAAGTGATCTCACAAATAGGATTCGAGTTGGCGCGCTTCGTGGTGAGTCAGAATACATTCGTTCTTGTCCAAATAACAACTTCCCATCATCGATAGTCATTGTCGGGTCGTCAGGGGAGTGCGGTCGATTATTTTATATTTTGAAGTGATCTCAAAAATAGGATGCGAGTTGGCGCGGTTCATGGTGAGTCAGAATACATTCGTTCTTGTCCAAATAACAAATTTTTATCATCGAGGGTCATTGTTGGGTCGTCAGGGGAGTGCGGTCGATTTTGATATATTTTGAAGTGATCTCAAAAATAGGATTCGAGTTGGCGCGGTTCGTGGTGAGTCAAAATATATTTGTTTTTGTCTTAATAACAACTTCTAATCATCGATAGTCATTGTCGGGTCGTCAGAGGAGTGCGGTCGGATTTTAAATATATTGAAGTGATCTCAAAAATAGGATTCGAGTTGGCGCGGTCTATGGTGAGTCAGAATACATTCGTTCTTGTCCAAGTAACAACTTCCCATCATCGATAGTCATTGTCGGGTCGTCAGGGGAGTGCGGTCGATTATTTTATATTTTGAAGTCATCTCAAAAATAGGATGCGCGTTGACACGCTTCGTGGTGAAAAAAAATAAATTCGTTTATGTCCAAATAACAACTTCCCATCATCGATAGTCATGGTCGGGTCGTCAGAGGAGTGCGGTCGATTTTTATATATTTTGAAGTGATCTCAAAATTAGGATTCGAGTTGGCGCGGTTCGTTGTGAGTCAGAATACATTCGTTTTTGTCTAAATAACAACTTCACATCATCGAGGGTTATTGTTGGGTCGAAAGGGGAGTGAGGTGATTTTTATATATTTTGAAGTGATCTCAAAAATAGGATTCGAGTTGGCGCGCTTCGTGGTGAGTCAGAATACATTTGTTCTTGTCCAAATGACAACTTCTCATCATCGATAGTCATTGTCGGGTCGTCAGGGGAGTGCGGTCGATTTTTATATATTTTGAAGTGATCTCAAAAATAGGATTCGAGTTGGCGCGGTTCGTGGTAAGTCAGAATACATTCATTCTTGTCCAAATGACAACTTCTCATCATCGATAGTCATTGTCGGGTCGTCAGGGGAGTGCGGTCGATTTTTATATATTTTGAAGTGATCTCAAAAAGAGGATTCGAGTTGGCGCGGTTCGTGGTAAGTCAGAATACATTCGTTCTTGTCCAAATAACAACTTTTTATTATCGAGGGTCATTGTGGGGTCGTCAGGGGAGAGTGCAGTCGATTTTTATATATTTTGAAGTGATCTCAAAAATAGGATTCGAGTTGGCGCGGTTCGTGGTGAGTCAAAATATATTCGTTTTTGTATAAATAACAACTTCTCATCATCGATAGTCATTGTCGGGTCGTCAGAGGAGTGCGGTCGGATTTTAAATATATTGAAGTGATCTCAAAAATCGGATTCGAGTTGGCGCGGTCTATGGTGAGTCAGAATACATTCGTTCTTGTCCAAATAACAACTTTTTATGATCGAGGGTCATTGTGGGGTCGTCAGGGGAGAGTGCAGTCGATTTTTATATATTTTGAAGTGATCTCAAAAATAGGATTCGAGTTGGCGCGGTTCGTGGTGAGTCAAAATATATTTGGTTTTGTATAAATAACAACTTCTCATCATCGATAGTCATTGTCGGGTCGTCAGAGGAGTGCGGTCGGATTTTAAATATATTGAAGTGATCTCAAAAATAGGATTCGAGTTGGCGCGGTCTATGGTGAATCAGAATACATTCGTTCTTGTCTAAGTAACAACTTTCCATCATCTATAGTCATTGTCGGGTCGTCAGGGGAGTGCGGTCGATTTTTATATATTTTGAAGTGATCTCAAAAATAGGATTCGAGTTGAAGCGGTTCGTGGTAGGTCAGAATACATTCGTTTATGTCCAAATAACAACTTCCCATCATCGATAGTCATTGTCGGGTCGTCAGGTAAGTGCGGTCGATTTTTATATATTTTGAAGTGTTCTCAAAAATAGGATTTGAGATGGCGCGGTTCGTGGTGAGTCAGAATTCATCCGTTCTTGTCCAAATAGCAACTTCTCATCATCGAGGGTCATTGTCGGGTCGTCAGGAGAGTGCGGTCGATATTTATATATTTTGAAGTGATCTCAAAAATAGGATGCGAGTTGGCACGCTTCGTGGTGAAACAAAATACATTCGTTCATGTCCAAATAACAACTTTCCATCATCGATAGTCATTGTCGGGTCGTCAGGGGAGTGCGGTCGATTTTTATATATTTTGAAGTGATCTCAAAAATAGGATTCGAGTTGGCGCGGTTCGTGGTGGGTCAAAATATATTTGTTTTTGTCTAAATAACAACTTCTAATCATCGATAGTCATTGTCGGGTGGTCAGGGGAGTTAGGTCGATTTTTATATAATTTGAAGTGATCTCACAAATAGGATTCGAGTTGGCGCGCTTCGTGGTGAGTCAGAATACATTCGTTCTTGTCTAAATAACGATTTCTCATCATCGAATGGAATTGTTGGGTAGTCAGGGGAGTGCGGTCGATTTTTATATAATTTGAAGTGATCTCTAAAATAGGATTCGAGTTGGTGCGGTTCGTGGTGAGGCAAAATATATTCATTTTTATCTAAATAACAACTTCTCATCATCGATAGTCATTGTCGGGTCGTCAGGGGAGTGCGGTCGATTTTTATATATTTTGAAATGATCTCAAAAATAGGATTCGAGTTGGCGCGGTTCGTGGTGAGTCAGAATACATTCGTTTTTGTCTAAATAACAACTTCACATAATCGGGGGTCATTGTTGGGTCGTCAGGGGAGTGCGGTCGATTTTTATATATTTTGAAGTGATCTCAAAAATAGGATTCGAGTTGGCGCGCTTCGTGGTGAGTCAGAATACATTCGTTCTTGTCCAAATGACAACTTCTCATCATCGATAGTCATTGTCGGGTCGTGAGGGGAGTGCGGTCGATTTTTATATATTTTGAAGTGATCTCAAAAATAGGATTCGAGTTGGCGCGGTTCGTGGTGAGTCAGAATACATTCCTTCTTGTCCAAATAACAACTTTTCATGATCGAGGGTCATTGTGGGGTCGTCAGGGGAGTGCAGTCGATTTTTATATATTTTGAAATGATCTCAAAAATAGGATTCGAGTTGGCGCAGTTCGTGGTGAGTCAAAACATATTCGTTTTTGTATAAATAACAACTTCTTATCATCGATAGTCATTGTCGGGTCGTCAGAGGAGTGCGGTCGGATTTTAAATATATTGAAGTGATCTCAAAAATAGGATTCGAGTTGGCGCGGTCTATGGTGAGTCAGAATACATTCGTTCTTGTCCAAGTAACAACTTCCCATCATCGATAGTCATTGTCGGGTCGTCAGGGGAGTGCGGTCGATTATTTTATATTTTGAAGTGATCTCAAAAATAGGATGCGCGTTGGCACGCTTCGTGGTGAAAAAAATAAATTCGTTTATGTCCAAATAACAACTTCCCATCATCGATAGTCATTGTCGGGTCGTCAGAGGAGTGCGGTCGATTTTTATATATTTTGAAGTGATCTCAAAAATAGGATTCGAGTTGGCGCGGTTCGTTGTGAGTCAGAATACATTCGTTTTTGTCTAAATAACAACTTCTCATCATCGATAGTCATTGTCGGGTCGTCAGGGGATTGCGGTCGATTTTTATATATTTTGAAGTGATCTCAAAAATAGGATTCGAGTTGGCGCGGTTCGTGGTAAGTCAGAATACATTCGTTCTTGTCCAAATAACAACTTTTTATGATCGAGGGTCATTGTGGGGTCGTCAGGGGAGAGTGCAGTCGATTTTTATATATTTTGAAGTGATCTCAAAAATAGGATTCGAGTTGGCGCGGTTCGTGGTGGGTCAAAATATATTCGTTTTTGTATAAATAACAACTTCTTATCATCGATAGTCATTGTCGGGTCGTCAGAGGAGTGCGGTCGGATTTTAAATATATTGAAGTGATCTCAAAAATCGGATTCGAGTTGGCGCGGTCTATGGTGAGTCAGAATACATTCGTTCTTGTCCAGATAACAACTTTTTATGATCGAGGGTCATTGTGGGGTCGTCAGGGGAGAGTGCAGTCGATTTTTATATATTTTGAAGTGATCTCAAAAATAGGATTCGAGTTGGCGCGGTTCGTGGTGAGTCAAAATATATTTGGTTTTGTATAAATAACAACTTCTCATCATCGATAGTCATTGTCGGGTCGTCAGAGGAGTGCGGTCGGATTTTAAATATATTGAAGTGATCTCAAAAATAGGATTCGAGTTGGCGCGGTCTATGGTGAGTCAGAATACATTCGTTCTTGTCCAAGTAACAACTTTCCATCATCGATAGTCATTGTCGGGTCGTCAGGCGAGTGCGGTCGATTATTTTATATTTTGAAGTGATCTCAAAAATAGGATGCGCGTTGGCACGCTTCGTGGTGAATAAAAATAAATTCGTTTATGTCCAAATAACAACTTCCCATCATCGATAGTCATTGTCGGGTCGTCAGAGGAGTGCGGTCGATTTTTATATATTTTGAAGTGATCTCAAAAATAGGATTCGAGTTGGCGCGCTTCGTGGTGAGTCAGAATACATTTGTTCTTGTCCAAATGACAACTTCTCATCATCGATAGTCATTGTCGGGTCGTCAGGGGAGTGCGGTCGATTTTTATATATTTTGAAGTGATCTCAAAAATAGGATTCGAGTTGGCGCGGTTCGTGGTAAGTCAGAATACATTCGTTCTTGTCCAAATAACAACTTTTTATGATCGAGGGTCATTGTGGGGACGTCAGGGGAGAGTGCAGTCGATTTTTATATATTTTGAAGTGATCTCAAAAATAGGATTCGAGTTGGCGCGGTTCGTGGTGAGTCAAAATATATTCGTTTTTGTATAAATAACAACTTCTCAAAATCGATAGTCATTGTCGGGTCGTCAGAGGAGTGCGGTCGGATTTTAAATATATTGAAGTGATCTCAAAAATCGGATTCGAGTTGGCGCGGTCTATGGTGAGTCAGAATACATTCGTTCTTGTCCAAATAACAACTTTTTATGATCGAGGGTCATTGTGGGGTCGTCAGGGGAGAGTGCAGTCGATTTTTATATATTTTGAAGTGATCTCAAAAATAGGATTCGAGTTGGCGCGGTTCGTGGTGAGTCAAAATATATTTGGTGTTGTATAAATAACAACTTCTCATCATCGATAGTCATTGTCGGGTCGTCAGAGGAGTGCGGTCGGATTTTAAATATATTGAAGTGATCTCAAAAATAGGATTCGAGTTGGCGCGGTCTATGGTGAGTCAGAATACATTCGTTCTTGTCTAAGTAACAACTTTCCATCATCTCTAGTCATTGTCGGGTCGTCAGGGGAGGGCGGTCGATTTTTATATATTTTGAAGTGATCTCAAAAATAGGATTCGAGTTGGAGCGGTTCGTGGTAGGTCAGAATACATTCGTTTATGTCCAAATAACAACTTCCCATCATCGATAGTCATTGTCGGGTCGTCAGGTGAGTGCGGTCGATTTTTATATATTTTGAAGTGATCTCAAAAATAGGATTTGGGTTGGCGCGGTTCGTGGTGAGTCAGAATACATTCGTTCTTGTCCAAATAACAACTTCTCATCATCGAGGGTCATTGTCGGGTCGTCAGGAGAGTGCGGTCGATATTTATATATTTTGAAGTGATCTCAAAAATAGGATGCGAGTTGGCACGCTTCGTGGTGAAACAAAATACATTCGTTCATGTCCAAATAATAACTTTCCATCATCGATAGTCATTGTCGGGTCGTCAGGGGAGTGCGGTCGATTTTTATATATTTTGAAGTGATCTCAAAAATAGGATTCGAGTTGGAGCGGTTCGTGGTAAGTCAGAATACATTCGTTCATGTCCAAATAACAACTTCCCATCATCGATAGTCATTGTCGGGTCGTCAGGTGAGTGCGGTCGATTTTTATATATTTTGAAGTGATCTCAAAAATAGGATTTGAGTTGGCGCGGTTCGTGGTGAGTCAGAATACATTCGTTCTTGTCCAAATAACAACTTTTTATGATCGAGGGTCATTGTGGGGTCGTCAGGGGAGAGTGCAGTCGATTTTTATATATTTTGAAGTGATCTCAAAAATAGGATTCGAGTTGGCGCGGTTCGTGGTGAGTCAAAATATATTTGGTTTTGTTAAATAACAACTTCTCATCATCGATAGTCATTGTCGGGTCGTCAGAGGAGTGCGGTCGGATTTTAAATATATTGAAGTGATCTCAAAAATAGGATTCGAGTTGGCGCGGTCTATGGTGAGTCAGAATACATTCGTTCTTGTCCAAGTAACAACTTCCCATCATCGATAGTCATTGTCGGGTCGTCAGGGGAGTGCGGTCGATTATTTTATATTTTGAAGTGATCTCAAAAATAGGATACGCGTTGGCACGCTTCGTGGTGAAAAAAAATAAATTCGTTTATGTCCAAATAACAACTTCCCATCATCGATAGTCATTGTCGGGTCGTCAGAGGAGTGCGGTCGATTTTTATATATTTTGAAGTGATCTCAAAATTAGGATTCGAGTTGGCGCGGTTCGTTGTGAGTCAGAATACATTCGTTTTTGTCTAAATAACAACTTCACATCATCGAGGGTTATTGTTGGGGCGAAAGGGGAGTGAGGTGATTTTTATATATTTTGAAGTGATCTCAAAAATAGGATTCGAGTTGGCGCGCTTCGTGGTGAGTTAGAATACATTTGTTCTTGTCCAAATGACAACTTCTCATCATCGATAGTCATTGTCGGGTCGTCAGGGGAGTGCGGTCGATATTTATATATTTTGAAGTGATCTCAAAAATAGGATGCGAGTTGGCACGCTTCGTGGTGAAACAAAATACATTCGTTCATGTCCAAATAATAACTTTCCATCATCGATAGTCATTGTCGGGTCGTCAGGGGAGTGCGGTCGATTTTTATATATTTTGAAGTGATCTCAAAAATAGGATTCGAGTTGGAGCGGTTCGTGGTAAGTCAGAATACATTCGTTTATGTCCAAATAACAACTTCCCATCATCGATAGTCATTGTAGGGTCGTCAGGTGAGTGCGGTCGATTTTTATATATTTTGAAGTGATCTCAAAAATAGGATTCGAGTTGGCGCGGTTCGTGGTGAGTCAAAATATATTTGTTTTTGTCTAAATAACAACTTCTAATCATCGATAGTCATTGTCGGGTGGTCAGGGGAGTTAGGTCGATTTTTATATAATTTGAAGTGATCTCACAAATAGGATTCGAGTTGGCGCGCTTCGTGGTGAGTCAGAATACATTCGTTCTTGTCTAAATAACAATTTCTCATCAACGATAGTCATTGTCGGGTCGTCAGGGGAGTGCGGTCGATTATTTTATATTTTGAAGTGATCTCAAAAATAGGATGCGAGTTGGCACGCTTCGTGGTGAAACAAAATGCATTCGTTCTTGTCCAAATAACAACTTCCCATCATCGATAGTCATTGTCGGGTCGTCAAGGGAGTGCGGTCGATTTTTAAATATTTTGAAGTGATCTCAAAAATAGGATTCGAGTTGGAGCGGTTCTTGGTGAGTCAGAATACTTTTGTTGATGTTTTAATAACAACTTCTCATCACCGAGGGTCATTGTCGGGTCGTCAGGGGAGTGCTGTCGAGTTTTATATATTTTGAAGTTATCTCAAAAGTAGGATTCGAGTTGGCACGGTTCGTAGTGAGTTAAAATATTTACGTTTTTGTCTAAATAACAACTTCTCATCATCGATAGTCATTGTCGGGTCGTCAGGGGAGTGCGGTCGATTTTTTTATATTTAGAACTGATCTAAAAATAGGATTTGAGTAGGCGCGCTTCGTGATGAGTCAGAATTCATTCTTTTTTGGCCAAATAACCACTTCTCATCATCAAGAGTCATTGTCGGGTCGTCAGGGGAGTGCGGTCGATTTTTATATATTTTGAAGTGATCTCAAAAATAGGATTTGAGTTGGCGCGGTGCGTGGTGAGTCAGAATACATTTGTTCTTGTCCAAATAACAACTTTTTATCATCGAGAGTCATCGTCGAGGCGTCAGGGGAGTGCGGTCGATTTTTATATATTTTGAAATTATTTAAAAAATAGGGTTAAAGTTGGCGCGGTTCGTGGTGAGTCAGAATACATTCTTTTTTGGCCAAATATCCACTTCTCATCATCAAGAATCATTGTCGGGTCGTCAGGGGAGTGCGGTCGATTTTTATATGTTTTGAAGTGGTCTCAAAAATAGGATTCGAGTTGGCGCGGTTCGTGGTGAGTCAGAAGTGCACCAGCTAAAAATTTGAAATTAACAAATATGGGAGTTTGGGAAAACAGATATAACTTCTTTAAAGAGACACGGTGCCTTCTTCTTCCAGAAGTGAAAATCTCTGTGTTAATGACGTAACTTTCAAAGCAAAAACAGACCTTTCCCAAATAGTATTCAACAACTGCACAAAAATGTTACTTTTATTTTGAATGGCAGTGCTGATAGTACTTGTCGAAATTTTTCTTATAATTGATAAATCGGTTCGCAGGTGTACTTGAATTATAACTAATTTTTCTGAATATACTTTTTTCATTCACGATTTGTCAACATTTTTTAATTCATAGAGCATAAAGTCGAAGCCAACTGAGGTCAAAGAAAACAATCATTAAAAAAACCGAAAGTATTGATACGAATGGTCAAAATGTAATGAATCATGTCCTCCTCAATGCTTCTGATGTTCTTCAAAACGTTTGGAAATATTCTAACTATATATTACAAAAAGTATATTAAGTAATGATTGGATAACCTTTCGACGTGCATTTCGCCCAGTCGTGATACCTAGAGATTATCAAATGTGCAATGTCAAATAATATAAGAACATTAATTATATTAACCTTCTGGTGATAGCCGTAAACAGTTTAATTAGATCTCATCCACGATAACTTTGGGAAATACTTATTTTAGCAAAGCTCGTGAAATATTTGGAATACGCAAGAATAATGGACGATCGACAATATGGTTTGGATTGGATTAACTGGCGACCTGCTTGTTTACATCTCTCATACAGTCAAATTTGAAAGTTGTCGGTTAAGTTCAAACTCAGAAAAACACAATTCGGACTTAAAATCAAAAATTGTTTAGTTTAGAGTCAGAAATTCAAAAGTCCCCATCAGCCAAACGACAATATAGCGACGATTGATTATAAAATTTCAAAACAAAATGGAACCCAGGAAAAGTAATTAACAAACGAAAAAATCCACAACTTGAATTTCGTTCACTTGCAAATAACTACCATTTGATTGGACTATTTAAACAAGGCACCTAAGTACTTCTGAAAGTTGTATAGACGGAGATATTTTTGTAAGGCAAAACTTAAAATATAACTTTTTTTCATTCGACTTGAAATTCACATCTCATATTAATTTCATCATTCTGAATCGATTAGCGTTCGCAAAATTGCGCAATCTTCAAACATTCTCGAATCAAAAAGTTTATAGAGTTGAAAGAGGTCATTTCTCTCAAAACTTTTAATTTCGTAAATTTTTCAAAATTTATTTTGTAAAATTAAACTTTTTTATATATTTACGAATATGCGCATATGCAATTTCAAGTGAATCGGATAATTTTGTATTTTTTTTGATTTTTAGAGGTCTATCCCTTAGGACGTTTCGAGTAATTTTTTTTTGTTGATTAACTTGAAATTCAAATATTATACTAATTTCATCATTCTGAACCGTTCTCGAGTTGAAAAGTTCATATAGAGTTGAGAGGGATCATTTCTCTCAATTTTTTTTTTATTTTACTTGCATTTGAAGCCGATTCCGAGTCATTTAATATTATTTATGCTAAACCTTGCATGTGAGCAAATGTGTGGTGTTTCTGGATATTCCCAACAGAATCTGCAGGTACTGCCCTCCTCTAAGCCTAGCTTCCTTAGGTGTTCTTTGAGTCTGCAGTGCCCCGTCAGAAATCCCGTGATTGTCTTTAGACTAGTTTTGCTGAGGTTAATCAGTGTCTTTGATCTTGCTCGGTTGAAGTTGCCCAGGAGATCTTTGGCCTGCCTTAGCCCTGGAAGTCTTTGCCCGTATGTTGCTCTCATTGCTTCTTCAGTTTCATTGAGTTCTTGAAAGTAAGATTTTCCAAGTTCGCAGAATGGTTCTGGCCCGATCAGTGACGTTGATGCCCCTTTTCGTGCCAGGGTATCTGCTTGTTCATTGCCCTCCACTCCGACGTGCCCCGGCATCCAGAGTAGGATCACCTTGTTCCTGCCTAGATCATTTGGTTTGTCCAGGCATTCCCAGACCATCTTTGAGTTGATGTTATATGAGCTCAACGCTTTGATAGCTGCTTGACTATCGGAGAGGATTGCGATTTCCTTGTTCCGGTATTTCCTGTCGAGGTTGAATTGAATGCACCTTTCTATGGCGTGAATTTCCGCTTGAAAATTACTGGGGAACTGGCCCATGGGTTCGGAGTATTTGGTGCGAGGCCCAAAGACTCCTGCTCCAGTTCTGTCGGGAGTTTTGGATCCGTCCGTGTACCATGTTATGGTATTCTTTCCAGTGCTCGAATGGATTCTATGCTCCATCCACTCTTGGTATTTCATTCCATTCGAAAAAATTTCTTGAAACTAAATTTCCTGGTAATTTCGTCAGTTGGAAGATCGGCAAGGGGTGCACTTTCGGTGGGGGTTGAGCCCCTTACGTTGTGTGCTATCCCTTTGAGTCCGACCTTAGCCAACCTGAGGTTTGCTCCCCAAGCAGTTCTCCTCACCATGATATGGAGAGGAGTGAGGTCCAGAATTACCTCTATTGCTGCTGTTCGAGTCGACCTCATTGCTCCTGTTATGCAAAGACATGCTAGTCTTTGCACTTTCTCCAGGATTTTCTCTGTTATAGCGAGTTCGGTTCTGCCGTGCCACACTACTGCTCCGTAGGTGATCATAGGTCTCACTATCATGGTGTACATCCATCGCAGTATTGATGGGTTACAGTCCCACGTTTTTCCTGCAATGTTCCTGCACAACATCAGTGATGATTTTGCCTTGTTAACGATCTTTTCTACGTGTCTGTTCCTGAATAGTTTTGAGTCTAGGGTAAGCCCTAGGTATTTCACCTCTTGCTTCCAATACAAGTCTGCTTCGTCAAGGCGAACAGCCCTTAGGTGCTGAAACTTTGTTCTTTTAGTGAATGGTAACACTGTGGTTTTGTATGAGTTAATTTCCAACCCCACAGAAAGGCACCATCTTCTGGTAGTCTCTAGCTCCCTTTCTATGAGATCGTAAAGGGTTCCTTCGAATTTGCCGAATGTCGTCAGCATATCCAGCAGATATCGCCCACTTTCGTTTCAGCAGTTCTTGTACCATCTGGATGTGGTTCTGCCTACTCCCTTGTTCGTTAGGGCCCTATTTATTGCTTCGTGAGAGGTGTTGTCGAATGCCCCCTCTATGTCTAAGAAGGCGCATAGAGCAATTTGTGTATGCTCGAGTGATCTCTGGATGATTTCGGTAAGCACGTACAGAGCGGTTTTCGTTGATCTGCCCGCCCTGTATGCATGCTGCCTGGGGTGTAATGGCACCTCGGCTCTAATATAGTTATCTACCATCTTCTCCATTGTCTTCAGTAAGAAGGATGACAGACAGATTGGTCTGAATGACTTCGGGAGGGTATGGTCTTCTATCTACTTTCGGAATGAAGGTTACCCGTGCGATCCTCCAGTTGCTCGGTATGTACCAGAGCGCCAGACTGAATCTGGTTGCTTTAATGATAAATGGTAGCAGTTCCGTTTGCCCTTTTTGTAAAAGGGCCGGAAAGATACCGTCAATTCCGGGTAACTTGAATGGTTGGAAGGAGTCAATTGCCCAAGATGGTGTATTATGCACAAGTGGAAAGTCGTCTCCGATATGGTATCTGTTTCTGGGGTTGGTCCATTATGAATGATGATGTGTTTAGAGCACAAAAGAAAATAATAAGGTGCATTGCAAATGTGTCTAGTACTACCAGCTGTTAGTCACAAAATATTAACGCTTCCTTCCTTATATCTATTTGAACTTTGCCTTCATATATTTAGAAATAAATTAACATTTATTAAATACTTTGATGTGCATCAAATGAATACTCGTAATCGAGAACTATTCTATGTACCATTCAGTAAAAATAGTATTGAATTTAATTCACCAGATAAAAATGGCCTGCGAGCTTTCAACAAGCTACCGCAGGAACTCAAGGAGTGTTCTTCACTGTCTGTCTTTAAAAAAAAACTCAAGGAATTTCTAATTGTGAAATGTTTTTATTCCACAAAAGAATATTTTAGTACTAATTAGAGAGTAAACTGTTAAATGTTTCTGTTGTGTCTCATATACATTCATGTTATCGTGTGATTTTCTGTTCTGTTCATATGTATATATTTATTTATTGACTATTCCAATTCAATTTTATTGTCATATGGAAATAAAGTATTATTATTATTATTATTATTATTATATATGGTTTTTGCTACCTCCCAGTCTTCTCGTCTGGCTCTACCTGGTTCTTCCAGTGATCTGTCGGGTTCAAATGGTATGCTACCTGGAAAAACCGTCTCCAGTAGGAGGAGAGCTCGTTGCTCTTCATCCTCTGTTCAGCTACCTACCATCTGTTCTTCTCAGTGACATTGGTCCTTGCTCTCTGCCTCTCGCCATAGGTTTATACAATCTGGCTGCTGAAGCTGTTCCTCTTGGCTTTCCTTATTTCTTTATTATATTTTGTCAGCCTTTCGGTGATCCCTGCCAATCTCCGTCAGATTTGACAGGTGTACGTTCCACCAAATGTTACCACTGTGTGATTTCGTTTCTTTTATGGGTATTACATCATGTCCTAGCACAAAGAACATGTCAACTTTCTTCAATAGATGCATAAACAACAATTGCCTATCAGCCGACTTCAGGCCCGCCTATGGCAAAACAACAGTACCAACACCAATGGCCAATGAATATCCGTCGTCATGCCGACGAATAAACTACCTCTCGGCAATCCCCATGAAACTGTTGTCTTCCACTCTTTTGTCTTGCGGATTCGCGGCAGAGCCGGCGTGATCCAAATAATAGCGGACAAGGTCACCGACCAGCGCGATCGCATCGTTTGTTTTGGTTCCTAGGCGAAGCGCCTCCATGCGATGATCATCTTGAGCTCGGACGGAGTCTATCGACCGGCTGAGAAAATTTCAGCGACATTTGCGAACCACGAGTGTTTCACGCCGCCACCCCATTGGCTGCGCCGCATGGTCTGACATAGGACCACATCCCGTATTACAGATAAATGGCAAGCGCGGTTCCCGGCCGGTCAGTATACCGTGGGTTGGTAGAGTACGTGAAATTATTTATTTTGTTTATTTATATCGGTGCCGTGCGACTCGATATTTTGTGATATTAGGTTGATAGTGCTGCGAAAGGATATTGTGTTATAATACTGGTGAGTGGTCTTGTGTTGTTATTCTTTCAGGTGTGAATGAAATGAATTATAATAGTTTTTCAATAGCGTGAATTAAATATACCGGGTGTGTGACTGAACTTACATCAGCTATGACTCATAATTCCTCGTGGATTTCGCTTGATAGTCGATACTACGTAGGCATGCGAATATTCAGTTTTCAGTACCTACTCACCTACTTATTACTTCTAGGAAATTTAAATTTAAAGTCCCGTTAGTGTTTCGGAAAGGAAAAATAGTTTTAGATGACATTAATTTGCATTTGCTACACTTCATTCACTTGACTAATATATAATAAAAGGTATTGAATTGAAGTGGATACGTTCAGCTTTCAATAACTCAATGTAAGATGATTTATTCAAAGATCTGTAGAAATGCATAACTAATTATCTAATCAAAAAGAGAAAGTAAAATGAGTGGAGAAATTGCAACAATCAAATTGAAAAATAGTGTAACAAATAGCAAATAATTGGTACCTACATGATGATGCTGAAGATTTTAATGACATAAAAAAAAGAAAGATTCAAAATTCAGTTCGCCTGATGAATTGACAACTTTTTATGTGAAAGAAACAAATTATGAGTTAATGAGTTCGGAGAACATCTCCAGAGATAGGTATCCCACCTTGATGAATACGTTAATACCTAGACCTAAGTCAAACTACGAAAATTATTTGACGACCTGATGTTTTCCTCTAATTTTGCGGATTTTTCAGAATTTTTTTCGCGAGTTTTCGGAAACTTTTTTCGAGAACCCCCCCATCCGATTTTTTTTCACCATCAATTTAGTACGAGAGCTTTTTTTGTCGAAGAAAACTTGATATTTCAATGAGACTTTCGCTGTTAAGCAATTTAACGAAGATCTGAATATTTTTATCTGTCAGTTTTTTTAGTAGAATTGCCTAAGGCAAATTCGAATTATAAATGTTCAGTTTTAGGTTAGGTAAGGTTAGGTTTAAAATGAACGGGTCTGCTCGGCCCTACACTAGATATACGCTGTATACACCCGCACCAGAACCTGAGGGTGTTTTTGAACTATCTGTGAGCCAACAGTAATCTGCTCTCAGCACTTCCTCTTCTTGGAAGACCCAGTCGTTTCTCTTCGGAATTAAAACGGTTTAAGACAGCTCAAAATTTACTGTAGGAGATATTATATCAGAGGTTATTTCCAGAATGCTGTGACTTTCAGTGTCAATCAGCAGTCTGCTACGCTCTGTATAAGTCTGTCGCATGTAATTGGAAATATGCATGATTCTGTAGGTTGTCCATCTAGACTCTCTCTCCAGAAATATATGAAGAGGGGATAGGTCTAGTAACATTTTCATAGCTGCTGACGGTGTGGTGCTAATGGCACTAGTGATCGCCAGACAAATCTGTCTCTGTAAACTTGAGAGCTTCACCTGTGCCTTTCGCTGTGAAGTGTACGGTCACCAGGCAATGGCACCGTATGTGATCATTGGTCTAACACGTACAGGATGTTCCAAATTAAGTCGGCACCATTGCCAACTCCGTTATTATTCACAAATTCTTTGGAGGATATTAGAGGCTACCCTTCCCGACGTGGTCCTTGCCAGAATGTATAAGCCTGAAGCTCCACCCCTCTCCTCTCGAAGACATTGGGCAGTTTGTCCTTGAGGAGTGACCATAAAAGGGGGAAAAGTACCCCAGCTTGTGGGCATCCCATGGAGACCCTGAACCTAATGACCACATCCTGAAATGTTCAGTACACTTCGATAAAAAAAAGCAGTGAGTGTAATTCACCGAGTCAATTAATGAATACAATTATTAAATACAAATTGATTTCAGAACCTCCTTGCTCCCAAATCATTCTTCTCACAGTATATCATTTTTGAGTCCCCTGAATATGTCTATACAAGTAATCCAGTTTGATAAATATTTCGGAGGGTTCAACATTCGTAGATTGATTCCAAAGGATTCGTTTGAATGATCTGAAATTTCCATATATTTTGAATTTCAATTCTCTCTTTGACAATTTGAATGTTAATATATATAATAAATATGTTAATCGATGATCGTTTATCGAGTACAAATTAATATGTTCGGCAACGCTATTTTTTCATTAAAAATACGGAAAATACCTACGTTGTTTCAGTTATTTGTATCCTCAAATCATTATATACCGGGTGACATAGAAAATATTTAGCGGATGGAATTTTATTATGTGAAGGCACCCAATCAATGATGGCGAAGACAATTCTTTTCTACCATCTTTTTCACCAGAAGTAAACTCGACTTTTTCTTTGTCAGATGTCACCCTGTATATTTCATCAGACAATCTTCTTCGCCTTGAGATTTTCTATCCAACCATGTACCACGCATTGGTATTCGTTCCTTAACCAGTTGTTTGAAATACATCCGTAGGCTTCTCTCTGCATTTATCGTACTTTGCTTCCGATTGGTGCACTTGTCCAGCACTCTCCCCACGATGTAGGGATCAAGGCGGGTCTTGCTTGAAGCAATCCCCCTACCCTTTATGAATAATTTAACTTTTTTACTTTCGCCAAAAGTTAAATCATCGCAACAAATGAAAAACTTCGCAATTCACGTTATACGGCAATGTAATTTCACGCAGTAAAACCCTTTTGTTCCGACAAATCCTTTGTCATCCGGCCTGGGTACCAGCGTAGAGATTAAGGTCTATCCTCTACCACAGCAGGAACGGAAGTTTTTCCGTAGGCCTCATTTTCTTATCCTGTCTGTCACTTGTACTCTGTTTCATGTCAAAATTTAGTAGAGCGGGTAAATCATTCTTAGATTATCATAATTGATCATTATCCTGCAAAAAGTCAACGAGTCAAAAGCCGACACATCTGTTCCATAGCACTTATCGGTAACACTCTTATCTTCCCTAATCATAATCATAGCGTATCAAACTCACATCGCTAATAAAACTGACAAGAACAAACAAAACAAAGAAAATGATAATGCATTACATACATTCTGAAAAATCATTGAATTTATTGCAAAATGGTCGCTGGGAAGTAACTGTTCCTCTAACACACTGTATCATCATAGAAATGTTCTGAATATCAAAGGAAGGCTTTAATAACTTCGTATTCTTGAAAATTAAGCTCCACTTAAGTAAAATCTCTATTAAAAATGGTTAAAATCATCTTTATTACAAATTATCAACATCATAACATCACAACAACACATACTACATTCTTTCCTTATGAGTTTTTGAATCAGGAATTGTGATTAGTAACTAGCTTGCTCTCTAGAATTATCAACATTTTCCAAGGGCATTATCGTTAATTCATTGGTTCTGAAAGCTCTTCCAATTCCAATCAAAAACGCTACTTTCATCATCAAAAATTTCCCGTCTGGGGCAGTAAGAACAAATTCACTAACCTGCTCTTTCGTAAATACTTTCGATTTTTTCGCTATATTTCCCACCTTTTTTTTAATAAATCGTATCAAAGCGCCATACTTTTCTATTTCTACACTTTTCTTCAACTCCAAACAAGCTCGTTACATAGAATATTTAGGCCACTAAGATGATTGGCACAGTATTCATTTGAGAGTGTCACAAAATAAGCAAGTAAGGTAAGCTCGGGTAAGTGTGAATTTGGGGCAAGTGTGAGGTTGCTCGCTATCTTCGCTAAACCGGGCGATAGCCCAATGCCATCTATTGACGAATAGCCTACACTCATAATGAATCCATAGCCATCAAATAAAATACAAAAGAGATTTTGTGAAATCCAAATATTTTCTCCAATTTTCTAACCTACAATTCATCAACCCGAACGAGTATAACGAGTTTATTTCAAGCTTTGAGTGTATTGTTAAAATCTAAGGTAAGAATCCATTTTATACACTTTTCTTCTGCCTAAACAATGAATCTGACTATAGATTGCCGTTTTTTCATGAAGTTGTTTTTTTTTACATTTTTCCATTGCATGTCACACTTACCTCGAAATTAAATGTTATTGGGGAAAGTGTGACCTATCTGTCGGGGTAAGTGGAAACCTGGTTCATTTGGCCAATCTAAACAGTAATATTTTTTCAGCTATAGTACGAAATTATATACGGAAATTTCATAGAGCCAAACAATATACCTGGCCAGATGTGGAAGACGATACACTTTCTGAGGATGAAATAACAACTGTGCTTCCATCACCACTCGTCAGAAGATGGGGATCAATGAAATTCTCATTCGATTTTTTAGATTTCTACCTGTAAATTTTTCTTTTCAACAAATGTTCACTTTCACGATTATTTTTTGTTTTTTTCCAATGGGGTATTTCAAATTCAATATTAAAAAGTTCCTTACTATGTTTTGAATAAAGATATCTCGAAACAAATAAATTGTGGTGAAAGTTCCTTTACTGTTTACTCACACCTGCCCCAAATTTCCGGGGAAGTGTGACCTATGGAGATGTATATCTGACTATATAAATAAAATTCATAGAATACGTTTTTCAACAGTTTTCTGTGGCGTATTACAAAGACTGACCTTCGAAGTAAATACCTGCAAAAGTTCATTGTTATATTAGTTCAGGTTCATCAGATGGACTGAATTCAATGCGAACTAATGAAAATCACGGTCACACTTACCCGAGCTTACTATAATACCGTTTCCCCAGCACCTTGAACCTGTTCTGTATTTCGCCACTCACAAAACTGAAGGTATTCTTTTTCGTAATGAATTATTGATTTTTCCGGAAGCAAATCTAATCTCGCAGTGTTAGCAGATGCAAGTATTTTTCCAGGAATATCAATATCTGCCATGATTTTCGCCACATTTTAAAATAAGTTATAAGTTGGACTGGATTAATTTTTATAGCACGCTAAAATGATTATAACGTGACAATAACCAAAATTGTTGATTTTATTTTTACATAATCATTGCCAATGATACGATAAAGCTTTAAATGTAATTATTATGCAATTTAATTAATTCTCGGAAGTTGCATCAGGCGACTCGGCGCGAAGTGCCTCGTCGCCTGGCAACGTCCTCGATTATTATAAGACGCATAATAATTCCGTTACAATAATAGCTATAGGTACTACAGTTTAGTTCTGTTATTGATATTGCTACTGTTATATCAATAAATACATTATGAAAATCCTGGCCCAATAACTGAAATCATACTCATTATTTTAATTATATCATTGCGTTCACGTCAATACATACGTTATGGAATTAAGTAATTACAGTACTTAACAAATATTAATCTTTTCTTTTGAAAAAATATTGCATATTTAATTAGATAGTCACGACTTTCATTTGCTATTTTCCTGGCGTATATTGAGACTTATCACAACACCAATTCTGAAGAAAGAACTGGGGAACAAAAAGTACTTGAATAAACGAACCTGATTTTCCTAGTCGTGATAGTTCAAACAAATATATATTCCTCCTAGCCTGGACACCTGTAGTTCAGCTCTCCATTAATACAGGGTGTTTCAGAATTAATTTTCAAGATTTTAAGGGCGTATTTTTCAGTTCAAAATGAGACTTCTTTTGAAACATGTGTTCGCAAATGTTTCGTTACCGATCGATCTATAGAGGATTGAAGTTTCGAAGTTTTTAAAATTTTTTCTCCATACCTCTTTGAGATAATAATATCAAATTTGAAACAGATTACTTTTTACCTAGATACGACCCCAAATATCGAAATAAAAAACAAATCAGATTAAATTTTTACCCGAAAATTGTATTATTGATGATCTGGATCTAAAAATGTGATAATATACGGGATGTCCCACTTAAAAATCGAAAGTTGATGTTGTTTTTGGTGAAGTATTACAGAGAACAAAAATCATATCAATTATTATGAATTGAAATATTAAACACTACAATATTTACAATTGACCACATTGTTTTGTTTATCGTGGTGCATGTCACCTATTTACATTATCGTGAAGTAGTATGATTTACATTTTCCCCATAAATGAAACTGAATCGTAAACATTTCATGGTAGTCACGGCCAACCTAGATACGATTCCAAATATCGAAATAAAATTAAAATAAATGGAATTTTCATCCAAAATTGTATTATTAATGATCTGAATCTGTGATAATATACGGGGTGTCCCATTTATAGAACGAAAGTTAAAGATGTTTTTGGTGAAATCGGAAGTAAGTCAAAAACAAATGTCGTAGAAGTTATTGTGAATTGAACCGTTATAGTAAACACCCAAATTATTAAATAATTGCAGCGGCCGACATTTTGTGACAATCCTATTTCGAAATTAAAAACCGCTGATTGATTATTCACGAGGAAAGCCTTGGATAAACATAATTATATTACCAAAAATGTTTTACCTTATCAGAGTACTTCATTATAATACGCGTTGAGCCAAACCGAGATAACACAACCATAACAGTTCGTTATATCATCTGGTGAAGGTTATTTGGAATGGACTTTGAAGGTGATTCGCGATACATAAAACGCACGGACGACCGTGTCGAGATAATTTTTGACCAGTTTTGGTATTTACTCCTAATCTAAAGTTATATAAAACGGTTATCTTTAATTATACGAAAGTAAACCATTGAAAAAGCTGTGAAAATTGTTATTTTGCTTCTTTTCCAAGATGAGTTTGCTCTGGCATGGCTTCATGAAAGAATTTATAGCTATTAATCTAACGAGATTATTATTATGCAACTTATAATAATCGAGGACGTTGCCAAGAGACGAGGCACTTCGCGCCGAGGCGCCTGATGCAACTTCCGAGAATTATTTTAATTGCATAATAGTTACATTCGACGCCCTAGACGAGACATTTTTTATGATAAAAGTAGCTTTTTTAAATTGAATTGGCGGAGCTTACGGAACCAAAGATTTAACGAAAACGTCCATGGAAAATGTCGATATTCTATTCCTGATTCGAAAACTCATAAGGAAAGGTTTTTGCGGTCATGCTTATCATTTCGGACAAGAATGGTGCAGGTGTATCTATTAATTTTGAAAACCTGACCTGAGTATCTATATATTTCCATTGAATACCAAACTCGTAACGTGCAAGTCTATAATTGGTTTTAACCTATGACAGATTGATACTTTGTCTCTCTAAACGGCATAATTCAATCCATTTTCCTTCTCAAAATATATTTTCTATGGGGTAAACCTGGAAATGATATTGTGTAATTCTTGAAATGAAAAATGTCATTATACCTACTGAAATTGTCATCGAGTTAGCCAAATAATTTAGCCACGAATAAATTTTTTGGTGAAACTAAAATGATTAAATTCTCTATTTCATCATTGATATTGAATTTGATGTGATGTTTGACGAGCTTGAAAAATCATATTTCAACATGACAGACAAAAATTTGCTGTTTACAAAAGCAGTTAGCAGTGCAGTCATAGTTATCTCCTAGAAATTGTATACTCTTGAGAAAATACATTTATGAATATTCAGTTTGGAATTTGGGTGGGACAGGTAGAAACGTAAGGTATAAATAAAAAACTTTATTGAGTCATGAATACAATACATATCTCCAATATAAATAAATTCTGGTTCCAAATTTGTTCAAACATTTTCAAAACCTACCTATTATGTTTAAAGAATACAGGGGTACCCTTCTCTCTAAGCGTTTCCACAAAGTGGAAAATAAAGGCAAACATCTGTCAGAAAACAACTACTACCCTGGCTAATACTACGACGGATGTTGTAAGCGATCTGTAAGCGACTTAACTATTGTTGTAGTACGTTGTTTTGACCTTTTGTCTTTATGATAATTCTTCATCGTATTTGAAAATTAATTTATGTTGACAATTGTTTTTTACTTGTTTTTCTGCAGCAAAAATCTCTTCGACTAGTGTATGGGTGTAGGAAGTACGCGATCATTTCATAGTATATAATTTTTGGTTTGTGTTTCGTTTTCATCTGTCGATGCAGGTGTTCCCCAGTGCTCCATCCCAGAGCAGCTAATCCATATTGAGGTCCTGTTGAACACGACTTGTAATATTAGTGACCTTCGCTATATTCAATTTTCTAATGATGCCTGGTTCTCGCCAAACAAAAACGTAACGATTTGTCTGGGAAGGCGTTTTTCAATGAAACGGAGATATCAACTTTGTAATGTTATCGAAAATATCACATCGTTTGATAAAGTTTGGATCAATATTTAAAGTCTGGTTGAAAACAATGAATATCTAAACGTTCTTGGAACCCTTGAGGTCTCACACTAACACCTTGTAAAAAAACAGCACTTCCTTCGATAAACTACTTACTAGATACGTGTAGGCATGCAATGTTAGGGTTCCAAAATTAAAAATGTACGGGGTGTTCAAATTGAGAATCAAACGTAAGTATCGCTTTCGGTAAAAAAAATCATGTACAGTTTCATGGTTAAATTGTTTCCTGTTAATCAGCTGCACCTGTCAAATTTGATATTGTTATTAAATAATTACAAAATGTTGGGTTATTTATTAGTATTTAGAAAAATATTTCCTGACAACCTATCGAAGAATCAGTTGCAACTTTTATTTTTTCGCCTTACTTAACCTTACACGAGGATTTTTTTTGTTTAAAATTGTTTCTAATTGGATATTTTCACTTATAATACCACTAGACTTTCAATTATTACTGGAAATGGAAAAAAAAAACAGTTTTCAATTGAAGTTTGAGTGGTATTCGGTAAAAAAGGCCCTCTCACTTTTCTTGTGTAAAGTGGCGACCGGTCAAATTTTTCGAAACTTTGGTATGTACTCGGCCTGATAACCAAAAGTGTCAATGGGCCCCACTTCTAGATACGGGGTGTTGAAATTGAAAATTGTCCAGATTTTCGATTTTTTTTTGTTAACTCACGATCTAGATTGAATTTATGTTGCATACACACTTTTACTGCTTGTTTTATCAATAAAACAGCTAATACGTATGACTGACAATATTCATATTTACGGGATAACTCACAAATGAATAACAGTAGTTTTTTGCAGAATCTCACAAATAATTTTTTTATGGATTCATTCAAAACCCTTCTGGATTGATTTGGGGGAAAACTAATATTACTAATATATGGGTGTCTCTAAACTTCAAGATATACAAGGTGGTTTATTTGTCTAATCTCATTCTATTTTGAGATAAGCACAAAAAACATGAACACTATTTTAAAAAAAATTCGGTCAAAATAAATATAACCATTTTCTCAGTATATAATAATTATTTTAGTAACGTCTTGTGCGGTATGATTTCTACATCCGATTATATGACCAGTTTTCTATTTTCATATCGATCGCTATTACCAAGCAACGAGTTTGAGGAATTTTCCAAAAATTTTGGGCATTTTTCATACAATTGTCACTTATAATTATATCGACATTTTGGATATTTCCATATCTACTCGAAGGAACTGACATTCTGAGTCCGCAGGACGAGTGGTGTTTCCTCAAAACAATTCAGTTGAGTTCAGAAATGAAAGACAGACTTATGAGATAAATTCAATCACGAGTTGAATTATATTAGACTATTTCACGAATAAAGTTTCTTTATTAGTATAAATACGAACAATATGTATAACAGTCATAAACAAATTATTAAAATCGTCAATATTATAATGTTTCGTTTCATAATTTCATTTGATTTGCAGCGAAGCGGCTCATTTTGACACAATCAGGTACAATTAATATTGATAGAACTGCCAAACTTTGTGTTGTCGTTGAAAATGCCGAAGCTGATCCTCCAATCAGAAGTGAAAGACAGCTGGTGTTATCGCGATAACACGAGTTGTCTTTGGTTTCCGACTGGTCAGATTATGTGAGAATTTTAAGATGAGTGAAATAGTTTGTCTGATTGGCTATTTCTGGTCACTTGGTCACTAATACGTAGATATGATAGGCTCAAAGTACATGGAAAAAATTTTCAGTGTAGTGTTGACATGATTGGATGACAATGTTTCATATGACAAAATGACAAAATTTTAATGGTTGTTAGAACTGTCAAAAAACTTTC
This sequence comes from Chrysolina americana, assembly GCA_958502065.1. Taxonomy (NCBI): domain Eukaryota; kingdom Metazoa; phylum Arthropoda; class Insecta; order Coleoptera; family Chrysomelidae; genus Chrysolina; species Chrysolina americana. The sequence continues at coordinate 4,501,276 of OY293416.1, read as the reverse complement.
ACAAAACCCGCTCATCCGTCATTTCAATGCACACTATTTTTCGTGGTTGGATTATACACGAATTCAATTTGAATAACTTGTGTTCAGATCTGTTCAGCAGTACAAACCAATGAAGAATTATGGATATTATTGTGAACAAAATATCCTCATTGCAACCCAAATGTTTTTTAGAAAATAAGGAGAAATTGATTGCTAACCCTAATTGAGTAATGCTTAAATTTTTCTGCGTTTTTCTGAAATTCTTATAGAAATACGACTGTGGGCACAATCCATTTGAAACTTTACCATAACGCCATGATTTATAATGAAAAACACAGCAACGTTTAATAAAATACGCACATACGCACGCACTTATTCCACTTCAAATATCCCGAAAATCGTTGATATTTCCAAAACGAATCCTGTTCCTTTTTTGTATGGAAAATATTGAGAATTGAGAAAAAGAAGACGAAATCGATATTAATCCAGTGTCGTGGAAGTTAGGGAGGGACAATTGGGGGTACCCATCTGCGGTACGCCCCTGTTTTGAGTTACAAACACGTGATTTGCATTGAAATTTGGAAATGATTTCTGTCAAGTGACATACCAAATTTCATTAAGAAAAGTTGAGCCGTTACGGAGTTATTTAGGAAAACATATTTTTTTTTGCCACTTTCAACACCCTGTAACTCGGTTAATACTCATCTTAGGATATATGTTTATTGGAACTTTCAGTCCTAAAATGAAGTGAGGATTCTACCATCGGAGTTTGTCCCCTTTTTTCTGGGACACCCTGTATATATCCACTACTATCTAAAACTAAAAATCCCCTAGATATGAAGAAAATATTATGCCATAACGTGTTACTAAGCCTGCATAACAACGAAAGCAAACCAATCGTCGCTTTAGTTTCACGCTATCTCTTCTTTGGTAACATTAACTGCGATAGTAAACAGCCGATTAAAAAAAACAAACATCAGCTCATATATTCGCATGGCCGGCTTGGATTACATCAAGACAGCAATCTCGAACTCATTTGGCATTGCGTTTCCGAATGTTATTTCAATAAATTACGAAATCATAACAGAATCAGTGTCAAGTCCACGGTACGTTATCAAGAAGGCTCTAGGTTAAACAAATGACACGCATTTCCCGAATTACAAAGAATGGACAGTCAATCAAATAAGAGTGCCATGGAATGATGAATTTGTTTATAATTTCTGAATAAAACTAATGTATTACGTATTAAGTGATGTAAGAAGCATATTACGTACTATACTTTTTCTACGACTTTTGTATACCGGGTAGTACGTTTGTTCAAGCCTTGAGTAATAAAATATTGAAAGAACCCCCAATAAATTTTATTATCTAACGATAATTCGATAAATTTCAATACGCTGTCATGTGAAATTCAAATTCGCAATCAACATTAATTGATTTCATAAATTATATTGTTGAAACTTTAGATGACAGTAAAGATTCCGCTGACATAAAAAAGCTTTTGATACAGTAAATCATACAATATTATTAGAAATTTAAAAAAATAAATAGTATAATCAAAATATAACTGATAGGTAAACATTTTTCTTTTGCAAATGATATTGTATTTTATTATTTGGGCAAAATACAAAAATTTTAGAAAGTAATAATGAAAAAGATATTTAATTGATTGAAAAAAGTATAGACGAAATAAATTTAACTATTAAATTAGAAAACACTAATTAAATAAATTTAAGTAATCAATTATTCCAGGAATCATCCCCTAAAAACTTCCGCACTTATATGGAAACACCCAGTATATGTACTTAAATGCCATTAAAGTTTCCAAAAACACTTTGAATAACTTGAATTTTGTAGACTTAGGTTAAGGTTTCAGTCAAAATAACCACAGAAATTAAAATATTTGTTAGTTTTTTTAGTTCGTTGTTTTTAAGAATGATTTTTGTGATCTGGTTCATCACGAACTTGATCATAATCATGTTCCGAAAGTGCCCGAACTTGATATGTCGAAAAAGTGCAGCTGAAAATGCAAAAAAAACATAACCTCATATACTATCACAAACTTATTCGATATTCTATATTATTTGGATAATTTTCGTATGTTAAAATGATCCCCACAAAAGTAAATCGAGGATTTGGTTTACAATGATTCGTTGGGATATCTCCTAACGGATTATCTGTAATATCATGAATTAATAATTTACCTGGAACTTTCGTAACACTCTTCGTAAAACGATGCTCCACACAACACTAATAAGTTTACGGAATCTTGTTTTTTATTAATTATAAAACATATCACCAAATAGTACGATCACTCTGAGAAAACTGAAAAACTGGTGAGATGACTTTACCTATCTGAAGTTTGACGTCACATTGAAGAACAAAAGAAGCTTTTTCTCACGGAATATCGAAGCGATTCAGCATGCGTTTTGATCTCATCGACTTTTTGCACAATAAAAATATGATAAACAGCGGTTTTTACTTGAAACTCTCACTTAAGATATCTCTGAAACCAGAAGAAAAAATCAATTTCTGAAAACGCTGTCAGGTCAAATAAGAAGGTGGTGTTTTTGGCGTATAATAAATTTTTAAATTGCCGCTAGATGGCGTTGCAATGCTGAATAAATAAATGTTGAAATTTCAAAAATCTCGAGAGTATTGATATCTGAACCATTTTAATTTCATAAAATATCGAATAATATAAATACTGATAACTTTTTTAACATAATTCTCGGAAGAAAACTCTGGTGGAACTTTTTGAACGCTAGATGGCGTTCTTATAGATCTGCAATATTTGTGATTTTCAGAAACGTCTGGTTCAACTAGTAGTGCGTTTTTAACAAGTTACGGTGGTTTGAAAATATGAAATGAAAAAGGCGGAATATTTTAGCAGAAATCAATTCATGATCGAAATGAAAAAGAGAAAAATGCACAATTCAAGTAACTGGAAATTGGCGATATCTTTTTCAGAGACGTTAATCAGCCTCATGAAGTTTGTTCTTAATTATTACTCTCTGCTCGTAAAGTATCCAAGCTCATTATTAGCTCATTATGCGTGATTCTTCTGTTCAACGAGCTACAGTAGCAAGCATTTTATTTGGTAGGTCTGCCATACCTTCACTAAGCTTTAAGACTTATGGGAGTTCCTCAGGGTAGTGTATCAGGGCCATTATTGTTTATATTATAAAGACTGTTGACTTATCATGAATTCTATCGTCAATTTCTTTGCAGAAATACGTTGATTTCCGTGTCTGATGAAAATGATTCTGATTTGGTAGATAATACGAGTAATGAATTAGATATCTCAAATGAATGACGATGAAAAATAAATTGAAGTGAAATACACAAAAAACTAAACGCAATAAAAATGTTCTAATTTCAAATAAGAACAATATGTTATTCAAATTGAGAATTTTGTGGTATCTAAGTATTTTGACCCACAACTTAGACTTGTTTAAAAAAATTGGATAAGTAGGTAAATAGTTGAAAATTATTTAGAGTGAAAATCTTCCAAGAAAATTGAAGGCTTTTGTAAAAACCCTTCAAATAATAATTATGATTGATCGTCTCAAAAAACAAGCATGCGTGTATTTGCTACAGGAAAAATATTAACATTTTTTTCCATTTGCCCCGGTCACGCAATATACTGTTCAATAATGACAGTATTCGAATTCGTAAAAACTTTAAACGTCAAATCATTAAAGAATTATGAGGATATACAATTATTTTGTTGATATGTTATCAAATTTGGAAAAAGTTAATGACAGTACAACTTGTGATTGATTGATGGATCATCGATGGTATTTATACAGGAAAACTACGGAAAATTATACAGTGTGCTATCCCCGCAAAAAGAAGTGACAAATTAAGTGGATTTTCGACATTAAATTGCCTTTTGTTCGAGTGGGAATGTGACGCCCCTGATTTAAACACGTGGAGATTCATAATATATGTTCCTGGTGATATAAAATGAATTTCTAGTATGACTTCAAATAGGAAATTTCAAAATAAATGACTTTTGCAGAGCACTACATTAAAGTTGAAGTAAATATCCGTGTACGCAAAATAATATCCTTCTGAGCACAAATTACTCTCGAGCCATAGGTATCAATAATTATTTACGTTTAAATAAGGTGTCAGTAAACAGCGTGATGAACTAAAAATGTTTTGACAGTTGTAATATTCGTGTTACCACGAACAATCATAGAAATTATACTTTGAGATACCGTAGATAATGATTCAAAACGTAGGTGTTCGATTCAGTAGCGCATTATCGGAAGTTGGCGAAGAAAAATTATATAAATCATCACGGATTGCTCTAAAATTAGACGGGTGTTTTTCCACTTGATGGTAAGGCATTAATAGTAAATTCATATTACTTTACTTGATCGAAGGGCATAAGTATTTATTCGTAAAAAAAATCATGAAAAATGAAAAAAATTCAGATTCTCTTGTGCATATTCAGAAAAGATTGAATTATCAACTTCAGAAGAACTGTTGAACTCGAGAACGGTTGAATGTAGAGCAATTCTGCGAACGCCAATCGATTTAGAATGATGAAATTCGTCTAATCTGTGAACTTGAAATAGAAATAGCATCAGACAAATTTTTGAATGAACAATTTAGCAAAATTTCGAAAATTTTCCACTCGACTTTGCAGAGGTTCCTTAAAAAGCCAACGAAGCCTTTAATTGACTAGGAATAGACTTTAAATTCAATTTGCACATTTAAAAAATATTGAGTTTTACGAAAATGAATAGCGAAATGATGAAAACAAAATTTTTAAGGGAAATGACACCTTTCAACTTCATATGAAGTTTTCAACTAGAGAACGGTTGAAGATAGAGCAATTCTGCGACCGCCAATCGATTCAGAATAATGAAATTAGTATACTCTGTGAACTTGAAATAGAAATAGCAAAAGACGAATTTTTGAATGAACACTTAAACAAACTTTAGAAAATTTACAATTCAACATTACAGAGGTTCCTTAAAAAGCCAACGAAACCTTAAATTGAATAGGAATAGAGTTTAAATTCGATTTGCACATATAAAAAAGATTGAGTTTTACGAAAATGAATAGAGAAATTATGAAAACAAAATGTTGGATGGAAATGACACCTTTAAACTTCATATGAAGTTTTCAACTCGAGAACGGTTGAAGATAGAGCAATTCTGTGAACGCCAATCGATTCAGAATGATGAAAATGGTATAATCCGTGAATTTCAAGTTGATAGAAAGTTATTAGACGAAAAAAGTTCATAGGGGTACACCCCTAAAAATCATAAAAAATTCAAAATCATCAGATCCACTTGAAATTCGCACCATATATGCAAAATTTCATGCTGGTCACGAAAATATATGATTTGTATATGCTCAGATACAAGTTTGACCATAAAAAAGGAATAAAACGTCAACACTTCCTATGCAAGATCAAAATTGCGGAGGTGCCGTTAAAAACACATGGATTCTTTAATTGGATCGCAGTCGACTTCAAATTGGTAGTGCACATTTACGAAAGACTGAATTTTACAAATACCAGAAAAATTGTGAGGAATTACTCCATAAAAGCGTATCAACTCGTGAACGGTTGAAGATAGAGCATCTGCGAACGCCAATCGATTCAGAATGATGAAGATTGTACACTCCGTGAATTTCAAGTTGATCGAAAAGACAAAAATTATGAAAAATACAAAAACATTTGATTCACTAGAAATTCGCAGCAAAAGTTAATAAAATCATAAATTTCGTCCTACAAAATACATTTGGTACACCAACTGAATTAAGATAGATGGTTTTCATCGGTTTGACATGACATGAAGAATAGATGCTGATATGAATTTCCTTCTCAAATTCTGCTTCTCTGATAAGTGTACATTATTTCTAAATCAAAATCTGAATCGCCACAATTGTCAGTATCAATTACAGTGATAATTTTAATAAATAGCTGAGAAGAAGAGTTGAAGATGAAAATAAAAAAGTCGTTTTTTTTTTGGATTTCTCGCATAAATTTTGAGGTTATGTGAGAAAAGTGTGAATACAAAAGTTGTTAATCTTTCCACTACATACAACTTTGCCATTTTTTTCAATATGTAGTCGACGTGTCCGAAAGTTATAATAATAATAATATATTCTGTCGACCTGCTTTTTCGATTTCAATGGCCCACTCTGTGAGTTACCTAGAGTCGTTTTCGTCAATTTCTCGTTTTATTGGCTAGGAATCCATTCGCCTTGAACTACTTTCACCACATCCGTACAAACTTCCTCAATTCCTGATCGATTGCTGGGTTGTAGGCGGGGAGACCTTTCTCTCGTTTTAAACGATGATGAGAAGTCAAACAATCGATTCCTTGAGTAAATAAAACGTAGGTTAACTGTGTAACCCAATGAAGAAGCTCCGTCATTCTAAACTATTCGACAATTCGGGATAAAAACTTTCCATTCCTCAATATCTGCTATTGGTGGTAGTGGTAGTCTATTAGTATCCCAAGAATCAATTTTGCAATAAAAAAGTATACAATAAGTTAACAAAAAATATTATAGATTTGATTTGAATATAACTCGTAAAGTCACTAAAAAATAGTTTTGAACTCACGGAAAGATTGAAATAACAATTAATTGAAGAAACAAAAGGGGAGTCATAAATCGAAAGAATGAAAAAAAAAATTTATGCAACAGGCGATAATACGAATTACTCTCTAAAATATCATAACCTTTAGTCCCCTACCTGCAGACTAATTTCGAGGTTTAGCCTCATCCTCAAAACTAGTTTTCAAGTAATCTTGCTGTCCTAACCAAAACCAAATTCCCCTAGTTGGTGTCAGAAAGCACTTGCACTTGATATAATTCAATACCCTATTTGGCATAAGCTAGGAAAGTAGTTGTTTTTTCCCCGACAGTAAGTTTTGGTAAACTGTAAAATTTGTTTTTACGAACCACCCAGGTTTTTCAGCTTAACTTTTCAATTAATAACAAATTTAGTACGTAAAATCTGGAATTTATTGAAAATCCGCGTCAGCTGACGGTCTTTCCACCGCTATACACGCAGCTGACTGTTGTTTTCATACTTTTAATTATGTGAATAATCACCTTGTAAAATTTCATCTGGCGATCTATAACTTTTATTTTGAGTGTTAGGTTCATGCGAGTTGCTGACGCATAATCTCACCTCCACGATGCAGCTGACAACTATTTTCCAACTTAGTATGATGTTAACCATCCATAAAAAAAGTTTCAGCCGGCGTTCTAATACTTTATACTTTAATTTTTTTACCACTTTCGCGGATTCCCACGCACACGTCGGTTCACCTTTACCAGATCTATAGATCACTTTGTTATTTGTGACACTGCTTTCCGGACCATTAGCCTAATTTGTTCTGTAAAAATATTCCGGATTTATAAACTGTCTGAAATCTCGCTTTCCAGTGTTCGTGAGATTTAAATGTAATCTAATGAAGTTGTAATAATTATTTGTCGTTTTTATGAATTAAATTTGAATAATATGTCAGGAATTCCAGTTGCGGAAAATAATTACTCTGATATGGTTTAATTCGTATATTTGCAACGTCACAGTTTATAACGTCTAGACAGTTATTAAATTCTGATTTATCTCAAAAATATTTTAATGTGAAGCACATAATCATCTGAGTGCTAATGATAAAGATAATTATTATTAATTACGAATGTATTCATTGTTAACTATCCGAACTTTCTCACGAGTATTTTTGTCGGCAAAGCTTCAATACCATAACTTCTGTAGTGTGAACTATACCTTCTAGAAGCTTATGTTTCTATTCCGGTCGAGGATCACGTATCGGTTTGATTGTTATTCATAATTATCAGTGTACAAACTTTGACAGGAATCTAACAGATGCAATTCAACGGTCGTACGGGGCAGTACTTGTTTTCTGTCGGAGACCTGTCGACGAATCACGCTATCACTATTAGTTGAAATAATCTCTCGGAAAGCATTTGTCGAACCCATTTCATTACCAGGAAAAAACTATAATTATTATTATATTTGAAACAGTGAAAAATTGAACGAGCATTTTTTGTCAAACTCCTAGGATGTCAGTATACCTTCTTATCAGGTACGTGTTATGGGATAATAGATAACTAAAATCGCGGAAATCCACGACATCATTCAAGGTAATGATCATACCATAAAAAAAATAATCTCGCTATTAACTAAATATCATGTCATTTATTTCTTGCAATATTGTTATCAGTGCTCAATACTCGATTTTATAGAGATCGGAAGTCATTACCACGTTGGAGTGTTTCAAGGTGTAGAGCATCCAGAAATTCAAGAAGACGCCCACAATTTTTTCGGAACTCATCTAGTACCTCGCCAGTAGCAATGGAAACAAAAAACTCGTTTTGAATTTTCACTTTTGTTCAGTGACCCGAGAGAGGAGTGCCACAAGGATCGGTTTTAGGTCCCTTTGCAATTTTGATTTACACAAATGACCTTCACTACACTAAGAATTCTAGAGATGTCTCGACTGTTATGTATGATAAAACGTTTGTCAACGACCTAGAAAAATTGGAACCACTCGATCTATCATAATTTGAAAGAGAATAAAAGGTAATTATTTGAAAGTTACGAGAATGGTACCAAACACGATCGTTCAAGTACTTTTTTGCCACAGAAAGTTTTCATTGTACTGCTCAAATGAAAGCAATGTTTCATGAAAGCGTACTAATGAATAACAACAATTTAAAACGTAAAAAGTCTCGAATTAACACCGATAACTACGTTTTTATTCTTCTTTTGTGTAACACTTGAAGGCGATTAGGATGTTCGCCTGTTTATGATGTAGATTACGTGTCAGCCAGTTAACAGTAGCAACTGGAAGAATTAAATCAACGGATAAAGGTTAACGGCCATAGATTGAAGAAAAACTTGCGGTGGTTGCAAATTTCTTAAAACACGGATAATATTCTGTTCAAGAACTAGTAATAACGAATCCTACATTCAATTTTGAGGCATGTCTTATATGGTAAAATATTATCGGCATATAGTATTCCCAACACTGCGGCGACTGCGGTTGATATACTGACACTGTCACGTAAATTGTGCTCGAGGCAAACAGTTTGTAGGGAGGAGAACAGTAGTCCAGTAGAATACTTGACTCTCCTTCGCGTATATTTGTTATATTTTGAACTAGTCGACTGGCTTCACCAACAATCAACCAAACGTATTGGGAACGCTATATGCCGATACTATTTTGCCATATCTGTATTAAGTTTGGTACCAGCCACGTACCTATGTCGTATTAGGAAAAACAGCCGACAGCATTCAAAGCGACATTAACGTTAGTAAACAAATGTTACCAACACTACTTACAGACTGCATCTGGGATATAATTCTACTCGCGAATTCATTTGTTTCGTCTAAAACGATCTACTCTGTCTATACTCTATGTGATTTTGGACACCTCAGTTGGTGCAGGGGGAAGATTTTTGAGGAAAATCAGGCGAATTCCTTCATCTCCACTACTGCGTATGATTGTTAATAAAAGTGATGTAGTGCTGCTTGCCTAATGTATCTGTATTGTAATTTTCAACAGACATGTTGGCAAAAATATTATTCCTTCAAATAATAAATTATGGTGGATTACGTAATCCAATCTTCCATGATCATTCCTTCAGTACTTGCATTGGCATATTTGAATCAGACGAAGAATCAACTTCAAATTTGGTGTGCACATCCAAACATTGAGTTTTACGAAAATGAATAGAGAAATGACGAAAAGAAAAGTTTGGAAGGGAATAATACCCTTCAACTTCATATGAACTTTTCAATTCGAGGACGGTTGAAGATAGAGCAATTCTGTGACCGCCAGTCGATTCAGGATGATGAAATTAGTCTACTCTGTGAACTTGACATAGAAATAGCATCAGACGAATTTTTTAATGAACACTTTAGCAAACTTTCGAATATTTTCAACTGGAACTTACAGTGACCTGGCTGAATGCACCAAGAGGGAGCAAGGGCCATACAATTAAGAAGAAGAAGAAGAACTCGACCTTGCAGAGGTTCCGTAAAAAGCCTACGAAACATTCAATTGACTAGGAATCGACTTTAAATTCTATTCGCACATACAAAAAAGATTGAGTTTTACGAAAATGAATAGAGAAATGATGAAAACAAAATTTTGGAGGGAAATTACACCTTTCAACTTAATATGAACTTTTCAACTCGAGAACGGTTAGAGATAGAGCAAATCTGTGACCGCCAATCGATTCAGAATGATGAAATTAGTATACTGTGTGCACTTGACATAGAAATAGCATCAGACGAATTTTGGAATGAACACATTAGCAGACTTTCGAAAATTTTCAACTCGACCTTGCAGAAGATCCGTAAACAGCCTGCGAAACTTTTAATTTATTAGGAATCGGCTTCAAATTTGGTGTGCACATCTTAAAAAGATTGATTTTTATATTTATATATATATATATATATATTCAAAAATCATTGGATTTTACAAAAATGAACAGAGCTTTTTCCTATATACAGCGTCACCGTTAAAGTCCGCATCATATGGGATTTTTTTTTATTATTCTGTTATTGCAAATTTAAAGTTCGTGAACAGTTTGTGCTTTGAAAATAATGCAAAATGACGTTTACGATTGTTTTCTATCTATTGGGTACACCTGTCAAATTTGACATTTTTTCAAAAAAGTTCCAGAATGTTAGGTTATTTCTCAATATTTCGAAAAATATTATATGAAAAAGTTGTTTATTTTTCGGTTTCCTACCCACCTACCAAATTTGAACCAGTTTGAACAACTTTTATTTTTTTCGCGTTTTCTTAACCCATCTGCTGAAAGAATTTTTTCTGTTTATAAATATTTCTAACTGGATATTTTCAAAAAAAATACAAATATGCTAAGAAAATAACATCATATTTGATGCAAAGTGGCTCTAGTTTCAATATTCCATAGCAAAATTTGCTTCAATTATTTTTATCACAATACATCAGTGAAGTAGAAAATACTTTAGGTCTATTGCTTTAGAAAAATATTCGATAATTCGAAACTAGAGCCACTTTGCATCAACTATAACATAATATTTTTAGCATATTTATATTTTTTTGAAAAAATGTCAAATTTGACAGGTGTAGCCAATCGATGGAAAACAATCGTAAACGTCATTTTGCATTATTTTCAAAGCAAAAACTGTTTACGAACTCTAAATTTGCAATAAATGAATAATAAAAAAAAGTCCCATATGATGCGGACTTCAACGGTGACACTGTAAAGCGTGATCATTCTGAGTCGAACTGAAAGTATTCCTCTTTCATCAATATAATATCAAACAAAATGCTTCGTTTAATTGGAAGCTTCGAAAATTCATATTCAATAATGACAATGACAATCAAATACTTCATCTCGTATATGTCAATATTGTTTTGAATTCCATCTACACACAAAATTTTCTGTGTCCTTCTATAAGATAAAATGAAAAGCTATGGACGTGGGTAATGAAAACCATGCTCACAAAACTCATTTATCGCAATACATACTAAGTTATACGCTAAATATTGCCTAAACATATATTTTTCCTTTCCTTTCAGTAAACCGAGCAAAACCATAACGACCTTTTTTATTTCCAGGTTAAAATTATCGAAAACTCACCATGCCTGCCAGAGCACCAGAACCAGACCGCCACGTGGGGGTTTCCTTCAACGACGACATAGTGATCACCGGAATATCGGGCCGTCTACCAGAGAGCAACTCCATCGAAGAGTTCAAGCAACAACTCTTCGATGGCGTCGACCTAGTCACGGACGACCCAAGACGATGGCCCTCGGGCCTGTACGGCCTACCGACGCGCACCGGCAAGATTAAGGACCTGCAGTACTTCGACGCCACCTTCTTCGGAGTGCACGCCAAGCAAGCGCACGTCATGGACCCCCAGCTGAGGATGCTGCTAGAACTGACGCACGAGGCTCTGGTCGACGCAGGCGTGAACCCCGCCGAGATGAGGGGCTCCAAGACCGGTGTATTCATCGGCGTATCCGACAGCGAGTCCTCGGAGTTCTGGACGCAAGACCCCGACCAGGTGAACGGGTACGGACTCACGGGGTGTTGCAGAGCCATGTTCCCCAACAGGGTCTCCTACACGTTCGACTTCACAGGGCCTAGCTACGCCATCGACACGGCCTGTTCCAGCAGCTTGTTCGCTTTCCAGCAAGCCGTGACCGCTATCAAGACGGGGCAGTGCGACGCAGCGATCGTGGGCGGTGTGAATCTGCTTCTGAAGCCAACGTCTTCGTTACAGTTCCACAGACTGAGCATGCTGAGCCCCCAGGGCATGTGCAAGGCCTTCGACGCTTCCGGAAACGGCTACGTCAGATCCGAAGCCGCCGTCGTGGTGTATTTGCAGAAGGCCAGCGCTTCGAGGCGAGTGTACGCGACAGTTCTGGGCGCCAAAACCAACACGGACGGCAACAAGGAGCAGGGAATCACCTTCCCCTCGGGCCCCATGCAGAACAAGCTGATCCGAGAGGTCTACGAGGAAATCGGGATCAAACCGCAAGACGTGTCCTACGTAGAGGCCCACGGCACCGGGACCAAAGTGGGCGATCCGCAGGAGGTCAACTCCATAGCGGACTTCTTCTGTAAAAACCGCAAAGACCCGCTGCTGATCGGTTCGGTCAAGAGTAACATGGGCCACTCGGAGCCCGCTTCGGGCTTGTGTTCTCTGGCGAAAATCGTCATTGCCATGGAAGCGGGGATGATCCCGCAGAACCTCCACTTCAAGAGCCCCAACCCGGATATTGCAGCGTTGAACGACGGCCGTTTGAAAGTTGTGGCGCAAAACGAACCTTGGAACGGCGGGATCATAGCCATCAACTCGTTCGGCTTTGGTGGGGCCAACGCCCACATCGTCCTCAAGTCCAACCCCAAACCCAAGACGATTTGGCCGGTGGGGCCCATACCGCGAGTGGTGGGGGTTTCGGGGAGAACGACGGAAGCCGTGGAGCACTTCCTCGCCAAAATCCAAGAGAACAGGAACGACGAAGAGTTCTTGGCGCTGATAGACGAGATACACGCGAGCAACATCAGCGGGCACGCCTACAGAGGGTACGCTGTGCTTAAAGAACAAGCAGTCGAGGAAGTCGTTCAGGTTGGCGGAGACGAGAGGCCTATCGCTTTCATTTTTTCCGGCATGGGTTCTCAGTGGGCCGGTATGGCCAAGGACTTGATGCAGCTCGATTGTTTCAAAAATTCTATCAAGAAGTGCGGCGATGCCTTGAAACCGCGCGGCATCAACTTGGAAGACATTATTATTCATGGCACGGAAGCTACATTCGACAACGTTTTGAACTCGTTTGTATCCATAGCAGCGATGCAAGTTGCTTTGACTGATGTTCTGAAGACTTTGGGAATCGAACCTGACGTTATTGTTGGACACTCCGTCGGTGAAGTTGGTGAGTTGAATTCGTTTACAAATCCTAATGTAACATTCGAAAAATTAAGATATTAATAGGGAAAACATATCAATGAATTCATAACCATTTATAAATTAGGAGAAGATATTGTTACGAGATTGAAAAATTATTTAAAACAGTTTAGTGTGCTTGACGTATTATTTAGAAATTTCGGAGCAGTGGTGTCGGAAGTTGGATCTCAGTGAAAAGCAGCAACTATTTATGGTAAATACGAGAAGTATATCGTACGATACGATGGAGGACATTGTAAAAGTTATCCAAAATCAATTTGCAGATTTGGAAAGAAGGCGCCATTTGACTTTTTTTTGTAAAGGTGAAAATAAGACAGTTTAATCAATAGGAAACATTTATAACAAACGGATTTGATAAAGCGCTATAAAATATCGAGTAAATGTTCAAAAACACCGCCTTCTTGTTGAACGCGTATTTGGGCCCTTCTATTGACACTACGTGTGGCATTCAACACAGTTCGGCCATCAATTCTATTAATTATAGTTTCAATATAATTTTTCAGTTCATCTACATTTTTATTTTTAATTTTGTACGCCTCATTTTTCAGAAATCCCCAAAAATAAAAATCTAGATGTGTCATGTCTGGTGAACGAGGGGGCCACTTAACAGGAACATTTGTAGCAATCCATCTGTTTCCAAAACAGCCTCGCGGCATTATTTTTATGCCACTGACATTATGTGCTGGTGCTCCATCCTGCTGAAAACAGATCTTCTGACGAGCCTCCAGATCAAGATCATCGAAAAACATTTCCAACACTCTTGTTAATAAATTAATGTAACGGGGTCCGTTCAATGAACCATGATAGAAAAATGGACCGATAATTCTGCCTCTAAATAGACCACACCAAACATTAATACTAAATCGTCTTTACGGATTGTGGAGATGGACTAGAAAGGATTATGTCTACCCCAATAATGAAAATTTTTTCAATATATTATTTGAAAAATTAGCCTCCTCGCTCCATATATTTCTATAGAAATTTGGATCTTGTCTGCATTTATTCATTAACCACCGACAAAACCCCAATCGTCTCTCAGGATCACCAGGTTCTAGTGTTTGCACTGGTCTTAACTTATTAATTAGGAAAAATCTTATGATTCTTCAGAATTCGTTGAATACCAGACAGTGGAACAGCTATTTCTCTAGATAAATCTCTGATGGAATTATTTGGATATAAGTACCTCAAAGTATGATAAAACGTCAATTTCTGTATCTTCAGATATTAAACAACGTTTTTTAGTTCTCCTCTTCTCTTCATTGTTCCGGAATCGACGATGAAGCACAAAAAAAACGCCGATTAGGTAATTCACGATCGGGCAACTTGAAGAATATTTGACAAATAGTATTTCAACAAAGTTTCAAGGCAACTTGATTGCTCATAATAGTTATGTTTTATCGAATCAAACACATTTTTTCCAACCACTTTCATATGATCCTCCAGTAATTTCTGTTCTGTGCAAAAACGGCTTCAAAGTTATCATTATAGTAGACATATTTTGATTCACAAAATAAATGCGGCTAGCCGAATGGCTTTAAGATGGAAATTATCGTTTTGTACATTAATACCAAATAGCTCAGTGGTGTCAATTGAGTGGTGCGACATGATGATCCCGAGTTTCACGAGTTCACATCCCAGCGCGATTTTTTCTTTTTTACTGTCTTATTTTGCTATTAGTAACAAAATATTGTCATTCGTATAAGTACCAAAATTGGGTGTTTGGACAATCATGAAGTTTTATTCGCCAAAATAAAGAATTTTTTTGTACTAGTGAAAGAAATAAATGTTTCCACATAAGTCGCTCATTTGGAAAAAAGGTGATAAAAGCTTTGTTGTTGAAAATATTATTACGAATCGAAATGCATGAAAAAATATACGGTGTTCCATTGAAAGAAATATCATTTTATGAAATATTCTGAAAACGCGACTGTAAATTTTATGTTTTGTTTTCGGCATCGAGAAGGCCATTAAAAATGCTACTAGTTTGCCCAGTTAACCGAATTCGTAGCAACAATAATAACGGAGTTGGCAATGGTGCCGACTTAATTAGGAACACCCTGTATGTATATGATGATACAAGTAATCAAGAATAACTCTTTCAAGGTTGTGCGTATGCCGATGGAACATTCACAGCGGAACAAGCCGTCTTAGCGGCCTACTGCAGAGGGCGCGCTATTCTGGAGAGTAAACTCCCCCCGGGAGCGATGGCCGCGGTCGGTTTATCCTGGGACGAAGTAAAGAAGAGATGTCCACCGGAAATCGCCCCTGCCTGTCACAACAGCGAAGACAGCGTAACAATTTCCGGACCGCCAGCAGCTATCGAAAAATTCGTCGCCGAACTCCAGGCTCAAGACGTCTTCGCCAAGGCAGTCAAGAGTTCCGGCACGGCATTCCACAGCAAGTACGTCGCCGATGCGGGGCCGAGACTTCGCAAAGCTCTGGAAGAAATCATTCCCAACCCCAAGCCTAGAACACCCAGGTGGATATCGTCCTCTATTCCGGAGTCTGGATGGAGCTCGCCGATGGCCCAACAGAGCTCCGTAGCGTACCACGTGAACAACTTGCTTTCGCCCGTTCTTTTCCACGGAGCGCTGAAACACGTTCCGGAAAATGCTATCGTCGTGGAAATTGCTCCGACGGGGCTCTTGCAGGCTATTCTGAAGAGGGCGCTAGGGCCTAAAGCCACCAATATCAGCCTGGTTAAACGAGGACACGCTGATAACGTCGAATTTTTGCTGTCAGCTTTAGGAAAGTAAGTAAATCATGAATATTCGGAGTCTTTGGTGAGGATACCGTTCAATAATGTAGAAAACTAATTGTGTTATTATTAGGAGTGTTAACAGAATCATTCTAATCAATAAATCCTATATTTCTTTGTGAGAAAATATCAACTATGGGGATTCGGGGATCCTTGAAGGATATTGAGTTATGTAAGGCATCGCAACATGATCCATAAAGTCAGTGATAAATACTCTGGTAACTACGAAGTTAACCTCGGGTACCCCCCAAGGCGGAGTTCTAGGGCCGTTAAGCTGTATCCACAATAGGCAGTCGGTAGTTTGCTACTCAAAACAAAACCGTTTTCATTGAAATCACAAGCAAATATCGACCAGCTAGCCAATTAATCTTCAATTCGAATACCGGTACTTGCTTGGAGTTCGCACCGACCACCCGGGGTAGGTTTTCCGGGTTTCCTACAGCTGAAAAGTGAATACATCACCAAATATCAGGCCACGGCAAATGATAACAATAGCCGTCCTCTACCTGAACAGGCTATGCCTTTGGGTACACTCTATGAGTGTTTATGAGGGAGCATTATCATTTAAGTGTTATTATTAATTCGATAACAACAGGTGGCACAACATTATCATGAATTCAACTTGATAAAAAACTTCTTTTCAACAGTCACATACCACAGTTATGCTCTGCCTTGAAGAAACTTTAATTTGGCTACATTACACCAAAATCAAACTTGGACATATATTCCAAAATAAGTTTGGGACAAGCTAACAAGGTTTTAATTCATAATTCAAAATGATAAGACCGTTGTGTTTGGTCTCGCAAACAATGTAAATAGTGGGCCAAATTGAGCTCTTTTGAAGGGAAAATCCTGTTTTCAAACTGGATAGATGAAATCTGAAGGCTGTGTCTGAGAGTCAAATTTTATGACAAATTTAATGGTGAAAACCGCACATCGATATCTGTCACCGTTTCTGAGTTACAGCATGTTTTTCGAAAATATGCATTTTCGAATAGTTTCTGTAACTTTTTCCCTGTCAAAACTATTTTTAGATGAAACTCAAATTAAATATTATCTGCTACAAATTTTCCTCGGGCTAATAGCTACATACGATTTTTTTTCTGCATGGAAAATATACTTTCTTACTACCTACTTTACACTAAGATTTGACGTGTATGATGCATGTTGCAGAATCTACAACGCTGGGGCACAACCTAAACTCGGCAACCTCTATCACCCTGTTAGCTTTCCCGTGGGAAGAGGCACCCCTATGATCAATTCCATGATCGAATGGGACCACTCGATAGAGTGGTCTGTCGCAAACTTTTCGGGCAAAGGATCCCGATCCGGAGAGCTCGTCATCGATATAGATTTGAGCAAAGAATCCGACGACTACCTAGCTGGACACACCATCGACGGAAGGGTTTTATTCCCCGCAACTGGATACTTGGTAGGTGCTTTTTTTATAGTTGTGTAGGGTTGGACTTACGAGAAATTTTCAGACTCTGGTGTGGAAAACTTTCGCCAAACTGAGGAACGAAGACTACGAGCAGCTGCCGGTGATCCTCGAAGACGTGCAGTTCCACAGGGCTACAATCATGCCGAAAGAAGGCTCCGTCAAATTCTTGATCAACATCTTCGAGGGAACCGGCGAATTTGAACTGTGCGAAGGGGGATCTGTGGCTGTTACCGGTAAAATCCGTGTGCCTGAAGACGTTTCCAAGGATGCCCTGAATCTGCCCAAGCCAGTCAGCACAGCGGAGAAGGACGTCTTGCCGCTAACCAACGCGGATATATACAAAGAACTGCGGCTTCGCGGATACGACTACACCGGAATTTTCCGCGGCATAGCCGAATCAGACAACAGAGGCATCAGCGGAAAACTCAAGTGGGAAGACAACTGGATCAGTTATATCGATACTATGTTGCAGTTTTCCATACTCGGTCAGAACACGAAAGAGCTGTATCTGCCGACGAGGTTACAAAGGGCGTTCATCAATCCTAAAGAGCATTTGAATTGTGTCAATGCACTATCAGAAGGAGAAAGTAAGTAACTGATTTCACAACAGAACAGAAAAATGTTCAGTATCGAACAAAGCGGTCGAATATCGTACAATTTCGCTGAGATACGCTAACGGCGCCCAACGTGGGCAAGCGTTTCGATATTTGTTAATTATCTAGTAATTGTCGAAAATTTAAATTTATCGAGAATAATAATAAGAATTTAATGACATTACTTATCTCGGTAAGTCTTCAAAGCTATTCAAAAACTAACTTTCTTTGTTGACGAACTGTGTAGCCTTTTTGCTGACTCTGGCCCATAATTCCAGTGGGATCCAATTTGAATTTAGTCGCCGATTTCAAATGTCAACGCTTTTCTGTAATTTAGTCTGCGGACAGTGCACTTAATATTCCGTACGATAGAACTAGGTTTTTCATTTGCCTATGTGAGACAGGACCTATCAGATTTTCTGTGTTAAGAATTGAATGGGACTTCAATAGGGAGTCTTGATAATTTCAATATTCTGAAGCCAAAGCCATATATTTTTGGGCTAGGGTGAGTCCGAAGAGGTTGAAAGGACCTTCAACCTCTCAGAAAGTCGAGCAACTTGCAATTGGAGCCAATAAAATTGCTGCTGCCGTTGCAAAAATGTGGAGGTCATTTTTCTTAGACCAAAGCTATTTCCTAGCATATCTAAAGCCTCAATAATAGGGAACGTCCAAATGTAAAAACAAAAAGAGTGTTAGTAGCGAAATATTTCAGGTCCACAACAGGATAAAAGTTGTACGAACTACTCTTTAAAAAAACAAATGCTTCCATAAAACAAACTTAATCTAGTTAGAAGCATTTTTCTTGCCACTTGTATTATTGAGGCCAACACTATTTATTGTAAGTGCTGCTTTGTAATAATAGGATGTTGACGAAACACCTTGTCGATTTTTCGAAATCCATTGATTTATTGAATAGATCTTATATATTGTACACTCACACAAAATTTCTCAATATATTCTCCAGTTGAAAACCAATTAGAAATTACAATGCAGTTCTCCATCGTGCATGAACCACATTCGTCTTAACCTTGCCAAGGCTATATCGTCAAAGAGTTAATCTGTCAAAAAGGCCAAATGAGCATCACCAGTTAGACCTGCCCAAAGGTTGATGGAAAATCGATTTTCTGGCCGGAAAGGGCGAGACATGCGGATTTTCGTGAGCCCAATCATAACTGTTGTGCGAATTGAAGATCCCGTCCCTGGTGAATACAACCTCGTCTGTCCACAAAATCTTGCGGAGAAACTGAGGATTTTGTCGGGTACACTCAACAAGCCATTCACAAAACTCCTGACGACGTGGCAAGACTTGTAGCTCAAGGACTTGTTCCTTTCGGAAATGGTATGGATGCAAACAATTTTCGCGGATAATACGCCATACCATAGTTTGCGTTAAACCAAGCCTTCGGAGTTGCAGAACTGCTCCATGAACAACAACAGCACGATTCACCGCACGTTCGACGTGTGTTTGCACTGCACCCAAAATTGTAAACTACGCTCACTGTCAAATCATGCTAACGACTTACGAGTGTGACGGGTGACAGATACGTGCACCATTGCCACATCTTCTCACGTTTCTGCAGTGGCATATCGACTGCGGTTGACGTACAAGAAAATTGGTTCGATCATCGCGGAGAGCTCCCAAATTTTACAAGTGCGTTCGCATATCATAGGCCAGTACCCCATTACATTTTGTGCAGGTGGTGGTGAATCACCTTGTACGTGCTTCTTTCAATATTCGAAATGTGGATTCATCTAGCAGATGAATTGTTTTTGATATTCAAGAAACTTGAGGAACGTTAATTTTCAGATATCCCGGTCCACATGTACAGAAACATCGGCGTCATCAAATCGGCCGGGATCGAACTACGCGGAATGAAAGCCAGTTTGGCACCCCGTCGTCAACAAGCCCAAGCGCCTCCCAAGCTGGAAAAATACCAATTCGTGCCCTACGAAAACAACCAGCCGCTCACGGAAGACTCCGACAAATCTAAAACGCACGCGCTAACCGTCATTCTGCAAACAGTGATCGAAAACAGCTCGGGGGCACTAAAACTGAAAGTAGCCGAAGTCGGCACAGACAAACCTATCGAAGCCGTTCTGGCGCCTACCATCAAAAACATCATCGAGTCCGAACCGATGCTGAGTGCGGAAGTAACCGTGGTAACAGCGGCGGCTGTCGATATCACAGCTCTGGAAGCGAACGACGTGAAGCATGCGGTACGCGACGTGACTGCCAACCCTGTAGCCCAAGACGCCCACTTAGTCGTTCTGAGTGACATTCTGATGTACAACAAGAAGGCAGTGCTGGACAACGCCATGGCTTCGCTCAAACCTGGCGGTTTCATCCTGCTGGAGGAACTGAAAGGACCGATAGACGCAAACAAACTGCCTGGCTTGGAAATCGTAAGCAAACAATTAACCGACATGAAGGTCTACGTCCTCCTACGCAAACCCGTCGAGGTACCTTCCGATGCCACCGTTATTCAAGTGACAGAAAACAACTTTTCGTGGGTGGAGCCGCTGAAAGACGCCATGAAGCTAGCAGAAGCCGACGGGAGAAAAATATACCTCTACGTCCAAGGCGAAACTCTCACGGGCCTGGTGGGTATGGTGAACTGCCTGAAGCAAGAACCCGGCGGTTCCAACCTGAGATCCGTCTTCATACAAGACGCGAAGGCTCCCAAATTCACAGTTTCCGCGTATGAGAGTCAGTTGAGGAAGGATCTCGTCCACAATGTGATGAAGAATAAGACTTGGGGTTGTTATCGCCATATAGCGTTGGAACATTTCGGCGACAGTGGAAAACTCCAGGTGGAACATGCTTATATCAATACTCTGACTAGGGGAGACTTGGCTAGTTTACGGTGGATCGAAGGACCACTTGGATATTACAAGTAAGTGTATTTTCCCCAGATTTTCTTGAGTGAGTCGAAACGCACATGAATAGAAGCAATTCATTTCGGCATTTGTGCATATCCTCCAGAAAATTTCGTCTTACAGTAGAATGCTAAAAAGATATTTAGAATTCAATCAGGGTTATTCGCGTCAACTTTCGCTCTCGTAGAACCTTACTAGAATTTCTTTGAATGGGCGTGCATGTTCCTGTTCAGTCCTAGTAGTTTGGTGGTGGGAATATGTATTAACAATAACCATTTTTTTAGGGGAGACAACTCCAACACCGAGCTCTGCCACGTGTACTACGCCCCTCTCAATTTCCGCGACATTATGTTGGCCACCGGAAAACTACCCCCAGACGCCCTTCCAGGTGATCTGGCCGGTCAGGACTGCATCCTCGGTTTAGAATTCGCCGGTCGCGATTCTAGCGGCAGAAGAGTTATGGGTATGGTAGCAGCTAAAAGTCTGGCCACCACCGTTCTTGCCGATCCCGGTTTTCTATGGGAAGTACCGGAAAAGTGGAGCATGGAAGAAGCAGCTACGATACCAGTGGTGTACGGAACTGTAAGTATATATGAAGTAAAAGGTCGTGAAGTAAACCTGGAGTGCGCTGACCCCTTTGTAAACCCAGTACTCGATTCTGATACCATAGAAGTTGGCGCATTCTACTGGGTACTAGCTCACCTGTGCTATGATAACAATACAGTAATAAGGATGCAAATATGTTTCAACGTTACTATCATGCATTGACTGTTCATTGCAGTCACTTGTCTTTATTTCATGAAATTAGTTTTTTTCCAATGCATTATTTTTTCAGAGCTATTATGCATTGGTTGTACGCGGTGGATTGAAACCTGGTGAATCTTTGTTAGTCCATGCCGGCACTGGAGGAGTCGGACAAGCGTCGATATCCATCGCTCTCCACATGGGATGTACCGTATTCACAACCGTCAGCAGCCAAGCGAAGCGCGATTTCCTCAAGAAGACCTTCCCGCAGCTGAACGACGACAACATAGGCAACTCCCGAGACACTAGCTTCGAACAACTAGTCATGACCCAGACGAATGGTCGCGGCGTCGACTGCGTCCTAAACTCCTTGGCAGCTCATCAACTTCAAGCTTCGGTGAGATGTCTCGCTATCGGAGGACGTTTCCTGGAAATCGGAAAGGTGGATCTATCCAACAACTCGCCGCTGGGAATGAACGTTTTCCTCAAGAACACCACGTTCCACGGTATCTTACTCGATGCTCTGTTCGACTCAGACAGCCCCGAGAAGCGGCAAGTCATGAATCTGGTCAGTGAGGGTATCAAAAATGGCGCCGTAAAACCCCTCCCGAAAACCGTCTACAACGAGCACCAGGTCGAGCAAGCCTTCAGGTTCATGGCGTCCGGGAAGCACATCGGCAAAGTCCTGCTGCAAATCAGAGAAGAAGAAAGTCGCAAGACCCAACGACCCGCCACAAAGACCGTGGGCGCCATCCCTCGCACTTACATGGACCCGGAAAAGAGCTACGTGCTGGTAGGAGGACTCGGAGGGTTTGGCCTCGAGCTCGCCAACTGGCTGATCACGAGGGGCGCTACTAGGATCGTCCTCACCTCGAGAAGCGGGTTGAAGACCGGATACCAGTCCCTGTGCGTCAGGCGGTGGCGCGAGAAGGGAGTTGAGGTGGTGGTTTCCACCGCAGATGCGACCACGGAGAAGGGCGCCAAGAGGCTGCTGGAAGAAGCCAACGCTCTGGGGCCCGTGGGCGGTATCTTCAACTTGGCCGTGGTGCTGAGAGACGCGATGATGGAGAACCA
The DNA here is from genome assembly GCA_958502065.1 of Chrysolina americana. Classification (NCBI taxonomy): domain Eukaryota; kingdom Metazoa; phylum Arthropoda; class Insecta; order Coleoptera; family Chrysomelidae; genus Chrysolina; species Chrysolina americana. The sequence continues at coordinate 4,478,333 of OY293416.1, read as the reverse complement.
GTCCGAAGCCGATTTCAAGACGGTGAGCAAGCCGAAAGTGGACGGAAGCAAACACCTGGACGCGGTTTCGAAAACCCTAGCCCCGCACTTGGACTACTTCGTCAATTTCTCCTCGGTGTCTTGCGGTCGAGGTAACGCCGGTCAAGCCAACTACGGTCTAGCCAATTCTGCCATGGAGCGCATTGCGGAAGCTCGGCAAGCCGCCGGTTTACCGGGCATTGCGATACAATGGGGAGCCATCGGCGACGTAGGCTTGATCCTAGAAACCATGGGGGGCAACGATACGGAAGTCGGGGGCACCTTGCCGCAGAGAATGTCGTCTTGCCTCACGACCATGGACGTTTTCCTACAACAGCCGCATTCGGTAGTCGCGAGTATGGTCTTGGCCGAGAAACGCAAAGCTGGCGGAGGCGGCAACCAAGTCAGTCTGACTGATGCCGTTGGGAACATCCTCGGAATCAAGGACGCCAGTACCGTAGCACCCAGCGCGTCCCTCGCGGATTTGGGTATGGATTCGCTTATGGGGGCGGAAATCAAGCAGACTCTGGAACGGACCTACGATTTGGTGCTCAGCGCGCAGGAGATCAGGGCGCTCACGTTTGGTCGCCTGCAGGAGCTCAGCAGTGGAGGGAGCGGCGCTGCCCCGGCCGAAACCCCCGGGCCCCAAGACAACAACGTGCAATTCGATAAAACCGCCGAGATAATGCCGAAGAAGACTCTGGTGCAGATGCCCAGCAGGAAGACCGACAACAAGACCCCCATTTTCGTACTCCACCCCATCGAAGGCGTGGTCAACGCTTTAGAAACCCTATCGAAATCGATCGACGCTCCCGTTTACGGGCTGCAGTGTACAGCTGCAACGCCGCTCACCAGCATCGCCGATTTGGCCAAGCACTACATCAGCCAGATCAAAACGGTCCAGCCGAAAGGACCTTACGTACTTATAGGATACTCGTTCGGGGCTTGCGTAGCGTTCGAAATGGGGGTTTGGTTGGAGAAGAACAAAGAGAAAGTGAAGCTGTTGCTTCTTGACGGGTCGCATTCGTATGTCGCCACCCATACGGGCAAGGCGAGATCGAAAATACAAGGAAATACGGCCGCCGAGCAGAGCGAAGTGCTGGTGTATTTCTTGATGCAGTTCAAGGAGATTGATCAACAAAAGGTGAGTGTGACAATCCAAACAGTTTATTTTCAATAAAATTACAGTTAAAGTGTTACAACACTCAAAAATATGAAAATGCTAAAACTATCACCAAGCCGCAGATGGGGTAGGAAGAAGTTATATTGCATTTAGCGACGAGGGGTTTACTCCTGCCCTGCTGAGCTGTCAGCGGGCGGGTAAAATCAGCTCACACCTGCCCTAGGGCAGGCCTTACGGTGTTATGTAGGCGGTTAAATGTTGAGGTGCTAAGTCTCGAAGTTGTTAGACTTCCTCGCCTCCTCCAAGTTCCGCGGGGGGTATTTTTTGCTCATATGTAAGCCATCGAGCTGTTACGTTCATTTATCATTGAGTTTTCAGTGGGCCCCCAGAAAAACGTCGAAAAAAAAAAACAAGTTTGAACATGCCTGGGTTTCTTGAGTTTCTGGGTTCTCGTCGAAAATGTCCATTGTCTGGAAGCTGAGTTCTCCAAGTCAAAATATACTTTATTGTCGAAAGTAGACGAAGCTTATTGGTTGTGAGAATATTAAAATTTAATTGGCCTGTTGTGGTGGGCTCGGACCGCTGTTTCATCACTGGTCAGCGGGCTTACGAGGATGAGGTATCTGTATGGCTGAATTCCTCAATGGATGGAATATCGGCCAGCTCCCTCAACGCGTCTAACCGAATGAATCTGACATTGTTTGTGACGATAAGGAGTAATTTGTTTAGAATCCTCTCCAGTCTCCCGATATGGGTTTTTCAGAGGCTGCAAAACAGTAGGCAGGCATAGGTCATCGTTGTTCAGATGACCTGCTTGTAGATTAAAACCTTCTCCATGGACAGCTTGGAGTTTCTGGTTATTAACGGGTATGTCCTTTTTAGTGCTGCAGCAGCTCCTTCAATTGTCAAGCTGACATAATGATAATAACTTTTTTTTATCAAGTGTTTATTTTTTGTCCAGCTGTACTCCCAGGTATCGCACGGACTCCGAGTTGTCTATCCGATTTCTCGCCCGATACGGCACGACTTTCGTCTACATATATGACCGTGCTCGTGTTAGCAGTGAGTACAACATTGGCGACTTGCCCTGGCCTTCATCATTGAAGTAGGGTTGATTAGATTCTTATATGATCAGGTATGCTTGCTCGTAATATATTCATGACTAGACCTGAATATCCAGCAGGACCATTACAGTCACTGGCCACTTGAGAGGTTGTTGAATGACCTCTCTTGAAGCCGAACTGTTCCCTCGGGGTGAGAGAAATCTCTTTAGCAGGATTCTACCCATCACTGAGCAGTGAGATCAGGCGGTAGCTCTCGATCCTTTCTTCGGTTTTTCCTGGCTTTAGGATAGAGATAATTTCCGCCATCTTCAGGAATTTCAGGTAGTGTTGTCACTTTATTTTACTGTTTATGATGTGTAATAGTAATAGAGATTTTCTCGGGAGGTTCCTGAGCAGTATGGCGTCGATCTAATCTATGCCACGTTCCTTGTTCCTGGGAAGCCTTTTTATCGTGTCACGAACCCTCTCAATTCCGAGATGATTTTGTTGTACATCCTTACTTTGGGAATGTTTCTAATTTCTCTGGCACCCCACGAAACCTGCGTGTTCCTGGGTGGCGTTTGAAAGTACCCCCCAAACATTTACGCCTTTTGACCATTCCCCAAGGCCGGAATGTCTTTACATCGCCTTAGGGGATGTCTGGATTTCTGCTATCCTTTACATTCAGGTTTTCCAGTCTCCTTTTCCAGGCCTCATACCTGTGGCATTGAATTGAATCGTTTATTTTCCTCTTCAGGCTCATCATGTATTCCTGTGCCTGGGGTTTCGGGTGATTCGTCAATTTTTCCTTTCTTTATCCTTGTGGGGATGTCTGGGAAATCTATGACAACATTGTTGTCCATCGGGTACTCCTACACTGTCCTTCCATTTACATTGGGATGATTGGCACTGTTCCTTTCAGGACGCCTCGCGTTAAAATAAATCTCTCGCGGGCAGCACTTCGCTGTGGCTGGCAGAGGTTATCTATCGAGAGAGAGACAGAGAGAGTGATAGACAGAGAGTGAGCGATAGATGGAGAGTGAGAGATAGATGAGTGAGCGATATATAGACAGTGGACGAGAAATAGACAGAAAGATACAGATATAGAAAGCGGAAGATAGAGAGAGCGAGAGAGAGAAAGAGCGAGAGAGAGAAAGAGAGAGGGCGATAGAGAAAGGCAGAAAAAAAGGCGAGAGAGAGAAAAGGCGAGATATATATAGAGAGAGAAAAGGCGAGATATATATATAGAGAGAGCGAGAGATAGAGGTAGAGATACAGAAAGCGATAAATAGAGGGTGAGAGAGCGAGAAATGTTTAAAATTCCTTTTAGTGAAATCGCATATTTATTCTAGGTTGTTTCTGAACTGGTCGGTCTGAAAACTTGGGAGGAAAGACTCGCCAAAGCTCTGGAGAAGCTAGCAGGGGCTACTCCATACAAAACAGATGAGCTGGCTACGGCGGCAACGAGTTTCTATGAGAAATTGGTCGCCGCGGATAAATATACACCCTCCGGTAAATTCGGCGGAGACGTTACACTCGTGAAGGCTATAGATAACTATGTACAATTGGGAGATGACTACGGCCTATCAGAGGTGAGTTATTTCAGTTATGTAATCAAACGCAGAAGAGAGTTCGTAATAGTTACAACAATAAGTTGAAACTGGGGATAAAATGAACTTCAGCGTGGATGAAATAGAGTAACCTGACCGTATAATTAGTCGGCCTCGGTCCGGCCTCAGGTTCGTTACACTATTTTCCGGGTTTTGGACCTGTCGTAAATTGGAATACCTTCCCAGCTTCTTCAGAGGTGCCTAGCAAAACGTTGGAAAGAAATTCCAAATCACGTCGGCCGTAAAATCCGGTAAATGGTCATTCTATTTCAAGCGCTAGCCGTGTAAGCCTCAGTCACTTCAGCGTGAATATTTGTTTCAGGTATGCAAGCAAAAAGTAGTTGTAGAATCGCTGGAAGGGAATCACCGTAGCATACTAGGCGGCAGCAGCGTAGAAAAGATAGCGAATATCCTTCATAACCTCATAAAAGTATAAAAAGACATTTCTTCGTAGTGCATTTTCTTCATCACATTCCTGTTTCCTTAGTGGTCCGTCTTTTCGAATTTCATTTTATCGTCTGTAGCGTGTATATATTAGGCTATTTTCTATGTTTTGTTAGCTAATTTATAGTTGTTTTAGGTTATATAACGAAGAGTTAATTTATTTTTGTATGTTTGAATTTGAAACCAAAGACTTTCAAATGCGCTCTCTGGTGATGATGCGCGTTTTGTTGCTTAATCTGCGCATCATCGTCACAGGCAAGTGAATTGTTTATGTATATACTTAAATAAATCTATTTAATCTGAAATTGTGTCTCAATTATTTATTTTGAAGCCAAACCCACGTCCCTCTGATTGACCACTGCGGCCCATAAAGACAGTATACAAGTCGGCGCTCTTGTATGAGGCGCCGTTAGTGTCAAAAGTAGTTGTTCTCATATATTTTATTTTTACTCAAATATATTTGTTGATGACCATATATTTATTAGTTGACACCAATATATATCGAAACCTAACAAATATTTCCATTCTAGCGTTCATTCATTCATAAATATATCGTCGAAGCATATTAGCAGCGAAGAGCAATTTATTTATTACTTGTTACCAATCCATATATAAAAATGAGCTTTTGAGTACCACCACTAGATAGCGCCATGTAACCGATTCATGCCATTTCTTCGCAACGCGTCCGCTATGTTGAAAATAATCGAAAGATTGTTCGAGTTTTCATCATTGCATAACTTCAAAAAGTATGAATGCAGTGCATATCAACATAACAGGTTTACAAAAAAAATTATATTCCAAAACATGATGTGAGCGCCACCTAGTGGTGGTAATCGAAAGCTCATTTTTATATATGGATTGTTAACAAGCAATAAATATATTGCTCTTCACTGCTAATATGCTTTGACGATATATTTATGAATGAATGAACGCTAAAATGGAAACATTTGTTCAGTTTCAATATATATTGGTGTCAACTAATAAATATATGGACATCAACAAATATATTTGGGTAAAAATAAAATATATGAGAACAACTACTTTTGACACTAACGGCGCCCCATACTCTTGTATACCCGTGCACGCCGCGTCAGTCCGCCAGCTCGGTCTGGCCGAGTTCGTCCTCGGTCTAATGCCGGGTACAATACTTGCTTCGACCTGAATTCTGAATATGTCTCGTGTGTATATTCCGAATGTTCTACACTGGAGTTGAGTCGTACACGGGAATTTTTTTATCGATATTTCGGACCAGATGGTAGCATACCAGTCTTCTTTGAGAAAGAGTGAATTTTGACTGGATTTTTACAACAAAATATATACTTAAAGTATTTTTGGAACACTATTGCTAGATTGTATTTCATTAAAAAAGTTTGTTACATTCCAATCATTGAATAAACATTTATTTTCCAGTACTCGCCTTCCAAACATTCTGTATACATACTGATTTGTCACCGAAGCCGTCTCGGCCTGAATCCGCGATATTATTACCAGTAATGTAGACTGGCTTCACGAGCGGTTCAATTAACCTGGCGTATCAGCCTCAATCTCGGTCTATGAGACCGAGTCGGCACCTCGGAATATTTCTGTCTCGGTAGAATAGACCGACATGGCAGTCAATGATCATAGCATTTTAGAAAAACTAATTGTGAAAAAAGAGTTGGTTGTTGGAGGTGGTATCATATGGTTAGTTCAAAATTTGGCTGTAGGAGAAATACAATTAAATACCATAAAGTAATAAATTCATTTGCGAAAATAGCGACGGTAGATATGCAAGTTAAAAAAAACGTATAAATATACGCCCCTGGAATAACCATTTTCTACGGCGATTATGAAAAACTAATCTTCCAGAAGAGAGTGAATATAGATTCAAATGGATCAACAAAAGGTTCCATAGAAATTCGTACGAAAATGTTAGACATGTCCAACAATCCTGAAACCTGATCGTCAGAATTGTAACCCTGAGAAAAAAATAAGATAATTGTCCTACCGAAATCGATTGTTCTGTCGAGACGAATGTGGAATGAATGTTCATAAGATACAAGGACGTAAATGTAATAGCAAATGAAATGAGTTTTTTTGGACTTTTTCTCTCTAACACTTTTACTGTTGACCATCCAATGCAAAACCACCTCGAGAATTTCGTAGCATATCAACACTATAAGACTTGAGAAATGCCGTGAAGTATCTTCAGCTTCACCAAGACTTTGCAGACAGCAGTTGCAAACTACGGTGCCAGGTGGCTCCATATCCTGGATAATCCGCTAACACCGTTTTCCCGTATGCGGTTTTACACAATATACTTAACGGCAACACAAATCCTGCCCACAGCCGCACGTCAACATAAAATCCGAAAATATACGCGGGCCCAGCACGCCGTTATTGAATATACTTGACACCAGCGACACTAGAGTGTTCGAATCAATTGGCATGAAGGCAGCTGCATGAAAACAGTTTAAAACGCATGCATTATTAGCCAATCTAACCTAATCTAACGTAGACAGAATAACCATACCTATACCTGATCTGTTTTAGGGGTCGGCATTTGGCGAAATTGAAAGCTAAACGACATAGGTGCCGAAATCAGTGAGCTTGTGTAGCGTAATTATTGTTCACAAAGAGTCACAGTTTTCAGCTCCTTGGTGCCTTCGTATGTGAGGATGTGTAAATATGCGCTGGTGTCGAGTATATTTAGTAACAGCATGATGGGGCCGCCGGTGGCTACGGAAGTATTGCCTACGGAATATCTCAGTTATTGTATGAAGTAGGTTTGTGAAATTTGGAGCGTCGATATAATGACATAAGAGCTAGAATTTGAGCATATTGACATGTCGAAGTTAACTTCCGGTCTGACCGGAAGTAACATCAACTTTCTTATTTTCAATGGAAACCCTATTTTTTTTTCTTTTCGCTTTGTTCAGCATTCAATTCCCTTTCTAATGACATATCACAAGTTGGTATCTAACCAGAAAATAGATCAGAAAAAAATTATTGAAATTCACCGAGTAGGCCGTGGAAGCAAAATGAAAGCCAAAAATTGAAAAGTTGGCTATGGAAACCATACGTCACTTGATAACAGTTGCTACTACTGTGATATTTTATTTTCATTCGTCGGCGTTTTAAAAAGCCGCCAAAAGAAATATTGGAAAAATTGGGAAAAAAACAATACTCTGTAGGTCCATAACTTAAATAGGAACATACAACTTTTTCTTGCCTGTACTATTCAGCATAACCATTCCTTTCTAATGATATAATAGAAAGTAATTTTTTGAAATGAAATACCAAAAAATCCAATTATTATTATTCAAATAACAAAAAAACAGATGGTTCGGATGATTATTGCAATGGAATGATTATTCTGAATAGCACAAACATCGTCCATAGGTAGATATTAGAATATCTATGGACGATGGCACAGACCAAGTACGTTTATGTTCCTATTTAACCTAGAACCTACAGGATATAATTTATCATTCCACATTATTTTTAATGTTATTTTTGCGTATGGCGATAATCTGTTTTGTTATTTGAAGAATAATAATTGGTTTTTTTGGTATTTCATTTCAAAAAATTACTTTCTATTATATCACTAGTTAGTTATATCAATGGTTATGCTGAATAGTACAGGCAAGAAAAAGTTGTATGTTCCTATTTAAGTTATGGACCTACAGAGTATTGTTTTTTTCCCAATTTTTCCAATATTTTTTTGGCGGCTTTTTATAACGCCGACGAATGAAAATAAAATATCACAGTAGTAGCAACTGTTATCAAGTGACGTATGGTTTCCATAGCCAACTTTTCAATTTTTGGCTTTCATTTTGTTTCCACGGCCTACTCGGTGAATATCAATAATAATTTTTTTTGATCTAGTTTCTGGTTAGATACCAACTTGTGATATGTCATTAGAAAGGGAATTCCATTTAAAATAAGAAAGTTGATGTTACTTCCGGTCAGACCGGAAGTTAAGTTCGACATGTCAATATGCTCAAATTCTAGCTCTTATGTCATTATATCGACGCTCCAAATTTCACAAACCTACTTCATACAATATCTGAGATATTCCGTAGGCAATACTTCCGTAGCCACCCGGTATTTTCGGATTTTATGATGACGTGCAACTGTGGGCGGGGTTTGAGGTGGTATTAAGTAACTGGGTTTTTATTTGATTTCATTATACTCTTTTTTTTTTGGTTATTCGATACATGCGTTGGTAATTCCATTAGTCAGAATTGTATTGTCACTTTGATTACGAAATAGTTCACTGAAACTTTCAAATCGGCAATATTCTCTGTATTTTATTCGACAACTGAACTTGCGCCATCTGTCCATCAATGTCTAAACATCTAAACTAGCCACATACTAGCTGGCATGGCCGTTTTTCGCAGAAAAATTACGGTTCTTTTGGGAATGATCAGTGTTGTTCCTGGCTGCACGATTGTGCATTTTGACGCCCTTTTTGAAAAAAGTGCGCACGTCGGCACCACTTTCCTCATTTCTTCCGAAAAGTGCACCTTTTCATTTTTATTGAAATTGGCAATCAAATATTGAATGAACAAGTTGTTGAGAAGAAGAAGAAATATAAATTCTGTCGAATGTCAGTTATTATTGACATAATCTGTCAAATAGTGTCAAATGTCAGTATTGACAGTTGTAATGACTGTAATGTGTCAATTGTCAATTGTCATGTCCTTATTCAATTCTTTTTAACTTTTGTTGCATATTTATTTATTTCATTATATATAGTTTTTTTTATTTTTTCATAGTTTTCAACTTTATTTGTTTCACATTCATTGAAATATACGTTTGTTCGAAATGTTTTAGTATTAATTTTTTGCAAACAATACCTATTTCTGAAATCTTTAAAAAGGTATGTAACAAATATTGACACAAGGATATTGATATTAAAACTTAAATCTAGTAAACACTTTATAATTCATCTAAACGTGACTTGCATAGTTGCATCACGCGTTAATGGAAATCCAGCCTTAATCTTTGAGCAGTCTGGCATCACTGTCATCTGTCACAAATTAAAGACAGAGGGCCGCGGCACGCCACCATGTGAATGTTTCCTGCGCATGCGTAGAAAGTTGGGTAATATGTAATAGTACTAATAAAAATCTATTACAAAAAATGTGTACCTTTGACATCAGAAGTGCACTATTTAACTGACAAATAACGCACCAAAAAAAACAACCAAGGAACAACACTGGGAATGATAGGAATGAATTTAGGATTTCTGAATTAATGTATATAACATCACTTAATGAGAAATTAAATCTTGAATACAATAAGCCTAATATGTCCAACGGAAATGTATGTTCCAGATCGGTAAAACATACGACAATCAATCCAAACCTTTTATCAAAAATTAATCTCCGAGGGGGAAATTGAACACTACCAAGTTCAATAACTAAGGAAGATTTTGAACCCTGCAACATCTAACAAATTGTTAAAAAAATATGGGTAAGTGTTATTTTTGCTGAAAAAATCGGCTGTAGGATGCTTGTTCACGTACTAGAATAATACTATGCATAACAAAACATTTATTTATTCCTTTAAGTAAAATTTGCACACTTTCTGACATCAAGACACCGAATTCGTAAGTTATATCACAAGTCTCAAGAACTATTCTATAAGAAAATACTGTTCAACAACTCAGGGTTGGGATTTCGTGTACCATAAAATTCGACTTTTCATCAAATAAGTGAGACGACATTATGGTCGAATTCATGCGAGAGACAGACACATAACTGTCAACTATATAATTCTATGGTACACGGAATCCCACTCCAGGACAGAAATTACGAAGGTTGTAAATACATGGACATTTGTTTGTTCACGTCATCTGTCAACTATCAAATAATAAACGTTTATCTACATAGCAAACTTTGAGGGTAATGTTCAGGTTTTATTGGTACTTTGTTGATTCACTCTCGTGAAAATGGTTAAAAACGTCAGTTAAATGCATCCTTCTAATCAGGTGTTTTCGCAAACCAAACAATTCACTATTTTATACATAATTACAACCTTTCTGATTCAGCCGATCACTTTTTAATATACTAACGTTAAGACGATTACACTAAAATGCGTGCTTGACGCGTTCCAACAATTTTGGATGAATAGTCGTTATATCCGAACAGATTATAATATGTATGTTTATTCTGTTTAGGTATTCTATTTCTGTAAGTGTTAAGACATTAGCTGCTAGGCTACTTCGCCAGGATCAAAGACCTATGAGCAAGGGGCCAAGTGGACCCTAACCTCACTTTTTCATCTCCCTTCGACGGGCAAACTGGGAGTCTCACGGCTGCCCGAAATACTTTCACCTTAAACGGTAATGTATATTCACTCATCAAAACCCCCTTTTCCGACATATCCGTTGTCATCTGGCCTGGGTACCGGCGCAGAAATCAAGGGGGCCCGACAATTTCACAATCAAATCTTGAACTTTACAGACAGATATTCAACAACAATAAATGATTATTGCAATCGCTTATTTAAGTAGGGGATTAAGCTAGATTGGCTAATCATTTACGAAATTACAACTGTTTGCATGCAAGTATCTTGCATTTAAACTTCCCGCCATAACAGTAAGCGCATCTTTCGTACATTTTGTGTAGTCTGGCGTTTAGAAGACAACCTTTACGTCAAAAACCAGGTTACTAGAGTTGCTTTCCAATTGCCAGGAGGTTGTTACCCCTGAACTGAACCTGAATTGAACCGCACCTGACTCAATAAGTGGAGTTTAATTAAAACATGATTTATCGTGATCTGTCAGATCATTTCAGGAGCTATCCGGAGTTACTCGGAGCTACTCCCTGTGGCAATTGGAAAGCGGCTTAGATTGTAATAATGACGTTAAATTCAACTTCAAAAGATTGTATTTTTATCTCTTGTTGAAAAATATACTATTATCCGATACTATATATCCCATTCCCACATGAAGGTTATTGCAAATCAATCAGATCGAAGTTTGATGGTCATGTGACTTCCAACCTTCAATCAGATGATTTTCTATTGGTTCTCGAAAATCACAGAACAGCGGTTAGGCATATTCTGAACCAAACTCGAGAATTTTTTAAAAATGTTTCTGTAGGATTCGGTAACTTGGAATGTTTATATATCACACTTACAAAAATGGCGACAAACATAATTAATATCCTCCACAATATTCAATTCTGATATGTCGAAATATCCAAAGAATCGAACGAAAATTCCAAACGGGATACCCTGTAGTCACAAAACAAAGCCTCGCATCGTCCATCAGAATTCTAAATCTTCTTCCTAATCAAGATTTAACGGATCATTACTCGGTAGAAGTCGGTTTAGGATCCTGAATGGCTTTGGATTGATCACAAGTGAATGACACGGTTATTGCATACCTTCTTCCTTCGCTGACTCTTTCGACGAAGTGTGGATTTTCGGAGCCTGACGTGAACATCAAGACTCTGCCTTTTCTCGGTTCGACGGTGGTGTTCTTCTTCGGACTCGAAAAGTCGTCGGTGAACACAAACCTACCTCCTCGAAAGTCAGTTCCGTAGTCGTTCAAATACAGAAGGGAAGTGTAGTGGAATGATTCGTAAGTTATCTGAAATGGGAAAATCACTGACTTTGACTTTGTAATTACCTTGCATCTAATGGCAAAGAAAAATATATAACTTAACGAAAGATGGAAAGAATAGCATTGAAAGGAAGCAAATATGTATTTTATACAGAATGAGCCATTGAAAACGAAACAGCAGCTCTGCAGGTCGGCAGAATCGAATGGCATGTATTCTGGCAAGCTTAACGTAGATGGCGCAATTGTTAGTGGAGGTCAGATTGGAGTAGTTGATAAGTGCATAACGGACATGAAAAGTTTATTCCTATCATAATCGAGTAATCTGAAAGAATAAGATTTATAGCCAGTGTAATTAAAGTGTATATTATTACTGTCACTCATGACCTCCACTCACACTAGCGCTCTCTGGCGGGAGCGATATCGTCCATGCCTGCCATTATATGAAAATGCTCGTACACGTCAACTACAGTGCTCAAAAATAGAAACGGGACACCTAGAAATTTCGTTCGAACTTGAACAGTTGGTACTTTTGAGTGCGTTTCTATGGCTTTTGACTGTTTGGGCAGAATTTTGCCTATTGTCACCCTCGCAAAAATGACAGGGTGATGTATTGGATTGTGCAAATTCGACCAAAAATCATTCAGCGCCCGTTCACGTCAAATACTTGTTTTTCTTTCCCAACTATTTGAACATGAAATCTCATTGGAAGAAAAAAATTTAATAGGTGCACTGGAATTAAAAATATCGATGTTTTAAGAAAACAGCATTTCACACCTTACCAATTACAATTTCAGCTCTTTCATTTCTGAACCGATTTGAACATACTTCATATATTCTGAAGACTTTTCTGATTGGTGTTTATTTTATTGATATTCTGAAAAAACCTACAGGGTGTTATATCAACTGTAAATTCCACAAAAAATCATCCAATCTCTTTGACTCTCAAGAAATACACATATTCTCACTTATTTTGTGAATATTTTTCCAGTTGATTGATTTTTATTTGCAGATTATCATTATTATCATTTAATTGGTTTCCAAAAAGATTGTAACAAACTTTATTAGTGCAACATGAACACAAAAATAAAAATAAAATAGGCATCCAACATTAATCAATATTTTGTGGGTCCTCCACGAACCCGCATCACTTCTGCATGCTCATTATTAGATCGTTAATAAAATCCTGGGGAATAGCGTCCCAATTATTCATAACAGCATTCACCAATTCGTCATTATTCAAAAACTCACCTTCTCTTTCTTTCAGTCTGAGTTTCATTCAGCTCCAAACATGTTCGATGGGATTCATGTTTGGAGATACCGCAGGCCAATAAATTCTATCAATATTGTACTCCTTCAAAGCGTCATTTACGATTCCGGCGCCACGGCAAATAATAATAATAGCCGTCCTCTACCCGCACAGGCTATGCCTTTGGGTACACTCAACGAGTGTTTATGAGGGAGTATTATTATTATATATATTATTATTATATATAGTAATCGTTTTATTACAAGCAACACCACAAACCAAAAATCGGATTAAAAACACCGATTTTGGAAAAAGTTGATTCAACGCTTATCAAAAATTATCGGCCTGTTATGATTCAAAAATCATCTACGACTGAATCACCATACAATGATACGGATTTCAATGATTTCATCGTAGTCAGCCAAAATAGTATCTAATAACTCGCTCTCAGACATTTTCACTAACCTACTTCAACCCTTCAAGACATTCTTTGAATATCTGAACTCTCGATGGTTTCCAGTTCTGCTAGTCGTGGCCTCTAGGTAATTTTTCCTGACATTTCGTCTATATCTGCGGTAGACATTTTCAAAGGCGGTGCTCATCCTAATAGCTAATAGGGGGCGTGACTTCATTAAGTCTTGATTTCATTGATTCACATGGCTGTCCTTGTTTTTGATTATCATTACCTGTACCTGAAAAGCGTTTTGTTTTGATCTCTTGATAACCTGTCTCCAAGTTTTACTTATATTGGGGCCTACTTCCTGTGAAATTATTAGGGTGTTTTTGAATTTCAATGTCCTCTCAATATGAATACGTAAACCAGAATATCACAATGAAGAACTGAGTCACTTGGAAAGTGCTTTGGGTAATGATACGACATTGGATGACTCGATGGAGAGATAAAGGAAAGAACCAGACAGTATTAGTCGGTCGAGCATAGAGAGCGGATCTATTGATTGTACCGAGTTCATTATAGATTACTATTTCTTATAAATAATGAATTTAATGGTGTTGAACAAAAGCAGTGTGTTTGAATACTATTGTGGAGTACCACAATAGGTATACCCTGCAAGAAATAATGGGGGAAATAGGAACACAAACAGAACAACGCACACCGAGGAAGAGCCAAGACCAAGGAAACAGGATTGGCAAGCTTTCGAAAAAACATGAGTTCAAAACGATATTCAAACCAACGAAGACCATTGGACAAAGTCTGAGATCCGCAAAAAAAAACTTTCTACTCAAGTGTTGACCGCATCCCGTGCAGCTGTGGCGACGTACTTATAAATAGGTACAACAAAAACGAGCAAAAACCCCCGCATCACCGAACACAAGAGGAAGAGGAAGATATTCGCGGTTGCAAAGCATGCTGTACTAACTTAGGACAACCATACAATTATGTTCAGCGAAGCTTAGGTACTGGATAGAACCTCAGGGTATTACGTAAAACGTGGAAGCATCAAAACAACATCCTTTCCAGGTACTAGTAATAAGAATCAAAACCAAAAATTAAACCAGGTATCGGAATTCAGTGATAAACGCCCCCTATTAGGGTGAGCACAATGAAAGAATAAATGAGCACAGATACCGAATCAGATATGCTTAAACAAACGTTTCGTCCGTTACCGCCTTTGAAAATGTCTCCCGCAGATGTAGACGAAATGTAAGAAAAAATTGCCACGACATCACTACCAGCAAACCCGAAAACTACTTAAAGTTTAGAGATAACCGGTAGTTACAGTTTATCTTCTCACATTTCAAAATATTTTCATTGTTTTCTGCTATAATGACGAATATACCCTCCTTCATGCAAGGTCTGAATTTTTCTGAATTTCTTGGAGTTCGCTAAATTGCTCTATTTTTGATTTCAAAGGCTTTTTACGGCCCCTCTGCAAGTTTGATCTCGCAAGGGAATTTTCGACGTTTTATTATTTTTTTATGCAGAACCTTGAATCTGAATATATACAAATCATATATTTCCGGAATCGGCATGAAATTTTGCGTATATAGTGCGAATTTCAAGTGGATCTGATGATTTTGAATTTTTCTTGATTTTTAGGGGTCTACCCCTTAAGAATTTTTTCGAGTAATTTTATTCATCTTCTAATCAACCCGAAATTTGGGAAATTTACCAATTTTATCATCCTGAATCGATTGGCGTTCGCAGAATTGCTCTATCTTCAACCGTTCTCGAGTTGAAAAGTTCATCTAGAGTTGAGAAGGATCATTTCCCTTCAAAAACATTTTTAATTTTTTTTTCTATTCATATTCGTGAAATGCAATCTTTTTTGAATATGCACACCAAATATGAAGTCGATTCCGAGTCAATTAAAGATTTCAAAGGCTTTTTACCGCACCTCCGCAAGTTTGATATTGCAAGGGAATTTTCGACGTTTTATTCTTTTTTATGCAGATCCTTGAATCTGAGTATAAACAAATCTTATATTCTCGGAATCAGAATGAAATTTTGCGTATATAGTGCAAATTTTAAGTGGATCTGATGATTTTGAATTTTTCATGATTTTTAGGACTTTTTTCGGGTAATCATTCATCTTCTAATCAACCTGAAATTTGGGGAATATACCAATTTCATCATCCTGAATCGATTGGTGCTCGCAGAATTGCTCTATCTTCAACTTTTCTCGAGTTGAAAAGTTCATCTAGAGTTGAGAAGGATCATTTCCCTTCAAAAACATTTTTAATTCTTTTTCCTACTTTTATTCGTGAAATGCAATCTTTTTTGAATACGCACACCAAATATGAAGTCGATTCCGAGTCAATTAAAGATTTCAAAGGCTTTTTACCGCACCTCCGCAAGTTTGATATTGCAAGGGAATTTTCGACGTTTTATTCTTTTTTTATGTAGAACCTTGTTTCTGAGCATGTACAAATCATATATTATTGGAATCAGCATGAAATTTTGCATATATGGTGCGAATTTCAAGTGGATCTGATGATTTTGAATTTTTCATGATTTTTAGGGGTCTACCCCTTAGGACTTTTTTCGGGTAATCATATTTAACTGCTAATCAACTTGAAATTTGGGGAATATACCAATTTCATCATCCTGAATCGACTGGTGTTCGCAGAATTGCTGTATCTTCAACCGTTCTCGAGTTGAAAAGTTCATCTAGAGTTGAGAAGGATCATTTCCCTTCAAAAACATTTTTAATTTTTTTTTCTATTCATATTCGTGAAATGCAATCTTTTTTGAATATGCACACCAAATATGAAGTCGATTCCGAGTCAATTAAAGATTTCAAAGGCTTTTTACCGCACCTCCGCAAGTTTGATATTGCAAGGGAATTTTCGACGTTTTATTCTTTTTTATGCAGATCCTTGAATCTGAGTATAAACAAATCTTATATTCTCGGAATCAGAATGAAATTTTGCGTATATAGTGCAAATTTTAAGTGGATCTGATGATTTTGAATTTTTCATGATTTTTAGGACTTTTTTCGGGTAATCATTCATCTTCTAATCAACCTGAAATTTGGGGAATATACCAATTTCATCATCCTGAATCGATTGGTGCTCGCAGAATTGCTCTATCTTCAACTTTTCTCGAGTTGAAAAGTTCATCTAGAGTTGAGAAGGATCATTTCCCTTCAAAAACATTTTTGATTCTTGTTTCTACTTTTATTCGTGAAATGCAATCTTTTTTGAATACGCACACCAAATATGAAGTCGATTCCGAGTCAATTAAAGATTTCAAAGGCTTTTTACTGCACCTACGCAAGTTTGATCTCGCAAGGGAATTTTCGACGTTTTATTCATTTTTTAAGTAGAACCTTGTATCTGAGCATAAACAAATCATATATTTCCGGAATCGGCATGAAATTTTGCGTATATAGTGCGAATTTCAAGTGGATCTGATGATTTTGAATTTTTCATGATTTTTAGGGGTCTACCCCTTAAGAATTTTTTCGAGTAATTTTATTCATCTTCTAATCAACTTGAAATTTGGGAAATATACTACTTTTATCATCCTGAATCGATTGGCGTTCGCAGAATTGCTCTATCTTCAACCGTTCTCGAGTTGAAAAGTTCATCTAGAGTTGAGAAGGATCATTTCCCTTCAAAAACATTTTTAATTTTTTTTTCTATTCATATTCGTGAAATGCAATCTTTTTTTACGAAGTTTTATTCCTTTTTTATGCTGATCCTTGTATCTGAGCTTAACTTTAAAATAGACGTTGATACCATTATCAGCAGTTTTGTTATTTTAGTATTTCGAAAAAATTTCTAAGAGTCGTCTTGATTTATTGCTAAAACAATATTTCTCTTCGCGGAAAGATTGAAAAAATGTTATTATTTATTAGACTTCTTACACTAGAACCCCGCAAAGAAAATTCCTGGCTACGCCACTGGTCATGCATTCTCATTTCCAGTTGTGCGCAGAATCGGTGAGCTCAAGTTTGGCTAGTACTTTTGTATTATTTATTATTTCAATTATAAAATTGTCAAAAATCGGCTAGAAAGCGTGTCTATACACAGCTTTGTTGAAGAGAGAGAGACTGAAAATAAGAATTTGGAGCAATGTACCAAAAACCAGGAGCCAGTTCATCAAGTTGCGATTAGATGGCGGCACAGACGAATTCAATCATGATGACATTATAGAGAAAAAAGATAGAGACCATCACTAGAGGTCGCTAGTCCACGAGTCTCCAGTCCCGTTTTTTCTTGAATTCAATGTATGTATTTGATCAGTTCGTAAAATGTGATTTATTGAATAAACCGATAGATGGCTCTGAAATATAATTTTGACACGTGCATCCTATCCAGCGTTGTACTGGTAAACTCGATATTCCATTCATTTCAGTTTCAGCATTGTTTATAGGGAAAAAAGATAGTCGAGTCTAGTTCATACCCTCGCGAACTTCGCGTGTTTTCTGCGAATAAAATGTCTTCCAGTCATACTGGACCAATCGTTGATGCAGAATCATGTCGGCAGCCATTTTATTCGCAGAAAAGTTGCGAAGTTCGTAAGGGTATGAACTAGACTATAGTCAGTGCCTGTGGAAATGTGTGTTTGATACAATCGCGCGAGACATCTAGCCCGATAACAACGAACCTACGAACGTACGAATTTGTACGGGTGTATTTCATGCCTGGGTTCGTCGTTATCGGGCTAGATGTCTCGCGCGATTGTATCAAACGCGATTTCCAGATGCACTGACTATCTTTTTTCTCTATTAACAATGCTATGACGTGTAGAAAACAATTATTTGACTCACTTTATCGATATGTAGATGCCAGTATTCGTCATGCTCTGATTTAGGATCAGCATTACTGAGTCTTGAAAAAAAAGTAGGATGAGTTAAATGGAGGCTCTCGTTGTCGAGTCCGAAAGAATCTGCGATTGCCCTCTGTATTTTCGCCCTTATCGTGCTATAGACAGCTATGTCTGCCGAAGTTAAAAAACCGTTAATGTCCCTCTTTTTGTAGATGTTGATGAATTTATCCTTATATGACAAAGCTCCAGAGTGTAGGTCCATTATAGTCGCTCCTCCGTAAGACCCACCTCTAGCCATAACTGAAAAACGAACATTTTTCACAGCAAACTAAAAATCGACATGTAAAAATATTACAGCAATAATTGATAAGTCTATAGTTAAAATTGTAATGGACCGACAATAGCTCCAGGAAATTTTTTTTTAATAAAAGTTGTAGAGAGCAATGAAAGCTGTATTCCAAAAATAACTACCAACATACAGTGTGTCTGATGAATGTGTGACTTAATAGTTGTTTTCATTTGATGAAACACTACATATTTTCGCTTGATTTATTTGAAAAGTGTTTCTCCAAAATATAGAGCAGCCAAGTTATGCTGACAAAAATAATCTGCTCATAGTGGTCGATAGAAAGAGATGATGCATGGAGTGCATGTGATTTCTTTGATAATAAATTGATGACTCACATTTGATAAATTTTAACAATTGCATAACTTTGATAAAGTTTTTCTGGAAGGTGTAATAATATATCTATAATCACATGATAAATTCACCTTTTTGGGCCAGCTTCAGAAGCAAATCGGCTTCATAATGCGAAACAATCATATCGCTAACATATCTACCACATTTATTAGGAACGCAATTCTTATACTGTTTGACATCTTCTAAATAGTCTCTGCTGCAATCAACATGTTGCCCTCTAGCACTATAAATTTCACTTTGTTTGGCCAAAGTTACTTCCTTTGGGCCTCGTGAACTGAACCACCATAAGTAAACCATGACCCCTAGTACGACGATCCCCCTACTCCAAACTCTTTGACTTTTTGGTAAAGGGCCATATTTGCTGGAAAAAAATTCGCAATTTGAAATAGTTTCCAACTATGTCGATGAGTGAATTGTCCGAAAGCTTGAGAACTTACAAATTTGATTTCTTATTTGCTGAAGAATCTGCCTTTTCATCATCTGTTTTTTCATCGTCCGATTTATTTTTCGGTACCTTCTTTCGAGGCACTGCTGGCTGGCTCGTATCCAAATCATTGATAGACTTCTTTTTGTTCCTTATTGAAACTGACATATCAGTATTTATAAGGTAATGGAAAGTTAAAACGAATCAATTTTCACCTAATTCACCAATTGTTATTGGTAAAGTTTTCGTCTATTTCTCTATTTGTTTTTGCCGTTTTGGGTAAATGTTAGGTTAGAATTTTTCCACTTGTTATGATCAATGATCACAGACAAAGAACACCGAAACTACTACTAGGTTGGGTGTTCTATGTCACAGATCATAGAAACAAGTTGTGATCTATGGTTTCAAATGATAATCGTGAATCGTGTACATAGACGAAAAAAGGACAAATTATCCTGGAAAACTTACGTCTACCGGCGAAAATTCACGCTGTTGCGCGCGAATGGCAATACGTCAAGGAATATGGGGATACTTTCTGGGTAGACGCTAGTTCCGATAATGTTACCTCCGGGTTCCTATAGGTTAATTTCTAATAAGTTCAAATAATCAACCAATAGTAAGTGACACTTTTAATCATCGTATCGTCGGATATCGTGAGTGTGAACAATAAGCATTAGGCAAAAAGTGGCAAACGGGAACGCATTTCACGAAATATACTAATGTAAAATTCGGGGATATTCCAGCCAACCACGTGATACGAGAAACATGTATACGTGACATCGCATTGTGACGTGCGACATCTCATTTGAAGTCACAAACATGTATCCAATACATTGAGGCTATGTGAAAATGTCCGCCTCAAAGAAAATCTTTGTGGAATCTTTTGGACATGGCATTTTCCTGTGTGTGATGTATTATTGTGAATGTAATATCAAATATCCGTCAAATAGAGGTAAAAAATTAATATCGCATTGGTGCAACATTGTTACATCACATAACTATTCATGTCATACGATAGTTGGCTGGGATTGATATAAGATATTCAACGAAATACGCTCGCCTACGTCAATCTCTATATTGAATATCGCTCTTTTATTTGTCCATTCGGAATATACAGGGTGATTTTTAGAATCTCATCAGCACAACAACCCTGGAGGTGTTCCCGTCGAGGCATACTCTGCGTGTAGAAATTCAAGAACACCAATTCTTATCTACTCGGCTCTTATGATACATCTTCTCTGAAAATTTCAGGATTTTTCTTTCCTTTTCAACTTGATCAAGATCATCGAATTCCGTTCAATTGCATAGTTTCGGCGTCACGGCAAATTGACTGAGAAAGATACGAAGACTTTGCTGTTTTTGCGAATATCTCAGAACACTCTAGGGAATTTTATCTGCAAACTTCAAAATCGAATTCAGTTCGCCCAAAAAAAAGGATTAATTTGTCCCCGAGAGGAGTTTTCTCGCTGACTGTTTCTGTGCTAATTGTATTCAGTAATCTGTATTTCTCAGTCCGCTCTTGTGGTTTTTATTTACTGCAGCAAACTCATCGACTGTAGGATTCTGACACAAATCTCAGTGAAACTCAACTAAAATATTGTTTATCAGCAAATGTCAGTACTAACCTTGTTCTGTCACAATTTTATTTTGATACATGGATTATTTTGAATTCGTAAATCTTTTCTGGTTATGTTAAACTCCCAAAAAGTAAATGAATTGGTGATAACTCAAAGCAAATAGGTACTCACATTGAATTTCCCAGGAAAAGCCTAAGAGAAGTGAATGTAAGAAACGTCTCAAGAATATTTACTCGTTGATATATGAACTGGAGAAACACCTCATAAAATCCCAACAAACCGATAGACAAATTTTGATGGCAATTCGTCTAGATCATCTAAGAGATCAGAATATCAATACCCAATTGAAGGCAGTCCAAAAAGAGAACAAGCAGTTGTTGGGTAAATTTCGACAAACTAACAAGCCTTTTGTTGTAAGTATAGAACTATATATCAGCTTTAATTTTCTTCAGATATGCTACAACTAAAAAGCGGTGAGAGAAAAAACATGTCCAGAACAAATTCAGGCACTTCTTGTTCGACGATGAGCTTGGTGAATTTACAGTACAAGTATATTTTTACTGACTGATTTGAGAAGATTTATTCTCAGTTTCTATTATTTCAGGTATGAAGAACTTTTAGCAAACCAGAACGATCTACTTAAGCTCTTGGAGATGAGATTGTCCGAAAATCGTAAATATCACGAAGAAAATTGTCAGCTCCAAGAGGAAATCGAAAGTTTAAAATTGCAGTTGCAGAATAGTCACGAGCAGTTTTCGAAAGTTTTGCATAAATTGACAGATATCAAAATGAAGAAGAATAATAAGGTAGCTGTAACATACGTGAGAATACAACTGTAATGGTTGAATCGGGTACTGTCAATTATTCCAGTATAATAAAATCCTGAAATTGAGACAGGACCGCTCCAAGCCCCATATTGCTTGTATCCTTATCCAAAATAAATTTTCCGTTCGGAAGGAGATTTGGTGCGTTGACGAATCTTGGCATTCCTCTGAAGACCACTGGAACTCTGTTTGTCCATCCGTGAGCCTGGTCAGTGGTTTAGCGATTTTAGCAAAACCCAGCACGTATCTGCGGTAGTGGGTGCACAAACTAATAAAACTTGAATGAGCCATTCCTCAACAGATTTGATTTTCTGACAACATGGCCGAGATAACCTAATTCCTTTTGGAACAGATGGCATTTCTTGGGGCTCAGTTTAAATCCGGTGCTTATCAGTCGCTGGAATACCTCTTCCAAGTTTTTTACATGGTCTTTGAACGATCTGCCAACCACAATTACGTCGTCGAGGTATACCAGACACGTCTTCTGTGAAAGTCCCTTCAGAACCGTCTCCATCAGTCTTTCAAATGTGACTGGAGCATTGCAGAGTCCGATGGCATAACTGTGAACTCTCACAAACCTGAACCGACGCTGAAAGCTGTCTTTCCTTGATCTTCCTGCCAGTATCCACTCGTCAGATCTAGGGTTGAGAAAATCGTAGAATCTGCCAGCGTTTCTAACGTGTCGTCTCTTCTTGGTAGAGTGTAACTGTCCTTCTTCATCACGTTGTTCAGTTGACGATAATCAACGCAAAAGCGCATTGATACATCTTTCTTCTTCACCAGCACGACTGGAGAGGACCAGGGACTATCAGATGCTTCGATATTAATTCCTTCTTTTTCCATGTCGCCTCTTTCAAACTTCATCCAAGTTCAAACTCAGGTCCCTCGGTTCTTCCATTTTGTCTCTAACCAAGATGTCACTTCATTTCACACAAAAAGTTTTCCGTTTATTGTCCCGTAATGAGCAAAACTGTTCACTTCGCGAACACTGATTTGTTCAACGGGTCACTATTCTACTAGGCGCGATGGAGGTCTATCAGTTTTTTTTTTAACATGGTGAACACTTATTTATTTGAACCCTCCGATTTCTGATGACACCAAATGTAGTGAAAATACACTAAACTATTATCGCTAATTTATTTAAAACTCTTCTAAACCATAATTTATTTAAAACATTGATT
This sequence comes from Chrysolina americana, assembly GCA_958502065.1. Classification (NCBI taxonomy): domain Eukaryota; kingdom Metazoa; phylum Arthropoda; class Insecta; order Coleoptera; family Chrysomelidae; genus Chrysolina; species Chrysolina americana. The sequence goes on along the minus strand of OY293416.1, from coordinate 4,455,349 downwards.
TCACAGTCACTCTGTTGCTATTTTGTCTATTTGCGTACTCTCGAACTATATCTGCAACTTCAACTCTGCGACTATGCCTGCCATCTGATATTGAGTGTCTCATATACCGGCAAGTAGGATACTTTCACCGTTCTCGAACAGCCGCAACTCTACGGTGACTCGTATAGATGGCTTCCGTAAATTCTCGGCGCGGATAAAACAATGAGTCATGGATGTATGTACCGTTAAGGAGCAGAGGTGAGATCACCCGAGCAGGCTGAACGTGAATATTGCGACCAGGTCCGGACTCAGGGTTGTTACATTATGTTTGAAGAAATTCGTGTACAAATAGTTTGATCAAACTATCTGGAAGTAAGATAATATCTAAAGGTATATTTCAAAATTGTATGGAATAAACCAACATAGAAAATACGTAACCATGAGCTTCATATTTGAAATGACGTTGATATTTATTATTGTCGAACTTTTGCTTGTCATTGAAAATAAAACCCTCCGATCAAGTAACACAACCTAGATGAGTAATACTCGATTATCACTGTGAAGGTAAAATTCTTACAATTATTTAAGACATTTGGCTATTTAAAGCACTTTGCCGAATGAATCTTAAATAATCGTAAGAACTTTAACATCTATTCATAATATTTTCCCTCAAGACATGACATTGTTGCCATGTCACAAGTTTTTAATGATAAGCTAGATTTCGATTTCTTTCGTGTATATTCAAGGCAACGAAAACCCAAAAATACTGTCTTGGATGAAATATATAACAAAAAGAAGGCAATTTTGAAACGTTCATTGCAGCTTGTTAGGAGCATGTAAAAACGGTAGTATTTCTATAGCCGAACGGAGATTCTTCGTTGTCGTTATTAGTACGGCAACGCTGCATTTGATATTTAATAATAATAATAACTAGCAGACCCGGCCACGCGTTGCTGTGGCAAAGGTTTTTATTATATTACATAGTAGTAAATTATTCAAGGAAAATGGTAGGAGAACACCAGTCATGGGGACTACCATGCTTTTTTACACAGATGCCATTTGTTAAAATACATGGCGACCGCCATCATTGATTTTCTACTACCGTTGATATTGATTCTGGAGCCTTGAGTACCTCATAATCATCAAAATACATATAACGTACATCGTGATTTGATGTATAGCAAATATATAATAATAAAATATATAATAATATAACTACGTGGTAATACTTACATGTATATACTTTAATTAAAGATTGTTAAATAATGAAGCACTAATAATTAAAAAGCAAGAAGGATTCAACTGTATTACTTTTACTATAATATGAATTCAATTTATAATTCAGTCTAAATAACACGTGGCCGGCTATGGTAATACCAAAAATTAAGAATGTAAGAACAATTGAACTTCACTGTATTGCGTTTACTACGAAATAAATTTAAGTTATACTTTAGCCTCAGCAACACGTGGTGGTTATGCCATTAAATTGTAACTTATGTGAAACGTACTTTTAACACTGCGCCATCTGTTAGAATACTTACTCAATCCAGTCAGCAGATACCGCCATCTGTTAGAATCGTTTGGGACTGACAGATAATTGTGACTGTCGAATAATAAACAAATAATGCTTAGTAGACGATAGTGTGGAAACTACGAAGCATCGCACAAAGAGGAGATGTGTTCTGTCTCACTCTCTCGCCATCAAAAAATAATTTACAATAAAATAATATTGCGGCTATAAATTGAGATGTGAGCTATGCTATCTGTTAAGTTAGATCGAACTGCACACGGTGTGCAAATTTGATTGAAATCGGTTAAGTAGTTTGGGAGTTTATAGCGGACAAACAACGTGACACGTAATTTATATATATTAAGATAATACTCCCTCATAAACACTCGTAGAGTGTACCCAAAGGCATAGCCTGTGCGGGTAGAGGACGGATATTATTATTATTTGCCGTGGCGCTCCGGAGTGACTTACTAATATTGTCGGTGGTGTATTCACTTTTCAGCTGTAGGAAAACCCGGAAAACCTACAGCACCACCCCGGTTGGTCGGTGCGCACTTCAAGCTAGCTCCAGACGTTGACATAATGAAGGGCAAATTCTGAGTTAATTTGTGTTTAACTATCGTTATTTTTTATTATTAAACACTGGTTGCGCGAGCAGATATCGTAGTTCAAGTTGTTAAAAAGAAAAGAGTTCAGATTACGAGTCTAGCTGAGTAATTATCGTCAGCTGCTCTTCCCTGTATGAACCGTAACCTAGTTCATTTTCATGCGTAGAAACATCTGGACCCGTGTCGACGACCTGTTAGCGCGAAGCACTAGAAGTGCACGTGTTCAATAGGAATTCATAACCCCGCGTACAAAACCGCCGAAATCGTAAATCATATCTCAAAGAAGTACCGCTACGAGCCGTGTAACATAAATCTGTCAGGTCGAATTAATTAATTAAGAGCCGCGAGTGATCAAATAAGTAAATTTCCCGTCTCGCGCAAACTATAACTCACGGGTACAAAGGCCGCCGCTCAAAGAAGCCGACATCATAAATTTGTCATGCGCTACTGATTAACGGCCATCGAATGACCTCGTGCAAGTTACCCCCGTTTGGACGTTACTATAAAAGCCGCGGTTCGCTTCCGATGGAGGCAATTCAATTCAGATTCCGGTGCACTCAGTGAATTTATTCATTATCCGTAATTCGATTCCGTCAGTCGTTTATTCAGATGTAGACTCGGAATAGTGAATGATTATTCATTCAGGTCAATTCGACAATCAGTATGAAGTGATTTAAATCGGTTGAAAATGAATTCGTTCTTCGGTAAGTAAAGTCATTTGGAAAAGAATCAAATACAGACCAGACCGGCCAGTGTTCAGTTAATAATAATAAGGAGATCTAAATCAGTTAAAACAGTTTCCTTATGATATGCATCAAAATGGGGAGAGAGTATGCAGCTACAGTTTTAATTCGTAAGTGAAAGAATAATCAATCGAGTTGAAGATATACCTATTAATCTCGCTATGATTTACCCAAGAACCTTTGAACTAGAATTATTGTCGTATCGGTATGAGAAGAATGTTTTTTTTTTTGTTGTTATTAGTTATTACTGTGCATGTAGTATTAAATTATGGGATTTCAAGCTGTGAGATACTGACTTGCTATGTTATACAAGATTAATTATGTGTCAATCCGATTTATTTGGATATTCCGATATGTATTGCACAGTGTGCACCAAATGTTTATGGATTAGTCCAGGTATATTAATGATTTTGACATAGGAGGTTACCTGATGTATCTTATGTTCCTGCGTACTACAATAACTGAATTACTTGTGTTTATTATTGATTTGTTTTGAAAATCCTGCCTGCGTTGCAAGTTAAGTTTGGAGTAATGTAAAGTAATTTCTCCGCACGATTCGTGGTAGAATCGCTGGCAAGCATGATGATTAATATTTAAGGAATTTTGTTTCTTTTACAATGATTGTTTTCTTTCTAAGAATATGATATTTGCCGACAACAGGCAGATCCGATGTTCGTGTGGAAGTGCATATTTGCTTTATATTTAAAATAGATGTTTGAAAACGACTCGTGCCTTTTTGTTCGTGATTTCGCTGATAGCCGTCTTAGAACAACTGTGATATTAATAGGATAGTGCAAAAATCCACATAGGGTTACATTCGACAGCCGCTCGACGAATGAACCTTAATTATATGTCACGTCCCGACGTTTCGAACCACTCGTCCATCCTTGTGGCTCGGGTCCTTGCTCTAGGACCTTCGTGCGAGTGAGGAGAAACCGAGGAACGTGTTAATGGCGACTGAGACTAGTCTAGAACGCTAGGTTTCCTTCCTAGGTTTGAAGACGAACTCTTGGTTGAAAACCGAGCTGAGTGAAAGCGTGTGTACCGCGTGGTCACGAAGCCTGTCCATTGAGACTAGATTGTGTTACTTGATCGGAGATAACACCCAACAAGGTAATTATTTTTATATTCACCAAATGATATATTTGTCAATAGATTTCCAAATTGAAAAACGAAAGAGACACATTGAGGATGGTTCACAGCCGATTCGTAACTTTGTTGAACAAACAATTCATGGAACGGGATGACTCTTTGTGTGATATTTTGAGAAGCACCTCGGAATCAGACAAGGCCTTGCTCATTCAGGAGGTGAGAATATACCACTTTGGTTTCAAGTTGTTTATTGATATTCCAGCAGTGACGACTCGTCTAAAAAGGCAGAGGAGGCTCACCTCCCTCAGAATTTCAGATATCGATCTTTGTACTTTCAACTTTCCAAAACTGATCAGGAATTTTGAAATATTTCAAGCCGTCTGTTTTTTATTTTTCAATCCGCCACTGCTACACGTATTGTATACTTTCATTGTGGATGATTCAAAACCTGAATATTGCAATGAAGATATTCTTTTCAGATTCGCAAGAACAATTCATTGTTACATGAAAATTTTCAAATGCAACAGAAAATAGACTATCTGCAGTCAATTATGAATCCCAAAAGGAATAAAGTAAAATAAGTCACAAGTTTCTTGATTAATGTAATTATTTGTAAATGATACACGTCCTTGTTTGAATAAATACCCTCATAAAAAATGCCTCGAATTGAATTCCTCATACGAACAAAACTTTTGTATACAGGGTGTTCCAAATTAAGTCGGCACCATTGCCAACTCCGTTATTATTGATGCTACGAATTTGGTTGAATGGGCAAACTAGTAGCATTTTTAATAGCCTTCTCGATGCAGAAAACAAAAATAAATTGACAGTCGCGTTTTCAGAATATTTCATAAAATGATATTTCTTTTAATGGAACACCCTATATTTTTTCATGCATTTCGATTCGTAATAACATTCTCAACAACAAATATCATTTGACTTTTTTTCGTAAAGGTGAAAATAAGACAGTTTTATCAATAGGAAACATTAATAACAAACGGATTTGATAAAGTGCTATAAAGTATCGAGTAAATGTTCAAAAACACCGCCTTCTTGTTGAACACATATTTGGGCCATTCTATTGACACTACATGTGGCATTCAACACAGGTCGGCCATCAATTCTATTAATTATAGTTTCAATATCATTTTTCAGTTCATCTACTACTATGTTTCATTTTGTACACCTCATTTTTCAGAAATCCCCAAAAATAAAAATGTAGAGGTGTCATGTCTAGTGAACTTGGTGGCCACTTAACAGGACCATTTGTAGCAATCCATCTGTTTCCAAAACAGCCTCGCAGCATTCTTTTTACGCCACTGACATTATGTGCTGGTGCTCCATCCTGCTGAAAATAGATCATCTGACGAGCCTCCAGATCAAGATCATCAAAAAACTCTTCCAACACTCTTGTTAATAAATTAATGTAACGGGTTCCGTTCAAAGAACCATGGTTGAAAAATGGATAATTCTGCCTCTAAATAGACAATATCAATACTAAATCGTCTTTGCGGATTGTGGGGATGGACTAGAAATGGATTATGTCTACTCCAATAATGAATATTTTTCCTATTATACATCCCACGATTTGAAAAATTAGCCTCATCGCTCCATATAATATTTCTATAGAAGTTTGGATCTTGTCTGCATTTATTCATAAACAACCGACAAAACCCCAATCGTCTATCAGGATCACCAGGTTCTAGTGTTTGCACTGGTCTTAACTTATAAGGAAAAATCTTATGTTTCTCCAGAATTTGTTGAATACCAGACAGTGGAACAGCTATTTCTCTAGATAAATCTCTGAAACGCACTGTTGGATAAAAAGGATGATTGGGAATTGTGATATGAATTGAAACAATCATCTGGATATATTATTCCGTGTAATTAAATTACATATGAAAGTAGTGACGACTAGACACTTATCAACATTAAAAAAATAAATGTGTATCACAGTTCTGAATTCCGTAAAATGTTTCTATTTAAAATATCTAAAACATAAGAATGAATTAATAAACTGTCGGGGGAAATATTTCATTATTACTTGGCTGTTAAATCGAATCCGTTATTGTTTGACATGTTTAAATTTCCGAGTCGTCTTTTGCCGGAGCCCAAATCTCCAAAATCAGTCCACAACGGAGGCAAATCCAGTTTTCCTGAAAATAAAAATGAACCATTCTCAGAAAATTGGAAAAACGCAAATCAGCTGGAAAAAAATATGTTGAACACCAAGTATGACATGACTCCATACATGATGTTGTAACTTCTCAAATGCTCCCCGAATCTTCGATTGAAACTGTGGCCTGTCTGGCCTATATACCGGGTGTAACAGGAGCCTGGTACACCCCCCGTATCTTCGTTAGTTCTGAAGGTAATTGATTGAAATTTGGAATATTCCATATACATAATTACGCGGCACTTTTTGATCTACAAATTATTATTTTTTACTTCCGGTTTGCCGGAAGTGAACTACCTTTCGATTTTTGAATACAACACCCTGTATATTATTAAATTTACAAATGTACCCCGTATTTAAAATATACCCCGCACTATGAAAAATTCCAACTATGGTCCGAGCAAGAATATATGGGTAATTCTGTATGTATGAACAACAAATGTTAATAAAACAACTTACCAGATTTTTTGTTTTGCACGCCGCTGTTTCTTCCTGTATTTGAAAAATTGGAGAATAAGCTGATGTTGGAATCTCTCCTAGTTCCGGAGGGCTGCCCTGCGATGTACCTCGAAACGCTCAAATACTGATTTCTGGCAGTGCCGGCACTGGCTTTGGCCAAAGGTTCTAGAATGTCTTGAAGATTGAGCTGGCTCAGGTTTATTTTAGTTTCTTTGCTCTTTTCTGTGGAGGGCAGCTTAATTTTACTTCTTGGGCAAATGTGATGGATCGAAAAATACAAATTGTTAAAAATGGGTGTTGAGAAAACGAAAATTGGTTTTAAATAACGCGATTTTGGTAAAATTGGGTGAAATACAAAACGCAAAGGGTGGGTAATCGAATGAAACTAGGGATTTCGTTTTTTTTAGGAGTTTTTGTTAAAAAATTGCGCTAAATTTAAAACTAGAGGAGAAGTGGTCGTGGTGCTAGAGCGTTTGCCTTTCTCCCAGGACATTGTACTTTGTAAGGACTTCAATTTGTGATATACAATGATATTTATCTTGCTTCAAGAACAGCTTCTACCCTACATGAACTTAGACATACTAGCATAATGAATCATGGATCTTGATTTTCCGTCTGTTTAGCTGTGGGGTATAGTGAACAGTTTGTATCGCTTGCAAAAATCATTTGCACTCTTCGCCGTTATCACTTCTCAATTCTAAAATCTAGCTCCAAAATGGGCAGTGGCCATTGCTTGATACTGGTTGAAATACTTGTAAACTTCATCTTTACTTTGGAGTAGGTACACCATAGAAAAATGGGTGTGATCATCGATGAAAGTAACGAAGTATTTCTTTCCATCCTAAGTTTCAGGTGTAATATACATACATCGCTATGTACCAATTTTAGTAGGCTACTGAATTCAACATGTAATTCTTAATTCTCTGGAAAAGGGTAGTTGAGATTATTTCCCTTTACAACACTTCAATTATTCATAACTAGATAACTATTAACGAACCAACTCTAACCACCACAAACACCTTTCGAAGTTAGTTTATGTTATTGTTATTAAATGAAATGCTGAGAGATTTTGTCAAAAAGGTAATAAAAGTTTGTTTATCCGTGAAATTTTCCAAGCTCAGAATATTTTTTAGATCGATTCATTGTTCATCAACTATAAAATGTGAATTAAGCGATTTTCTTTGAATTCAGAAAAATCATTATATTTTGAAATTAGCGCCATTATTATACAAAAACCCCTAAAAAAACTGAAGTCCCTAGTGTTTTGTATTATATGGAAAATCTTAATATTTACTCTGTTATGGACAATTTCAATCCTAGTACGAGGTTCCTGAGGTTGCCCCGAACCTAGACATGAAGAAAAATTATCGAAAAACGTAGTAGTTTTAAAGCCAAAAGTTGTGTGGTGGCATGACTGAATCCTTATCCGAAGTCCTCTATTATAGCTGACGAGTGCATTTTTATTACACTATTATACATACCCGAGGATATCAGCGAAGTCGTCTTCGTACTCGAAGTTCGTTTCCATACCCCAGGTTATCTTCTTGTTCGGCACTCCTCTGCCGTCTCTATTATTGAAAACTGGCATATACTTGCTACCGTAATCGGACTGGCCGAAACTGTAGACGATCGGCGCCATCCTAGGCTTCTCGGGCGACTCCATGGGTTTGATGAGAGATTGTATGTTGATTTGAACGGAGGGCTGCATTTGCGGAACGTTCGAGTTGTTAGAGTTCATCTGTTTCAGCAAGGGGCGTCCGTTGGCTTGTACTTGAACTTGGGGCTGCGGGTGCGAGAACATCTGGGGGTCTTCTTGACGCAGGGGTTGAGCGGACAGTTTTTTGAATATACCGTTCGTGTGGGATTGTAAGGCACTGTTTATTTGGATTTGGCGGTTTGTCTGAAGACCGCTATACTGCCCAACCTGAAAATACATATAAATTTACATATTGTAAGGAAGCATTTTTGCAGCACCCTGTAAGTTAAGAAGGAACTCAGATTGATTTATATTGATAAATATAAATATGAGCGAACGTTTTTTTGTCATGGGTTTAAATTGAATATGAAACAAAACAAAAAAACTTCAAATTCGATATTATTTGCAATGAACATTCCTGAACTTTAACATTACATGAGGAGGTTTTGACCTTGTCGACAAATTCCTTTATTATAGATAATTAAATGTATTCGTCTATCTATATATTGGTATAAAATTATCGTATCAAATATAAACACTTACCAGGAAATATTGGTTTTTGAGAGCTGATTGGGCTGATGGCCTAAAGGCAGGATTCCATTCCAGTAAGTCATCAATGAATTTGATGCCATCCTGACTCGCTTGTGGTACCACGTCGCTCAATGGAGTTTTCGTGAAATATGGGTACTTGAATCCCAATGCCCCTGCTAGCTGGTAACTTTCTGGCCATTTAGCCTAGAGAAAAATTATAAGTTTAATTCTTGAGAGTGGCCTAAGCCAATCCTTTCATCGAGGTATGTATCCATGCTGACTTATCATTCATCATTAACGCAACTCACCTTATCTGGGGTCCCCCGAAGCGCACAAATCTTATACAGCTGGTCAGTTTCCGTCGTACCAGGAAACAAAGGTCTGTAGGTGTAGATCTCTGCAGCAATGCAACCAACCGCCCATAGATCTATGGGGCTGCTGTAGATCGTCGAGTGCAAGAGCACCTCGGGGGCCCTATACCAGCGCGTCGACACGTAATCGGTGTAGGGTGGCCGTGATCTCAGCTCCCTGACCAGTCCAAAGTCTGCAATTTTCACCATGTCCGTTCCTGAGCAGAGGATGTTCTCCGGTTTGAGATCCCGGTGGAAAAATCCGTGACGGTGGATGAAGGCTAGACCTTGTAGAATCTGGAAAATAAGATATTTTTTCAAAACTAAAGACCTATTGGGAACACCTTGTTTCGGAGTGCTTTTTATCGCATCTTCCTGAAATAGCTATATAATATTGAAATTGTCTCTGATTAGCTGAGTAGGTTTGACATAATTAGGCCTCGTCAATGGCCTTGTGGCGTGCCATAGCATAATACTCTCTGATCTTATTCTGTTTTTATGTGAAAAATGGCTCAAGAACCAGATTTTCTTTTCAACAGGTGGCACACATGCGGCAAAATTCCTCAAAGGTGTACTCCAAGACGTGCTCGTCGAAGGCGTATTTCAAATTCATATCATCTTGCTGAAATAGCAATATGATGTTGAAATTGTCTTTCATTAACTGTTTAGGTATTCTTGAGTAGGTTATGTCATAGTAGGCCGCGTCAATGGCTTTGTGGCGTGCCATAGCCTAATACTCTTTACTTTCAATTAAAACATATGAAGGAACCAGGCAATTTTTGAAATTAGTTAAATGAAAATTAAAAAAATGCAATTTTAATATCGAATATTGCATTACTTTACTTTAATCGTCCATGAATATTTTGAAAATACGGAATTAGCTCGTATTTTTTAATTAGAATGCTATTTCCCTTTTTCGACAAAGAATCTTCTAAAATTTTGTCAATTTGTCAACAACTACGAAACAGCTGTCCACGGATGATGAGCTCTCTCGGAATTGAATCGAAAATACTCCATTCACCGTTTGCGTTCCCCTAAACGCACCAGAATCTTGATTGAGTCTTGGGTTGGTCAGAACAACGAATTGTTGGCTGCCTGTCAATGTGTGGATAATCATCTAACCTTGGATTCCATGGCTCGTTTCAAATTGAGTTTCAACTAGTGACTGTAGATGTCACAAGTTACTTTTGATTCATACTGTCCTTACCATACGGTACTGATTCAGAGTGCATTCGTTTCAACTGTGAGAGACTTCATGAAGCCATGCTGATGAGTAGGTAACTACGAAACAGCTGTAGACGGATGATGAGCTCTCGGAATTGAATCAAAAACACTCTATTCAATTTAGATATTGACATATATACACAGATAATTGATTACACACATATAAAAAAGTGAGCAGCTAGACCACATATCAAGAAAGAACTTAACAACCCTGAACCTCAAACTGCTTATTCCTAATTCATTTAAATAACTTCGAGATCCCGAGAATAAAGTCAGGATCTCAAGGTTGAAGAATACTGCTGAGGATGTGTCTCTCTTTCATGGAAATTTTCAAGGTCTAATCCCTTCGAAAATAGTTTCACCGAAAGATGAAATATCGGTAATTAGTGACACGTCAACCCAGCCAATCGTTTTGGCAAAAATGCTTATTAAAACTTCTAAATCGCATTGTATATATCCTCTCTACGATTTAGTCATCCCAAATTGGATATCGTATGTTTCATTGATAAATAGCTGGATTTCGTCAACCAAAATAAGAGTAGAAGTTCAAGCTCAATTGATTTTCTATTCGGTACATATTATTTGTCTGTTTGTGGGACATTCTCATTCAATATGTATTTTCCAATCAATAGATATCGGAGACTTCGTCACATTGTTTTATTTATTTTATATTCATTTCTATGGTAAGGAGAGACCATCAGATGAAGCACTCAACTACAGTTTTCAAGAAAGATAGGCAGTAGAGTGAATCCGTCCAGGTTTTGGCTCTACTTACCTGTTGTAACATGTTCCTGACTGTCGATTCTGGAAAAGGCACTCTGCGGTCTTTGATGAGCTGATATAAATTTTCCTGCATGTACTCGAATACAAAATATAGTACATCGTTTTCACGGATGACTTCTTTCAGCTTGACTACATTCGAATGGTGAAGTTTTTTGAGAGACTGCAAGAAAAAACACAATCAATGACGATCATCCTCAGGAATTGAATTGAAAATATTCATTTCCAATATATTTATTAAATTTTTATTGAATTTTTTATAAATCTTCCGTGGGACTTCACAAATGATAACACTCGCTATAAAACTCCACAACCTCATCACAATACACAAATTAGATGACTTATATTCCACATACATTATGAGGGCTCTTCCTCACGTATTTTCTTTATGAAAAAATTTAAACAAACTTTACGATATCCAAAATTTATATTTTTAGGAAAAAATTTGGCAGTTTTTTCTGAACTGTTTTATATGTATTTTTGGTATTTTTTTTTGGAAATAAATATTTAGAAGTCTGGAGTCGAACCATTTTCTTATATTTTTGAAATCTTTTTGTACCTTTTCATAAAGTAGTTGTCAGTTTTCATCGGAATAAAAGAGATTGCGGTATCATCTGCAAAACTGAGGATATGTCCTTGTGTGTACATTTTGTATGAGTCATTGAGGTACATATTGAATATTATGGGAGCAAGAACTGTACCCTGTTAAATAACTCAGATGCCCATCTACACTAACGCATTTTTTTATCAATCCAATGTAACTATTAATCAGTTTAAGGATACGTCCTCTCAGTCCTAGTCTTTCCATTGTTTCTAGTAACATGTGATGACTCACAGTATCAAAGGCTTTGGCTAGATTAACAAATATGCATAATGATGATTCACTTTTTTCCAGAGATTGATATTTTTTCGTTGTTGAAGATTCAACTGCATCATTTGTAGATTTAGCCTGCCGAAAATCATATTGACCTCTAATTTGTCAAGAAAGGTGGTGATTCTTGTTTGATTATTGATTCTAATAATTTTCTAATATTAGTGACAAAGGTTTATAGTTACTAGAGGCGTTTGTCACCGCTCTTGAATGCTGGTTTTATGACTGAAATTTTGAGTTGGGATGGCAAATGTTCTTGCTCCAGTAAGAAGTTCAAAAGATAAGCAATAAATTTGGTAATAGCATTAATAAGGTCCCAGAGCTTTATTAATTTTCATATTTGTGATGTGATTTTGTAATTCGGTTTCCGTGGTTGAATTGGGTAGTCGTTTCTTCGTTTTGAAATCTACTTTTTTGATTTTTTGTTCCAGTTTTTTTCTTATTTCTGTAAAACGTTAGGGATTTGTCAATCAAGTCTCTGACTTCTGAGGGTTGCTTGTAAGGGTGCAGCCGGTTGACGGATATAACAATTTTGACAAAAAAATTATATAATCTGATTTTATTTTAGTAATTTCAATATTTTATTCTTGCTTGTGTACATGCTTCTTTCACAATTTCCCAGATTTTTTATTATTGCCGCCATTAAAACCTATTTTTGCTTTGAAGTGATCTGATTTCGCTTTTTTTATTATGCAGTTCAGTTTGTTTCAATAGTTCTTGAATTCTTCACGTATATCGTTATCGTTCTTTTCTTTTTCGCGGTCTCTTGATATTTTATTACGCGTATTCATTAATTTTATTATTGCATTCGTAATCCATTTATTATTTTTTTCTTGTATGACTTTGTTTTGATAATCTTGGTGTTCTCATCAGTAGATGTATATATTTTATTTTGAATTATTTCTGTTCCAGCTTCAATATCGTTACAATTATAGAATTTTTGCCATGATTTTAACTTCATATCAATTTACAATTTATCATAGTTGATAAATATGTTTAGTTTCAGCAGTCTTATTTTCAACAAGACCTCGTTTATCAGCGAATAAATTTTTCAACGAAAATTTGACCGGTCGCCACTTTACATAAGAAAAGTGCGGGGTCCTTTATCGAGTTGAATACGGAGATTTATGCTCTGAATAAAATCCGAGAGTTTTTGAGCTCAAGGGTTTTATTTTTTGAGTGCATGTAATTCGGCAGGACAATTCAATGAATACGAAATTTAGAAACATATCAATGCAAACTTTATGAAATATTAAAAATAAACACATTTTTATCTAATCGATTCTGTAGTAAACATTGAAGATTTTTTTTCAAAACGAACTGATTGAATAATGCTCGAATGATACTTAGGTAAGTATGGTTTTATTGATGATAAATTTCTATGTCCTGATATTTTTATTAGAGCTTGTACTTCAATTCCGCTTTTACTTAATTTGCTATATGCTGTCGCTCGATTTAAGTGATTTGTTATTTTGACACGTTTGACATCTATACCAATACGTTGTGCTGAGCATTTGGAAATTTCATTAATTCCAATCGGCACATTCTTATACCAACCTTTAGAATTTCTCTTCTTCCAAAAGGGATTTGGTGTAAGAAATACTCTGTCCAATGTTATAAAAGTGTCTCGTTTTTCCATTAACGTTTTAAATAAACGTAAAATATTAGACGTAATGAATTTTTTGCTGTCACATAATTTATTATTATCGCCCCGTCTCGTTTTCAAAAATAGAGGAATATACTTGGTAGGTACCTCCAGTTTTTTCCATTATTTTCAATTTCAGATGCGAAATAAGTGGTTTTACAGTAAGCTGCTTCTCCTCCGCGCCAAGCTAATTCAAACGCCAAAACGTGATATAGTTTCTTTTGAAGTCCTTCCGGTTCATTTCTGTCATATAATTTGGCCTTTGCAAATACTTCAGATTTATCAAGAGCTGATGCAGTAGATTTTCTCTTTAAGAGTGGTGTTTGTAGGATTTCACGTTTAGCATTACGGGAAGCTCGTGATGAATTGAACTGAACGTCAGTGAAAGGGTTAAATACAATATTGAATTCGTTATAATATCTACTTTGTGGCATTTTAGCGGCGGTGTTCCAAATAGTTTCAACTAACGCTTTTTTGTAGTCTTCTCCATTACTTTCTTGCAATATCACATTCAATTTCTCGATAGGAGATTGATGATTGCGTCGCAACTGTTTTAGTGGGCACACTGATAGGTATTAACAATTTGACTAATTTCGGCGTTCGAATTGATTCATTTTTAGTGCTTAGATACTCAATATGTTGTTGACAAACATGTCAAACTATTTATTTTGGCAACCAACATCGCGATATAGGGCGGGGATTAGCGCAGTGGTTGAGCGCCAGCCTGGTAACCGAGAGGTTCCAGGTTCGGTTCCCAGCCGGAGCGGGCTTTTTTCATTTTCAGATGTGAAAGTCTAAGTGATTGAAGCTCGTATCGGCTGGGAATAATCCTCCACGATTCACTGTTGCGTTAATAATTAACAGTGCTGCTCCTAAGGTGGCGTATGGAGTAAGTAACACAGCCTACCCAGGACACACGGCTAATGACCATAGCAGTCGATGCCAAAACACCAAGGAAAAAAAAACATCGCGATAATTAATAAACATAAGTGAATAAGTGAAAAAACCACTAGTACATTATTATTTGTCACTGTAAAAGTAGCAGCTAACTTTTGCCGCTGTCAAAGTGACAATTACACTGTGGCATATAAGGTAAGCTCGGGTAAGTGTGACCGTGATTTTCATTAGTTCGCATTGAATTTAGTCCTTCTGATGAACCTGAACTAATATAACAATGAAATTTTGCAGGTATTTACTTCGAAGGTCAGTCTTTGTAATACGCCACAGAAAACTGTTGAAAAACGTATTCTATGAATTTTATTTATATATTCAGATATACACCTCCATAGGTCACACTTCCCCGGAAATTTGGGGCAAGTGTGATTCTGGCCAAATTTAAAGATATTAATGCACGTAAATCTCTCTTTGGGGCAGGTGTGAGTAAACAGTAAAGGAACTTTCACCACAATTTATTTGTTTCGAGATATCTTTATTCAAAACATAGTTAAGAACTTTTTAATATTGAATTTGAAATGCCCCATTGGAAAAAAACAAAAAATATTCGTGAAAGTGAACATTTGTTGAAAAGAAAAATGTACAGGTAGAAATCTGAAAAATAGAATGAGAATTTCATTGATCCCCATCTTCTGACGAGTGGTGATGGAAGCACAGTTGTTATTTCATCCTCAGAAAGTGTATCAATGTCTTCCACATCTGGCCAGGTATATTGTTTGGCTCTCTGAGATTTCCGTATATAATTTCGTACTATAGCTGAAAAAATATCACTGTTTAGATTGGCCAAATGAACCAGGTTTCCACTTACCCAGACAGATAGGTCACACTATCCCCAATAACATTTAATTTCGGGGTAAGTGTGACATGCAATGGAAAAATGTAAAAAAAAACAACTTCATGACAAAACGGCAATCTATAGTCAGATTAATTGTTTAGGCAGAAGAAAAGTGTTTAAAATGGATTCTTACCTTAGATTTTATCATATTACACTCAGAGCTTGAAATAAACTCGTTATACTCGTTCGGGTTGATGAACTGTAGGTTAGAAAATTGGGGAAAATATTTGGATTTCACAAGATCTCTTTTGTATTTTATATGATGGTTATGGATTCATTATGAGTGTAGGCTATTCGTCAATAGATGGTATTGGGCTGTCGCCCGGTTTAGCGAAGATAGCGAGCAAACTCACACTTGCCCCAAATTATCACACTTACCCGAGCTTACTATATACGATTTTTCATACATGAGTTGAATTGTCATCATTAAATTCCGTTTCGAATTGGAGTACGATAAAAAATGGTCTGTAAAATGAGTTTTTAGTATAATTGGTACGAATATTTAAAATACTCTCATTTATAGCGTATAAAAATCCGGCTTGGCTTAAAATGTTTTGAGATTCTTGTGAGATTTCATTTTCTCCTTGTATAATATACTATTATTGATATCTTTATCACCTACGAGAATATTCATATGGCGTTGATTTAATTCTTCTATTAAAAAATGTTCAAGATGCGTAATGATAAACCTTCTGGGATATCCCGACCAGAATTGGCCATAAAACGGATATCCATCATAGGCCTCACCCTCTTCTTCAATAGTCTAGCGCAGAGATAAATGGTCACTGTATAAAACGAATGGCGGTAAATTATCAAGTAGGTCACTTGGGGTCATATGCCACATAATTTTTGGCATTCACGTCACGAAATGCGAAAAGTATCAACTAAAATGAATGCGGGTTACTGCCAAAAATACTCAGCTATCGTTTTAATAAAAATGGATCGTATGCATCCTTATCATTACCTTCACTTCACGAAGACTCATCGCCTCGTCCCAAGAATAGTACTTCCTCTTCATCCTCTTGATGGCCACTTTCTCCCCGGTGTCTTTCCTCTGTCCCAGTACGACCGAGCCGTAAGTACCGTCGCCAAGTTGGTGAAGTATCGAGTAGCGATTCATGTCTACTTCAATTTTTTGTACTGTCACACGAACTAAACTAACCCATCACAGTTTCAGTTTCCTGAGTCTAGGGTAAGTCTTCAAGTTTGTATTGTTGACGATCATAATAATCACGCTATGGCCTCTGCCATTGCTACGACTGTACTAGCTGGTGGAAATCGACTGAAATCGTAAAGAAGTCTGCGCCGTTCTCGATATCGATTATTTCAGCAGGTCGTGGTTTCTGTTTCAGAAAGAGGAATTTATTTCGTAGGGTGTTATTATGTGTTCTTTTTGTAAGCGGGGGTTAGCGAGATTTCAGGTCACGATAAAGACAATGCCGATCGGAACGAGCAGATTTCTTGAAGGAGTGAAGTGGGGGTTGATACCACCCCAACTTCTTGGCAGAGTACAGAGTGAAAACCACTTATGAAATAAAATGATATTCTTGGAATCAGTTCAGAGATCAAGCTCGATGTCTCGTTTGCCGTTTTGAATGCGATATGGTTCCATCCTATTTGAAGAATCGCTAACAAGTAGTAAAAACTAAAAGCTACAGGACATGGCGTCCCTCAAGGATCCGTGCTTGGTCCAACTCTATTTTTGCTATACAATAATGACTTGACACATGTGAATATAAACGGAACTATTATTCTCTTTGCAGATGACACAGCAACACTGTGGCATCATAACAATGTCGATGAACTGCACAATTTCTTTCTTGTGATATCACTAAAATCAAAGATGGGTGTGACTCTAACAAATTGTCCTTTAACCTAGGCAAAACTACACACACCACCTGATATTTGGTTAGGAACTGATATCAGCTCGGCGCTCTTGCACTATAGTCTAGTTCCAAAATTGTAGATAGTGACTCATCGTACATTTTCTGGTTTTTGCGGGATTTGTAAATGCGGAGGGGATGAACGAAAGTGGCAAAGTAAAACTTGATTTGAAGCCAAAGTACCTAGCTTATTTCACCGTACAAACGATGCGTCACTATCTACAATTTAGGAACTAGACTATAGTCATAAATAATTATTGAAACTGGAATTTTTCCGACTTTCCTGAAAACCTCTCTAATAATTCCTCTTCATAAAGGAAGAGATAGAGAGATCCCTCCAACTTCAGACCGATATCTTCAATTCCCTCACTTGCAAGACTAATCGAAAAACTAGTAAACATTAGAGTTATGGAATTTCTGACGAGTAATAGAATACTGAGTGCATCAAAATGAAAACAGTCTAAAGCTTCCCATTCCCACGACGAATTCAGTTGAAATAAGATTCCTGATATATAATGGGGTCAAAATGTATAAATTACCTTATGAATACCCTAATGAATATTTTGTAGCTTTAATATTATTACAAGTTATATACAATAAACAATATGGTAGGTAGGGTATGGATGGTGACTGATGCGCTGCGACCTAATTAGATCTATTGTGTCCCATGCATCTTCTTCTGCTATTTCAAGATGTTCTCGTTTACAGCAGCCCCTCAAGCCCCAATTCCTTAAGGAATTTAAGGATTTTGGGGGGGACTATTTGTGGTATTTCTCCCACAGTCAGCTGGTGTGATCCCAGTATATTCCATCTCTTGTGATGTACAGCATAACACTCCATCAGTATATGGTGTGGTGTTTCTGGATGTTCCCCACAGAATCTTCAGGTGCTGTCCTCCTCTAAGCCTAGCTTCCTTAGGTGTTCTTTGAGTCTGCAGTGCCACGTCAGAAATCCCGTGATTGTCTTTAGACTAGTTTTGCTGGGGTTAATCAGTGTCTTCGATCTTGCTCGGTTGAAGTTGCCGAGGAGATCTTTGGCCTGCCTTAGCCCTGGAAGTCTTTGACAGTATGTTGCTCTCATTGCTTCTTCAGTTTCATTGAGTTCCTGAAAGTAAGATTTTCCAAGTTCGCAGAATGGTTCTGGCCCGATCAGTGACGTTGATGCCCCTTTTCATGCCAGGGTATCTGTTCATTGCCCTCCACTCCGACGTACCCCGGCATCCAGAGTAGGATCACCTTATTGTTCCTGTCTAGATCATTGAGTTTGTCCAGGCATTCCCAGACCATCTTTGAGTTTATGTTATATGAGCTCAACGCTTTGATGGCTCCTTGACTATCGGAGAGGATTGCTATTTCCTTGTTTCGGTATTTCCTGTCGAGGTTGAACTGAATGCACCTTTCTATGGCGTGAATTTCCGCTTGAAAAATACTGGGCAAGTGGCCCATGGATTCGGAATATTTGGTGCGAGGCCCAAAGACTCCTGCTCCAGGGGGTCTATTCTGGAGATTAAAACGTATACGAATTCGATGTTGTATCTCTATTCAACGAGCGGTGTTTGTATAGCTCTATGTTACTTCAAACGTTCGAAAATGGTTTCGTATGAACTCGAGAATAGACCCCCAGTTCCGTCGGTAGTTTTGGTCCTGTCCGTGTACCATGTTATGGTATTCTTTCCCAGTGCTCGAATGGATTCTATGCTCCATCCATTCTTGGTATTTAATTCCGTTCGAAAAAAATTCTCGAAACTAAATTTCCTGGTAATTTCGTCAGTTGGGAGATCGGCAAGGTGTGCAATTTCGATGGGGGTTGAGCCCCTTACGTTGTGTGCTGTCCCTTTGAGTCCGGCTTTAGCCAACCTGAGGTTTAAATCTGTATGATACAAGAAGAAATTATTATTTTATTCTTTTCAGTACGTTTAGAAACGTCCCACTGCTCCCACTGGACATGATACAATTCATAAGCTTGGTGAAATATTACTCACAGTTAACATATAACTCTATAATATTGCTTTATAACCTAGTTAAATGTAAAGCTAACTGAAGAGAAGTTCTGTTCGTGGATAAAAAAAAGTAATTTCATATCAAAGTGATAATTTCAAATAATTATACTAAAAAAATTGTTTCGAGAGAAGAGTGCCCTTTTCCATCGTCCCAATAAGAAATATCAATCCTTTTTGTGAAAATGTACTCATCTCATTTTTTATTTTCATATTTTTATGGTGTTTACACTCTACCAGTTACTGTATGATTAGGTTGAATGATTTTTTTTTTAAGAAATATGTTTTAGCTGCAGTTAGGAATAGCTGTTCCCCTGTTTCGGAAGACAACCATGTCATGGTTTGCTAAACTGAGGTATTCAAGAAAAACTTAATGTTTACACAATAACAATTTGTTTCATGTAGTTTTGAAAACTAAAATCATCCATTTTTTATAGATATAATACATGTACATTGGAATATTTTTGATTTTTTGTTATTACAATAGAAATTTATTTTAATATAAATACTGATGGTGAAACTATAGTGATTTTTTTTGTTCAAAGGTGTGCGATGGTAGACTACATGAACCTCCTGTTTTTTTTTTCAAATAAATGTTTTCATTTTGTGTTCAGGGTGACATTATTTGTAAAAACTCTCAAAGAGTCCAGATTGAGAGAGCATTGGGAAGTAGTTCTTGCAGAAAACTTTGCAAATAATGTAACAGATTATAATTCAATGGTCCTAGGGGGCAGTAGTTGATTTTTTTATTTTTGCCAAAGAATCTACCTATTGTATAGGTTGAAGCCCAAGACTAGAAAATTGAATCCTATTTTTCATTATGACTCTAGAGGTCTTAATTTTTTTCTCGACAATATCCCATCTATTGTTTCTTCAAAATTACTTTATGATTCAAAACTTTTGCGTGAATTAGAAGACATATATTACCCATATTTTAACTCCCATATAATCATTTCGTTTGTTTGTATTGAAATATTCTACGATGCGTAAAATTAGTTGAATACGGTTGATAACGTGGAAAGTTTGAAAGTTCAACGAATATACAGAGATACGGTATTTACGGTGCTAGTCAAAAGTGCCTTTCTCCTTCTTTGTATCTTTTGAATAAGGTAAACTTATTTCTACTGTCTATCAAAAGGAAAATGTCATCGTAGTAAATTTCAATAAAGCAAAGAAATTTTTTTAAGGAAATGATAGTTTCTCTTTGTAATCGTCAACGGAATGACTGTACTGCGGAATAGCATCATCAGTTCGAATAAAGAAAATAATTAAGGTAAGCTCGTGTAAGTGTGAATTTGGGGCAAGTGTGAGTTTGCTCGCTATCTTCGCTAAACCGGGCGACAGCCCAATGCCATCTATTGACGAATAGCCTACACTCATAATGAATCCATAACCATCATATAAAATACAAAAGAGATCTTGTGAAATCCAAATATTTTCCCCAATTTTCTAACCTACAATTCATCAACCCGAACGAGTATAACGAGTTTATTTCAAGCTTTGAGTGTATTGTTAAAATCTAAGGTAAGAATCCATTTTAAACACTTTTCTTCTGCCTAAACAATGAATCTGACTATAGATTGCCGTTTTGTCATGAAGTTGTTTTTTTTTACATTTTTCCATTGCATGTCACACTTACCCCGAAATTAAATGTTATTGGGAATAGTGTGACCTATATCTGTCGGGGTAAGTGGGAACCTGGTTCATTTGGCCAATCTAAACAGTAATATTTTTTCAGCTATAGTACGAAATTATATACGGAAATCTCAGAGAGCCAAACAATATACCTGGCCAGATGTGGAAGACATTGATACACTTTCTGAGGATGAAATAACAACTGTGCTTCCATCACCACTCGTCAGAAGATGGGGATCAATGAAATTCTCATTCGATTTTTCAGATTTCTACCTGTAAATTTTTCTTTTCAACAAATGTTCACTTTCACGATTATTTTTGTTTTTTCCAATGGGGCATTTCAAATTCAATATTAAAAAGTTCCTAACTATGTTTTGAATAAAGATATCTCGAAACAAATAAATTGTGGTGAAAGTTCCTTTACTGTTTACTCACACCTGCCCCAAAGAGAGATTTACGTGCATTAATATCTTTAAATTTGGCCAGAATCACACTTGCCCCAAATTTTCGGGGAAGTGTGACCTATGGAGATGTATATCTGAATACATATATAAATAAAATTCATAGAATACGTTTTTCAACAGTTTTCTGTGGCGTATTACAAAGACTGACCTTCGAAGTAAATACCTGCAAAAGTTCATTGTTATATTAGTTCATGTTCATCAGATGGACTAAATTCAATGCGAACTAATGAAAATCACGGACACACTTACCCGAGCTTACTATATTAAAAAATATTTTTTTCGTACAAAAATTCAAGTTTCTCGAAAACCATAAGCGCTAGAAAAAAACTGATTGCGTTTTTGGATTCTGCTCATGAAGACCATCCCCTGTGCGCATTTTGAAGCAAATTAATTTTTTCATTTTCAGACAGAAAATGTTCAAACCGTAGATTTTGAATCGACGAATAAATGAAGCTCTTCCTAGGGCAACCAACTGTGTATACTATCGAGGCCATTGTCTACTTCGGAATAGCACCAGTTCGAATTATGGAAATCTTCAATTATTGCAAAATACAATAAATACAATCATTGTTTAAATATGATATTTAAACAATGATACAATACAAAATACAAGATGCCCGAAAGTATCGACACTCCGTGAAAGTGTAAACTTCGGCTACCGTCCAAGAAATACCAGAGCAGTGTTTAAAAATACTTAAAAAAAATCGATTATCACGAGAACCATAAGTGCTAGGAAAAAAATGATTGCGTTTTTTGATTCTGCTCATCAAGATCCTCCCCTATGCGTATTTCAAAGCAGATTTGTTTTTCATTTTCAGCCTGAAAATTTCCAAAGGGGTTGTTAACCTTAGATGTTGAATCGACCAAAAAATGAAGTTCTTTCTAGAGCAACCAAATTTGTTGTGGATGCTCTTGAGACTATTGTCTACTGCGGAATAGCGTCTGGTTGAATTTTGAAATCTTTTTTTCACTCAATAAATTCGAAATATCGCTGAAACTAATGAAGATATTAGGAAACCAATTGTATTTCTGGACTCTACGCGTCGAGATCTTCCTCTTCGTGCAATTTTCAGCATTTTTCTTCCTAAATTTTCGACGAAAAATTTCCAAAGGGGTTAACCTCTTAGATTTTGAATCGACCAAAAAATGAAGTTCTTTCTAGAGCAACCAAATTTGTTGTGGATGCTCTTGAGACTATTGTCTACTGCGGAATAGCGTCTGGTTGAATTTTGAAAACTTTTTTTTCACTCACTAAATTCGAAATATCTCTGAAACTAATGAAGATATTAGGAAACCGATTGTATTTCTGGACTCTGCGCGTCGAGATCTCTCTCTTAGTGTAATTTTCAGCAATTGTTTTTTCTCATTTTTGGACGAAAAATTTGCAAAGGGGTTAGTTAACCTTAGATTCTGAATCGACCAAAAAATGAAGTTCTTCCTAGAGCAACCAAATTTGGTGTGGATGCTCTTGAGACTATTGTCTACTGCGGAATAGCGTCTGGTTGAATTTTGAAAACTTTTTTTTCACTCACTAAATTCGAAATATCTCTGAAACTAATGAACATATTAGGAAACCGATTGTATTTCTGGACTTTGCCCTTCGAGATCTTCCTCTCAGTGCAGTTTTCAGCAAATTTTTTTCCCATTTTCGGACGAAAAATTTCCAAAGATTTTGAATCGACCAAAAAATGAAGTTCTTCCCAGAGAAACCAAAGTTGGTGTGGATGCTCTTGAGACCATTGTCTACTGCGGAATAGCGTCTGGTTGAATTTAGAAAACTTTTTCTTTCACTCACTAAATTCGAAATATCTCTGAAACTAATGAAGATATTAGGAAACCGATTGTATTTCTGGACTTTGCCCTTCGAGATCTTCCTCTCAGTGCAGTTTTCAGCAAATTTTTTTCCCATTTTCGGACGAAAAATTTCCAAAGATTTTGAATCGACCAAAAAATGAAGTTCTTCCCAGAGAAACCAAAGTTGGTGTGGATGCTCTTGAGACCATTGTCTACTGCGGAATAGCGTCTGGTTGAATTTAGAAAACTTTTTCTTTCACTCACTGAATTCGAAATATCTCTGAAACTAATGAAGATATTAGGAAACCGATTGTATTTCTGGACTTTGCCCTTCGAGATCTTCCTCTCAGTGCAGTTTTCAGCAAATTTTTTTCCCATTTTCGGACGAAAAATTTCCAAAGATTTTGAATCGACCAAAAAATGAAGTTCTTCCCAGAGAAACCAAAGTTGGTGTGGATGCTCTTGAGACCATTGTCTACTGCGGAATAGCGTCTGGTTGAATTTAGAAAACTTTTTCTTTCACTCACTGAATTCGAAATATCTCTGAAACTAATGAAGATATTAGGAAACCGATTGTATTTCTGGACTTTGCCCTTCGAGATCTTCCTCTCAGTGCAGTTTTCAGCAAATTTTTTTCCCATTTTCGGACGAAAAATTTCCAAAGATTTTGAATCGACCAAAAAATGAAGTTCTTCCCAAAGAAACCAAAGTTGGTGTGGATGCTCTTGAGACCATTGTCTACTGCGGAATGGCATCAATTCGAGTTATGGAAATTTTTAATTATTACAAAAAAAAATCAGTGAAAGTTCAACAAGATGCCCGAAAGTGTCGACACTCCGAGGAAGTCTAAGCTTCAGCTACCGTCCAAGAGATAGCAGAGCAGTGTTAGGAAATAATTTTTTCATGATAAAATTTCAAATGTCTTGAAATCTATAAGAGCTAGAAAAAAACTTATTGTGTTTTTAGATTCTGCTCTTCAAAATCTTGCCATATGTGTATTTTGAAGCAAATTCACTTTTCATTTTCAGCCTGAAAATTTCCAAAGGAGTTATCATCAGATTTTGAATAGAACAAAAAATGAACTTCTACCTAGAGCAACCAAATTTTGTGTGGATGCTCGTGTGGCCATTGTCTACCGCGGAATGGCATCAGTTCGAGTTATGGAAATTTTTAATTATTATAAAAAAACTGGGAAATTCAACAAGATGCCCGAGAGTGTCGACACTCCGTTGAAGTCTAAACTCAGGCTACCGTCCAAGAGATGGCAGTGTAGTACTAGAAAACAATTTTTTTCATGAAAAAATTCAAATATTTCGAAAACCATAAGAGTTAGAAAAAAACTGATTGTGGTTTTAGATTTTGCTCTTCAAGATGTTGCAATATGTGCATTTTGCAGCAAATTTATTTTCCATTTTCAGCCTGAAAATTTTGATTCAAACAAAAAATGAATTTCCTAGAGCAACGAAATTTGGTTTTGCAGCCACTTTTGGAGTGTTCCTTTGGGAGAACCTAGATATTACGCGAGACTGCATAAAACTCTCTTTTTGCAGTTGACTATCTACTTTCAGTTCAAACAATGGCATCATCATTAATCATCATTAAAATTTACTCGATATTCAGATTCTGCATCATAGGAAATAAAACAAGATCTTTAAAACAATATTTCATTCAACATTTAACAAAACACAAAAATTTTAAACTAAAACAATTTGAACTAACAGAGTGCACCAGATCTGGTCTATAAAAATTATTTGACACTGGCATAGGTAACATAAAATTTTTCAGACTTTCCAAAACAATGGAAATACCCGTCAGAAAACTGGAATAACTAATTAACCTTTTGCATTCACCGAGTTTGTCACATATGCATACAAGCGTTTTCCCCACCACGATTCCAAGTCGAAGGGCTTGAAGTCTTGTAGGGAGAGACAGGGTTCATCTTCATAATAACAAATAGTTGGTTCGCCTAAAAAATCAATGATAAATCAACTCAGCTAGTTGTTTCTAAAATGAAGTGAGGTAATGTGCATAGCAATATCACTATAATTGTTCATTCTCTCTGCTTTTCAAGCTACTCACCCTGTGGACTTGTTGCTTCATCTGAATCTGCATTTTCTTGGTCCATTTCCGCACATACCGAATTCCATGCTGGAAATTTAAAAATTTCAATTCAGTAGAAGGAATATTTACGTTTTCTTCGGTTAATCTTACATTCATTGATAAAATTTATTATTTCTTCATGCTGTGGAGATAGGTTTTTGCTCCTTTGTACTACAGGTGATGTTTTCTTATTAAATGTTGGCTTTGGTACGCTGAAATCAAATAATATTGTGGTTATTCGCCTCTCACCAAATTAATGTCAAAGAACTTATGATTTTGTTTTTTATAAATAATCATCAAAATCTTCTAAAATGGGCAACTTTTACACGATTAAATAACGAACAGATTTCGAACTTCTGATGCATCAACAACAAATACAACCATAAAATAGGCCTAAACTTGAATTTCTTCAAGTGTAATAGCAACAAACTACTTCTGGTGTGTGAATGCAATGTATATGGTATATGCGGGATAGTTTTCGTAGAAGTAATACTAACTTCGTCACTTCGCTTTCTTCATTTTCAACAGTCTTATTCTTGTAATCTCTGAAATTATCAATATTTTGTGGAAGACCTAAAATTATAAAAGACAACAAACGTATTATTTCATCTGATGGAGAATACCATACCTCTTCTTGTAGTTTTAGCAACAATTTTACTAGGGCCTTTTATATTGTACATATTTCAAAATCAAATCCTACAAAGTCCAACAATATTATGAAATAACAAAATGACATAACCACGTGACTATGACACATGAGTTACGAATGGGAATACTAGATCAAGGAATGATTTTATTTTTTGGGTTTTCTACGCCAAGTGGGGTCTCAAAAATTACATTTACCGAAGAGAATCCTTGAAGTTTCTTTGATTTAAACAATTTGACCTTGATGTCGAAGGACAAGGACAAAAACATCCTTCAAACACTAGCGCCCTTGTTCCCGGAATATTTAAAAGAATTTTTTGCTTTCTCTCTCTCTCCCATGAATCCAACCATAATGGCACCTCACTTATTTGATGGAAAGTAGAATTCCATGGTACACGAAATTTCACCTCTTATCCCTATTGTGAACGTTCAGGGGGGTCAGACAATAGATATAGATCATTCTTCTTGGTCAAAAAGTGTCTGACTCTTTATTTTTTTGGAATATCTCATCGGTTTCCTGTTAAAACGGCCATTTGCTTAACGGTTGCAGCGCTCTCATCGATCGAATACCCGCTAATAAAACCAAACATTAAGAAGTGTTGAAACTTTGGCTGATCATCTTGGCGGCTGTACATTGTACATTACATTACAAAGAATACAAATAAAGAAGAAGAAGTATGAGGTTAGAAATGATGTTATTTTAATATTTTGTAGTTTGCACTTTGCAGATTAATTTGTCGAAAATATGAATCGTATTTTTAATATTTGACGAAATCATCAAATATGAGTGCATCGCTAGTTCGGAAAAGTTTATCAGTTGTTGACCCGCAATTTAACGCCAATTCTAGTAAGTGTTCACCGAAAGTTCTGTAAATTGACTCCCGGGTGTATGATATAAACTTCAATATTTTTCATTGCTTCACATATATTTCTATCATTACTTTATGATTGTGTTTGTTACAGGCAAGAAAAAGAACCCAAAGCTCTTTGGATTGAATTCTGACAATCAAAAAATATTATCTAAAACTTACAAGAAGGGTGGTAAAAAAGGTAAGATATCCTAGACCAGGGAAACAGTATTTCCTGCATTCTAATGTTGGGTCATTTACATCAGTTCTGTTTCATTACTATCTCTTATCTTATATTCTAGGAGCCAGAGTGAATCTTTTATCCACAAGTAAAAAGTTAACAGTCTCTGAAGCGAGAAAAAACCACAAATCAAAAGAGCAGATTTTAAAAGACAACTTGCGTAAACTAGAGTTAATAAAGAGTGCCAGTAAAGTGGAACTAGATGAAAAAATTGTGAACCAGGTATGAATTCACCATTTTTTCAATTCTCAGGTTGTAACATCAGAATTTTTTTTTAGATTATTGAAAGAGCTGTTACCAAGAGATCACTCACCAAGACAAATGCTGTAGAAAAGGACCAGGGAACGGTATTCACAGAAGAAGACTTCAAGAAATTCGAGGCAGAGTATTTCGACGAATAATGCTCGTTTCTGACAGAACATGCGGACTTGCACAGCTGATAATCAGCTCGATTGTGTTGATATATTTGTTCTTCCTGCTGATGATATTGCCGATTCTACCTGTAGAAGATATCTATTTTCAGAAATACACCTCCACTTCTGAAGTACTCCTGATATCCGGAATTTTTGGTTTGTTTTTTATTGGAGGTTTGTCGTTATTGACACTATATGTTATGTATAAACACTATACAAATTACAGAATAAAGTAAAATTCCATGAATAACAATTTTTTTTCTCTCGGCTATAGTTTTATTATTTTGTCTATATTTTATTTTGAAAATGACAGAGTTTTTTCATTGAAAAAATGTAATAAACCACACTTTCTAATCTTTAAGGCGTTACTGAAGCATTACAAATATTTATGAATTTTGCTTGTGCATCTGTTAAATGCACCAAAATATTTTTGTATGTTTTTTTATTGGAAGTTTGTTGTTCTTAACAAATTATTCATAAACATTATACTTAATACAAATTAAAGTAAAATCACATGAATAACGAACTTTTTTGTTGACTAATTTACATTTGGTAAGGTCCTCTACCCATGCCAGCTCCCCACCATGGCCTAAAACAAAACAAAATGTTTGACATTCAACTTTTGATTTTCTAAACATTTCTTTTCTACGAATGGACATCTAATATTTCTTATCAGATTAACACAACCACAAATATTTGATTAGTGTGACCAAACTGGTAAAGAAACTCACAAATTCATTTCTTTAATGCTCACCAGCATTAATTTTTTCTGTAACTTGTGAATTTGTCGAAGTAACCGCCTCTCATTTAATGTGGATATTTTTATTTATATTCAGTAAGGCTGGAAAGTTTGAGAGAACTCAACGCACACAAAAACAACGTATTTACTGATGCTGTAAAGCTTTTCTTTTCTTTATAGCAGGTCATAGTCAAATTATCAAAACTGAACATTCAGATAGATACCCAGTGACCATTATAGTTTCTGTTTTTCATAAACGACGTGACTTTGATATTTTGGCAAGATCATTTATAATAATGACCAGTTGACTTGGTTGTGTATAAAATTGGTCATTTTAAAAGGAAATATAGGCTTCAAATATAGGCCAGAATTTAATTCTGTAATTTCGACCGAGTCGGAATTCATATCAACTGAGTTTGCATGCAGTCGTCTTGTCAGGAGTAATAACACAAGTGATTGCATTTTCGCGATAAGTCTGTCGATTTATTTCTGAACGAAACTGAATTGCTTCTCAAAACAATTCAGTTGAGATTAATTCAATCACGAGTTGAATTTGATTAGACTATTTCACGAATAAAGTTTCTTCATTAATATAAGTACGAACAATGTATAGCAGTCATAAACAAATTATTAAAATCGTCAATATTATAATGTTTCGTTTCATAATTTCATTTGAATTTGCACTGAAGCGACTCATTTTGACACAATCAGGTACAATTAATATTGATAGAACTGCCAAACTGTGTACTGCCATGGTTACATCATTGAAAATACCGAAGCTGATCCTCAAATCAGAATTGAAAGACAGCTGGTGTGATCGCGATAACACGAGTTGTCTTTGGTTTACGATTGGTCAGATTATGTGAGAATTTCAAGATGAGTGAAATAGACATTTAAACTTCCCGCCATAATAGTGGCCAATCACAGAATGGGTCCCCTACTTTGTCTAAAAAAGAAGAGAGACCTTGTAGGTCACGACAATATTAATTTGTTTCATTATCATCTCTAGAGAAAAAAACTATTCATGTAGGGTATCCGCCAGTTGAAAAATGATCATTTTCATATAAATGAGTGAAAAAACAATTTTTTTTGGGTGTATTCATTATTTAAATGTCAAGATGAGCGTGGGTTTTTTGAGTTCCAACATTTTCTTGGTATTCAGACATGAAGTATTATAGGCCAGTAGATGTAGACATGATTTTTTAAAATTTAATAATTACAAAAAGTTTCAAAACTTCAGTGAGATGAAGACTACATTCAAATGATATTAAAAGTCTGATTTTGCAACCATTTTTTCTGAACGAAAGATGTTGAAAACCAGAAATTCAATGAATATCTTGTTGGTGTAATGCGAACATCATTGCAGACAAACACCACTGTAAGCTTCGTTTTTTTTTCTTTTCGAATATTTAGGTTCATTCCTTTGCATCGAAGTGTAGTATTTTTCTACATTCGTTGTAATTTACACTCGATTTGAGTATAACAGGAAAATACCTACAACTTGTATTATACCAAATTTGGTACGTCAATATATTACTCGAATACGCATATTTTGATTCCAAACCTTTTTTTTTCAAGTGACACCCTCTACATTTTTTTCATTATCCGGAAAAACACGCAATTTGTGATTACACTGTTCTTCAAAATTGAAAATGACGAAGGGCGTCAACATTTACGAGAGAAAGGTTCGAGGTAAGATACAGCTGATAATTGAGCTGGGGAATTCTCCTCAATTCGTGTTGCAAGTTTGAACAAAATAAAGTTGAGTTTCATTCATGAGTTTTTCAATTTCACTGCGAAAAGTATTCAAATTAATTTTTCAAATTTTGGGTTTTAAATTTTAAAGGGTTCTGTTTCTAATTAACATGTTGGCAACAGCGCCTACAAAACGTACGGGATGGTGGTATGCTAGAAGAAGAAGTACATAGCCAATATATCTGTCTTTGTTAGTGGTTAGGCACACAGAACACAAAATGTCACAGAAGACTCGGAACCACCGACCTATATTTTATTATAGGCTGTGCTCGGAATGGTGGAATCAGAAAATATTTATTTGTTGTTTCATATTTTTTTTCAAACTAATTTTGAATTGTATTTTACCATATTTTTAATAGACCATTTGCGGCTGACGTCACAATCAGTTGCTTGGAGGATAAACAATGATGGCGGTCGTTGATATTTTGGTTAAAGTTAAAAATTCCTTGGGTTTTACATAATCGATTTCATTATACAATGTCTAATTTCTGTATGGTAGTGAATTTGTGTTATCAATCAATCAAGATATACTTTATTGTCGGAAGAATCGGGTTCTTAAAGACAAAGCACGTGTATACAAAATATAAATAAAAATAAAATAAGATAAAAATATGTAACAAGTAAATCTGTAAATAAAGATGGACTCAAAGATGAAGTATTTGCATTATAAATGCATTAAATCACTAAATTAGTTTGGATGGTTATCCTCCAAGCAAAGAGGACACGCCCACTTAGTCACGTGCCGCAGATGGTCTATAGTGACTATTAAAAAGAAATCCTCTGTTTAGATTTTACTGAAAATATGTACATGATGTTCATAAAGTCAGATGTGGAATCATTTGAACGGTTATCTGTAAGAGATTCATTTGAATAACATTCTCATTTGTCTATATGAATTTTCAATAAAAACTCAATAGTTAAAAAATCCACCATCTGAATTAAAATGCAAATTTCCACATTCAAACTTTCTCTATGCGTTTTTTACGCACGACAACAGGCACAGGTATGAACGTCGACAGTCATGCCTTTCTCATGCAGGATTAAAAATGCAAGGTGGGCATCGACCTTCACTTCCCATAGTTTTTGCAGAATATTCCCTTTTTTCTTCTTCTTCTTTCGTGTATTGGCATCGACTGCTATGGTCATTAGCCATATGTTCTGAATAGGCTTTGTTACCAACTCTTTACGCCACCTAAGGAGCAGCACCGTTAATTTTTAACGCAACAGTGAATCGTGGTGGATTATTCCCAGTCAGCAACGAGATTTAATCATTCAGATTTTCACATCTGAAAATGAAAAAAGCTCGCCCTGGCTGGGAATCGATCCTGGGTCCTCTCGATCTCCAGGCGAACGCATAGCCACGGCGCTAATCCCCGTTTATATTCACCTATTATTCAAGGAGCTATTTTTTCACATGCAAAGTCTGAATACATCTATAAATATCATTTAAAAGAAATAAGGTCTTATCTGATCCAGTCAAATTCACATACATACATTTGCCTATACTGTACAGATCTCTCGGAAGTGACGAAAGCCCGTCCTCTCGTCCCTCTAGCAACTCTCGTCGAAGCCAGCAACTCCCTGCTGATTTTGTTGTATCCCGTAGGTCCGGTAGGTTGGGCTCCGCACGTTTCTAGAGCCACGAAATCGTCGACGTGGAGGGAAGGGGGCCTCGAAGTATTGGGCGGTCTCGATCTGAAGAGGTCCGGCCTTTGTGGGACGGTTCGCGCGAAGCCTCTCGCTCTCACTGGCGTAACTGTACCGAAACACAAAATGGATCAGTGAATTTATCGTAGGCTACTTCACAATAGACTACCGAAGCGTGACGTCAAAGTGGGTGGAACTTGGTGAACCTTTCCAAGCATTGGAGTTGGTATTTTTGACAAGAGGTTTCAACTAAGACAACTAACAGGGATGGTATTCCGTGTACCATAGAATTCTATAGTCGCCACAATAAGTGAGATGACATTATGGATGAATTAATGGGAGAGAAAGAGACATAACTGTCGACTATAGAATTCTATGGTACACGGAATACCACCCCAAGTACTGGGACTCCGTTGATTAGAAATGTTTCATAGCATCGAAATGTGTCGAGAATGTGACGTCATATTCGAACGTTAGAAATGGGAAGCATAGTACCGATATTTCGAATATGATGTCACATTTCGATTCTATAAAACATTTCTAATCATCGGAGTCCAGGGGCAGGCCTTTTATTGAAAATAATAACGATTATCCTTATTCTTGACGGAAATAGACAAAATCATCAAATCAATAATTTCTAATGCGTTTTCAACACGTGTTACCCATTTGTTTGGAAAGGTTTTTCAAGCTCCGCCTAATCGTGACGATAGCACTTATTTGAAACAGAACTTACCGAATGGTTTTTTCATTTTATCTTCGTCCTCCAGCCTTTTCTCTTTGTCGTCTAGGCTATCAGTTCTCGATATTCTGCACAACTTCTCGATTTCTTTGACTAAATTGTAGTCGGATCTCAAGTTTTGCCGACAAACTTCTATAACGTCACACGGTACCTAAAATCAAAGGCGTTTGTTTCATAATACTAAGCAATGAGAACATTCATTAACCATGAATTTATTGATTCGCGTAAAACATACAAAATAGATTTCGGGGAAAATAGCATTCACAATATTTTCATTGGGAGTTGGCTAGATATACAAAAGTCTGAACCCAAAAATACCTTGATAATTATTTGGATAGTCAGCCTTAGAAGCAACAGCCAACAAACACAAAGTTTAGAACTTCAGACATGTCATACGCAGACTTTCACTCGATTTCTGCCAAATTACGATTTGTTTCCATGATCATGTCCCATTTTTGAGTCAGTATTAAAACTAGGCTTCATATTAATTTGAGTATTAACAATTTTGGAAAGGTCACAGAATAAGGGAGGGTTACAAAGTGTTACAGTCTAGCGGTACCTTCGATTTTATCTTGGAGATATCAAATTTAATGTGGGTAATTTTTCTGTCGC
The DNA here is from genome assembly GCA_958502065.1 of Chrysolina americana. Classification (NCBI taxonomy): domain Eukaryota; kingdom Metazoa; phylum Arthropoda; class Insecta; order Coleoptera; family Chrysomelidae; genus Chrysolina; species Chrysolina americana. Next base: position 4,422,385 of record OY293416.1, on the reverse strand, counting down.
CACTTTTTATGACCAATGAACTTCTGAAGTCTACCACTATATTAGAAGAGAAAGCTCTTATGAAAGCAGTCAGGATCAATGAATTCGGTTTTAGTTGAACGCTTTCTATCTGTTGCATCTCTTGACGACCTTTACGTCCTATACTTGAATATGTGGTGTACAAGTCGTATTTTTAAATAAGTACATCAAAACCTTGACGGATGGCCCGAATTAGTCGATGCCATTTCCAATTTAAAGAAGAAGAGATTAAGTAGAGGTTATGTCAAGGTTAAATTCAAATATGGAACTGAAATGTAAAATTCAAAATTACGAATGGGGCAAAAGAGGAACAAAAAGTAAAGTAGCGACTTTATATAATAATGCTAACGAGGGATTTACAATCGACGAAAATACGCCGTACGCTGAATTATGGATGGGGACCCATGTGACTGCGCCCTCGGAGCTGAAGAAAACTGGCGAAAAGCTTGCCTCTTACATATCCAATCATCCTGACTCCTTAGGAGAAGAGGTCGCCAAATTATTTCACAACGAACTTCCTTTTTTGTTTAAAGTTTTGTCCGTCAATAAAGCTCTGTCAATTCAAGCACACCCATCCAAAAAACACGCCGAAGAGTTGCATTCCAAGTACCCGGATGTTTACAAGGATCCAAATCATAAGCCAGAACTGGCAATAGCACTGACGCCATTCGAGGCACTGTGCGGATTCAGACCAATTTCCGAAATACAAGCATTTATTGATAATATCCCAGAACTGGGTAAAATTGTTGACTGTAGTTGTCCACGTAGTTGCGATGATGTTGAGTACTTGAAGAAAGCTTTCAGGTGAGTGGCACGTTTCACTCAGTGAGACGTAATTTTGTGTATGGAAACCTTTTTGTAGGGCCGTGCTGACCTGCGATAAACAAATAATTGCCGAGACGATGGATAGTTTACTGAAGAGACTCAAAGGCCTGGAGAAAGCGAAAAAAGAAGAATATTTGGCAGATCTCATTGAACGCCTCCATTCCCAATTCCCCAACGACAACGGTATCCTCATGGTATACTTCTTGAACTACCTCAAACTGAGCCCCTCTGAGGCAATCTACTTGGGAGCCAATGAGCCACATGCCTACCTTTCTGGAGACTGCATTGAAAACATGGCTTGCTCCGACAACGTAGTTCGAGCTGGACTAACTCCCAAATTCGTCGATGTCGATACTTTGTGTTCCATGCTCATTTACAAAGGCGAGAAACCGGAAGATAAACTATTCAAGCCAATAGCCGAAGACGACCATACCAAACTGTACAAGCCACCTGTGCAAGATTTTGCGGTGGCAGAAATCAAAGTCCAGAGCTCAATGGGACAGTATCGAAGCCTTAAAAGAAAGAGCGCAAGCATCCTCATCATTATAAATGGTCGAGCCAAGTTCAGCAATGAAGATCTCAAACCGGGGACCACTTTATTTCTAGCTGCCAACGAGGAGTTGATCATTTCAGAAATAACAGAGGATTTATTGATCTATCAAGCCTTTGCTAATGTATGCTGACGAAAAAAATTAAGCGAGAATCGTTCAAAATCCGGAATGAAATGAAAATACATATTTTGTTGATTTCCTTCCTTCAATAGTCTCAAACCCGCCCTTCAAAAAATATTTTTCAACAATTCAAATTAGGTACAAACTAACCCCATTCAAGTCTACCAAAGTTTTGACTGTTTGATTTTTAAAGTTTGAGCATAAGATGCTAGGCAATTCCATTACCAACTGTCTTTGAAATAGAAATATTTATTTTCAATCCTGATTAAAAATTCAGACCTTCACGTCTTTTCTGTTGTCTTTCCCTTTGATTGTATTTGATTTTACGTTTTACTAGAGATATTCTCTAAGACAAAGTAAGAGAACAAGTTATTTTGCGTTTCTGTCCGCTCCAAATTTGAACACATCAATTTCAATATTATTCAAGTTGTTCTATACCATAATCTTTCATTACTAAATTTAGGTCGGAAATCCGGCTCGAAGGACCAAATTTAGAGACGTTCTCAATCGCTCAGCGTGGATCTACGAATATGCCGATTTACTGCATGAAAAGGGATGGTTATGCAACAATGAAAAAGCTTACATTTTCCAAATCGGCCTCTCCTTCATACGCCGGTATGGCTAGCCAGTAATTGGCGGTCAACCTCTCGTCACACGCGTCGGACGAGTTGAATATGGTTCTGCGGGAAAACTGGACCAGCAGACTTTCTGGGGACGGAAGTACTGTATCTCCAAACGTGTCCTTGTTGGTTTCCACCGCATCTCCATCTAGCAGTTTCAGAAGTGCCAAGAGACCCTCCAAAAAACTTTCGAACGTGTTGTCTTCTTCAACAACCGCCTGGAAAGCAGTTATATCAAATTACCGGATTATTACTTACAATTGAATCGATAGAAAATTGCAAGAGAACGATATTGTATCTAAAAAGTTTTAGATTTTGAGTTCTTACCTTCAAAATGGCTTCGAGCGCCAACAGGGGATGGTTTTCCGGCCTGCCCTCGGCTGGCCACCCTATGAGTGTCTTCAACTCCAAAAGCGATAACGTCATTTTCCTCGGCGAGTACACAAGAGACTCCTCAGCTTCTTCGGTCGTGACACACACTTTCAGAAACTCCACCAAAATGTTCATCGTCGACAAGCATTCGGCGATACTTTTCGAAAAATTGTTGGCCAGTTTCTCCAGCAACACCAAGAAAACGTCGTTCTTCCTGAGCAAATGATCTTTCAGATAGTAGAAACCGTAGTCGTGTTCAGTGAGAAGAAGCAGAGTTCGAACTATGGGCAGGTATGTGACGAAGGAGTTGTCCGTCGTCAAGTGTTCCCAGATCATGTTGATGAACACGAGGAGGTGCTCTTTAACAGGCAAGGCGTTGGCCAAGTACTCTTCGGACGTTATATCGGCACCAGTCCCGCCGTTCTGCGTCAGCGTGATCTCTATGTCGCAGAAGCTCTGTATAATGCTCAGCATGCACTCCTGCGACTGTATGTGACTCGTCGCACTGCAATTGTTCTTCAAAACCTGCGAAAAAGCCGGTATCAACGACACGTACCGCTCCTCCGTCTTCAACGTAACGGTGCTGTTGGTGTGCACCAAGTGCAGCACCGCGCACTTGATGGTATTGTGCGTGACTAAGCAAGCGAGAAAATTCAACAGCCTGGCGATGTGCGCGTTGCAAGGTCCCATCTTCACGTCCTCTTTCGGGATCAGCGCGTCGTACACGTTGTCCAAGACGCCCCTGGCGATCATAAGGGCCGAATTCGCCGACAGGTCGGCGATTTGAACGCATATCCTACGCAGAAGATTCAGCAGCTGCGGCTGCGTCGATATGCACAGCTTGTTCACCATATCCTGGATGATGGCGCTGTGCGGATGAAGGTGCGCCGACCAGAGCTTGCGCAGATTGGTGACCCAAGAAATCTCCTCGGCGCTCAGCTCGTCTCTGGTTTGTATGGGCAGCGGTAGCGGTAGAAGCTCGGAAAACACCAACAGGCCGGAAACAAAGGTGTGAGGGGACGAGGTGATGAACTTGATCACTTCCCCGCACATCTGCGACCACAACGACTTGGTCAAGGAGTCTTTCTCGCTGATCTGTTCGGAAACCGGCTGGGTGTACACCAACAAAGTTTCGACTATGTTGGCGTTTATTTCCTGGGCCAAACTGTACCCCGAGCAAGACGTAGGATAGCTGCTGAGCAGGTTGTGGGTCTGCAGAAAGATCGAGATCGTCGTGAGATCCTTGTAGTTCGTGTTCTGGCACTGGATCACGTACGCCAGCATCTTCTTCAGGAGGAGGATAGCCGGATGGATAACGTGCAGAAGACTCCACCCTTGCTGCGAGACGAACACCGAAGAATGCAAGCTTGGTTGCTCGAAGTGGTCGCATATTTTCTGCAGCATTTTCGTCAGAATCATAGTCCCCTCCAGAGAAAACAGCTGCAAGATCGTGTGCTTGTACTTCAGCTCGACGAAGTTGGAGATGGGGTTGTCCGATAGCGACTGCGAGTACCGGGAGATGCCCAAGTGCCGGATGACCCGCAGGGCCGTTATCGCTGGACCGAGAGTGTACGGGAGGTTCTCGATGCTCTTGTCCAGTGCGTCGACGAACGGCGATATGTTATCGTATGCAATCGATGACACGCTCTCTAAGGGCGCGAGGTACAAGCGCAACTCGCTCAATTTCCCGCTGACGCTCTCCTCGAACACGTCTTGCTGGCTGATCAGGTGAAACAGCATTTTGGAATGCTTCTCCAAGATCGGTATGTTGGAAACCGCCGTGACGGCAATCAGCAACAGATCGACGATGTAAGGCACGCCGACGGAGTCCTTCATCCTCAACACGAACGTCTCCGTCTTCTCCTTCATTAGAATCGGCTCCAGGAACTGGAGCAGGCAGTGGATGTTGTCTTCCAAACCAAGTGTCTCCGCGCAGGATATCTTCCCGTAGTGAGAGAAGGTCAAGCAGAGCAGCCCGTGCAGATGGTCCACGATTTCGGGAGCGTCGCAGTCGAGGTTGAAGGTTTTGCCGTTGGCGACGAGGAACTCGATGTGGTACAGCGCCTGGAGCTTGTAGGCGATCCGGAGACCCAAGTGGTGCGACTTCAGGTCGATGTACTCGGGTACGTTGTACTGCAACTCCTCGTCGGTGCGCAGAAGGCACTTCAGCAACACGCCGATGGTTTCAACGTTATCGGAAAGGTACTGCAGCCCCTCGGACTTTTCCAGCAAGCTGGAAATTATTTCAAAAATGGGCGTCTTGATCAACGGCAGGTTCAACGTGCTGGGGTAGGTCAGGAGCAAAACGAAGCACTGCAGCAGATTGAACATCTTGAAGTATTCCACGAGTACGTTGTAGGAATAGCTTCGCAGTATGTCGAACTGAGAGGAGACTGGCAGGAACCTTTTAGGCTGCGAAAGCACGAACGGGCCGGCTTGACAGTATCTCAAAACTTCGTTCAACGACTTTGTTATCAGGTTTATCTCCTCCGCGAATATATCGTGTGAGACGTCGCGCAGCTTTATCAAAATCGAATGCATCTTGTGCAAGACTTCGTACAGGTTCAGCTTCTTCAGTATGGAAGTCAGAGCGAACTTGATACGGACCAGCGGGTTCTGCAGCATATACCGCACTAGTATTTTATAGCCGTTCGTATCCGAAACGGGCGCGTAGTCGTTGAGACCGATCTCCGCCGGAGACTTACTCGTACCGCCCAGAAACTTCTCGATGGCGAACTTGTGCTGCAGATAAGTATCCAGAGCCTTGAGGATCATCAGCTTTATGGAAAGCGCCATGAACTCCTGGTCGTAGAGGTTCAGCAACGCGCCGTGTATATTGAAGCCGTTCTGCCACAGCAACGTCACGAAATCCAGGCTAGAACAGCACCAGTCCGCTAGCCGGACGCCGCACTTTATGTGCCTTATCTTGTAGGCCGGCTGGTCTTGGATGTTCGCCATGTCGTAGTTCGACGCGATCCTCAGCCATTCGACGATAGTTTCGATAATAAAGTGCACTTGCTCGGCCAAATCTTTGTCCTGGACGCTCAAGCTCTGAGGGCTCATGGACTTGGTGTCGACGTAGAGTTTCGCGATCGAGCAAAACGTGCTGGAGGAACCGATGGTGCTGGGCACCTTCTCGCTGAGGTGTATGAACTCCTCTTTGATTTCCGTGTTCAGCTTGTGGAAAGAACTGAGCTCGTACTTGGTTATGCTGGACTTGAAGTAGTCGTCAGCTATGCCTATGGCGACTTTGAGACTGTCGTCGATGACTATGGAGTTGTTTTTGATGGCGAAGCTCTTCGTTTTGGGATACTTCATGAGCGCGGTTGTGCCAGGAACGAACAGCTTGATTATATCGTCGTTGTTCGTATACGTACTGTAATCGTACTCCAGGTCTTGATAGTGGTCTCCGTCGTCGACAATATCCTCGTCGCTCAAAATCGGCTCGAACTCCTCCACGTCCATTTGAATGGCTTCTTCGGCGGGTGGCGTTTGCGCGTCTTTAACATCCAAAAGGCTCTTGGTGGTCGCATCTTCGATCTTTTCGGAGCGGGACGCATCGAGGATATCTTTCTTAGACGCCTCGACCGCTTCTGCGGTGACGTCCAAGTTATCCGCCGCTTGGGGAGTGTGGGGTCGCTTAGGGGACTGCATCGGGGGAGTTCGCGGACGCTTACGCTCGTCTCTTTCTTCGCCGCGGGTGTACGATCTCCTGTAGCTGTCCTCGTGCTTGTAGCAGCGTTCGTTTCGGTCTCTGTCGCGGTCGTGGCCTCTCTCTCTTTCTCGGTCGTTCCAGTCGTGTTCGGTACGTTCCGACCGGTAATCTTGTCTGTCGTGTTCGGACCAATCCGCATCTTGGTCTACGTCTAGTTCTCTGTACTCGCGCGGTTGTCTTTCTTGGTCTCTGCTTTCTGATCGGGAATAGCGTTTTTCTCTGCTGCTGCGGACGACTTCTGTTCGGGTGTGTTCTCTTTCTGTTGCCGCAGGTTTCTATGTAAAATAACAGATTATTTTCTATATACGCACAGTTCAATTATATTATTTACGTAAGTTAATAATGGCCATCGGTGCGGATTCAGAAAAAGAAGAAATAAAACAAGAGGTATCGATAGAGAGTTTTTAGAGAGCGATACAAAGATAGAGAGAGAGATTGAAAAAGGTAGAGCGATAGAGATGGACTGCTAGAGACGAATGTAGAAAGAGAGAGAAAGCGATCTATACAGACAGTTTTGAAGGAAAGCCATCTATAGAGGGATAAAAGAGAATTTCATTAAGCTTTGTCTGTAAGTTTTTATAACTCATGACAATAATACTATATTATGTTACAAGTGTTATAACCGTCTGTTTAATAAATGAGTTTCTAGAACAGTTCATAGACATATTAAAACAACAATATTGTATTTACGAGTTGATTCTTTCTTAGGGTATCATGACAGTTAAAAATTGACTGACCAAAACTGATGACACAATTCAATAAAATAGGGAATGAATTAAAAACAAATTCAGAAAGTGAAGAAGGAAGAAATCGTATGGATGTCAGGGGTGCAAGATACAAAGAGATGAAATATGTTCCAAGAGGTAAAGGAACGATCCAACCTATACTGGAATTCATAAAGAAAAGGCATGTGAAATGATGGGAGACCAGAATCCAGAAGAGAAAGAGAAGGGGAGACTGCATAATATAAAGAAAAGAAAAAAATTGGTAAAATTCCGTCAACTGATAACAACGTGCTAAAAAAAAATTCTTCTTCTTTTCTTTTCTCGCATAGTTTGGTCACCTGAACCAAAATCCAAATAAAAGTTTTCACGGTCTATAGGAATTTCAGAGATATCGGGCCATATCCGAGTGATGACTGGCATTTTTCAGGACACATTTCTGTCGCAAAAAAAAGGTAAAAATTCTTCTTCATTACCCTAACGCAATGGACCCATCCCAAATCACCCGTTTTACACTATTTTTTTATTAAAAACAGTACTGTTTATAAAGAAAACTTTAATTTATGACTAGAAAAACAATAAATTTATGACATATGACAGCAAGATTTTATTCATGTCAGGTTGGTGTAATGACTGACAACTCACAAAGTCAACTAGAAAATGCGACGATGCCAAATTTTAGGAATTTATCAAAATATGATAAGGTAAAATTGTCTTCTGGTTATTTATAAAATACGAGCGTAGCGAGCATCTTCTTTGATTTCACTTTCACATACTAATTAGTAATCGAATTAACAGCAACTTGGATAGCTAGATTACTTTAGTAAGTTAGCTTAGTTTGTGTCCCCTTCTTTCATGTTAAGGAATAAGGTCCATGGCCGAAAAGGTGGGTAGCCAGAAGAAATAGAGCCACTGAAAGCACGCCTTAATTTCAAAAATTTATTTATAAAAACTAATCAAGTCACAAAAGAAATTTTCAATTGGTTTGCAGAAATTTAAAAAGAACTGACAATGTCGCTTTTCTTGATGGTTGGTGTTAAATGACTCGAAAAGTTGGCCGTGCAAATATGCCAAGATCCAAAGTTACCAACCCGACATGAATAAAGTCACTGAACATTTTGCATAGATTTGTTGTATTCCATGTTTTTAAAAGAAGATTGAATTTTTTGATAAACAATACCGTTCTTGAAGAAAAAAAAATCTAAAACGGGTGAATTAGGGTGTGTAGTGGAAAGAATAAAGAATTTTGAGCGATTTTTTCGCGGTAGGAACTAGGAACATGTGCTAGAAGATGCCAGTCATCACTCAAAAATTACTTGAGACAGATTCCTTGGATTCACAGTTTATTAAACAAACTTTGCTCTCACACATGCATAAGATTTATCAGTCAGAATTTGTTTCAAAATAAGTCATTAATGAATATTATAAACAATAACGTACCAAGCACCTAACCCTGTGGTACCTCTTTGGTGACATTCTGCATAAAATCGTATATAATTTAGTTCCATTTATTGCAGTACTTGAATATACTCAATTATTTCAAATCCACGTTGGAAGTTCAACAATAAATTGTTTGAATCAAAAGATACAGATATTCTAGAGCAACAGCATGTATTAAATACTTTAGCCAGCTGTTCTTTACATTCTTTTATAGTATATAGTCTCAGAGTTGCTGTAATTTTCAATATAACAGCCTGAATCCTCATTTTTATATGCCTGACCTTTGCCAAATCATTCAGGTTTCAGAAAAATTACATTTAACCTCAATAGATTTCAAAAACAGATGAACCAAGTTGTTGAAAATGTTGAAAAAAGTGAGAAAAAAGTGGGGACTCTTTCTGAGACAAATGAAATAAGTATCAATGCATACAACAAAGAAGGAAAACGAGTAAAGCCACTATTTTCAACTGTCTTCAAAATGCACACACAGAAATTAAGTGCACATATTTCTTAATTTGAGTAGAAAGAATATATCTTACTCTACCACAAACCTGATATGTCAAGTCTCTGCTACGATCCCTTTCTGTATCTGAAGCCCTTGGTCTTGCTTTGGTCTCCCACTCGGTTTCTGGAGTATGATGATAGCTCCGAGGGTCTTTGGGGACATCAGTATAATACTCAAATTCTGGACCATACTGCTCTGGTGGATTGTAAGCCTGAAAAGGTACAGCAGGCTGGGCGGTGTATTCTATGGGGACTATGGCAATGGCTTCAGGCTGCCATTCAGGCTCTATAGGGGGTACTGTGCAGATCTGCTGAGCATCAGCAATGGTGTTTGGCTGAGCTGGCAGGGATGGGTTCACCACTGGCTGTACTATAGGTTCGGTTATATTATTAGTCAAGGTACCGTAGACTGCCAACGTTATTGTTGTATACCATCCTAAAAGATACCTTATCAATCTTAGGCAACAGCTTTTCAGTTATAACTCATTAGCCCTACTTACCTTTGAGAACTAACCCATCTGTCGGTATTTTTCGTACAGTTTCCTCAGGAGTGCATTCAAGATTGATGCAACAATTTTGATCGTACTTGAATCCCCCAAGAGTTTCGAAGGTGCTTGCTCCAGGTTTGCCTAAATCGTTCACGAAAAACTCGATATTAAACTGACTAGGGTTTGTTGCTCCCAATCGGACTCCCCCAGGGAAATCCGCTTGCACCCTTGCTCCTAGAGGTATTATTCTCACCTCAGTGACGTAAACAGGTTTAGGAAACTGTACCAAGTCAAGATTGATTTCCTAAAAAGACGCGAATTCAAATTTGATCGGTAATTTTCAGCAAAGAACTTACCTCAGTATTATCGTGAGCAAATGTATCAAAGAACAATAGTTCTATTATTTGTTCAGTCATCGTTCATGTATGTGATGCCTTGTTTGAACAAGTAATAACTACTTTTAACTGAAAACCCCGATTTGTTTCTGCATTTCAAAACACAATTTTAGAAACGTCAAGATTTTCAGGTTAGAATCAAATCAACAAGAAATAAAAATATAACACGGAACTAAAAACTGAGATGACAATTGACAAGTGAAAGCAATTATGACTCTTCATTGATTGACGTTTATCGCATTTCACAAACATTTCAGGAGTACCAACCTGACAGTGGCGCAACACTTTTCCGATCTATTGTGATATATATACATAAGAAAAAACATTTAAATATTAGGAACTGACAGAAGCAATACAAAATAAAACAGTTCCCTCTGCCTTTCAATGTTGAAATAATAAGAATTTGGCCGCAAAATGAGTAGATCATATGAGGATTTAAGGTATTATTATGATACTGTGGCAAACTGGGTTTAATTATTTTGTTTTGACCATGCTCAACTACGATTAAAAAGCTCGTAACAAATTCTGCTAGAATACTTTATTAATCTGAAGTCGCAGACATATTTGTAACTGAACAAAGAAACATTAAATAAAACACAAATTGTTTCAGAAAAGGTCCACTATTCACTTTCATAATCATGTTGCATGATTGTTTATTTGAATAAAAAAAAAAAGAAAAATGTGTCTCAAAAGATAGCGTTTGAATAAAAAATCTTCCAATTATTATTACTTTCAATAAAACAGATTGGAATTTAAGGTACACACACCGATACTGATAGAAGCTTACGTAATTTGGTATCTTGAACAAAAAAGACAAATAAAATTTTTGACGATCACAAGTTATTTTTTGATATAATAATATAATATATAATAGTTTCGTCTACTGAAGTCACGAATCCGAAAAAAATTTGAAAGGGACTCAATTTTGGTTTGAGGTTTTCGCCATTCTATATCTTTATAAATCGACTATTTTCAAGCCGATTGTTTGATTAACATTCACACAAAATACACTTTCTACAGGCGCTATAAAATCTGCATATCACAATTACTAGCACCAAAAACAAAAGTTTTAAACCATATTTTTCTAATCTCTTATGCATCAATAAACTTCAAATATTTATGAACTGTACATCAGTGAATCAATTATATGTTTATGCATCCGCTAAATCCGCCTTTTGAAATCCAGTCCTTATACACACTACATTCGGTACCTTAATAGTAATATCAACTAAAATGCTCTCGCTTCATTCTCATTTATAATGGCTTAGGAACCAAGAGACGTATCTTCGGCGTGTTTAAGGAATAAACAAAATCATACTTGCTCGCTTTGCTAGCTATTTACGCCTTTGGCGTTGTTTTTGTTGCTAGTAACTGTAAAATTAGGCAGATTAGCGTCTGAAAAAAGTGTCAAAAAAGATAAAATCTGTGATTTGAAAGAAATCGTGTTTGAAAGTCTATTTTCAAGATTCAGAATTATTATATATATATATATATATATATATATATATATATATATATATATATATATATATATATATATATATATATATATATATATATATATATATATATATATATATATATATATATATATATATATATATATATATATATATATATATATATATATATATATATATATATATATATATATATATTATTGATAACTTTTTTTGAATTTTAAAGTTGAACCTGATACTTGGGACAACCAAAGATTTCCATTCGGATTTTTTGTTCAAGAGGTAAAAATACGAGAGTTTCATAAATAACATTTTTGGTAGCGTTCGCATATGTAGTTACCGAAAAGTGAATGCGATTGTAGGAAAAAATCTAGATCCTAACTCATGCGGAAACTATCGGCAGTCGCTTGTGGGAAAGCGTAACTTTTCGAATATGTTAGGATAACTATTTTGTACTTGCGTAGTTTTTGAACAGCTGCACCCAAATATTTTTTCACGCTTCATAAATTCCTTATAAATTTTAAGCGGGACGCCTCTGGAGCGCTTGAGACGTGACGTGATAGGCCTTTGAATTGAAAATGTGGCAACATTGTGGTTGACTTAAACGACACCTTTAAACCTGTTGTGAAAGTGGAAAGATGTTTAAGGATTATCTTATTCCTTCCTTTGTACCTATTTTAAATTCTTCCCAAACCGGAACAAAAGTATTCAAATGGAGATGAACTCCCATGACCTTAACCTTGACCTGTATAATATACCGTCAAAAGTCCCGTTGGCCCAGTTGCCGTGGAAATCAGTTGAAGATGAGACTATCGCAGTGACCTAATACAGAGCATGGTGGCATAGTTTCAAGAAGTTCTGCTTACTCGAAGGGTCTTTGAAAAATGTTTGCGCGGGTTTCTTTCTACCCAACTCTGGCGTACAATCTGTTTATGGAGAAACTTTCTTCCAGACAATGGTTCAATAGAATAGACGACACCGTGATTTTGGGGGCACTGCCTTTCCCGAGCCTGACGAAGCATCTCGTGGAGAAGGAACACGTCAAAGGTGTCGTATCGATGAACGAAGACTACGAACTGTTACTGTCCAACAATGAAAAGTCCTGGAGAACGGTCGGTGTGGAATTTTTGCAGCTGGCTACGACTGACATATTCGCGACCCCTTGTCAGAGCAAACTGGTTGAAGGTGTGCGGTTCATAAATAAATTTGTGGGTCACGGTACCGTCGAGGATGGGATATCGTCGACTTCGGTTTACATACACTGTAAAGCAGGCAGGACTCGTAGTGCAACCTTGGTCGGATGCTATTTGATGCATCGCTATAACTGGACACCAGAAGAAGCTGTGAATCACATGAAAGAGAAGAGACCCCATATTTTGATTCACAATAAACAGTGGGAGGCACTTCAAGTGTTCCATACCCAGAATTTGAGCAAAATAACCATACAATAAAACTTAGATACAAGTTGTAAATGATATATCTGTATCAGAATGAAATATTTCTATTAGATTAAATTATGTATATTTTCCTACCCAGATTTCCGTTGTTCATTATTGATAATGAAATTTGGTGAGTTTTTTTTTCATAGTTGATGCACAACTGGTGTGATTTGTTGAAAATGCATTTAAATTTGAACAATAGAACTCTTCCCAAGGCAACTAGAATTTATAACAATATTTATAACAAATTGGATACATTTTGGCTATATTATTGTGTCTTCGGCTATTTTATATATAAATAAATACTCATTAATTCCTTTTCTCAATCAATATACTTCCAGTTACATTATAGAGCTACTATTGCTCATGGACAGTATGTTTCATTTTCGCTTTGTCAATGTTTTTTTAAATGGAACACACTGTATTTTATTGCATTTTTAGAATGTTTGATGAATATCAATATAACTTTTTTCGAAACGTCATTTGTCTGAAGCTGAAGGGCTTCAGTTTTAAATTATTTTATTTGTTTTTGAAAATTTTGTCACATGCAACCTTCAACAAAAATTAATTCTTTTGAAACAAAGAAAGTCATGTCAAAAATTGACAGAATTTTCCTGATTAAGACTTGAAGTTTCCTTAATCTTTAGAAACTTTTCAAAAAATTATACGGGGTGCTAAAAAATTGGCGCCGAATTCGGTTATCTCGAAAATTCTGTAACTAATTTTATTCAAAGGGCAATTGGCAACCATATTTTTTCTCAACGCCAGTGGCCCCTACGCTAAAAAATGAGGGGAGTGTAAGCTCACATCCCTATTAAATGGTATTTGTAGAAACTTGGAAAAACTAAAATTTCGGTGTGGTTGGTACAGATATCTGAATTACCAGTAAGCTTTTTTGAAAGAATCGGCAAGAAACAAATGATGCGGTTGCTGCTGGATTCCAGAGTGATTAGATCAATTAGATGAGAAATCAGATAAATCTTTCGCATCGAAATATGACGCCATATTCGAAATATCGATGCTCTGCAATCGGTAATCAGCAGGGGTTCTATTTTCAAATCGTTTCGTATGCGAATTAGATTATCTCTCTCATGTCAATGCACACGATATATGTATATTTGTCTGTTTTATTCGAATTTGAATTAAATATTTGAATCCAAACGATTTGAAAAGAGCATTCCATAGTATCGAGATTTCGCATGTGACGTCACTTTTTCGTTCCATTTCGATGCTATGAAACATTTCTAATCATTCGAGTCCACAGCAGTAGAAGTATCAACAAATATTTGCTGTGTTTAAATTGTCTAAATACCCGGGTGTGTCGACTCATTGAATTTTATTTACATTTTTATTGGAAACAAAACAGATGAAATCGCGTTTTGCTTCAGTAACCGGTTCCAGAGATAGCGTACTCATCCTCATGCCAATATTCTAGGGACTCGATTTAAATTGAGGTGTAAATTGCACTCCACTAGACAACACCTCGTAGCAAACGAATGAATCAATAGTGATTGTTGTTAGTTGAATTTAAACGGAATTCCAATAAACTTCTGAAATATCTTACGAAAGTAATAGTTCATACTCGACTGTGCTCGAAAAATTACACCACTATTTTCCCAAAATAATCTAAATACCGTTTGAAAACTACAAAACCCCTGCATGGGCATGCACGCATGTATGCATATCTTCACGTGTTTACTTTGCGTTTTTCATGCATGCCGACAGGTACAGGTATGATCGTCGACATGTGTGCATTACTCATGCAGGGTGGGCACGCCTTTAGGGCTTGTTGTTCAATGTATGCGAGGTAAGCTCGAGATTATCTCCAATCAATGGTTAACTACAGTATCTCCATTGTTCAATGCGACTAATGCGAGCTGTTCGTATAACAACGGAATAACAGTGGTTTGAAAAGTCGTTTAAAAACTTTGGTTTATGATAATAATTTGAGGATTCTAACCTCAAATTGTTGTCATTTCCATACAATCGCCTCATGAAATGTTAGCTGCTTTTCAATTGCCAGGGGTAGTAGCCCCCAGTGGAGCTTGTTATCCCTGAACTGAACCTGAAGTGAACTGCACCCGACTTTATAAATGGGTTTCAACTGATACATAATTTGTCGTGCTCTGTCAAATCACTTCAGGAGCTACCCGGAGCTCCTCGGAGCTACTCCTTGTGGAATTGGAAAACGGCTAAAAAATTACGCTCGCGCTCAATTTATTTGAGGTTTGACGTTTGACCTTGACCGGTGACCGGTTCGAGATTTTGAGGTTAGAGATTAGACAAATTTGAAATTATATCTATCTATATATAAATTTTGATAAACATCTTAACATCCTGATATTAAATTATCATATGTAACTGCAGAAATGGCAGGTCCGGCAAACGTTTTAATAGGTCAGTACCATCCATTAATCATTATCTGGTAGGTAGATCTTTGAAAAAATGTTCGCAAACCGATAAAAACGAATATCCAAGAGAAATCGTATAAAAAGCTGCTCCAGTATTTCACTCTTCACATTTATTCGTATCTTTCTAGGAGGTGGTACAGGATTCATAGGAAGCGTTTTATGCAATGCACTGAAAACGAAAGGTTACGGGGTCAACGTCATCTCTCGTATGCCAGGACCGCAGAGAATTTCATGGAACGAATTACAGTCAAAAGGTCTTCCGAAAAATACAACCGCCGTGGTCAACCTAGCAGGCCAAAACGTTATGGATATTACAAGACGCTGGACGCAAGGTTTCAAACAAAACGTCTACAATTCCAGAATCAACACGACTAAGTGCCTGGCGAAAATAATAGATGATTCTGCCACAAAACCATCAGTATATGTCACAATGTCGGGTGTTGGGGCTTACAAACCTGATAGCACAAAAGAATATACAGAAGAGTCGTGCATTGTAGCATTCGATTTCTTTTCTAGATTGTGCAAAGACTGGGAGAGGGCCGCCACTTTGAAACTAGAAACGAAAAATGCTTGCAGAGTGGTCACTGTTCGAAGTGGGGTTGTTCTTGGTAGATATGGTGGGATGATTAAGCAGTTGTACTTGCCTTTTTATCTGGGGCTAGGGGGGCCTGTCGGGGATGGCTCACAGTACATGCCCTGGATACACATAAATGATCTTACTAATTTGATAATTTTCGCAATCCAAAACCCAAAAGTTGAAGGTGTCCTGAACGGAGTAGCTCCAAATCCTTGCACAAACAAAGATTTTTCTAAGGTGGGCAATGAATATGAATACATTTTTCGAACATTTAGTTTGAATTTGCAGGCTAGCTTCTGCTTTGTTTTTATTTTTGATATAGTTGTTTCAGTTGGATCTCAAGTTCAAGATTTCAAATTCTTCCTTATAATATTTCACAAAATCTTCATGATGAAATATTTTTAGGTATTTTAGGAAAAAGAAAGATTTACCATTTTATTACAAAAATCTATACAGTGAGCATCATGCTCGTTACTGGACTTTTGGTAGGAAAATCTCCGAGACATGTCGACTTTTGATTACTACAATGTACATTTTTGTATGAATAGTTTACTCCGAATTTTATCCCTTACTGGAGGGGATCAACCCTTTTGAAAAAGTTGAAATAGCATGGGGTGGGTGGTGAGTGATAGCTCATTTGAAAGGATATGTTATGCTCCATTCAACTGTGCAAAAAATTTGAAATGTGCTTCATTACATGTTGTGTTATTAATTTTTCCTAAGACCACATGGGAAAGTAACGTATATCGCACTATAGTTAGTTACACAGAAAGAGGCATATATCACAAGCGTGCGAAATATTTTCCGCACAGGCGAGGAAAGTAACTTTCCACACGCTCCGTTCGTAAAGCAGCGGGACGTATTGACTTCCGACGAAGAGTACGCGGGTTCGGTCCTCGCCCGCGAGTACTTTTTTTTCATTATGATATTGAAAAAAATTACACTTTTCAAATAGATTGCTTCAAATATTTCGTATTTAAAAGTGATTATTAGAAATAAATGAAGTCAGAATGGTTCTCAGTCGGACTATTCATTATTTTTTTTTGGACATTAGATTGTTAGACAGTAACTTGCATTAAGCCGAAAAAATATCCACTTTCCAAAATTCTGAATCATCTTACAAAGCAAGAAATTTTCAAAATGTATGTTCTTTTTCGTTAAATAGTTTTATATATAATTTCCCTGTACCTAGTCAGGCAATCATCTAATCATCTTGCTAAGTAAAAGCAGGCTTTGAACAATTCACTTATGTTAACGTCGGTTTATAATTATGTTTATGCAAAATTCGGCTTACCGTTTGGTGACTAATTTCCAATCCAAATCCAATCAGCCTTAAAGAAACAGTCTTATCAACTTCTATTCAAACTAAACATTAATTTCCGTTCCGGCGTCAATGATAACGTTTTCTTCGAGATCATGGTTTCTAGCCGCGACAGCATTTTTTCTACATTCCTTATAAATAGTTAATTACAAATAATTAACCACTTTTTCTACCCTTGTATAAATGTGCGGCATTTATAAAGACTTTTCTGACGAAATAATTTCATTGTTCTCAAAGCCTCCTCGGTAACTTCCTAACACTACATTGGAACGAAATAGTTGTATTTTCTTTTAGCTGTAATCTTGATTTTATTCATGACACATTTTATAACCAGGTATGAATAAATTCCTTATTAATAGTACTTACTAATAAGTGGTACCACGGTATCAATGTGGTTCCATTTAAAATAATTGAGTTTTACCCCAAAATCGATTATGATGAACTTCATTTGCTCATAAAAAATACAATTTAGTATTTTTGAAGAGAATTCGATTTTTCTAACATTAGACTGGTCAAATGAACTAAATCGGAACCATCATTGCACACTGAAATGGAAAACTAAAAATTGAATTATCAAAAATTTTTTGGTTTGAAATGTCACTTATGTGATGTCATTGGATTCAGAAGATTATGCATATTTCAGAAATGTAATTATATACAGGGCGTTCCATTTAAAAATCGGAAGTTGGTATCACTTGCGACGAAACTGGAAGTGAATAAAAAATTATTGTAAGTCAAAAACTGCCGCTCATCATTAAGTATATAGGATATACCAAATTTCAATCAATTACCTTTAAAACTAACGAAGATACGGGGGTTGTACCATGATCTTGTTACACCCGGTATATCAATTACTGAATTTTGACTTCTCGAGTACTACAGAAATATTTCAGTTTCAAGTAATATTTATACCTATTGTGTTCAAGCGGAACTTCAAGCTACAAAAACGTTTTATGTTAAAGAAAAGTTGAGCTTTTAACAGCCTTTTTTTATTCGATAATTTCATGATATCTCGCCATTTATTTTTCAGGCATTTGGTAAAGCTCTGAATCGTCCTGCTTTCTTCCCGCTGCCGAGCTTTGTACTTAATTTATTGTTGAATCCCGAAAGGGCCATCATGATGACTGAAGGTCAAAAAGTGATCCCCAAGAAAACTATTGCCACTGGTTTCAATTACCAATATCCTGATATAGAATCGGCCTGCAGAGAGGTTGTCAGTCGATAATGCTTAATTTGAAAGAGAAGATTTATTATAAAACGTTTACAGAAACTGAGGTGAGTATATTTCTACAGTGTGTCCCATCAAACGTAACCCATCGTGAGTAGCTTTGGAAAGTAAGTGTTATTTTGAACTGTGTTGACAAGTATGAAGGTGACTTCAGTCAATTGCATTGGCCTAGCCAGAGAGGGGGCCCAGCCCCTCCTCCGAAAGTTGATGAGTATTTTGGCAATTCAAATTGCTTTATTCTCAGATTACCTTTGTTTAAGAGTTGTTATTACATGCTCATTGAATATCATACATATCGGACTGAATTGTGACAAAAATATTCATGAAAATAAACATAGGTACAGGGTGTTTTCGAAGTTGGAGCAATAAATGAAATAGGTAATAAAAAACGAAAAATTAAAGCGAAATGAAATAATACATTTTTCTCGTATACTTATAAGTTTCTTTGGAAAATATTGGACTTTGAAGATTTTGGAAAACTCTGGCAAATTTTTGGGAACCTCTGGCCAGACATCAACGGCCCCTAGATATAAGCGAAGCAGTGACAAAAAAAGCCCGGCGCGTATTAAACAACTTTGACAATGTTGCCGACGTTAAATGTTGAAAGATGTTATGATAATGTAAACGATATTCTTTTTTCGAACAGTTCCTCTTTTGCTTCAAGGTAGGCTTAACGCAGGTACTCGGAGCTGTAGGAGCCGCTGAGTCGGCTTGGCCTCGGCCGCAACAACCCTCATCATTCAGTTCCCCTTTAAGGGCAAAGCTCGCGAGCTAATCGATTCAGAGTCGTATATTGTTTGTCGTGGTATTCTTCGATCATATCGCTTCTTGCATTCATTTGTGACTATTTAACGTGCATATCAAAGATGCCTTTTTGTTAAATCGTTTGACGAATGCATACGTTTTATGTAGGTAAGTACCTAGATTCTTGTTGTGTTTCGGTATCCGACTGCATTTGTATTTTCTTTACCTACATCTCTGTTTTTCGAAATTCCTACAATTCCTGTTGGAATCACCACTTTGGAAAATGTTAGTGTTGTTAGGTATTACGGTCACGTTATTTGCAATCGCGGAACTTTTCCAGGAACTTCGAAGCAATTAGGTGGGTAGTTGGAACCTAGGTAAAACAACGCCGTTCAGCATATGCGACATCAAGGTAGTTTTCAGCGTGCTTGTGACTCGTTACTTCGTCGTGCGAGACGCATAGAAAGTGGTGGCACTCATTTCGAACACCTGTTGTGAAATTAAATTCCGTTTATATTCATTAACTTTTTAATCCCCTGTTATGAAATGAGAATGCCTCATTGCCCAAATTTTAATTTAATTCAGTGTATTTATTTCGGTTCACTTCGAAGCCAACTGTAATAACTGGCAAGGTTTACGAAATAATAATGAACTGGCAACGGTGCGGGAATACGAGTAATAAACACAATGCTAGAAGATAGGCGCCCTAGGAACTGATGAATAAAACCAGTGCTTCCCAAACAATCGCTAGTAAATGGGTCTATTTTTTGGAGATTTTCAAGTGTTTAAGAAAAAAAGGTAAATGCTTTTGGTTGTGTCAGTATGTCTCATAGAACACCCCATTTTATTTATTGCTCCAATTTTGGAAACACCCTGTATATTTGACGTGATGTCATTCCATCTCATAATACCTTATACATTTTGAATGACACTGGCATTAATGTCTATATACAGAGACATTAAAATAGACATTGATGCTGTTATCAGCAGTTTTGCTAAACGTTCGAGGAGGAATAAGTTATTTTAGTTTTTCGAAAAAATATAGGAATTTTTTTAACAGTTGTTATTTACTATGTTTGGCAAGCTGTTTTTCTCATCCTGTATATCACAGGTCGGTTTCAGATATATCGATCGTTTGAGAGAGTCACCAATGTGTAATATTTGACCAAAAACTAATTTCAGTGGGACTTGTTACAACTTCATACTATGAAACATTACGAGTCAAGAATTTTGGACAAAAAGCTATCGTGCTAAAAATCTCGAAAACAGTAAGGTTTTTCGAAAAAAAGTTTTATGTAAAGTACCTTTTATTTCTCGTGCAGAAACCAAAAAAAATGTTGAAATATACTGGTTGTCATTTAAAAAAACAAACTTGGGATTCGCTCAAAAAATCATTTTGCTGTTAAAATCATCCATCTATCTATTACCATAATGGAGATACAGAAGACCGCCCCCTTGTTGCAGAACCCTGTATATTAATTTTTGTAATTTCAGGCACCATGTGAAGATTCGGAAATAGTGGTGTAGAAGCAAAGTTGCTACGAATTGGGGTCTGATGTACATAAAAGTTATGCTGTTACTAATTTATTTATTATATGTTGCATATCACACAAATTAAATTGATTTTTTACCGTATTCTGTTTCAATTCAAGAAGTGATAATCTGATGAACACAATAGCAAAAGGTGGGTATTTTTTGCATTATTTAAAAATTATTCATAAAATTGATGCTTAAATTTCAGCACATTCGTCGATCCCGAATTTAATTTCTGTAGCATGTGTGAACTCATCTTCCACCGCCCTTAAGGACTGATGACTAATATTCAAAGTTAGCCTTATTTTCGATAATGAGATATGAGATTATAAAATTGATTGGGAGGTTTCCATTAAAAAAATGTACTTCCAATAGTTTTTCAATCGCGTCTACATAGTTGCCTGGTGAACGCTCTGTATAACTCTAATGGACTTGATATCAGTAATCTGATGAATGGGACCCTCTTCTACGAATTCATCGATCATCAAAAGTGAGCGATCCTGTGTGCAGGAATAATAATAATATAAATAGTATGCCTCCGCAGATTTCAACTTAAAATTTGAACTATTTTGAAAACGGTTAGATGTGGCAATAGAATATTATGCAAGACTTATACAGTATTACATGTAAAGTTCGCAAGTTTTTTTTATTGATATATATAAAAAAAAAATTAGACTTTGCAATTAGCTTGTACTTGGAAAATGAGTAAAAAACGGCCTCTTTTCTTTTGTCATGTGCGACTCCTCAAAAAACAGTTTTTTTTTTGAAAATTTTGGAAAATACCAAAGTAGAAAGTTGCTCAGTTTCCAGTTTTATATCTTTCCTTCAAATTTTTACTCTTATCGTCACTTCGCCTTTTTTCCAATTTTTATAAATTTTCGAATCTTTCGCTCTACCGATACGAACGAAACATGATTCAAATTTCATAATTTTGATGAATATATGAAGCGGGAGACATTTTCTATCAATAGAGATTTCTAAAGGCTTTGGACACCCAAATAAAAAGAGACGAAAGTTCTTAAGTTTTCCACCCTTGTTGCCAGGGGCGCGCTTTGTGATTGGTTACCATAATGACAGCTACAGTTGAAAATGACATTTATACTCCCTGACCTTATAGTAACCAATCGCAGAGTACATTCCCTGACAACAAGGACGGAAAAATTAAGAACTTTCGTCTCTTTTTATTTGGGTGTCCAAAGTCATTAGAAATTTCTATTACAGCGAAAAATTCCCGGCGGGACATGTATCTATAGTAACGATTGTTAAAATGTACATTTGTCATCTTGACAGTCATAAATACTGAATTTTAAACGTCGTTGAAATGTCACGTTTCGGGAAATAGAATAGAATAACTGTAATTCAAGAAAAAATCACCAAAAAATACAATGTTGAACCATCAATATATATGGAAACAGTTTATGGATTTCATTATTGACTCCGGAAATATTCTACCGAATTACACTCGTGCATCAAAATAAACCTGATAATTTTCCATTCAAGCATGTTGTCAGTAAAAAAACTGCATTTGGTTATTTGGAAAATAAACTCATGCAGTTTTTAGACAACATGCTTTCATGGAAAATTATCGGTAATTTTGAAGCACCTGTGTAATTACTTCCGAAAACAAGACTTCAATGTCATATCTTCCAAGAAAATACCTACCAGAAGAAAATAAATGCACCTCCAGAAATACGTGTTTTTGTTGCAAAGTTCATCTAGTTTTTTCATTTCATTATGAAACTGATTCGGATTTTCAATGCATTGACGAATTTCTCTTCATTCTTATTACACTCGTATTTTTTTTTTTAACAGATTTGTATCCCGCATTAGCCGCAGATGAGTTCGAAATATTTTGATGCAGTTCACACCCAACAGTGTGACTGTTGAATGTAAACTATTAGATGTAGTTTTCGAGCAAATGATAATTTTTCGCGACGTTTTTTGAAATATTTTCATTAATCTCAGATTCTTTATTTTCACCATTAAAAAACATTGAACCTAAGTAACTATAACCAAATTCACAACATAACCTCATAACATTCATAGATTTATCTCAATAATATTATGACGAACCCGAATTTTTCATCCAGTATACCGTCCTTTCCGATCAGTTTAACAATTAAATGAAAAAACTAGATGAACTTTGCAACAACAATGACGAATTTCTGGAGGAGCATTAATTTTTTTTCTAACAACAGGCCAATGTGGGTATTATCTAGGTTCCATCAAAATTATCGTCAAAATTATGAAATCTGAATCTTGTTTCGTTCGAATCGGTACAGCGAAATATTCGAAAAATAAAAAATAATTGGAAAAATTTTACAGAAAGGTTATAAAATAAATTGGAAACTGACCAACTTTTTTCTTGGCATTTTTCTAAATTAACAAAAAAAGGAAAGAGTCTGTTGTTTACTAATTTTTCAACCACAAACCAACTTCGAAGTAAAATTTTCATTATATCTATTAATAAAAAAACTTCCATATGTTGCGAACTTTAAGTGTGATTGTTCAGAAATTTTTGTAGAATCTAAAAATGTGATTATATATAGGGGTGTCCGTTCAGACAAAGAAGTCGGGGTACAAACGTGAGTGCCACATTCTTGACAATACTTTAGCCGAATATATTCCCCAAATATTCAAATTCAACTCGCTCATATTTTTCTATACAGTGCATTCCATTTAAAACGAGCCACCCTGAATAACTGTTGGTACGATGATTTTCAGGAAAAATAAAAAAAAACACGTCAACAGTAGTATACAGGGGGACACATTTTGACATATTCACATTTGATCTAACTTTCCCTATCGCACCCCAACAGCATGTCACCAGTTTTTTTAAATGAATAACCATATTCTGTTTCGCATTATCAGATGCTCCATGATTGGCAGATTTCAATAAACTATAAAACATATGGTCTGAAAGTTATGGTTCGGGAGCTACAAATAATTTGAGTTGAAAACGATTCACCCTGAATAATTTTTGAAACAATGATTTGCAGTAAAAATAAAAAACAGGTCAACAATTATACAGGAGGCCACATTTTGAAATATTCGTTCTAGAGACAAATATATGGAAGTAATAAATCAGAAAAAGAGATTTTTTATTAAATTCTTGAATCAAAATCTGATGACTTGGCAATGAGAATAAACAAATTTCCTATTCAACTTCCATACAATGGTACAAACGAGCTTCCATTGCCGCCCCCACATGGTTGAGAATCTCGGGAGTTATTTCTCTGCAATGCCTCGTGATATTCTCTCTCAAATCTTCTAATGTTGTTTATTCTATCTCATACACTTTAGACTTCAAGTGACCCCATAGAAATAAATCTAAAGGAGTGAGATCCGGAGACCGTGGTGGCCATTCTGTAAGACCTCTTCTGCCAATCCAGCTACCAGGAAAATTATCATCCAATACTATTGATGACGTATTTCTCTACTTTTCCTGAAAATCATTGCACCAAAAGTTATTCAGGTTGGCTCGTTTTAAATGGAATGCACTGAGGAGTGGAAACACTTGAGTTCTGAATCAAAATAGTGAATGTTATGTAAAATTTCTGAACTTTTCATAACATCTCACTCAAAAATTCTGATTATATACCAAAGGTGTTCTAATCGAAAAGGTGTAACTATCTGAAAAAATTACTACATTGAAAATACTTTAGCTACAGATAAAGAAATGAAAAAAAACCTTTTATTAAAAAATGTATTACACTAAAATATCACAAAAACAATTTTATTTACAAGATTTAATTCAGATTCGGTATCTTAATCATGAGAAATTCTTCACGATAAAGTAGAAAAATCCTTTCATCTACACAGTACATTCCTAAAGCGTCTTCTTCCAAAATCTGCAGAGAATCCGTAGATTCCATAATGAGTCCCCTTTCTCTTGAAAGTCCGGTGGGATCATCAGAAAGTTTCGAAATATTTCCATGTTTCAAAATATAGAAAGGATCCGGTTGTATACAATTTATTATTATGTAAGACAAGTCTGGAGAACAGTACGTAAATTTTCCGCTTATTTCCGTCTGCAAATTAAAAAGTATTAGGTAAAAAGGCATAATGGAATAGTCCAACTGACAAGTGCAACAAAAATATCCAAAATATCTACTTGAAACTTCATAGAAGGGATCTATACAGTGAGCAGTAACCTAACGTAATCTAACCTAACCTAACTTTGAAAATCGTCGAGATACGTATCGACTTTTTCATTTTTACAATGTACATTTTTGTATGAATAGTTCACCCGTAATTCAATTTTTTGACAAGTGACAGCGCCATGCAACTTCTGGTATATTTTTACAACATTCTACGACAATTTTGTTCGATTCATTTTGCAATCTAGAGGGCTACGAATACGTTCCAATAACTAATTTCTACATACAAAATTACGGAAGGAACGAACGGGGATGTTTCCATGAGAAGTAAGACACACTGTATGTCTGATATATGAAATTCAATGTCTGTTGAAGTATTAGCCAGAGAAGTAATATGTTTCTGTCGAACATGTCATATACAATCTATACAAAGTAATACTCATTTCTGAAAGAATTGTTTTCAACTGTTCTGCAGTCACTGAATCATTACGGCTCATTGACACAAGCATATACAATATTTTATTTCGAAATATCCTTCTAGAATGCTCTGTAATCTGTCGCCTAGGTAGATCCTGGGAGCAATTTACAGTATTCATCTCGGCGGACAAGAATGGGCCGATATATAACCTTGATGATTTAGAATGCACTGATGAAGAACATAACATTCCGAAACAGGTGTGCAGTTGGTTTCCTGTTTGAATCAGGCCAAGTTCTGCAATTTTTCTCAGAGAGCTGTTGCAAAATCGTTCCTTTAAAGTAAGGATTCTTGATCTACGTCGGAATTCCGAAATACAGGTCGGAATTATAAATCTATGTAGGAATTCTAAGATAAAAGTCAGAATTCCGAGACCAGGGGTGGTATTCCGTGTACCATAGAATTCTATAGTCGACACAATAAGTGAGTTGACATTATAGTTGAATTCATGGGAAAGAAAGAGACATAACTGTCGACTATAGAATTCTATTGTACACGGAATACCACCCCTGAGCCGTAATATCTAGATTGTAATTCCAAAATCTAAGTCGTAATATGATCCAAGTCAGAATTCCGAGGTCTTAGTTGGAATTCTGAGATCAATATAGGAATATCCTGAGACCCAAGTCGGAATTCCCAAATCTTAGTTGGAGTTCTGAGATTTAAGTCGAAATTCTGATATCTAAGTCTGAATTCCGAGATGCATGTAGGAATTCTAAGATACACGTCAGAATTCAGAGATCTAAGCCGTATAATTCCAAAATCTAGGTGGTGATTCCGAGATCTATGTAGAAATTCTGAGATAGAAGTCAAAATTTCGAAATCTAAGCCGTGATTCTAAGATACAAGTCGAAATTCCGAAATCTTAGTTGGAATTCTGAGACCTAAGTCGAAATTCTGAGCCCAAGTAGGAATTCTGCGATCTAAGTCGGAATTCTGAGATCTGAGTTGGAATTTCGACATCTATGTCGTAAATCTGATCTGATCCAAGTTGTTATTTCAAGATCTAGGTCAGAATTCCGAGATCTCAGTTGGAATTATATCAATTTAGGAATTTTGAGACCTGAGTTCGAATTCGAAGTCAGAATCCTGAGATCCGAATCAGAATTCCGACATCTAGGTAGGAATTCTGAGATCCAGGTCGTGAATCTGATATCCAAGTCGATATTCCGAAATCCCAGTTGGAATTCTGATATTAATGTTAGGAATTTTCAAACCCAAGTTGGAATTCCGAGATTCAGGTCACAATTCTGAGATCTGAGTCGGAATTCCGACATCAATGTAGGAACTCTGAGATCCAGGTCGTAAATCTGATTTCCAAGTCGGTATTCCGAAATCTCAGTTGGAATTCTGAGATCAATGTAGGAATTCTGAGACCAAAGTCGGAAATATCAAATATTATTCGGAATTCTGAGATAAAGTCAGAATTCTGAGCCGTACTCCGAAATCCAGGTAGTAAAACCTGACATTCAAGTCGGAATTCTGAGACCTTAGTTGGAATTCCCAAATCTAAGTAGGAATTCTGAGATCCAAGTCAGAATTCTGAGATCGGAATTTAGTACTATTTGGAAATTGGAGATATTATCATCACATACAATCGATCCGTTCGAAATTTAACTTACCAGAAGAGAGCTAATCCCTAGTTTAGTACCTTCGTGAGTGATTGAAAACCCTTGGTGAGTGTCCTCAGGTCGCCAGAACAATAGGTCGTCCTTGCAAACAAAAGCAAAAGCAGGTGGTACATTTTGAGTCGACCGAGGTGTATCCACTACCAAATCCGCATCTACTAGCTTGACTACGTGAGTAACCTCGTTTGTATTTCCGTTGAGCCTATACAGCGCCTTGAATTCTGGTCCTACTCCGTATTCAGTCCTGTTTATTGTACACTGAAAAAGATGGAAGACGCATACTGTACGCTCAGTTTCATATTCAAAATTCAAATAATAATAAACTCGCTCATGAACACTCATAGAGTGTAGCAGTTCAATTAGAGCTATGATTTGGGCCATATTTAGCACTTATTATGTTTTATGTATAGGGGATTATAAACAAAGAAGCATTATAATAAACAGGCGATTCTAAAAATTTGTTAATATACGATTGACGAAAGACATTCAAAAACTTCTTACCTCATTGAGGCAACCGGAATGTTTACATGTTTTATCAACCGCTGAGCCTGGATTTGATGCCACATATTCCCCATTTACATCATTTTTGACGAGCACAGGCCACGTCCGACCGCTTTTACTTTTGTGGGCGATAAACCGTAAGTAGTTCCCCTCCGACCACTTTGAGGTGAGTGCCGAAAGCACTTCGTCGTGAAACTCCCCAAGAATCAATTGGGTGCGAGAATACGCTACATCAATCCTTTTGTCGTCATGTCTAAACTTAATCAGCTCCTTCACAGCTGGCTCAGGCAAGAAAACTTCGACGTGTATTTCTGTGCTGCTTTGGCTCCATCTGTATAATTTTCTCCTAGGTGTTGCGTCTTTTGCGGCTATCGGAAAATCGGAATTCAGGGCGAAATAGCACTCTTTTTCGCAAACGAGTAGAATAGTCTCGCAGTCTGGCGAAAGGCGAGCATATTCGATACATCCTCTAGTTCTAACCAGCCTTATTGCTTCTTGCCTCCACGCACCTTCGACTTTACGAATTGTCACCCAATGAATATTCGTTAAAAATTTCTCGCAAGTATCTACCCTACGAACACTCAATAGCAGAGCGTGTATTTCTTCAGTTCCTTCGTTACTAGTTCTAGTCACGGCATCCCATAGGAAAAAAGTCTGATCCGGTCCAGCAATTTCCTCCGAGAAACACACCGAAAATGGGACACTGTTATTCCTATTACCTGTATCAAGTATATGCAGTATCCCCATGCCATCCCCTATAAGAGCAATGCTCGGAGATATGAACTTCAGAGATATATTGTAGTCGCCCTGTTTACGTTCTCTAGTTTTGGGGACCGTCCACATTGCCTTTGGTCCTCTGAAAACACCAGCAGTTGGAATGTGGCATATTTTGCGTAGATTCCACTCATCGTCGAAATAGTAGAGTGAATCAATTTCGGCAAAATGATCTCCTACCAAGTGGTTGTGGTACATAAATAAAACAATGAGCATTGAGGGATCGTCCAAATGAGTATCTTCCTGAATCAGGTCTACGCATTGCTGTAGATGCAGTCCCCTTCCCGTGAGCGACACTCGTGCTTTTTTAGGTTCCCCAAAGTTCGGATTCAACAACGAGTCATCGGGAATGAGCTCCAACTTGGTTGTAGTCATTTTTACACTGTAATCATCCTCCTTTTTTATTATTCCTTGAAAATACCGAATAATTTATTAATATCGATAGGATTTATTTGCCATTTTAAACTAAACCGTCTAAACAAAACGATAAATTCACGCAGATGAATGAATGAATTTTTTATTTGCACCAAAATTGCTAAACATAAATTGACCGACAGTTTTTTCTTGACTACTTTTTTATCGATAAGAATGAAGCTAGCAAGGTTGCCAATGCTACTCTGTTTATTTTCAGCAGAGTTCTGATGCTGTTAGAGGTAGACATTGGTGTTCTTGAATTTCTGGAGGCTGTATGCCTCAGGGAACTCTTCCCGAGGTAGCATGTTCCAAAGATTTGCCATTCGTTTGTTTTTTATTGGATTTTCAGAATCTACGATGAATTTCAATATAACTTTATCAAAAAAATATTATTTCTCTGAAGCCCCAGCGTTGCCAGCGCTTCAGAGGGTCAAAAATATTAACTTTTTCATCTAAATAGTGTCATTTTCCCACCAGTTGAGGAACTTTCGTGGTGATATTTTTCTTCTTCATTCCAGAGCTCATTTGCATTATTTCAATGAGAAATTTTTAGGATATGGGAAGTAAATGAAGAACAAGACGAATATTACAATTAAAGGATAAGAATATTTATGAAGATTAAAGTAATCAAAGTAATTTGTACTTTGAAGATTGTACTTCAAAATAAAATCTCACTGAAACCTAGCATTCAAAGCTAAGCTTTGGAAAGAAAAACTATTATTTTATTGGGCTAACGTTTCGAACTATATTCAAATCATCATCAGGGTTCTGTAACAACGGATTTTTTTTGAAAATTTGTATTACTTGCCACGATCTTCTAAACCTCGACGAGACTAAAAGTTTGGATAGTCAGCAGAACTTACCAAAATTTAGTATTCCTCTACTTAAAATACTTGAAATAATTAAAAAACAGACATTTTATGATGCCAAATAAAAGACGAATACTGAGAGCCAAGTAAATACTGTGTTTAAACCTTCAATATTGATATTGTGGTATTGACACTGTTTCGTTTGAATAACTGAATAATTTCACTGAGTAGTCTTTTGGATAAAAAGGGTTGCGTATCAAGAACGATGGGTGTCATAAAGTTAAAACCGTGACCTTTTTCTGTGATGTATTCAACCAAAGCGGTAGGGTTGTAAACATTGAGATTTGAAATAGTTACAATAGTGACCAAATTTCGAAAATAGTGAGATTTTAAAATAATGACCAATAGTGACAATAGTGACTCACTGGCAACCCTGTGAGGTCAAAAACTGCCACGTTTGCTTGAATGAAACCTGAAGCTTCCTAAATCATTGAAAACAATTCAAAATAATTATACGGGGTGCTCAGAAATTGACAACGAATCTGGAAAATTGTATAACTAATTTTTTTTAAACGGCAACCTCATTTTTTTCTCACCGACAATGGATTGTATTCTAAAAAATAGGGGGAGTTTATGCTTACAACCCCATATATCTGAATTTAATGGGTTTTCTAATTTTTAGAAAAAACCAAAATTTCCGTGTGGTTATTAAAGATATCAGTATTATCAGTATGCTTTCTTTAATTTTTTAATAATTTATGTAGAATTTGACGTGGTTATTGAAAGAGTTTGTGAATCCTTTCCTACGCGATATCTGGATAGACCAAAGCACATTCATAACACCATGATGCAGGTCATTCAAAAATGTAAAACACATCGGCAGTTTGTTAAAAGCAAAACAAACCTGTTGTTGACAATGGACGCGGACCATCCACAATTGTTAAACAAACACAGGAACAAACAAGAAATTGAACAAATTATAGTCAATGTTCGAACTAGTTGCCCCCAAATTCCAAACATTTCTTGCGGGGAAAGAGATCGAAATGCATTCCTAACTCTCTCCTGTCAATCTTCTTTTGTTGTTAGGGGCGCAGCGCACACAATATTTTTTATACAACCCCAAACAAAAAAGTCTAATGGAGTGATATCGGGCGAACGAGTAGGCCAGCGATGGTGTCCATTAATTGGTTACTATCCAACGATCTTTAAAAAGTTATTCACAGGTGCAATATTATCGTGAAACTATCTGTTTCGAAATACGTGTGGATTAGTTCAACTCCAGTAAAGTGAGTTAGGACGGTTGAACATTGCATTTTTATAAATTTTGCTTTCGTGAAGAGTGTTCATCTTTTTGAATTTTGATGAGTATGAATTCGTAAAAATCATTCTTCCTTTGATCACCACCTGCTTTCAAATAGTGAACTAAGAATTCACTGGCGTTGAGAAAAAACAGGGTTGCCATTTGAAAAAGATGAGTTACATAATTTTCGAGATATCAGAATTTGGCGTCAATTTGTGAGTTTCCAAATATTAGGAAGCTTCAGGTATTAAACAAAAAAAAACAAAGTTGGTGTCCACCGTTTGAGAAAATATTTTAACTGAAACGAATTTCTCACAGACATCTGAAGTTTTATTTGTATTTATATTAGTTTCTGATTGATTATCCACGTGATTAGAATGTTGAATCTGTACTGAAAATAACTAAATCAATAAATAAATAAAAAGTAAATAAATAGATGGATAGATGAATAAATAAATAAAATATTTCCGAGGTGACAGATCGCCAATCCTTTTCCGGTGTTCCAGAGAAGTGGGCAAGTTTGTACGCGTAGCATCAATGACGAGACGAATGGATCTTTATGAAATCACTGATTTTTTTTCCGGAAGGTTGGTGAATCATAAATCAAATCAAACTTCAAAATAATCTCTGAGGGAATTTAAACTACCGAGTTCAAATAGCTTGAGAAAATGGTACTTCTGTAGCTCTTAAACCTTGGTTATACCTATATGAACTTTAACACAAGAGCATGCCATTTTAAGTTCATTTCACTTTACAGAAAAATAGTTGTAAAGATTCTGATTGGGAATTCGTTTTTTTACAGGGTGGCCCAATAGTGTCAGAAATATGAAAAGTGTTTCAGATAAATATTATATGGTTTACTTTGTTGCTTACTTTTATTACAAAAATGTTTTGGAATATACAGTGTTCCTTTAAAGCAGGGCAATACAAGCCATCATTTTTTAAATAGACTACCCTATAAATTTTTCCTTCGTTGAACTGAACAAACGGTTCAACATACGGAGGTATTTAATTTTGAGGCGTTGTCAAGTTATTACCGAAAGAAAGAAAATCTTCGGAAAAACACATCGTCACAAATACCATCATAAAAATTTTATGAATAGAATTTGAGCAAAACTAATCGAGACATGCATTAACCAGAGTGAGATGCAATGCCAGTATTGAGAGGTACATTTCTCAAACAGGAGATTTCATACAGAGGCATTAACTTGACAAACTTCAAATATAAAAAACACCCAATATGTCGTGTCACCTTTTTTAGAACTATTTCATCCATACAAATTTGGATGACATGACATAGTCTCTAAAACTGACACTTTTTGAGAAATTTTCAATTCAATTTTCAACTTGTCAGAAATTGTCTGGATATTGATATATTTTGGAATACGTCCTCAATTCTATTTTTCCTATCCTCCTTTGTCGATGGAGGTGTTCTATGAACTTTATCTTTGACCCGCATAAAAATAAATACATTTTTGTCAAATCCGGTGAGCGAGGTGGCCACTTAAAAGGGCCTCCTCTACCAATCCATCTTCTGGGAAATTCAGAGTCTAAATAATTTATTAACAGGTACAGTGTGGTAAATAGGTGCTCCGTCATGTAAATACCACATTCATCGTTTAGTTCGAATGGATAAATGATCAATTGTTGTAACTGGTTTAAAAAAAAAACAAATTAAATTTTCTCAAAATCGTAACTGAATACGGTACGAATGGAAATTATTCTTCTTCAAAATTCATTGTATGTCAGTCTGGCTTCTGTCAGTTTATTTCGATATTTCTCTATGTGAGATATGAGGATATTCTGTAACTTTTAAAAGGACAGTAATTTCAGTTTCTTCAGTTAATGCACTTTTGGTTCTTTCTATTTTTTCAAATGCGACATTTCCTGTTCGACTAAATCGACGAAGCAAATTTTCGAACGCTTCTTTTCTAGGTTGTCAAATTCGTAGCCCACGAGATACTGTACTTTCTCACACTAATGGGCCACCCTGTATACTTTTTTGTTCTTCTGTGGAAAAAAATGCGGTTTTATTAAAAATCTTTCATATATTGAACTATTAAAATACACTTGGTCGAATATAATACATAATATCTACCTAAATACGATTTCCTATAAACTTCACAAACACAACATATCTTATAAAATTTCTTTAAATTATATTCTTTCTGCGTTACTATTCAATAAATATTCAACTCTGTAAACAATCAACTCGGCGTGATGTCACTATCAAAAGCCACGTTGAATATATAACAATTATGTCTCTAGACAGATATCCTAAATTAATCAAAAACCTACACATACATTCGATATATCATCTATGAGTTTATATGTATATTGGTAGGACTGTGGCGGGATCAAGGGTGAACCACCGTACTTTGATAGTGAATTACCCTGTATGTACACTGAATCTGGAATGAGTTTGGGACTGTTTGCAAATTACTTTTTACAGGTTGTTGTGAAAGTTTCCAGAAGGTGATTTTTGGTCGTATATTAAATGATTAAATGAGGTCTTTTATGTGAACAAAAACTCTTAGGAATGTCCTTGAAAAATAACATGACTCGAAAAAATGAAAAAAAACTGTTCTTTAGCTTTTTATTGTTGAAGAGTTGAACAAAGAGCATTTTGTGGGCGTGATCTACCAATAGAAAGACTACATATACTTCCTAATTTTTTTTAAATCCTAATGTCCCAATTTTCTCCATGAGCAGCTTTTTATTTCACTTAGCGATGTTTCACCAGCTATACGACCACGAATGCGGTTCATACTCCATGGCAAACCCGTACAATTTAGCATAACTGCTACTTGGACGACGTGTATACACATCGTTGGAAAGGCTGAGCAGGACCTCAGTCTTGGCCTCCCAGATCTCCAGACTTGAGCCCCATGGACTTATGCAGCTGGGGTCACCTCAAGTCCTCAGTTTATACGACCCCCATTTGGGAATCGCATCATTTCATGCTGCCAGACCATCCAAAACACACCTGGAATATTTCAACATTTGCACCAATCTATAAGACGAAGATTTGAGTCTGCTGGTCGAAGGTGATTATTTCGAGCAGTTTTTATGACTGTATGTTGCGTCTGATCTTTTTTTCTTTGTTGTAATATACATAATTTTATTTTATTTGTATTTATAATTAGATATCCTTCAAATAAAAACATGGTATTGGTACATATCTACATTAGAAATTAAAACACGGAAAATTATTCAAAAATTCTACGATTGGCGTCGTAATCTATACAAACTAAACGTGATAGTTACCTACTATTTGTTTCCATTTATAGAAGATCCATTCTTGCACGTTGTTGTATTTAATTTTTTTTATTAAGAAACTATTGCTTTTACGCAAATAATATAGGAGTTAAAAAAGTTTTGCAATTAATTGTTCTTTACAACACATATTTTTAAATGAAGAAATTTTGTTTTGCTATAAAGTTATGAGAAAAAATGGAATAAGGAAGTCATGTTTCACCCCTATAAAAGATAGCAAAAACTGAAAAAAATATTGTAGCCTTTTTATTGGTAGAACACGCCTAAAAAATGTCATTTATTTAAGTTTCAAGTCAGAAATTTGAAGAAAAAACATTTTTGTTCATTGTTAAGAAGCGTTTAACTTTTCAACGACTAGCCTAAAAGCTTTTGTTCAAATAAAATACCCCCTTTTATTTTCGACAATAAATCACCCTCTGAAAACTTTTGCACTCCTTTGGCAATACTCTGTATAATACAGCGTTCATTTGAAAACGACCCACCCAATACACGTTACCAAAAATGACCCGTATAAATGGATTGGTTCAAACTGTTAGGAGCATTTTGTTTATTATAGAACTTTGACAATTTTTTTTCTGTTTGTTCCAATACCGTATCTTCACACAGTTATATATCCAAATGAATCAGGAGTCCTATAAAAAAATTAAGCCAACTCATTTAATGACATTTGTGATATACGTACTATATAGTATCTCATGATCATGCATTTCTAGCAAAATTGTCACTTGAAAAACTGATTTTAGTGAATATACACTCAAGTAAGCTGTCAACATGTTGGTTGTCTTTAAATTGTACTTCTCAAAACGTTATTTTACCACCAATATCAAGGGGTGGGAGATAAGTTGAGGGAAAAAAGAAAATTGTATTTTTTTTTAATTGTCCAGAAGTGTTGTTCAGTCATCTCTTTTTATTGTCAAACGTCAACTCTGAAAGCGTCAAGATCTGATTCATGATGCTTAATTTGTAATAATAGTAATATGAGGAAGTTTAGATGATTTTAGTGCTAGTGTGAAGCAAAGTGGAGAATTTCTGAAGGTGATTTGCTTTTTTGCCGTTGGCTTCTTCATTCATGATAAATGATGATGATTTCTATGATAAACGCCGTGCTCGCTCTGTGTTATACGTCGTTAGCAAATCATTCTTCCTCATGCACAATAATACAAGCTAAAAAAAAACAATAACTGTGTCTATGCTTTCAATATTATTGTGGTTCCGTGATCCGATCAGAAGGAACCATTCAAAAGTACCCAGGCCAAAGCTTCCTCAGACGGCCACCCTTGATTAACACTTATATGTATTTGTATCATATATACAGGATTTTTTTCGGGACGAAGCAAGGATATTACCTCTGATAAACTGGAAAAATTAGCAGGCTCATCTATCATTCAATTACTGCACAAGTATCAGTCATGGATTTCGAAAAATTTTCTAGAAAGTAATAAAATACCCACAGAGAACAACTCCTTCTCTGGCTAATACCACTACGGACATTGAATAGCATCTGATCAAAAAAATTTTATTCATATGTGGAACGTTATCAGGATAGTTCATTAAGACAAACTTGAATCTGATTATTTATTTTTTTATCAGTTTTTTTTTTAATCACTTCATCATTCCTTCACTATTCTATCCATATTTGTGAACGGGATTTGTTTGAGACGAGTGGTTTTCTGGAATATTCGAATCAAGACGTCATATTATTTATTCTGATTGTGAATAGGGCAAAAACAAACATTCTCGATTTCTTGTTTCATTTGAACAATAATCGGAATTAAATGAATGTTTGAGGTAGTATATTTGTCATAAATATGAAGAAAAATAAGTTTTATTCTCCAAAATGATCAAGCACTCCATTGAAATTAAAAAAAACGTGAAAAACCAGTTTGGAAACTTTCGACAAATACAAAAAACAATTCTGTACCGATTTCTCAAACAGGTGCAATATGAAAAAAAAATCTGCAACGATCTGTTCGAAATTGTTGAGCCATTTCATACAATTTTTCCAGTTTTTCAGATGTTATGTGGCAGGATATATTTCAGTACACAGTAGCTTTGAAGCTGAAAAAACATAAAACTTACAATAGATGAAAGACCAACTGCTACTCGTATTTACAGTTCTATTGATTATTATCTCTAAACCAGTTTCTGGTACAAGTAAACGGCGGTAAGTTTCCATGAAAAGTTCTGTTCATCGTATAAACTAATACCCAATGGTTTGCTGTTGAAAAATCGAAAGAACATACAATATTGCAAGATAATAAATGAATACCAAGCCATTGAATGACTTATTGTTTACCATATATTCAAGACATTGAAACGAAGGAAACCAGTTCATGAGGGCTGTAAATACAAACCGTGCCTAAGTACTCATACATGGTCCATTGGAATGACCTGCTCGGTCATCGGACTTGACTCCTCTCGATTTTTTGTTTGGATGTATGAAATTCAAGGTTTTCATTACACAACTCGAAACATACATGATCTTAGAGATACAATCACCTGTAACTTGACACAGCCTATAGATGACGATGACAAAAAAGGCTCAAGGGCTTGAACAGAATACTGAATTACCTACGTGGTTGGCCAACATGGTCCATTTCAATGGCCTGCTCGGTCACCGGACCTAACTCATCTCGACTTTTTGTGGGAATAAGTGGAATTGATGGTTTACGCAACACAACTCGAAATGATACATGAACTTAGAAATAGAGTTTGCAGGCTCGTGCTTACATAACCCCAAAGATTTTATAAAATATGAGAAGTTATTTTCAGAATAGGCTGGTTTATTGTCAGGAGGTACAGGTAAAACATTTTGAGAATTTGCCTGGACAATGTTTCACGATCAGTCAATGAATTAGGGAGTTGTTTGAAAAATTGGTAGACCCTAATTTGGGGCGATATCGACAAGAAAAGGCTTGAAGGTTGAGGTGGAAAACTCAATAACCTAGTTGGTTGTCGTACATGGTCCATTGGAATGATCTGCTGGCTCACCGGACTTGACTCCCCTCGATTTTTGTTTGGATATGCGAAATTCAAGGTATTCATTACACAACTCGAAACAATACATGATTTTAGAGATACAATCAAATGTCGCTTATCGTAGCATATAGATGGCGATGACAAAAAAAGGTGGAAGAGCTTAAGCAGAAGATTGAATTATCCACTTGTTGGTCAATGTGGTTCATTCCAATGGCTTGCTTGGTCACCGGATCTGATTTCTCTAGATTTTTTGTGGGAATATGTGAAATTGATGGTTTACGTTAAACAACTCGAAATGTTTCATTGCCAGTCGATGAATTATGGAATTATGGAACAGAATAATTGAAAGTGCTGTGTGAGCATTTTGAAAGAAAAACATAGCAACTATAATTTACAGTATTTTTGTAATTATGAAAATTAATAAGGAAATACATCAAACCAATTGGTAAAATGTAGGTTTTACAACTTTTGCCATGTTGACTGATGTTTGTTTTTTGACATATGAGTTATTGACTTAGAGAAAAGTCTATTTCTTTAAAGCCCCCGTTTCGTCAATTTATTGTGATATCTTCGGGGCATAGTTCAGTGGCTGTTTCTGGAGAAGTAATAACAGCAACTCGATTTGATTTTTTTTGTTTATACATTTTAATCATTCCCCGTTTTTTATATCTTGCAGTGTCTTGAAGATGTAAAATTAGATTAACGAAATGTTGGTTTTGAAGAAATTGAGTTTTCTTTAGTTCAAGATATCAAATCAGAAATAAATCATTTCCAAGCAATCTCTGAAAAAGAAAAACGACTTGAATGAAAGAAGTAGAAAAATCAATGTAATTTTTTGGATTTTACATGGTGTAAGTATATATTTTGTTTCGTTCAAAAGTTAAAATGGGGAGGGTTTTTCAAGGGCACTGTATATGAAAGGGGTTGATGATGGCCGCGAAAATGGGGAAAACATTGTTTGAATCCTCTATTTAGGCATGAAAATTTGCTATGGGAAAGAGGTCGATTATCTCAGGAAAAGTAAGAAAATAAAATATTCGAAATTCAAAAATGACAGGTTTTTGCAAACATTTTCATGAAACGATATCTTTCGTGATAACCCAAATGATTCTGAACAGAATGCTATGATGTGCAGTTACGGTGGTTTTCCACATGTACAGGGTCCTGCATATCTTCATCATGGTAATAGACAGGTGCATGATTTCATCAGCGAAATTATACTTTTCTCTGAACTCTACAAAATGAAAATGATGGCACTCACATAGGGGGTTCAGTTTTTTCTGAGCGGGTCCCAATTTTTTTGTTTAAATGACAACCTGTCGTTATCATCAGTTTTTTGGTGCCTATATGAGAAATAACAGCCAGCATTTTGTCCAAAATTAATTTTTGTTCAAATATTGGTTACTCTCTCAAACGATAGATCTAAAATCGACCGGTAATAAAGACGGTGTGAAAAATAGCTTGCCAAACATTGTTAATGAAAATGTGCAAAGTCTTCTTTATTTTGAATGGAATACCCTGTATATTATCGATCCATAACAAGCGTCAACAAAGGATCTACATAAATTCACATTAGTTACCTATTATTTTTAATGTACAAACCGAAAAACTGATAATATATACAGGTTTTTGGGCTCAAGTATCATATGATCTGTGCTGACGAAGTGAACCAATCATAACGACATTCGTCTGAGATTTCTGCCATCTCACTACTGAGCTACCGATTTTGGTTCGAGAGTAGCCAATGCACCATTTCAATAAGGACCCGTCTTTTCTTCTTTATAGTTTGGGTAAATATTCGTTTTGCATGGAACTGAATACTTGCATGTAGTGTCGGGGGTCTCCAGTCCATGGTCATCATTAGTATTAGAATTTACTCAGAATTGACGTAGTCACATTAGTCACATATGGAAATGTGTCGTTTGAAACATGCCTCTCTAATCACTCTGTATGAAATATGTTATATTCGATAGTTTGCACATATGAACCACCAGGTATTATACATTGTTAACAACACTGATTTCATGATGATGTTCAAACGAACAAACGAACAATCTGCATATAGTTAGTTCCTTTGTTTCCCAACTTTCCATCGATTCTGCCTATGACTAGACTCATCGTTTCATTTGTTCACATTTCAATAGATGCATGGAAGAATGGATGTTTCCGATATGAAAGAAATTTGACAGGTGAAACGTACGCCTGAGATAACCGGTCTGGGGAAATTTCATAGAATATGTTCATCTAAAACAAAAGATGATTGAACAAATACAATCGTGGTAATGCGGGACGCGATCTAGTTACAGTAGTTTCCCGTATCGGTAGTTCAAAGGAAACCTTAACAAAAGTGACATGATTTCGATACTGTTTGCATGAATGTACACCCTTTTTTAAACGAGTATTTCCTGAGTCTGTAATGATGAACAATTTTTGGAATCGTGTGTTACAAATGGCCTCATTTGGCATTCTTGTTCGAAACTAGCCTTTTCCAATTATAAAATAATTTTCCTATCAAAACATGATTTTGAAATTACTGGCAAGTATCTAAGATTTTTCATAGCTTTGACAGTAGTTCAAGAAACCATAATGATTTTGATTTTCTCGATTAAGTATATCGAAAATGTTGAAGAACATAACTTTTCTCTCACTCTACCAAAATATAATTATTTGTGGTCATTGAATATTGTGGAATCGAATTTTTGCACCCCTGAATGTGATCAATACACGGTAAGTATATGATCATGATTTAACGCAATCTGAGCCATATTTTCTCGTGAAATTTCAAATAATTTGAAAACATTCTATTTTCTCGATGGAATTATTTCAAAATTATATCGGGAGGATGTTTCAAAAGAGTATGACGCACGTCAAGTGTCATTTTTAGTTGAAGACGTTGAATTCGGTTGAATTCAAAAACTTCAAACAAAAACAGTAAATAAATAACTTTTTCTGAAAGAGAAATGGAAATGTGTGAAATGAAAGGTATGGTCCAAAAACAGCTGGAAGATATGTTATTAACAGTAGACTATGCAACTGCCAGACAATTAGAAGGTATAATTTAAATATGTCTGAGACAGATAATAAAGTATGGCCTTGTCCCAACCAAGAAAGGGTTAAAAGCAACTGCCACTCTGGGGAAATGGGTTCTCCACCTCCAGTATAGGGTTTTTCTAAATTGGGCCACCCTAATTGATGATTATTTATTTCATTCAGGAGTTTACTGAATTTTTTTTTTTGACACGCGGAAGTGTATGAAAAATTCATAGTCTGTAAAATTTGTAAACCAATTATCTTCCCTGATGGGAATACTTGGGCTAGGATTAAAAAATAAAAACACATAATTAAAGAATTCAATATCCTCTTCATGGGTTGTTTGAGAACCCTTCTGTTATGTTATTAATAATAACCTGTTCATGTTTGGATTAGGTGGTTATGTTATTGTTTATTATTCGACGATTGACAATTTTGAAGTTATGTTATGACGTAATTCTTTCGAAAACATTCATTTTCGCGACAACAAAAACGATGACGTAGTTATTAAAATCATGTTTCGAAATAATTTCAAAATCTTCTTTCGAGAAAATATGGCTCTGAATATCTTCTCTGGGAGTAACTTCATCTTTGCTATTATCAATAGGACTACCTGCATTTTACAAAATTTTTTAACTGAGAATTTCAATTTTTCTCATTCACTTTCTGGGCCCACTTTTTTGCGCTCCCTGTAAATCATTCAGTGGATGAGATATTACATTCAGCTTTCAACATCCATGATTCAGTCACTGCATTTCACTAAAAATCGCAATTTACATGAAAAAGCTGTCTTACATGTTCGACTGCTTTTGTCACTTTTCTAGAAAAACTGGAATTACGGTTCATTTTGGGTTTAGGGTATGTATGATAGATGCATTCGAATCATAATCATGATAGGAATCCAAACTTTTTGTAAAATACAGGGTGTTCTATTGAATATAACGAAGACGACGTCATGTCCGAGAAAACAGTAATTGTCACAGAAAAAAATATTCTAGTTGGATTTTTACTGTTTTCTTCACCATCTCTATACATTTTCAGAAACATGCTACTTTTAGTTCTCTTTATATACAGTGTGGCCATTTAAGTGTGCAACATACGGGATTTTTTTTATTAATTTCACAACCGAAAAGCAAATATTGCCGAAAGTTGGTGCGTGTTCGATAATCATATTGTGCCCTTATAATGGTGGCAAGCCAAACAGCATACAGGGTGGGTCAAAGAATATAAAAATTGTACAAGGGTAAAGTACCTTCATTTCAGAAAATTCAGCCAAATGTTATAGGGAAACATTATGTACAAATGAAAGTTAAGTCCAAATTTTTTTTATACATCAATAAGTTCTCAATTTCTTTATTTTATTATATTCACCCTAAACACTTTCATAAATTGCGCATTCAAATCGAAGCATATTTATGAAATTAATTTGGATATTTATTTCTTTAGGGAATCACAAACTTCATGTTTGTTGCAACAATATAAAACGCAACTTGAAATTTCGCAAATATTATTTCAAGGGGATAAAACATTAGTAATAATAATAGGCATATCAAAAAATTATCTTTTGATGTAATTTTTTTCATTTTAAATATTTATTAAGAAACTATTCGAATTAATCGTCAAACATGAAATAAATACTACTAAAATAATCGCGTAACCCCTTAAAACAAAATCTACCCTGTATGCTGTTTGACTTGCAACCATTCTGAGGGCACCTAATGTGATTATCGAACATGCACCAACTTTTGGCAATATTTGTATTTTCGTTGCGCAATTGACAGAAAAAAATCACTCTCAAATGGCCAGACTGGAGATCGCGTCAACTCGTGAAAATATACCCAATATTTTGTTGTAGGTACCTATTCAATGATGTCCTTCGCGTGTTTTTTCAACTCGCTTCTGTTTTGAACGGCAGACATCACTCTCTTAACGTTATAAGATTACAGCACTGTTGATGATATTATGCAATTTTTTTATACCTATATAATCTATATAATACAGTTTATACACCTTAATATTCACATACGACAGTAAACACTGGGGTTGATACACGGAAAATATCACACTCAACGTATTTTGTCACTAAAAAGGGCCAATTTTCGGATACTATTGGAAGAGATTATTGGCCCTTTTTTCTAGTTCAATAAAATAATGCAAAGGTGGTTAATATGAAGCTCCTGTTATACCTAAATGACAAAAAATGGAACTAAACGACACCTAAAGCACCTTCTTCATTTCTGCCCTTCTGTTATGTCACCAAGAACAATCAGGACTGCCAGGTTATGATAATAAGGTAGATGATCAATTGAAAAGTATGCATTGGAAATGTCGAGGAATTCATTTACACGCCAATTATGGAGTTCCAGAATTCCACGATCATTTTGCATATCGAACGAGTGCCTTTCTGGCCAACAGCAAATATCTCAAAAACTAATTGGGATTTTTCAAATCTAAAGAAAGATTCAGAAAGAGGAGGAAATTTACTAAAAAAGTCTTTAACTTCCGGAACTGTAGGACCAATATTTATAATTTTCCACGCCTACTTCTGACACTTCATCAATAAAAATTATTTAAACATATTAAATGTAAAATTTAAGAGTTGAAAAAATTCAGGGGCTTACTGGATAGATAAATGAAGAATAATCCACCGAAAAAAAATGTAAGGCAATTTTTCAATGAGTTATTCATTATTTAATAATTTTTTCTGCTCGAACGTGAACATTGCAAGTGTGATAATTGTTAAACTATAATTTGAGTTTTTTGTTCTTCCTTGTAGTTATTCTTGAGAGGCTTCAGAATAGACCCCGTCGACAAAAAAATTATATTTCAGTTTTTTCTTATTAATTTACGTAGTTGCAAAATTTCAAACCTAAATTTATCATCGAAAAAATTGTTAATTCCAAGTATTATTATTGATCCATTTTTTTGATATCAGAAGCTGCATGAAAATGATTTTTTGAAATTGTTATCTCCTATTGTTCAAAAATTTGTTATAAACAAATTCGTTGTTTAAAAGATAATTGATTTTTTTCAAATCCTAACCTTTGATGCAAATAATGATATTAAAAAAAACCCGTCTCTTAATTTTTTTTTCTTTTTCTTCCACTTATAATTAATATGGGGAAATCATTTTTTCAAAATCCTCATTTGTTTTTTTTTTCGATATAAAACAATTGGTTCATTTCAAACGTTTGATTGTTCATTTAATAAACAATTTGTTACAAAGAAATACAGTTTTACCTTATATTTTTTTCCATTCTACTCACTGTAAGAAAAACAGCCTGGTTTTCATCCAGGTAAAAATGATGAAATAACAGAGAATGAATATTTAGAAATTCAAAAAATTTAAAGAATAGAAGAAAAACTCATTGTTGTTTTTTTACAGTACGAATAATGAGAATAAAAAATATATGGTAACAATTTATTTAATTATAACGGTTTACTAACTGAACAATGGAAAAATAAATAAAACGAAATTTTTTAATATCGAAGAGAAAAAAAGATAATGAAATAATTTGAAAAAAATTGTTCCTGAATATTGATTATAAGTGGTACAAAATGATTATTAATTAACAAATGCGTTTTAGGCAATACAAAAAAAAATTGAAACGATTTTTCTTTTAAAATTCATTATTTGTGTCAAAGATTAGGATCTTATGAACGACGCATTTGTTATTAACAATTTTTTAAACAATCGGAGATAAAAATTCAAAAAAATCATTTTCATGCAGCTTCTGATAAAAAATAATTGGAGAATATTTTGTTTTTTGATGATTAATTTTAGTTTTTAATATTGCAACTACGTGAATTGTTAATTAAAAACACAAAAATATATATTTTTTATTTTTCCAACGATCTACTCTGAATCTTTCAAAAATAGCTCCAAGGAGGAAAAAATAGTTTAACAATTATCACACTTGCATTGTTCTTGTTCAATCAGCAGAAAATTATTAATTATCTAATGTATAACTAATTGAAACATTGCGATAATTATTTTTTTCGGTGGATTATTGTTCAATTATCTATCTAGTAAGCTCCTGAATTTTTCAATTTCTTAAATTTTATATTTAATATTTTATTGTCCCTGATATTGCTGGAAAAAGTTGACCAAAAAGGCACTTGTTGAGTAGACCTAGCCATTATATATTGTAAAATAGCTCTTAACTGTGAATTGCCTTGTTTAAAAAGTTATTGAGTTTTTGTACTGATTGTAAATAATTCGTACGACCAAGAACGATGTCGGTGTGTGTGAACTACGATCATTACTTCACACGCTAAATATCTTCATTGAGCTGTCATCTTTTTGTACTTAATAGAGGCAGGGTGTGTGAATAATAAAATAATAATAATGTTGGTATTGTAATTGAACATTCCAACCACCCAGGAAGTCCTGATATGATCTCTAAGCATCACAGAAAAATGGATTATATACAAATGTTGACTATTGTGACATTTTAGATATATTACATTTGAAAATTGTGCGTATCGAACAAGAGCACAGCTCTGGATAACACCGGATACAGGTATATCATACTTGACAGATATT
The DNA here is from genome assembly GCA_958502065.1 of Chrysolina americana. Classification (NCBI taxonomy): domain Eukaryota; kingdom Metazoa; phylum Arthropoda; class Insecta; order Coleoptera; family Chrysomelidae; genus Chrysolina; species Chrysolina americana. Next base: position 4,378,070 of record OY293416.1, on the reverse strand, counting down.
CTGCCAGTTGGGGAATACGTTGAGTTTTTCACTGAAAAATCTTGCAAAATTCCACAAAGTGAAGATATCAAAAAGTATGTTTATAAACATGAAAGACGTCTAGATGAGATCAACTAGTCTGTCAATACATTTGTCGCATATCAGCCGATATCTGTTATTACCATAAAAACGATTTTCATTCAGAACTTTCGATTTGATTCATTCGTATTCTGCTGGTATCCTAGATTTTCGAGTAGTCTATAGAATTTTCTAAATACCAAATATTGTGTTAACGATCTGGCAGTGGGGTAAGTCGCATGTTTTTGGGATCGCTGTTACATTAAATATTTGAATATAAAATTACAAACTGTGATTTTAAGTGGAGTCGAAGTGTTTTCACTTTTCTCTTCACTTGAAGGTTTTTTGGCTTCAAATTCATCGCTTATTTTTTTGTGAATATCTGGAATGGTAACTTTGAGATGTTGAGAAACACAGCCGTTGAATAATACGGTGGTTTTGTCATTTGAAATATTTATGATTTATCCATGACAATATGGACAATGAAAATTGAAAGTTTTCTTCGATCAGTTACCTCCAATTATTACCCTTCAGTGCCCCCTCAGTTGCTCTAGCTTCATGCATTTCTGAAGTGGACAATTCTAAAATACACTCTTTATTTAAAATAAATGTATTCAACATTTGAACAGTGCCTTTTTGTGAAGCAAGCAATTTAATCTGAAGAACTAGACACGGCTTCAAGATATTTCTTTATCCAAATAATAGAAAAGGTAATTTTTGACATTAGACATCGCCAACTTCAGATCTGCCATTAGCCTATCCAACCCAAGACGTAACCGACTGTAGAATATACAATTTTTTTTTTTTAATTTATGTGCAACCATATATTTGTCATATTTTTTTTCGCAAAGATATCGAGACTAGAATAAAAATAAAACTAGGAAGAACATGAAATGAAAATCAAACCAATTTCACCTTGAATGTCTTCATTACACCTGGTGAGTGTTTTTAAATGAATTTTCAAGTGAAGTAAAAGGTGGTTGAAATAACAATTAGGCTCTAGAATGTCATTCAGCTACCAATCCCCTTTTTCCTCTACAATATCAATCAGTTGAATCCGGGTGGTTAAAGTCAAAGGCCAAATACTGTTTGGTGTGGGTCTTCTTTCTATAAACCGATGTTTTGATGGAATCATTTCTTCTCTCAACTTTTACTTCCAAGAATCTTAGTGAGTTGTTGAATTCCTTCTCCATCATGAACCTGATATTCAGCCCTATTCTGTATCACTTCCGTTAAAAATAACGTCACCGTTATTCGCCATTTCCTTTATTTTGCTATTACCAATCATAGCAAAATAACGGAAATGGCGAATAACGATGACGTTACTTTCAACGGAAGTGATACAGAATAGGGCTGATTGTCCCTTATGTCATTAATATTAGATAGAAAACGTTGGACCTTTTGATCCCCATGGTTACATATTATGAATGTGTCGTCAACATATCTCAACCATAGCTTAGGTTTGCTTTCAGCTTGTTGGATGACATATTTCTCAAACCATTCCATGTAAATTTTGGAGATGACTGGGGATAGGGAGGGCCCCATCGAAAGTCCATCCCTTTGGGCAAAGAAGCGGCTTTTTTTCTGGAAATAGGAATTATGAAGACATATTTTTAGTAATTCTAATATTGCTCGGATAGGTAAACCAGCTCTCTCGTGTAGTTGGTCGTCATCCTCGAGCTTCTTCTTGATTATATCGATAGATTCCTTTTTGGGCACATAAGTGTATAGGCTTTCTACATCAAAGCTGGCGAAATGATCCTCAGGTTGTAATTTGATATCCTTAATGATGTCCACAAAATTTCCAGAGGTATTTACGTAGGAGCTACTTTTTCCCTGTAAGAGGTCCAGGATGGGCAGGAGGAATTTGGCCAAGTTGTAGGTTGGCGAGTGTTTGGAACTGGTTATCGGTCTCAAAGGCATACCGGCCTTATGTATGTTTGGAAGCCCTTATGGGTTAGGAGGTTTGCTATAATGTGGTGTTAGCTGTGTACCTTATTTGTCAAAGCGTTGTAAATTTTTCTCTCAATCGATGGGGGCTGGATCCTTTTGTAAGAGCTTGTAGTTTCCTGGAAGTCCGAAATGAATGTACTCATACAGTAGCTAGTTTACCCAACTCAACATCTTCTTCGGTTTTTGAGCACTCTACATACCAGGAAATTTCTGCATCAATTGGAGGACCTTCCTTCCTTGCCTCTCTGCCCGATCTCATCCGTGGCATTCCCATTATCGGGTCGTTTTCCAATTCCGTAAATAGTTTGGTACAATTAATACCAATTATTCTTTTGCTATTACACTTGACCCCAACTTATTTTTTTGTTTTTGTTGAAATTGTTATATTAGTCAACAGGGTGCATCCTTACGAGCCACCCCCAGAAGTCAGAGACTTGTGCGAGCTAGGGAGACGTAGGCTTCACCTTTTAAGGTGTGATGCCACGCACGAGACCAGTGACCATGCTGGGAATCGAACCCAAGCCCCTGTGATTGAGGGAAAAGCGCTCTACCATCACGACCACTACGGCCCATCAATTTCGATTTCAACTATTTACAAAAACGTTTCGGTTACAGGAATTACGATGAAACCTACTGGATACGATGGTACGTTCTTCGGTCTACATCAGCAGAAAGGGAGTTGATGGCTGAATATATTTTTTTCGAAAATTTGAAGTTTCTATCCACTCTATACTTCAGCTTAAGATGCCTAAAAATCCTGGTGTGCCGACTCATACCTGTAAAACTGTAGACAAAAACACTTGACATTCACTAGCTTGATTATGAGAAAACAAATGAAATCGTGGTCTGTTTTCCAAATATCCCGCGATACTTATTTATTATGATACATTTTCATGAACTGATGTCTCAAGTATTGCGCAGGAGCATGAAATATGTTAGTCAATCAAATTTACGGAATCACTCACTGCAAGCAGTTTTATTCGGTACATTTTCGACTTGAGGCGGATTTATCGGATTCATAATGCACAATTTAATGCATATGCATAATTTTAAAGTACAATTTATAACATTTCAATACTCAGATTCATACAAAACCATTCAGGAATTATAAATTATGAAACGGGAAGTCCATATGAATCTGAGTATTGAAATGTTATAAATTGTACTTTAAAATTATGCACTATATTATTTTGTTTTACTGGAATGAATAACAATGACACATTTCATATAAAAGAATTGTGAAAATCAGCTGCATGGAAATTCCCCATTAGAACCTGTCAATCTTGTGCCTATCTGATATCTGCCCAAGCATGCGCTTGGGCAAGTACCTGCGCGACTATCCGATTATTCTTCAAAAAATTCTTCAAGTTATAATTTTGTTGCTTTTTTTTGAGTTTATAGTTACCTTTCATAAGAGATATGTGTGATGAATTGTGTGTTACAATGTTCTTGCACTCTTTTGAAAACTGTTAATGTTATTAGTGAAGATATTTCTTGTTTGTGCAATTTTTTTCGACAGAAAATAAATATTTTTTGGATGATCTAACAACACTGAAAATCTTTTACGAAAACGAATGGTAAAATAATGAAAACCTTAACAAGCTTGATGATATATGCAAAATTGATAGATTTCAGTAGGATTGATGATTTTTATTTACTTTATCACGGACTTTCACAACTTGAACTTATGGAATATTTAAAGAAACAGTAGGGTACGCACCCAGTTTATATATTTGAAAAAATGTTTGCCATGAAGTATTTATAATTAGATCATGGATAACTTAGAACTAAAATGTAAGTTTCAAAGTATGTTCCGAGTGGTACTCACTTTCGGTACTAGGTATAAATGAATTATTGTGTTCATCTTTCAGGATTTTATCCACACAAAAACGAATTATGGTCAAATTATTCATATTAATAGTCTACAATATTGCACTACGAAATTTTTTATTCTGCCACAACTATTTTTTGACTTTCAAACGGTATTCAGATCATTTTAGAACAATAACACAATTTGTGTGGTGTTATTTTTCCAAAAAATTTGGTTTTCCACTTCGGGTATGGACACTTCATTACTTTAGAATGACGTTTAAAAAGTTTATTGACAATCACAATCACTATGTCCCTGGAATATTGACACGAGGACCAGGTGCCATCTCTGGATCCGATTACAGAAACAGACCACGATTTCATTTGTTTTTTCTTCAAAAAATTCTAAACAAAATCTTGTCAGTCGACACACCAGGATTTTTTAGACACCTTACCTCAGCTGAATTCCATCCCAACCTATTCAGTAGTAGTGGCGGTATCGTGGATCGCGTGGAACAATCAAACCATACCTTGTATTACCTAAATACAGAATGAACCTGGGTCAAGAATACAAAGACGAGCAAGGATTACGCATAGCCGGAGCCGAATCCTCCATCGGCCGAACATCGGCCAACTTCCACTTGTCCCTCAGCTCCTCCACCTTCTCGAACACTCTGAGCAGGTTCAGCCCAGCCAACGAAGTGATGTCCTTCTCGCTCCAAGCGGGATCCGCCAGCAGCTCCGCCAGCAGGTGTGGATACCTAGATACATCTTCCAACCCACTGGGTGTCATGTTGATCCCGTCGTAGCCTGCTCCGATGCCGACGTGGTCCACGCCGGCGACCCCTCTTATGTAGTTAATGTGATCGATAACGTCTTGTATAGTGGCAGTTTCGTTACAAGCGACATGGTAGCTGTAGAAATTGACCATGATCACTCCTCCGTTGAGCGCTATCAGGCGCAGCACGTCGTCGGGCACGTTACGCGAAGAGTTACACAGAGAAAAGGCGCTGGAATGCGAAAAGATGACTGGCGCGTGAGATACGTTCAGCGCAGCCTTGGCAGTGTTCATTGAGGTGTGCGAGAGGTCGACGATCATCCCCAGTCGGTTCATCTCCTTGATGACGCTCTGGCCGAACTCCGACAGCCCCTCTTGCGCCTGGGTGTTGGTTCCGGTCGCCCAGGGGGTATCACAGGAGTGGGTTATTGTTAGGTACCTAGCACCGAGGTTGTAGAACGTCCGCAGCACCGCCAGCGAGTTGCCCAGGGCGTGACCGCCCTCCACGCCGATCAGGGAGGCGATGCGGCCCTCTTTGTGGACCGCCCGGATCTCCTGCGTCGTCCTCACCAAGGCGAAGTCGTTCGCGTTGTACTCCACCAGCCTCGTGATGACGTCTATCTGCTCCAGAGTGACTTGGACGGCGTCCAGGTGCTGGGCTTTGCAAGGCACGTAGGCTGACCAGAACTGGGCGCCCAGTAGACCGGCTTTCAGCCTGGGTATGTCGGTGTGGGACCAGCGACTCTTCGACCATGGCTCCTCCTCGCTTATGGTGCTGAGGTTCAGATTGCGCAGCTTGTTGTGGACGAACTTGCGGATGTTCCAAGGTAGATCGTTGTGGCCGTCGATGAGAGGCGCGTCTTTCAGGAGCTTCTTCACGATCTCCATGCGCTCTTCCGGCGTCTGCGGCTGCGTCTTGGGGTTCAGGGCGAGGGGGAGGCCCAGGCCTGCCGCTAGCGTCGCGACGACGACGCATACTACGATGCAGATGCACCACGGGCCGCGGAAAGACGCTCTGGTAGAATCGCTTTCCGAGCTGCAGGAACACGAGTCGAAAGAGGCGTGGTAGTCGTAGGGATGGTAGTAGTCGCGAACACCGTTGTAGTATTGAGGCACATTGAAGGATGTTTCTTGGACTGGTAGCTCATGAGGGCATGTTGGAATCTGAAACAAAAGGAAATTTCAATAGTTCAATAACGTTTTCAATCAATTTTGAAACAGTATGTTTCGCCACACATTCATTCAGGGAATCGGTGTGAAAAAAAAATAAAAAATCGCTCTCATCGCTAAACGTGGCAGTAGATGGCGGGTGAGCGTTTTCTTTGGAAATCACGGATGTGAAAACTACTTTATTCAATAGGAATCGCAAAATTGGTTCAATTCTATTAAGGCCTATTTATTGTTCTAAGCTTTTAATTGTAATCGGGACTTAGTTCAATTTCCCCTCAGAGAATGATTTGTGATTGAAGATTTTACTTCTCTTATGTTTTACCGAGCTTTTGCATATATTTTCGGAGGGATTGTAGGCTTTTGGTGTTCAAGAATCAATTCCTCATCGAAAAATTATGCATAACTTCAAGAACGCCTGAATTCATGCCATTCATTTCCGAAAGAATCGTCATTTTTCCATGAAAAACGCAAATGTCTGCTAGCATTGTGCTGGTGTCACAGTAAATTATGGTGAAGTTATTATAGCTGTGTACACGTAACTATTCAATTCAATGAAAGAGATGTATTTCATGTAAGTGAATTTATTACAATCGCAAAGCGCTTTCGGCTGCTAAGCCATCATTAGTGCTAGACTCGTCAAGTATTTATACAGGAGCAATATAAAAAGTCAACAAAACCATGGTTAACCTTGGTTTGACCACCCTATATTTTTTCATGCATTTCGATTAGTAATAACATTCTCAACAAAAAATCTTATTAGACTTTCTTTCGTAAAGGTGAAAATAAGACAGTTTTATCGATAGGAAACATTTATAACAAATGGATTTGATAAAGCGCTATAAAATATCGAGTAAATGTTCAAAAACACCGCCTTCTCGTTGAACACATATTTGGGCCCTTCTATTGACACTACGTGTGGCATTCAAAACAGTTCGGCCATCAATTCTATTGATTATAGTTTCAATATAATTTTTCAATTCATCTATATTATTATGTTTTATTTTGTACACCTCATTTTTCAGAAATCCCCAAAAATGAAAATCTAGAGGTGTCATGTCTGGTGAACGAGGGGGACACTTAACAGGACCATTTGTAGCAATCCATCTGTTGCCAAAACAGCCTCGCAGCATTCTTTTTACGCCACTGACATTATGTGCTGGTGCTCCATCCTGCTGAAAGAAGATTATCTGACGAGCATCCAGATCAAGATCATCAAAAAATTCTTCGAACACTCTTGCTAATAAATTAATGTAACGGAGTCCGTTCAAAGAACCATGGTAGAAAAATGGACCGATAATTCTGCCTCTAAATAGACCACACCAAACATTGATACTAAATCGTTTTTTCGGATTGTGGGGATGGACTAGAAATGGATTATGTCTACTTCAATAATGAAAATTCTTTCCATTATACATCCCACGATTTGAAAAATTTGCTTCATCGCTCCATATAATATTTCTATAGAAGTTTGGATCTTGTGTGCATTTATTCATAAACCACCGACAAAACCCCAATCGTCTCTCAGGATCACCAGGTTCTAGTGTTTGCCCTGGTCTTAACTTATAAGGATAAATCTTATGTTTCTTCAGAATTCCTTGAATACCACTCAGTGGAACAGCTTTTTCTCTAGATAAATCTCTGATGGAATTATTTGGATATACCTCAAAGTAGGATAAAACGTCAATTTCTGTATCTTCAGATATTACAAAACGTTTATTAGTTCTCCTCTTCTCAGAAACTTTTTCATTGTTCCTGAATTTGACAAATATTATTTCAACAAAGTTTCAAAGCAACTTGATTGCTCATAATAATTATTATGTTTTATCGAATCAAACACAATTTTTTCAACCATATTCATATGACCCTCCAGTATTTTCTCTTCTGTACAAAAACGGCTTCAAAGATATCATTACAGCAGACATATTTTGATTCACAAAATAAATGCGGCTAGCGGAATATATAGATTCTAATGAAATCTACAGTACAAACTTGTATATGATATGAAAATGTATCCTATAATATTCATCTTATACAGTGACCGGCAGAAAGTACGCATCATATGGGAAATTCTTTTGTTAATAGATTTAGCATTAACTTTTTGTTCTAATAAAAAAATCAAATTGAAATTGTGTAGAAACATGGTTCTTTATTAATAATTTTCTATAACGGGATTATAATGTCCTGAAGATATTTTAGTGACCTCTTATGAAGCAGCTGAACACATGGCAAATTCAAAGATTTCAAATTTTCTCTGAATACGATAGATATAGCTTGTGAATCTCTACAAAATATTATTTGAAATATCACTGTTGTCATTACTAATGAGCTTCTTTTCCAGAAATGTATTATTTCCAAACAGAAAATTTTTTATGTCAAAAAATTTATTTTTATTTTTTTATCTCAGATTTCTCTCAAAACTTGTACATAGCTATAAAATGTCGTTCTGAACAACTTTTTCGAATAACATTTTTCGATATTTGTTCAAATAAGTGTGTTTTGAGACAAAAATTTAAAATTTTTGGAATTTCCCGCCACATACGAAAAGACGAACGGCACTGTACAACGTCTTCTGGGGTTTCTTTAGATGCAGAAGCGATTGCAAGTATCGATATTTGTCAAAATCTATTAACAAAAGAATTTCCCATATCATGCGTACTTTCTGCGGGTCACTGTAGATGTCTCAATGTAAAAACATGACTTGGTAGCTTTGTTGACGTCGAATAGGTGTGGTCTGATAAATGTTGCTGCCTTATCACATTGTTTCCGGTTTGAGATGTGTTATTGTGAATGTAGTATCAAATACCCGTCAAATACAGGTAAAAAATTAACATCGCATTGGTGCAATATTGTTACATAACATAACCTTTTATGTCACACGATGGTTGGCTGGGAAACTGCTTTACGAATAGCATACCCACCGAATTATCGTCTTTAATAAACTCATTTCTAATTTCTGTTATTGTTCTTGTTAAAGAATAAAATATGATAAAAATATAGAGTAAAAAAAGGAGCCACTGAGAATATTTTAGCCACACTGTATTGAACCGTTTGCCATATTCACTGTAATAAATGAAATTTTACTCTCAGAAAATCCATTATCTCCTTACGTCCCAAGCAATTCCATAAAAACTCGATTTCCTCTCTTCTTGCATTGTCTTCTCCCATAAACAAAAGAGCTCTGATGACACTCAAACGTAAAATTGCCCAGAATCGAGCAAGCCATGTTCGCTATTCATACAAGGTGATAGTCGGGGTAGTCTGTTTTCATTAGGAAGGATTATCGGTTTAGGGGCAATAAGTACTTAGAAAAGCAGATACTGGCAGAAAATTACCCCAGGACTAATTACAAATTCTACCATTTAATCCCGTGTAAGTTTCTCATGGCACAATTTCGAAAGCTATTGAAAGACGATGCTCAGCTGATGAGACAGATGCGAAAACTCATTTTATCGTTCTAACGATGTAAAATTTATGAATCAACACAGTCAACACACCGACATTCTAGTTGATATCCGGTGGATATTTTATGGACATCCGGTGGATATTCCGAGTGAGAAGAATTACTTCCATAAGATATCCTTTTGTGATATCCATAAGATATCCCTTTGTGATATCCATAAGATATCCCTTTGTGATATCCATAAGATATCCTTTTGTGATATCCATAAGATATCCCTTTGTGATATCCATAAGATATCCCTTTGTGACATCCATAAGATATCCTTTTGTGATATTCATAAGATATTGTTTATGGATTTCCATCAGATGGTGTTTAGGGACATCCACAATTATATCCACAAGAGTGTCCAAAATATATGTTTAAGGGATAACCACAAGATATTATTGAGAAATATCCATAAAATATCATTAGGGGATATCCATATAGGATATTTATAGAAATAGGCTCGCACACGTCAATCTCAATATTGAATAACTCACTTTTATAGCTTAATTCGCAATATACAGGGAGAATACTAGAATATCAGTTAAATAACCGTAATTTTTAAAACAGATCACTCAAAGAATGACAATCTGAAGAAAAAAAATCATAAAAGGGTAAAAATAGCGAAAATGCTGTCAAGAGTTTATGAAATCTTTAATTTACTCGGCATCGACTTAATATTCGGTGTGCATATTCACAAAAATTTGAATTTCACGAATAGAACTATAAAAAAAATTCAAATATATGGGGGAATATGATCCCTCTGAACTCCAAAAGAACCGATTCAGAATGGTGAATGAATTCACTTGAAATTCGCACTATACATATAAGCAAAATTAAATTTCATGCTGATTTCAAAAACATATGATTTGTATACCTACGCTCAGATTCACGGTTTAGCATAAAAAATTAACAAAAAGCCAAACATTCTCTCGCGCGATCCTATTTTCCAAAGTTTTCATTTTTTATTTTCAGAAAATCGCAAGCATCTTTCATATTTATCTAGACGAGTTGATTTCAGATCATACCACAAAAATAAATTAAGTGAAATCGCATTTCAATTAAAGAATACAGACAATTGAAGTCAAGTAATGCAATGTTCAATATCAAAAGACTTTCGAAAATTGTAATTTTTTCATGTCCTCTCAAAGGTGTTTCGACGAGCTGATTCCAACTTATGAACAAAAAATTGCAGTTGAACTATCATATCGACACAACATTATTTCGGTATTTTAAATGAACTGATTACTTTTTTTTGTCGTCATCCAAATCATCATCATTATTTTTATTATGTAAAAAAGTTCGTCTGTCAATGCCAGAATACAATGAGATAACGAAAAAGAAATGAAAAATCCTACAAAAATGATTTAACGAAGAAAAAATCAAAAATGTTATTTTATAGATATATTATATTTCTAATGCCGTTTTTCCAATAACCATTTGGGTTTAGTTTAAAAAGCGAAAAAATGATTTATGCAAGAGAAGTGCACAAAAGGGTCACCGGTGTAAAAGATTTAGTGGCGGTCGATTGGTATTCCGCCGATACAATGGGGATAGAAACATAACCGACGGGCGTTGGGACCAATAACAATGAATCAAGCGCCAGCTCCTGAAAACATACACTAAAAACTATTATTTGTACATGTACGAGATAATGCAGGAGCGGTTTGTGCATGGATTACATTACAGCACAGCTTGTTCTGAGTGAAGTGGTGATGACTGTTTTAACGCTTCTACCGTTTTACGAATACACGTCGTTTGAGACGAGGATTTCGGAGATAATTACGAGGGTACGTGACAGTGTGAGTTTTTAGAATCGCAGTCATGCAAATAGCGAATTGTCAATGCAGCATTCGTAAAATTAGGCATTTCAGATCGTTGGTTTACGTAACACAGTCATTTAAAGACAAGAGAATTGTTTGAACAATGATTTTTTACCCACGTTGGGCGCCAAATTTCCGCCACCGACTTCCTGGAGATGGCCTAAACGCTGTCAACAGAGTGGGTTCGCGACTAGACTCTAATGTAGACCGGAGTTAGTCATACAAAACACTGAAATGTCAAAAGTGCTGTCGCCAAATATATGCTCATGAGCTCATGCGATGTTGTATCAAATGACTTGCGATAATTGATCCAGGCCATTGAAAGGAGTCCTGCGTGATGCATCTGTTCTCCTTGTAGTCAGCGAAGTTCTTCGAGCCTTCGAGGACCCTTCGAGGAACTTCTTTCGGTGTTATCGGATTGCGCAGTTCATTGAGCTCAGGCTGGCGAAGCCTCCTGCAGAAAGCTTCGAACTGCGCTAGAGCTGGGGTATCTACGTTAAGTGGTTGCGGAAATTTGTAGATGTTCTTCCAGAAGGTCGCGGAACTTCATGTTTTCCGCGATGCTTCTCGCCCGCCTCACTAGTAACTTTTTTGCAGCCACTAACATTCGTATCCTACCAAGACAGTGTTGTTTGATGGTAAACAGCACGCTTTGATTTAGTGTGTAGTGAGCTCGTCTTAAATTTGCGGCAATTCGCCACACTGCGGGCGTGAAGGGCCTATAGTATGGCCGCCGCGTAGTTCGCCACACACTGGATACGAGGTGCGTGTTGTCTCGCCGACTTGATCTTAGCTTCCATCTTGTGAATGCGTCGCTCATGGCTCCCAATCAGAGGGGTTGTATTCCTCCTCTCCGCTTGGGACAGGGTCTGAGCGGCGTCACACAGGGCAGAGTTTATCTGCCAGATGCCAGCCTCTTCTAACAGACTTATTCATTATTATCATCCCCATAAAACACGAACAGTATTCAGGTAGACATCTAAGCACAAAAGGTGAATACATTAAATTATGGAGTAGCGTGAATTTATTTTTTGTTTGTTCCAAATTATTATTCTGCAACACACACGTTGTTATCTTCATTGCCATAATTTGGAGCATCTTGGGGTGTTTCTAAATAATTTTCTATTATTAAAAAACCCAGGGAATAGCATTATCTTACCGTGCTATGAATTTTATGCCTCCTGGTTATTAGCAGCGGTATTTCGTTGGAGATTTATGAGCTACGAGGTGGTATTTCGCATTTAATATTTAAAAATACATAAGTATATACGAACATGTACTCTACTTTTGGTATCTATGGACGAAATTATCAACGAGTGAAATTTTCTCTCGAATTTTGTTGAAAATATATAAAATCTCGGGTGAGGTCATCCATTTTTCATCACTATTACATGAAAGTTTTATCAGAATTCTCTACAAGATTACAGATATATCAAGATCTTGATCTTATTATATGAGCAACTCAATAAAGAAAAAACATCTAAAGTTTTTGGATGTCACATATACATTATGTCTTTGATATAGCCCTACAAAAAATCTAGTGAAGTCATATATGGACTTCGAGTTGGCCATGATGTTGAACCCAGTCCATTTTCTCAGGATCTCAACTTCAATTTCAGGATCCCCATCAGTTCAACCTCGAGATACTCACTTTAATGTCGAGATCCTGGCCTAATTTTCGGGATTTTGACTTCAATCTACATATAAAACAGTGACCAAAAAGACATTATAAATGATATAAATAATCGGCAAATATTAATTTTGAACTCATTATCAAAAGTATCTTTATAATTATAGCAAATAGAATGATGCAAAATCTGAATGTGATTGATTTTTTACGTAAGAATCAGCATTTGCTCGGAATAAACAGATCTGTTGAAACTGCGTCATATCCTTGCTCATCGACATCTTGACAACAATAACTTTGTGATCTGTTTCATACTGAATATACCGAACTCTTTTCACACCGTCTGTTCCGAAATATTGGATATCAAGCTATTATTTCTTGGGATTCCTGTTAACATTGTATTTGGTGAAATCTTCTATAGTGAATAAAAAAATTAAAGTGAGTAAAAGAAGCTGTACTATTGGATATTCCCCAAGGATCAGTTCTTGGACCTCTAAAAATCATAAAAAATACATAATCACCAGATTCACTTGAAATTATGAATAAAAAAGTCCAAATTTCATGAAAATTAACAGAAAAATTACGAAAATAAAATTTTGTAGAGAAATGACCTCTTTCAACTGTAGATGGACTCTTTAACTCGAGAACGGTTGAAGATAGAGCAATTCTGCGAACGCCAATCGATTCAGAATGATGAAATTAGTATACTTTATGAATTGCAAATCGGTCTACAGAAACAAAAATAACTCGAAAAAAATCCTAAGGGGTAGACCCCTAAAAATCATGAAAAGTACAAAATCCCAGAATCACTTGAAATTCGCACTACATACCTAAAATTTCACGCTGATTCCAAAAATATATGATTTGTATATGCTCAGATCCAAGGTTTAGCAGAAAAAAGGAATAAATCGTTAAAAATTTCCTCGCACGATCAAGTTTCAATTTTTTTTCCATTTTTCAGGAAATCGCAAACGTACCTCAAATGAATCACCGAATCATATCAGAAAAATAAATTTCAATAACGAATTCACAACATTTCAGAAGATTTTTGGTCGAAAAAATGCACCTATCCACCAAATCAACTTTTTTTAAGTGAAATTGTTTTCGAATTTAAAAAACAAGTATATTTAAGGATTCAGAGGGAAATTTTTAATCAGCTCTTGTGACATACAAGCGTAGATTTCGAAACATTGGTTTTCTTCATTATAGAATATTAGAGAATAAGAAGTGAATCAATGACAAGTTAACATTTTTCTATTACAGGTTTTGACGAATAAAAAAATTATAATTTTACTGGTAAAAAGTTGATGGTGTCCAATTTGTACGATACTTACTTTGTGTATAATTTTTTTGGCATTCTTGTATAGTTTACGAAAAATTGCTGTGGCAAAGTACCAAAAGTTTAGGAAAGTTTTCGCAAAATAAAAAGAAGTAGTCAAAAAAATTATTTTGAAAATTTCGATTTTTCCTGTATTACTCCAGAACTAAAGAAGCTTGATGAGATTGTTTGATTCACGTAGATAACGTCTGATTTACACAACTTTTCTCCCATTTAACCATCCCTCTATTTCTTACCGTTATCGAGATTCTAATGCATAGACCAGAATTTGAATGGGAAATTAATTTTTATTGTGCGATTTTTTTGTGTCACAGCAATAACCCATAGCTATTTTTTCATAAAATATTTGGTGGGAGTTGAGCAATACTCAATTAATTTTTGTAACTTATACGTGAAAAAATCAGCCGCAGAATTCATGTTCTGAAGAGTAGTGTAGAGTTGTCTTTGAAATAGATTATGGACATAAATATTATTACCTGGCCGTAGTCCATGAAGGAAATGTATTCTGTAGAGATGGAATTTGTTTTTTGACGAAGTACGTTATGACAACGATATCGAAATATCACAATCCATCGCTACTTCTCCGAAAGAACTAACTATGTAGTTCCAATAAATGAGAGAACCTTCAACATCGTAATGATCTGCTTTCACAAAATATAGATATCATCTTTCATTTCCCAGATATTTGCCCGTGGAGTTTTTTATGAGACGCTCTGTATATTTGCTTGGGTTTCGGTACATTTTTCTGACCTCTCTACATATATTGTAATTGTATATGGCCCTTGTCCACAAGATATCGCCTCTGTCAGCAAGTCTTGACAGTTAAAGATTTTTTTTCAATTTTTTTATTAATTTTCGCGATAACTCATCTTCAACCCCTCACTGAGGGATGATAGTTCGGAGACGTCATTAAAATACTACCTGCTATTTCCATATTCAGTGTTTTAATACTCTCACGTTGGTGTTATGTAGGTCATAAATATTAACGTACCCCATATGAGACTCAAAAGCAGGCTTCATATTGTTCCAATTTCAAAGGTATATTCGTCGACTGAAAATTGTTAGAGTGCTGTAAATAATCTCACTAGCGGGAGTGTGGCATTTACATCTTTTGAAAGTTATATTATTATCCATTATTCGGGCTCATCTTTTACAGGGTGTTCTATTTGTTACAGGGTGTTTATTTGTTACGAGGCATATTTTCCTTGAGTGAATTACCACTATATTTGCAGAAAATAACTTTGCAAAAAGAACTTTATATTCTTTATTTATTATTTAACAACTGAACTAAAACAGAATTATAATATCACCATGTCAACATAGAGGATATGATATACAGAGAGGTATGAAATATAAAAAATAAGTTTCAACACTATTCAGAGGGGAACACTCCGAATATTTATAAAAAACCAGTCGATCCGTGTGTACAAAAACTTCAGTGATGAATAAAATTGTTCATTACATTGTATATCAGTCAGATGTAGTTCAATGTCTGTCGTGACATTAGGCAGAGAAGTGGATTTTCCTGTGAGATATTTGCTTCATAAATTGTTATACGTTGAACTAGCAGAAATCGTATGAGGTATTCTCACAAAATTAACTGTTTTAGAGTTATTTTCAATTTCATGAAATATTCTATAAAAATATTAACATTGAAAACGCTTCATAATATATTTTTGAGGAAAACTGTTCAAGAACTCTCCAAAATTTTTTTAAATGCCCTATTCAAGTTGAAGATGAAGTAAACCATCAGAAATTATACACTAACTGTTGATTTCTTGATCAACATCTATAGAAGGCTTTGACTGCTGTTCTGTAGGTATTATCAATTAATTTTCAGATTTTCAATAGAATCAATTGCCAGATTTTCAGTAAATTTCATTTGGAAGAAGAGTTTCTTTCTCAAAACCATCACACACCAATTTTTTACCTTAGTCATATCTTCGTTAATAATTTAATTCAATTCATCAGTATTCTTGTTGTTCCATATGATGGTCGTGTCATCGGAAAATGAAGTAAACCTACCAGAGATGTTGATATTAGTTGGATCATTAATATATAATGAGAATAGAACTGGGCCCAGGAATGAACCGTGAGGAACCCCACAATATATCCGTCCCACTGAAGAATTTACATTGGTCTTGACAATTTGTTCTCTACCTTGCAGATATGATTGTATCCATATGTATTGTATCTTCTGCAGCAATATTCCGTGATCCACAGCATTCGAAACATCACAGAAAACCGCTGGATATGAAGTTGAGCTCTTTCATTTCGATATTCGTTAGGTTTTTTAGAAGTACAATTTATAAAATTGGTAAGTCAAGGAATGGTTGCATGAATGGACGTTTAGAATATATTATGTTTTTCAAAAATCAATCTGACCTTGATATGGCGATATGGTAATAGGTATCCTTCCAGTTACAAAAACCAAGAAAAAACGCGCATTTATTGTGTCTGATGACAATAAACGGAATATCCGTCTTGGCTTTATACCGAGAATAAGAAGATTCCAGGCAGACCAAAACATCGCACTTCAGATTTTTTGATAATTACTATAAAGGAAAATAATCTGTCAATAAAATCGGAAATACTATATTAAATGTCAAATAAAATCAATCGTGTTGAAGCTGTATAAGTATTTGAAAATGAATCGGTTTGTAAAAACCAAAAACGAAGAGATAGATAGAGTAATCGAGGCTACAATCCCTGACAATACAGTGTCATTCATATGACTGATATAAAGAATTGGATTCAAGAAATAACCTTCATAAATATAACACGATCTTGATTATTTGTAGTCTATTTCATTGCTGCTTAATTTCCCTTGTATTTATTAGTTTTACTCGACATTACTTTGGCATTAATAATCAGAGATGAAAGACCTCGAGCTTCGCTCTCGGGTTATCATCAGATTATTAATGCCAAAATAATGTCTCGATAAATTATTATAAAATACAGTCGAAATTAAGATGCAATAAAAATAGTTGACTATTTATCAAGGTCTTGTTATATTGCCCTTGATTGAAATTAGCCATGTACGAGTACTTCTGGGGGATACCGCATCTGTAAGATAATGTTGCTCAAAACTGCACGTTTAACATTAGTATAAATAATTACTCTATCACAAATTAAAAACATGTTAGGATGCAGAAATGAAAATAACCGTGCCTATAAGTTATACTGTACCTACCTACTTCTTAGTTTTAGTTCTTTAATGAATTTTGTTTGTTAGTTTTATTTGAAGGAGACACAGGGTTGCCAGCGCTTCAGAGGTTGAAAAATAGTAGAATAGTGACTTCATTTTCACAGAAATAGTGACTACTTATTGGCTTTTTTGTCTAAATAGTGACATTTTCCCAACCAATTGAGGAACTTCTATGAAAGCTGGTCATATTTTCCTTCATCATTCCAGAGCTCATTTGCAGTATTTTAATGAGAAATTTTTAGGATATGGGAAGTAAATGAAGGCCAAGACAAATACCACAAAAAGAGGATAAGAATATTTATCAAGATTAAAGTACTTAATTGAAGTAATCTGTACTTTGAAAATTGTACTTAAAAACTCACTAAAACTTCTACCTCTATCATTCAAAGTTAAGCTTTGGAAAGAAAAATTTTTTTTGGCTCAACGTTTCGAACTATATTTAAATCATCATCAGGGTTCTGTAACAACGGATTTTTTTTTTGAAAATTCGTTTTACTTGCCACGATGTACTAAAATTCGACGAGAATAAAAGTTTGGATATTCGGGAGGACTGACGAAAATTATGTTTTCCCCTACTTAAAATGCTTGAAATAATTTCAAAAACGGACATTTCAAGATTATTTGAAAAATTAAAACATCAACACATACACGAATACTGAGAGCCAAGTACAAATGTTTTTTTTTCTGAAAATTTTATAAAACGGACCAAAAAAGAAGGGGAAATAAAAACATCAAAGACGTGAATATATGATTAACTTCAAACTGAAAAATATTGTGTTTGAACCTTCAATTCCTTCTGGTATTGACACTGTTATGTTTGAATATGTGAATAATTTCACACAGTAGTCTTTTAGATAAAAAGGGTTGCTTATCAAAAACGATGGGTGTCATAAAGTTAAAACTGTGATCTTTTTTTGTGATGTGTTACAGGTAACATTTAGTATGTCCTATATAGCCCTGGGGGCAATTCTCACACTTAATTTGGTTAACCATATTTGATGTTTTTGTTTTTTGGTGTGAAGAGAAATGTCTTCCAATGGTGTTTTATTTTCAAACGCTATTTTTGAATGTTCATCTTTAATAACCGCTGCAAGTCTTTCTGAAAGATTTTTTACATATGGTATTTTGTTATATGTCGATTTTGTTGTTCTACTCGTTTTTTCAGTGTTTTGTTTTTCGCTTAGTACTATTTTTGACTGATGATGTTTGGTAATTATTTTGTGCAAGGTATTTTTTATCATTTCTAAATTTTTTGGTGGTATTCTGGATTGGTAATTGCAAGTGCTCTTGGTTTTAGATTTTTAATGATGCAAGGTATTCTAACGAGTACCTTATTCTAACCAATTCTAAGCTCTGAAATAGTGACAATAGTGACCAAATTTCGAAAATAGTGAGAAAAGTGACACGATTTTAAAATAGTGACCAATAGTGACAATAGTGACTCACTGGCAACCCTGGGGAGACAGAAAAATCATATGTATAACATGGGGGTAAGGTGCCTTTTCCTCCCTTGCATGATTACTGTCCTCCGCTAGTAAACTTCATCCTCGGGAGGAAAAGTAGCACTTTCCTCCCTTGTTATACAAATAGCTATTTCCTGGCGGGAGGAAAAGTACCATGTTTCTCCCTTCTTTAGGGCAAGAAGTTTTTTAGTAAGTTATAAAATATACAGTGTGTGAAACACCCCCGTATCTTCCGTAATTTTCAACGTAGAAACATGAAATTTTCAAGATCGATAGATTCACTAAAAATGAACTCGCTGCAGAAAAGGTGTCATCCTACGTGATATACACTGCACGAAAACAGCGATGGAACCACATATTTTTCCAGAAACTTATATTAGGGGGCAAAATTGGCCAAAAACTCCTTCGGATTCGTGTTTAGGATCCTCGAATTACTACTACTACACCTGTCTCTTGAAAAATTTTCAGTCCTGAAAATTTCAAATTTGTTTCACAGTGGAGTATTTGAAAAAAAAAAGAATTTTTCGAAACTGAAATTTTTTCAGGAGACAAGTGTATTAGTAGTAATTTGGGGATCCTGAACACGAATCCGAAGAAATTTTGGGCCAATTTCACTCCTTAATATTACTTTCCGGAAAAACGGGTGGTTTCATCGCTGCTGGCGAGCAGTGTATATCACGTATGATGACCCCTTTCGTGCAGAAAGTTCATCTCTAGTGTATCAATCGATCCTAAGAATTTTATGATATTTCGTCAAAAATTACAGAAGATACGAGGGTGTTTCCATGAGAAGTGAAACACACTGTATAACCATCTTATGATGAAGGGGAATATCTGCAAAAAGACTACTATGGCATGAAGGAATATTACAATGATGAATTTTAATGTTTTTCAGTTACTTTATTTATTTGTGTTGCTAGTATTTTTTTTGTTTAATTATCTGTAATATTTTATAAATTCATTATGTGAATATTAACTTTTATTATGATTTTTCATAGATATTTAAAGAGACTTCAGAGATTAAAGTCTGAACCCCGAGATTAAAGCCGGGGGTCCTACTTCGAGGGTCCGACTCCAAAAAAAAAAATGCTCGTAGCCCCCTTCTTCGCCTTCGTATTTATCCGATTTGGAAATAAACAAAATTTTATTAAACTCGGTAAGAAATAAAATTATCTATGTTCCACGGAAATTTAGGCCCTTTTGATTAACTTTTTACATAAATAACTAATATAATACCGACGGATAAATGAATAAATAAACCTTGTTTGTGTTTTTTCGCAGTCCGTCCGCCGCGGAACACCCGGTACATCACCCACATGCCGACAAGTTCTAAACCACCGACTCACCTGGTAATCCAGGAAATTCCCGTAGCCCATATGGTCGCACTGGCACGGGCAGGTCTGGATGTGGTGCCTGAGTTCCGGATCTAGTGGCGGCGGTGGTAGCCAGGGCTCCGCCGGGGGGCCTCCGTTCACCATCGGGCCCGTGCATCACGGCTGCTGCATTGATTCACCTCGTGCCACCTGCACCGACTGCTCGGACGGAGGCGGCTGCTGTTGAGGGCCTCGCGCTCGGGCCCTGCGACGCGGCCCGCCAAGGGGTGGAAACCGACGAGGTGTGATCGTTCGTGTAAAGGCACGACTGAATGGAAACGTGGGGGTGGTGTTGTGTTCGAAAAGAGAGATGGGCGGCAGAAGTTAATGCCATATTTGGTGAATTGCATGAGTAAAACATATGCAGATGATCACGCAAAATCTGGTGCAGCTCAGATTTGAAAATATGCATTAACCAGCCACATGATCTACTAAAAACAATACTATCATGAAATATCTCAGAATTGTCCGTAAGCGCAGAGGGGATATGTGCTTTTTTTATTTTATTTTATCTACAGTTCCGACCAACTAACTCGTAATTACGAGATAAAAGTCGTAATTGTCAAATTTCGACTTACTAACTCGTAATTATTCTGATTTACCTAGGGCCACTTTATCAAGGTCGTGTTAGCGTACTTTGACTCCCGGTTAAATTTGACTCGTGGTTAGAATGAATATGCTAAATGAAGGAATCGACTCACGTTCTAACCATGAGTTAAATCTAGCTCGAAGTTAAAGTACATTGAAAAACCGGCCCTAAGACGTAGTTACGAGATAAAAGTCGTAATGGTCGAATTACAACTTACTCGTAATTACGACTTAGCAAGTCGTAATTACGGCTTACTGAGACGTAATAACGAGATAAAAGTCATAATTGTCGCAATACGACATACTAACTCGTAATTTCGACTTAACAAGACGTAATTACGAGATAAAAGTCGTAATGTTAAAAATTACGTTTTACTAACTCGTAATTCCGACTTACTAAGACGTAATAACAGCTTACTGAGACGTAGTTACGAAATAAAAGTTGTAATTGTCAAATGAAGATTTACTTACTCGTAATTCCTAAGAAGTAATTATGGCTTACTGAGACGTTATTGCGTGATAGAAGTCGAAATACGACTTACTAACTCGTAAATCCGACTTACTAAGTCGTTATTACGAGAAAAGAGTTGTAATTGTCGAAATACGACTTACTAACTCGTAATTCCGACTTACTAAGACGAAATAACTGATTATTGAGAGATAAAAGTTGTAATTGTCGAATAAAGATTTACTAACTCGTAATTCCGACTTACTAAGACGTAATTAGGGCTTACTGAGACGTAATTACATCATAAAAGTCGTAATTATTGAAATACGACTTACCAACTCGTAATTCCGACTTACTAAGACGTAATTGAGACGTAATTACGAGATAAAAGTCGTTGTTGTCGAAATACGACTTACTAACTCGTAATTCCGACTTACTAAGACGTAATCACGAAAAAAGAATTGTAATTGTTGAAATACGACTTACTAACTCGTAATTCCGACTTACTAAGACCTAATTACGAGAAAAAAGTCGTAATTGTCGAATTTCGACCTACTGAGATGTAATTCCGACTTACTAAGACGTAGTTTCAACTTACTAAGACATAATTATGAGATAAAATTCGTGATTTTCAAATTTAAACTTACTAAGTTAGACGTTTAGACGTAATTACGAGAGGAAAGTCGCAATTGTCGAAATAAGACTTATCAACTCGTAATTTCGACTTACTAATACGTGATTACGACTTGCTAAGACGTAATTTCTACTTACTGAGACGTAATTTCGACTTACTAAGACGTAATTCCGAGATAAAACTCGTATTTGTCGGATTAAAACCTACTAACTCGTAGTTCTACTGAAGCGTACAGGAGCCGCGATTTTTATATTTTATTTCACCATCAATTAAGACTTACTGAGACGTAAATACGAAATAAAAGTCGTAATTGTCAAAGTCCTACTTACTACCTCGTAATTAGGACTTACTAAGACGTAATTCCGACTTACTAAGACGTAATTTTGACTTACTAAGACATAATTACGAGATAAAAGTCGTAATTGTCGAAATACGACTTACTAACTCGTAGTTCTACGGAAACGTAAAAGGGCCACGTGATTTCAATATTTTATCTTACCATCAATTACGAGTAACTAAGACGTAATTACGAGATAAGTTGTAATTTGACAGAGTTTCATCTCTGAATTACATCTAAGTAAGTCGAAATATCGAGTTACTGAGTCGTAATGTTTTAATTTTGACTTTGACAGAGTCTGAGCTGCGTCATACACGGCAGAGTAAATTTGCAGGATGTCAGCCTCTTCTGAAAGGACGTGAATCTCCACATTCACCCGTGCCAGTTGTTGTGGCTTCAGGGGCTTGGTGTTATGAAGCATCCTGCGGGTTCTGATGCCTTCCGTTGGTGGTATGATGCGTATCTCCTTTACAGCCAGACCAATACGTGGCATATCTGTCACTTCCCTTATTTACCGACTTAGGAGGTGCTCTGACATAGCCTCGACCCCGAAGATGAGATACATATTCCCCAAGATTTTGTGCGGAAAAGGCAGCACGGTCTTGGTGTATCTCATACCACAGAGCATGCACAAGGTCTTGAATGACAGATGGCCCTGGCGCTCCAAGAAGATTTTCTCATTTTTTGTGGTGCAATCACTTCTCAGTCGTAGGAAATTCACACCTAGTCCGCTAGGCCGAGTGGGAGTGGGAATAATAATTTTTTTTCTAGCTTCTTACGAAGAAGATATGAGAAGTTAGTTTGTTTTCATTTTCAGTGTATTTGCTTTCATTAGTTGTGATATGATTAGAGGAGAAAAAATTATATTATGAGTTTTCTCAGGCAAATTGTTAAATTTACTACATACATATAAGAGGTCTAGCTACTACCCAGTCAACACTGGTCAAATTTTTAATTTTTACTTTGTTAATTTTTAATTTTGTACTTTGTTAATGTTATGCCAGAATAATTAAATTTTTTGAAGAATTTTTACTTTATATTTTTGTTATATTTATTTTTCTCATATTGAAAATATATTTGTTTTTCCTATTTGTTGTTTCTATCTGGAATATCGCATAGACGTTGACGTCTCTTGAATATAACAGTGAAGAAATCGTTGCTATGTCGCTCTGTTACATACCTGATACGTTATTAAGAGGCATCTTTGCGGCGTCTCAGAACTACAACGCATAGAGGTCGCCAGCATGCATCATGAGTGTGACAAAAGTGAGTCGCTGGGACGTCTGTGCGACTTAACGATACAAGTCGCAGGTCACGAAGTGACATCGCAGCAATGTCTCAGAGATGTATCTGTGTTTGCTGGGTACTTGAGTGAATATACATAATGTCATCTGTAAAGACATTGCAATTCGATGACCCAATATGGAAAATACATCGTTTACATACATGATGAACCATGACGGCCCAAGAACTGAACTATGTGGCACTCCTGTAACTACAAGTTTGAAATCGGACAATCCAACCTCTGCTCGCTCCCACCTTGGCGAGCTCTCCCGTTGCCCCAACAACGGCTTGTGTCTCCCCTTCCCCAGCACGTGACCAGCAGCGCCAAAACGTCGTTATTCACGCACTCGTCAGTCAGGTGTTAACATTTTTCTGGTCCGAACATGCCGAGTCGCCAAAACAATGTCGAACAAGCTGATACTTTTTCGATCGTCGTTCGAGGGCCAACTTCAAACGATGTCCGTTCGAGCGGCTCCAATTTGCTGCTTTCCAAAAACGAAAAAATGACGGTGTTGTTCACCGACGCCTACTCGATTCAATCGAGAGCAGACCGGATCGTCTAGGCGCTTAATGAGGTGTGAGGGATGTAACGAAGGGTGCAATTGGTTAATTGAATGGATGATGGTATTGTCGGAAATTAATTTGTGGTGTCAGAGGCGGGACTGACCTGATATTATGAAATCTAATCGGATTAGGCTAAAAAAATCATTTTTATCAGTCGTGTCATGATAATTATTTATAGTTACTTCAATCTATACAGCAGGAAATATTAATGATGTTAAAAACTTCAGATCCTGATCAGTAATTATTAATTTATTTTAAATTGACATTTGAATATACAGTGGTTTTCTTTACCCCTCTTTTATTTTTTAACAGGTCAACTAAAAAAATTCAAACTTGGGATAATGAAATTGATGCATGAATACTATATTTTGGAGTACAAGTGACAGATGAAAATTTCAAGATGGCGACTGAGCGCCATACGGAAAAAAAATTAATTGAAAGGGGCTTCTTGCGACACATCCTTTTGAAGCTCCTGACAAACACTTCACAACCCTAGAATAAAAAGTCAATATCTTCACCTACTATTTACCTGAATACAAACACAAATATATTTCTGGAAATATTTGTTTTTCTCTGCCATATGGCAATCCTAATAACCCAGCCAACACAGATACATCTCTAAGATAAAGCTGCGATGTCACTTCGTGACCTGCGACTCGCATCGTTACGTCGCACAGACGTCCCAGCGACTTACTTTTGTCACACTCATGATGCATGCTGGTGACCTCTATGCGATGTGGTTCTGAGACGCCTCCTAATAACGTACCAGGAATGTAACAGAGCGACATAGCAGCGATTTCTTCACTGTTATATTCAAGAGACGTCAACGTCTATGCGATATTCCAGACAGAAACAACAAATAGAAACAGAAAATATATTTTCAATATGAAACAAATAAATAGGTATAAAAAATAAAAATAAAAAAAATCTTCAAAAAATTAAAACATTCTGGGACAACATTAACAAAGTACAAAATTAAAAATCAACAAATAAATGAAAATAAATTAATTAAAAAACTGTAAGTCAATTGCTTTGGTTCTTTTTCCTGTCGAGCCTTTGTTTGGCATGCCTGAACCAGTGCACATACCTATTGTGTTGAAATGCTGTGAAAGGGTTACTTGTAAAATTTATTATTGTGACACTACAGTTTCCATTGATCTTGATTTAATTTTGAATGAAAAGAACTATTATTTGGAAATAATTATTATTTCATTTATTACCTACACAAAATAATTGTAACTGTACGCAACATATGAAATAAATCGATTAGCAGTCCAGGTTTTCATTATCATGTATCAAATAATAAAAATATCTTAGTTGTCCAATAGTAGAACCATTTAAAGGACAATTTATGCAGATAGTTACAATAATGTGCAGTTTTAAGTAACAATATAAATGATTTTTAAAGGCAAACCTTGGCTACCCTAAACAGTTCATTAATTTTGTTTATACTTATGTTACAGTATTAACAAATCTTATTATAGTTGTTACACATAGATGAGGGATATAATTAAAATATTGGTTCTAGCACTCTGAGTAAACAATTCAGAATAATGAAGCAAAACCATCAACAATATATTACTAGGATCACTTAAGACTGTCAGCGAAAAGTATGGATGCATTTCAGTATTGTCACGAGCGATGGTGGCATGCGGGTTAAACAATTGCTTCTCAATCCAATCATCGATAGATGTATGGGTTCGAACCTCAACAGGGTCACTGATGGTCTCGTGCATGGCATCACACATTTAAGAAGGTACACATCTCTCGAAGACTTCTCAGTGTTGCTTGTGAGTGTGAGTGTTGCTTGGAGATTATCTGGAATATCTTCTGAATTGAGTATATTTTCACAATCTTTCTGTCAACACCAGTAAAACACATCATATTATTGTCTGATTGAAGATTAGCTTTGAGATCGTACAAACGACGAAATGGTGTTCAAACAGATTTGTCTGTAAATTCATCTAATTTATTTGGGAGTGGTTCCGTGTTACTGCCATACTGCTGAATCTGATCCTGGACTGAAAGTGAACTGGCTACATCCAATGAAAAGCACTGAACTGATAAAACATCTCCGGATCCTGTAACTTCTGCACCATCAACAGCGTCTAACCTTGTAAAGTATTGAACATTAAACAATTACAGTTAGAAAATCCTGGTACCATTTTCTCCCAGATCGGTTAACATTTCGTTGCCTTGATCTTGATGAACTAGTTTCTGGAAGTTTTTGAGATGGAATGACTACTTTCTTCAATCGTTTAAATGTTTTGCTTCTTGTTTCTAGAAAATAACTGGATAGATTTACGTCAATTATTATGAACAAAATATATCGTACTAAGTGTGAAATCTTCCAATTCAGTCTAATTCCCCATGCTTTCGCTAATTTCTGGCACTATTGGTTTCTGGAAAATAAATAATTCTTGCACTGAACAACATTTCTTTGACTTACTAGTCATATCAAAGCTTACGACAAAGAAATAATCAACAATTTATTAACATTGGATCTTATGGCAGAATGTTTGTTTTTCCGGAGTCTGACGTACACATTTCAAAATGTAGAGGTCGCCCACAACGTGGCGATCCCGAATACAGCAACAGCCGGTCACGCAGTCGCCTCTCGCTTTCAGGTTGACAACATTGATTACGATCTGTGTTGCCAACTTCTTGCCAACTTACCGCGTTATGGAATTAAACGTCGATATATTCAGTAGTAGGTGAAGATATTGACTTTTTACTCTATGGTTGATAAGTATTCTTCAGGAGCTTCAAAATGATGTGTCACAAGACCCCATTTTCAATCAATTTTTTTTTCCTAGATGGCGCTCAGATCCTGATCTGGTCGGATAAAAGTATGGTTACCAATAACGGTATTTTTAACAGGTGCAACACTGATAATTGGTCACAATAAAATCCACGTGCGAGGAGATCATCCAGATATCAGCATCGATACGGATTCAAAATTTGGTGGGGAATTTTTGACACAAAAGTTATAGGTCCATTCTTCTAGTAGACGTCTTCAACGCTACCTTCCTTTCTTACGAGAAAAAAGGGATTGACACTCATAGTGAT
Source organism: Chrysolina americana (assembly GCA_958502065.1). Taxonomy (NCBI): domain Eukaryota; kingdom Metazoa; phylum Arthropoda; class Insecta; order Coleoptera; family Chrysomelidae; genus Chrysolina; species Chrysolina americana. The sequence goes on along the minus strand of OY293416.1, from coordinate 4,351,104 downwards.
AAACCCTGACCAGCAAAATCACCAGACCTAAAACCTTTAGACTTTTTTGTGGGGAAATATTGAGAATGAGTTATTCGAAGAATCACTTGGCTCAGTAAGGTCAACATTCAAAAGAATTACCCCTAAAATTTTTAATGAAATTTCAGTTTTATGTGTTTCTGCAAAATCTCTACTACGTTTCGGCAAAACATCAGTTGCCATCTTCAGGTGATAGTAACTATTTGGAGTTTTGACCTAGTTTAGTCTAGTCTATTCTTACATATTAACATAGTTGTCGATATTGCCATTTAGACAATATTTGATCGATCTGAGTTCAATGGTGAATCCGAAACCACTCGCTAGAATATTGCAGATATTTGTTGAAAATAATCGTATACACAAATACGAGGTTAAACTCGATGAGCTCACTTCTATCTATTTGGCAACATATCCCTTTTTCGCTAATAGAAATCGAAAAATATATTGCTTTTCCACACCAATTCGGAGCATATCTAGTACGCTCAACTCTTGGCGAATATTTCAATTCTGTGAATTGGATTTGCCTACAGCGATGAATAAATATCTTTACGAGTTTTATTCGAGAGAAGCTTTTTATGCCAACGAAACCGACTAATTTATTCGGTTTGTTATCTGGGCCAATTATAAGTAATTTTCCCTTCTGTGACTTATTCGTGTTTATCTGCAACATTTCCTAAACGCAAACTCTTTGTTTCAAATTTTATGCAAATAAACTTTTTTTTCCAGTAGGAATATCCCAGTCCGGTCCTGTCACCAGAGCCCCGATACACTCGGGGGGCGCGCTGATTTGTCATTGACCTTAGTAAACACTCCCCACGTCCATGAGTTGAGTGATTACTGGGTCCGAGAATCAAGTGCCCTAAGTAGGCGGAATGAACCTAGAATTCCGGCCTGCGTTCCCGGCCGGTTTTCTGCCGCATCACGGCAAGCCGGTATGATTTCTAAATTTTCAAACGAAGAAAAATCGAAGACCAAAATCGTCCTACTTTGATGGTCATAGATAATCCTAGGTCTTCAATGTTCTTGAAGAAGACCCCATGCATTGGCTTATCCTTATGTAGCTGCAGAATGCTATCAATCTCCGCAGCTGCCCCGTTTTTTTATTTTATTCTGAACGGGTTCCAACTCGGTGACAGAGTTTTGGGTTTGTCCGTTCAGTGTCGAATACAAGACTGGGTTCATCAGCTGCAAGGGTTGCTGCTTCAAAGAGAAATGCTTCAATCCCTGCTTTCATGATCGCATACCAAGTATAGAAGGGGATCTGAACTCCTGATGACTTTACAGGCTCCATCCAGTACCACTCTGTTATGTAGACACTCGAAACTCAGAAGTCCACGGCTTCCCGTTGTCTGGGGAAGTATAACCGTGGAACAGATGATTCAGGATGCAAGCTCCTATGAAGATGCATCATTTCATGTCGAGTTGTCGCAGCTCTTCCTGAGTCCATTTCATTACCCTAAAGGAGTAAAGCAATTAGTTGCAGCAACTTTGTTCTTCCCTGACAATTCTGATGACCAGATCTGTCGGAGTTTATACTGATACTTGCTGCGGAGAGAGTTTTCAATAGTGGTTACCTCTTGTGTGTGGCGTTGTTCCACCCCTAGGTAGATATCCAGATGATGTAGGGTGCTTTAGTCTACGAGCTGAACGTCCTCTCCGTATTCCTCGCATCGTCCTCTTTCAAAATGAACCGTGGCACATTTGTCGATCCTGATCTCCATTCCGATAGCACGCGTGTAGGCACTCTTGCACTACCTATAAGAACTGACGAAGATCCATTTCTCCGGAGGTATATAGTTTGATAACTATACTTTTATTATTATTATCTATCATTTCTATGATACCCCAAGTAAAAAGTATGTAGGTGTCAGATCCGGCAACCGTGGAGGCTAGAAAATCGCTGAATCCGCCCTATCCACTTGTCGGAAAATCTGATTGATGAGAAATTACAAAAAATCCTTGAATTATGAATGACATCTCCATGAGTATAGTTCCTTCATTGTACAGTTTGTAGTAATGACTTTTTCAATGAACCATATTCCCATTACCTTCATTTGGAAGAAATAGCTTCCTTTGGGAAGTCTGTACGAAGGGTATTTGAATATTTCAGTTGACTTTATCAATTTGATTCAAGTTATCAATTGAAGGTTTCTAGTGGATAGAGATTTACTAACTCGTAATTTCGACTTACTGAGACGTAATTGAGACGTAATTACGAGATAAAAGTCGTTATTGTCGAAATACGACTTACTAACTCGTAATTCCGACTTTCCAAGACGTAATAACGGCTTACTGAGACGTAATTACGAGATAAAAGTCGTAATTGTTGAATTCTGACTTACTAAGATGTTTCCGACTTACTAAAACGTAGTTTCGACTTACTAAGACGTAATTATGAGATAAAACACGTGATTGTCAAATTAAGACTCACTAACACGTTTCTCTACGGAGGCGTACAAGCGCCACGTGATTTTTATATTTTATTATATCATCAAGCACGACTTACTAAGGCATAATTACGAGATGAAAGTCGTAATTGTCGAAATACGACTTACTAACTCATAATTCCGACTTAATAAGACGTAATAACGTCTTACTGAGACGTAATTACGAGATAAAAGTCGTAATTGTCGGATAAAGATTTACTAACTCGTAATTTCGACTTAATTCGACGTAATTGAGACGTAATTACAAGATAAAAGTCGTTATTGTCGAAATACGACTTACTAACTCGTAATTCCGACTTACTAAGACGTAATTACGAGAAAAAAGTCGTAATTGTCGAATTAGGGCTTACTATCTTGTAGTTCTACGGAAACGTAAAAGTGCCACGTGATTTTAATATTTTATCTTACCATCAATTACGAGTAATTAAGACGTAATTACGAGATAAGTTGTAATTTGACAGAGTTTCATCTCTGAATTACATCTTAGTAAGTCGAAATATCGAGTTACTGAGTCGTAATGTTATAATTTTGACTTTGACAGAGTCTGAGCTGCGTCATACACGGCAGAGTAAATTTGCAGGATGTCAGCCTCTTCTGAAAGGACGTGAATCTCCACATTCACCCGTGCCAGTTGTTGTGGCTTCAATTCTCAAATTAATACCCACTAACTCAAAATTTTACGGAGGCGTATTTATATTTTATTTTACCATCAATTACGACTTATTGAGATGTAATTACGAATTAATTGTTGAATTACTACTTAATAATTGGTAATTCCGTATTTGAATATTTCAGTTAACTTTATCAATTTGATTCAAGTTATCAATTGAAGGCATCTAGTGGTTTCTCTGAAATACATTTATTTTGATCGAGTTCCACTTAGAGATACTATAGCGGACTTCTTACATTCAGATTTCTGTATCGAGCACATTTCAGTCTGTATAATTAGACTCAGGAAAGAACTCTTCCCATATTTCAAACGCCGGAGCATTGCACAAGAAAAACAGCAATTGGTATCTTCAACATTTCCTCAAAACCGGCGGCAATCAGGAAGTTAGTTCTCCACTCTTTCCATCCCTTCGCTTCCTTGAAAGACAGCAGAGAGTATTCAAAAACCATTCACATGAATTCTTGATGTCAGATGATTGTGACGGAAAATGAGATTTTTTGAAAGCGTCTTCGCGAACGGGTCTTTTGTTTGAAGAGCAATTCACTGGCGTATACACGAATAGGCTATGAGGGGGGTAAGAACTACTTTTCTGTCAGATAAGTCGAGGTCTCATGCATGGTTATTTATGCAATAAGGATCATAACGACGATCATTAGGTAGTAGCCGTGAATATTATCGACGAGGCGACGAGCCGAGCCCGATAACACGGCGTTCACCATAGTGATCGTTTATGATCCGAATTACATGGAAGACTTTATCTGCTGGCATCAACCCAGCCAACACATCTGTGACATAACATTTCTGAGATGTCACGTTTAGGTAACAGTGCGATATCACAAATGTTCCATCGCAACGATGTACAGAAGCAAACACATCTGGGACATGACATCTCTAAGATTTCATGATGAGGCAACACTGCGATATCACGAATGTTGCATCAGTCCGATGTACAGAAGCAAACTCATCTGCGACAAGGAATCTCTAGATGTCATATGTCATATCTCTGGGATATCACTCGAGATATCTCAAGTACTTTACCAGGAACATTCTAATGATTCGGACCCCTCAATGCGATGCGCAGAGTGGAAACAATCATAATATCAAGATATTCGAATGATTCAGTTCACTCGAATGTGACCTAACTTTAATGTGACGGTGTTATCGATAATCCGAACCAAACTAGAGCTCCTGATTGGTTCATTTGGAATGTGCGTGAAATAGAGAAACTTGAATTGCTTCAAAAAAATCTGCCGATCACTGTATGTATATCACTATTTTTATTGTTTTTTTTCATTTTCAGATGTTGTACTAGAGGTGCATGGAGAAAATAATAAAAGAGTAGAGGAAATATGCTCTAATTGGTTTAGGAAGTCCAGAAATAATAGGAGAGACAAACAAAACATAATATAAAAAGTATGAACTTTTATATTTTTTGTTGGAAAATCACCTTTTATATTTTTTGCTAGAGAATCATCCTTAATTTTTTGTTTTGTTCATTGTTTATTGAAAATAAATGTTTATTTATATTTTTTATCTGAGGCATTTCTTCCCTGACATTCTTTCCCATTTATGACCTCACCTCTACATAACAACTGTACATAGTTGTGATGTCATATATTTACATCCCATCGATGTCATCTCGTATCACATCGTAGTTTTATCGCAAAAACACATCGCTTTTCCGTCACAGTTAACATATCGCAATTACATTGAAATATATCGCTGTTATATCGCAGAGAACTTATCGCAGCGACGTCACATGAATGAGGTTTGAGTGGGACAAAATAACATCCCTCTGACATCGCAGCGACATCTATGCGACATAGAATGCAACATCACCGGTCACAATTGTTACATCGCTGCGATATCTCTGTGATGTAACAGTGTTTGCTGGGAGTGAATCTATACACAATTTTACAAATTTTTGAAACTACAGATACATTCGAGTTATTCATTATGAGTAATAGTGAACAAGCTGTGCCTCACCATTTCATTGGGATTTGTAAAATTCTTTGAAAATTGGTCATCCTGATGATAGCTTCTTATCAATTTGGCTGGTAAAGTTTTTCATTTTGAATCAAAATTTTTGCATTTTTTCTTATGAAGGACATTCATGTTAAACTTTCGCAAACTTTACATATGAGTAGGTACTAGGATTTTTTGAACTTTATTATGGTTCTAGAGTTGAGAGGAAGCAGTTCCCAAAAAAAATATATATGTTTTTGGTAGTCTAGTTTATGAAATGTTATCCTTGTTGAATAATTACACCAAATTTTAAGTCGATTCCGAGTTGATCGAACATTTCATTGTTTTTTCACGGCATCTCAACAATTTCGATCTTGCAAGGAAATTTTTGATGTTTTATTCCTTTTTTATGCCAAACCTTGAATCTGAGCATATACAAATCATATACTTTTGAAATCAGCGTAAAATTTGGCGTATATAGTGAGAATTTTGAGTGGATCTGATGATTTTCTATTTTTCATGATTTTTGGGGTCTACCCCTTAGGTTTTTTTTCGATAACTCACTTTTGTTCCTTGATTAACTTAAAGTTCACAGAGTACACTAATTCAATCATTCTGAATCGATTGGCGTTCGCAGAATTGCTCTATCTTCAACCGTTCTCTAGTTGAAAAGTTCATCTAGAGTTCAGAGGGATCATATTCCCCTTTAAAAATATTTTTATTTTTTTTTTCATAATTCCATTCGTGAAATTCAAACCTTTTTGAATATGCACACCGAATATGAAGTCGATGCCAGTAAATTAAAGATTTCATAGACTCTTAACGTCATTTCCGCAATTTTCAACTTGCAACTTGGAACTTTTCTCGAGTTTTTATTTTCTGCCTATCGACCTGAAATTCACAAAGAATATTAATTTCATCATTCGGAATCGATTGCCGTTTGCAGAATTGATCTATCTTTAACTGTTCTTCATATGGAATCTTCATTTGGAGTTGAGAGTCGTTTTCCCTCAAAAATATTTTCTTTATTTTTTTTGTTGTTTTTTTTGTGAAATGTAATTTTTTCTAATTAGGCACACCACATTCTATATCGATTCTAAGCTAATTATGAAGATTTCATAGGTCTTTAGGGAATTTTTGGAATCAGCATGAAATTTTGCGCTATAGTGCGAAAATGAAGTGAATCTGATAGTTTTTAATTTTTCATGATTTTTTGTGATCTACCCGTTGACACTATTCTCGATTTTTTCTTTTTGTCTGTGAACCGTCTTTAAATTCACCAAATATACTAATTTTATCATCCTGAATCGATTGGCGTTCGCAGAATTGCATTGAATTGCAAAATTTTTTTATTGATAGTATTTGTCGTGAACCGAATTCGCAGTCGTTTCCGATTCAATTAAAGATTTCCTAGACTTTTCACGGCACCTCCGCAATTTCGATTTTGCAAGAAAATTGTTGATGTTTTATTTATTTTCTATTTTTCATGAATTGTAGGGGTCTACTCCTTACGAACTTTTTTCGGTGTTTTTTTTTTTGCGGAATGATTTGAAATTCACGAAATATACTAATTGTATCATTTTGAATCTTTTGGTGTTCGCAGAATGTCTCCATTTTGAACCGTTCTCGAGTTGAAAATATCTAGAACTGAGAGGAAAAAATTTGTTTTGATTGTATCATTCGTGAACCGAATTTGAAGTCGGTTCCTAGTCAATTAGAGATTTCATGAGTTTTTTACGACACTTTTTTACGGCAATTTAAATCTTTTTCATGCTAAACTTTGTTTGCATCTGAGCATAAAAAAATCATGTTTTTGAAATTTTGCTTATATAGTGCGATTTCTAAGAGCTCTGATAATTTTCTATTTTTCATAATTTTTAGGGGTTTACCCCTTAGAATTTTCTTCGAGTAATTACTTCCGTTCTTCGATCAACTTAAAATTCACAAAATGAACCAATTTCATCATGTGAATCGACTTTCGTTCGCAGAATCGCTCTATCTTCAACCGTTCCCGAGTTGGAAGGTTCATCTAGAGTTGAGAGGGGTCAGTTCCCTCAAAAAGATAAATGTAATTTTTTTTGTAATCTAATTCGTGAAATGTTTTTTTTTTTAATATACCGAATTTGAAGTCGGCATAGGTTTTTACGGAACCTACTCATTATCGATTTTTTTTATGTTTTTTTCATTTTTTGTGCTAAATAAATCTTATATTTTTGTAGTCATCGTGGAATTTTGCATGTATACTCTGAATTTTAAATGGATCTGATGATATTGTATTTTCTATGATTTTTAGGGTTTCACCCCTCAGGATTTTTCTCGAGTAATTACTTTTGTTTTTTGATAACTTGAAATCTACAGAGTAGACCAATTTCATCGTTCTGGAGAGTCACATTATCATTTTGTATAGAAGATATTTGTTTATGTAGTTCACATGCTTATAATGAAAAACATGATGATATTATTGAAAATGATTTAGATTCTCAGGTTGGTCTCAATGAATTCAATTAGCATAAGTACCCAAAAATTTGAAATTTTAAGTTACATTAAAAATGAGTGGCTACAAGAAAAATATTAATTGTGCAAATTGACCTCACGATATAAGAGAGTAAGGAACGAATCAGTTGAACAGAAAGGGGTTATTTTCAATGGTAAGTAATCAGATGGTTGGTCCAATTTTTTTTTTAACGAATCTTCCAGCTTTTCAGAAAGAGGAAACCCATCAGAAGCTCCTAGGAGCTTGTACGAGCAAGGAAAAGATCCGGGACCGATGGCCGTGCTGGGCTTTGAACCCACGACCTTATGCGTGTAAGGCGAGCGCTCTACCACACGACCATCACGGCCCAACTATGAGAGATGACATTAAAGTTAGGTTGCCTTTTAACCATTTCGAATCGAAAAAACATTATCACGTGTTCGGGATTACGATATATTGGCCATTTATGACTGAACAAATATTTTCTATACAATGCTGCCTTGTGAGAAGGAGACAACTTTCAATTAGTTCAGTACCGTAACGGGTTGACGGGGGGCCCCATAACCCCCTGATATACACCCATGTAGCGAATGCCTTCAGAATCGGTCGATACCCCCGCGCCCGACGTTAGGCGCATGTTTGACCTGTTGCCGGTGTGGTCCATAGGGATGCTGGATGAATGCCCCCTCGATTGAATTGCATTTATTGCGACTATTGCGGCTCATTCATGGCTATCGGTATCCTATCGGGGACTATAATAGTGATGTGCGGGGCTAGTGACACCTAGTGACGTGTCGTGGGTTGTCCTGGTGTCTTGAGAGGATCGAGGATTCCCGTAGGTAAGGGATTGGTTTCCATTTTGTTGATGTACGTCACGTTTCGTGGGTGGCGTGTCTGGCGGAGCGTTATGCTTTTGTTTCGCTGTTTTTACACGAGAAAATAAGCTCCTGGCCGCTGTTTTGTGTGGGGTTCGGTTGATCTTGGGGTTTCATCAATGAGAAGTGCACCCTGAGTCGATACTTTCTGGAATGAATGCCCTTTTCGTGAACTCCCCGCGTAGATGACGTCACGCCGGTTGATGTTTTGTTGTCTTTGGATGGGATGCGGTTTTATTCTTACTCGTGATTTTGTACTCCTTGATTTTCGTTCACAATAGGGTATTCTAAAGTGTCCGACGATAATGAATACAACGCATTGTTTATTTTACTCATTCCCTGACTATATCACCTATCAGTATTGCGAAACACTCGGTCAACTATAAAACGTTTTCAACTCGATGCTGATAGTTCGTGTACATGCAGATTACAGAAAAAAAAAGGCCAAGAAAACAACATTTATCATATCTTTTCTATTACACAGATCAATGAGAAAGAAATTAATCACCTATAAAGCTAACAAATGCAAACTTATAGAGACTGAATCGATGTTTTTATTAAAATTGTCCATTTTTTGTCCACCAGTTTTAGACATTTTGAATGAAACCACATTTTTTAACAATACATTTTATTCTAGACTTTCGTAAGAATTTGGTTTGGTTTTCTGCGATTTTGTGGTATGACTGTCATTAAGTCATTACATATAAAATAATCAAAAACTTATTAAAACATGAGCCCGTCACCCAACTGTTTTCGAGATAAAGCCATACTGATAAAAATTCATTTTCATCGATATGGCAACACTGCAACCTGTTGCGGAGGCAGTAAAATAGAAAGTTTCCAAATTACAAAATATATTAGTATAAGAATTATGTTTTATATCTATATAGAGGTAACCCAAAAATGTTGAGATATATTCGTTGAAGTCTTGAAGAGGAGAAATATTACTTGCACTTTTTAATTTTGTCTGTCAGATAGACAGATAGAATTATTTCCCATGATAATACATAGTATTTCACATATTTTAATATAGGTACCATGTTCGAATTCTACATAGCATGCAGCATCCATGTCTAGTGCTGAAGAGAAAGGAAGAAAGAAAATATGACTTTCGAATTTTGAAAGAAAAATTCGCCTGAATGATAAAAATGGTGAATTTCTCTACTTTTTTGTTAATTTTCAGACTGTGGGATAAAACTCGTATTCATGCAATATTTTTAGGCCATTTTCAGTTGTATCATGAGTGATTTACCTTGCCTTGCCTTGCATTGAAGGAATTTCAACTTGCTGTTGATTGGAAACTCAAAATTTGGTATGCTGTCAGAATCGATCATGTCCATTCTACCTGAAATATTTTTAGTCTTACAGCTGTACAGGGTATGCCAAAGGTCGGTACCAACTTTCTTATTTCAATCGAAAACCTATATTTTTTTCACATGGTTCGATTGGCCCTCTGATCATGAGTTTAAACAACCTACCGGCACCTACTATTTTATTGACACCATTCAAGTGCTCTTAAGCCCATCGTTTTTTTATAACACGGTCCTTTGGGATACTTTTCTAGGATTTGTTCCAGTATTCTTTGTGGTTTTCCAGAATCCACTCTTCCACAGATCTTTGAGCTGTACGTTTTGGTACTCTTATAGTATGTTCTGGATCTAGATCTTTTTTCGACCTTTATCAGCAGTTCGTTAGCTTTCTTATTTCCTGCAATTCCCTGATATACAGGGACCTACATCAGATCAGCTCAGCAAGTGCTGCCTGTCTGTCTGTTATAATATAGACCTGCTCATCTTAGAACGAAAGCATTCAGATCTGCATTGATCAGATTGGGAGTAACTTCAGTTTTATCCAATTCCAATTCTTTCCTTCGTTAAAATCTTAGATTTCTTTGCCCTATAACCTTGAGCTTGTCGTTTCAATGAAGAACGAAGTTTTGAATATGTAGATATATCTACATTGTGTTTAATTGCAAGGGTTGACTTCAACATTGAATAATTGGCCCATAATGTTGAAGATTTCATCTTTAAACAAAGGTCTAGGAAGTATACCACTAAACCATTGATTTCTGTGGCAATCATCCTAATGAAGCAGTATTCACTACCTCAACCAGCTCTGGAGGAGTCCCAGTAATGGAAACGTCATCATCACTTATCATTTTACAACAGCAATTAAATTTATAAGCATCGAGTTTGACGATTCAACCTTAATACGTTTCCATAGTAACCCAAGTAATTTTATTACGAATTTCAAAGCACCATTATTTATTTGTGAATGAAATTATTCGCGATTTTTTCAAAATTAATTAAAATCTGTCGCATTTCCTAGCACATTCCTGGACTCTGTGTTGCTAACAATCTTCACAATCGCCCAGGAATGTTAGGTTTTTTTCTACCTGATAAAATATACTATTCCATATGCCAGTACTACTATGTCCTCAGCATATCCAGGGGTTCTACATCCCTGTTCTCTATGCTTCATTATCATGAATCATCCTATTCCTCAGCATTGAGTATGTCCAGGTCACTCATGGTTTCTAGACCCCTTTGTGTCTGAGGGGCCTAATTGAATTCATAAAGGAAGTGTCAAAAGCTTCTTCTGTGTCTGAGAAGGCTGCTAATGAAATCTCTTTATTTTCCAGCGTGTTTTCCACCCTTTCCCCATGTTAATGTTGAACAACCAGTTTTATAGGCAAGATCGTGATGCATAGACCTTTCCACCAGTGCCCCGTCTACCTACTAGCTTTAATGAGGTACATTACCTCATGATAATGAGATTGGTTTAGCTCATTAGGATGAGATCAATCTTTGGATAATTTTTCCTTTCAGACAGTATTTCAAATGACCCTTATGAATCAACCCCACACCGAACTCAACTCCAGCTCATTATAGATCCGGGAGATTTTTATAAAGTTCGTCGAGCGGCAAATACGATATGCATTCACCAACTCAAACATTAATGCACAACCATGTCATGGAATCCTCTTGAAGCGGGTCGAAGAACTGCCAGTTTCCAAAAGAAAACAAAGTAACTAATGAGTGAGCTACACACTCAGGATATTTGGTCCTTTGAAATATTCCCCTCATTCGACTGATGGCTTGTTCTGGCGTGCCGGTGGAAGTAATTACAACGGCGGAAAGGAAACGAAATCATAAGACAGGAGGCCCTTGAGATGAATATTCTTTTATGAGTGACGTAACGAAGAGTTACATTGGAAACTTTTTTGTCGAGCTGGCTCAGCTCGCGACAGGTCATTTGTGGAGGAGTACGGTCATTCAGTTTCAATTTTAAGACAAAAATTTCAATGAGATATACAGTGTGGACAAAAATATAGTTATATGATGACTTTTCGGGTTCTAAGACCGACGTTGATTACTAGTTTGACTCGACGTTTCCCAACACGAGCGGTTTCAGCTTTGACTTGTACACATTTTCATTTTGAATTTTTCTCAAACTGATGGAAAGTTGGTTGAAAAAATTAACTCCTGTGCATGAAGAGCTATTATTGAAAAATTATGAGTTATGAGTGGGAATTCTGTAAAGATCTCCATTTCTGGTATTTCAGGAACATCATAATATATTTCAAAATGTTAACAGGGTGTTCCAAATTGAGTCGGCACCATTGCCAACTCCGTTATCATTGATGCTACGAATTCGGTTAAATGGACAAACTTTCAATAGAACACCCTTTATTTTTTCATGCATATTGATTCGTAATAATATTCTCAACAACAAATCTCATTTGACTTTTTTTCGTAAAGGTGAAAATAAGACAGTTTTATCAATAGGAAACATTTATAACAAACTGATTTGATAAAGCGCTATAAAATATCGAGTAAGTGTTCAAAAACACCGCCTTCTTGTTGAACACATATTTGGGCCCTTCTATTGACACTACGTGTGGCATTCAACACAGTTCGGCCATCAATTCTATTAATTATAGTTTCAATATAATTTTTCAGTTCATCTATATTTTAATTTTTAATTTTGTACACTTCATTTTTCAGAAATCCCCCCAAAAAAATCTAGAGGCGTCATGTCTGGTGAACGAGGGGGCCTCTTAACAGGACCATTTGTAGCAATCCATCTGTTTCCAAAACAGCCTCGCAGCATTCTTTTTACGCAACTGACATTATGTGCTGGTGCTCCATCCTGCTGAAAATAGATCATCTGAAGAGCCTCCAGATCAAGATCATCGAAAAACTCTTCCAACACTCTTGTTAATAAATTAATGTAACGGGGTCCGTTCAAGGAACCATGGTAGAAAATGGACCGATAATTCTGCCTCTAAATAGACCACACCAAACAATACTAAATCATCTTTGCGGATTGTGGGGATGGACTAGAAATGGATTATGTCTACTCCAATAATGAAAATTCTTTCTATTATACATACCACGATTTGAAAAATTAGCCTCATCGCTCCTTATGATATTTCTATAGAAGTTTGGATCCTGTCTGCATTTATTCATAAACCACCGACAAAACCCCAATCGTCTCTCAGGATCACCAGGTTCTAGTGTTTGCACTGGTCTTAACTTATGAGGAGAAATCTTATGTTTCTTCAGAATTTGTTGAATACCAGACAGTGGAACAGCTATTTCTCTAGATAAATCTCTGATGGAATTATTTGGATATACCTCAAAGCAGGATAAAACGTCAATTTCTGTATCTTCAGATATTACAAAACGTTTTTTAGTTCTCCTCTTCTCAAAAACTTTTTCATTGTTCCTGAATCGACGATGAAGCACAGCAAAAAAACGCCGATTAGGTAATTCACGATCGGGGAACGAATTGCTGTAGTGTTGGAGAGCTCTTACGCCATTTTTTTGGCAAACCAAGTAGGATTCTAACATATCACATTTTTCTTGATTGGAAAACGCATCTTTTACTGTCTCATTTTGTTATTAGTAAAAAATATTGTCATTCGTATAAGTACCAAAATTGGGTGTTTGGACAATCATGAGGTTTTATTCGCCAAAATAAAGAAATTGTACTAGTGAAAGAAATAAATATTTCCACATAATTCGCTCATTTTCCACCTTAGGAAGAAAGGTGACCTTTGTTGTTGAGAATGTTATTACGAATCGAAATGCATGAAAAAATATAGGATGTTCCATTGAAAGAAATAACATTTTATGAAATATTCTGAAAACGCGACTGTCAATTTTTTTTGTGTTCGGCATCGAGAAGGCCATTAAAAATGCTACCAGTTTGCCCATTTAACCGAATTCGTAGCATCAATAATTACGGAGTTGCTAATGGTGCCGACTTAATTTGGAACACCAAGTATAAACGGAAGAGTTCAAATGTTAAATATTATCCTGAAATACAGTTTGTAGGAATCTCTAATTTTGAAAATATAGATTATTCTAACAACTCCTTTTTTACAGCACAATGAATATCGATCGTTTTGCTTGAAAATGTACCAAGACTTTAGAGTTGCTATCTGCTTCATATCTTCTCACATCCCTTTTATTTGCAGGATTTAAGATGAATCTACAGCCCAGTCTGGGTGGCGGATGGGCCAGAGGTGGAGCTTCAGAAGTTGTCCGGAGGGCTCATCCCGCTTCAGGGGCTCAATGGAACGTCCAAGTGGTCAGAGGAAAGGTCAACGGAAGATGCCTGTGGAACGCCTGCAAAGCACTGAGTTTGGGGTTGTTGCTGATGGTACTGGGAGCAGCTATGGCAACCATAGGTAATGCGCATTTCCTTAACCAAGTTACTGAAATGATTATTACAGGATTCAATTCATCGAAAGATTCCTTGAAGTTTCATTTAATCGATAGTTACAACCCACATGTGGTGTGAAACACACCCATAGCATGCTGCCTTTTTCGTACAAAATATAAGGGATTTTGTATCCCACCTTCGGGTTCATGGCTATGTAAGAGCCACTCCTCAGCCGGTTAACGCAGTGGTAGAAGTGGCAGATATGCCACGTGTTGATCTGGCTGTAGACCATCGGAAGGCATTAGAACCCGCGGAGCGCTTCATAACACCAAGTCCCTGAAGCCACAACAACTGGCAGGGGTGGATGCGGAGATTCACGATGTCCTCTCAGAAGAGGCTGACATCTGGCAGATCAACTCTGCCATGTATGACGCTGCTCAGGCCCTGTCCCAAGCGAAGAGAAGGAATACAACCCCTCTGATTGGGAGCCATGAGCGACGCATTCACAAGATGGAAGCTAAGATCAAGTCGGCGAGACAACACGCACCTCGTATCCAGTGTGTGGCGAACTACGCGGCGGCCATACATTAGGCCCTTCACGCCCGCAGTGTGGCGAATTGCCGCAAATTTAAGACGAGCTCACTACACACTAAATCAAGGCGTACTGTTTACCATCAAACAGCACTGTCATAGGATACGAATGCTGGTGGTTGCAAAAAAGTCACTAGTGAGGCAGGCGAGAAGCATCGCACAAAACATGAAGTTCCGCAATAAATCTTCTTCCCTATTTCAAGAGCTTTCACGTGTTGTGGATAACCCGCCGGCGTCTGATCGGGTGGAAACCTTCTGGGAGAACATTTACGAATTTCTGCAACCACCCAACGTAGATACTCCAGCCCTAGCGCAGTCAAAGCTTCACTCCAAAGGAGTTGAAGTAGAATCGGAACGGCAATTATATTAGTTGCATCAACTTTGTTCTTCCCCGACAGTTCTGATGACTAGATCTGTCGGAGTTTATACTGATACTTGCTGCGGAGAGAGTTTTCAATAGTGGTTACCTCTTGAGTGTGACGTTATTCCACTCCTAGGTAAGTATACGTCTCTCCGGCATCCAGATTTATCATCATAATCATTATTGTTATTATTATCTCGCTTGAGATGAAAATGAGAGACCACATATGGTGCTGTCACCTGATCTTCGGATATTTTTCTTTCAATCTGGAGTGTTATATTTATCATCAGTTCATTTGTATGTTATATTTATTTGGTTGAATAAAATAAGGACCTTTAGTATTATTATTAACTGCATCCATAATTTATTTCCTGTCAACAAATCTATTTCAACCAAAAACATCTTGCTCAACATCTCCTTCCCGAAAACGTTTCCGCAATGTCCAGGAACCATTCAAAGAACTGCGTTCATATTTCATTTCCCGTTCTCCATTTCAGCAGCGCATATTTCAGAACTTCGTTTATTCCAGCCAGGCCCGACACTTGGCTGTCAGTATTTCAGGAGATCTTTTGTAGAGCTTTTAGGTGTCTTGTTACCAACCAACACCCCGACAGTTGTTTGCCTTGAATTTATGATGTATTATTCCTTTGTTTGTCTGTTTACTTTCACTCAAGGGCTGAGAAAAAAAAAACATTTTCGCGAGTCGTTGGAGCGTGATTCAGCTGTGGATTCCGGAAAATTCTTCGAGTATCAACGGCAGAGTGAATGATTTCTGCGGAATGTTGAGGTGCCTGTCAAAATATTATCGTTTCAGTATAGTTGAGGATATTAGAGGGTGAAAAATCCATTCAAAAAGGAATTTGTAAGTTTTCAATTATCTCAAAGTCAACGATACGTGTGGCTTAGGCTGCAAACTTTATATTCGTAAGGGCAAAGGTGAGTTAAATTAAAAAAATTCATCACAATAACCCAAGTAACAAATATTTCGTAAAACCGAAAAATACCTGTCTCCACACAATTCCACAAAGTGGAAATTAAGGCAAATATCTGACAAAAAACAACTACTTCTCCTTACCGATCTTGAATTATATCTGTCGTCCATTAGTGCTTCGTTCCTCACGGACACATAAATTGCAAGTGCTACTTTCAACTTTGCCACCACATCAAAGATAAGCTAACTTCAGTTTTCGCTAAAAAATACGGTTTTTCTTTACTTGAGTGAGGAACTTTGCACAAATATCTGACAAATGTAATTCAACATTCGTCGTGGTATCATCAAACAAAGTAGTTATCTGTCAGTTATTTCTCTCACACATTCCACATCGTGTGAATGTGTTGAGAGAAGGATATATTCAGTTGATTTGACACATATCGTATTGTTTTCAGGATATTATGCTGATCACCTATCCGTAGCTCAGGAGGTGAAAGGGAACTACACCGTTAGAGCAAAGAATGAAACGAAAAGTATCCATTTGAACAACCTCTCCTACGCAGGTCCTATCGTCATGGGAGTTGGTGGTAAGATTTTTTTATTACAGTGTGAGTGGAAGTAGTTATAGTCCATGATTGATATTTATTATAATTTATTTGTAAAACTACTGAAAAACTCAAGAAGTGCCCATCACCTAACCAATACCAGGAAAGACTAAAATTCATATAGGTGATCTGATGAGCCAAACAACCCATATTCTTGAGCAACTTAGAATATAATTATGTTGGAATAAGAAAATAATGTGAAAATCAGTTCGTTCAAAATTCCACACTATTGTTCTGGACCCCAAGGCAATGGGGAGTCATTTATCCGTACGTGAAATCTGTTGAATATAGTCAGCGGGATGTATCATGCGTACTTTTCAGCACGTTTTTTTTGTAATATCAATCTCCCATCGACTTCTATACCAGATGGCTTCAATCTACCATTGGGTTGTATACCTGATGGCTTCAATCTTCCATCGACCTCTATACCTAGTGGTATCTACCATCGGCCTTTATACTTGATGACTTTGCTCTTCCATCAGCCTTTACACCTAATACCTATGGCCTTAACACCTGATGACTCTGATTTTCGTTTATATCTGATGAATTCAATCTTCTATCGACCTTTATACCTAATGGTAGCTTCCATCGGCCTTGATCTTCCATCAGCCTTTATACCTGATGACTCTAATTTTCGACCTTCAGGTCTGATGGTTTTAAACTTTCATTTACCCTTATACCTGGTGGCTTCAATCTTCCCTCGAACTCTATACCTTTATACCTGATGGCTTTGATCATCCATCAGCCTTTACACCTGATGCCTTTGATTTTCCATTGGCCTTAATACCTGATGATTTCATCTTCAATCGGATTTTATACCTGATGGCTTCAATCTTCCATCAGACTTTGATTTTGCATGGAATTATTGAAAACCAATAGGTCAAGATTCTCAACGACGAGCATTGCAATAATAATAATATTGATCTGTGAGACAATAATGGCCCAGTAATTCAGATATGTGTAGATCTCCAAACCACAATTTTTTTCAGGTTTCATCGTAGTCGCCGCTTGCGTGATGACCTTCGAGGCTCGCGATTCAGCTGCCAAAGTCGTTCCGGCCAGATTCAAACTGAGCACCACCGTTCCGCCGCCGAGCGTATGTCCCCACGTGAGCCACGGAACGTACAGCAGACACAGCTCCCTCAAGACGTCGGGATCTCAAACTACGCAGTACGCGCACTGTCACTCCTCGACAGCTGACAGGCGAGCGCTCACCCAATCGTTCATGCACTTTTCCAGAGGCCTTCTCCTAGAGACTCAACCGAAGAAGATTTCGCTCAAGGTTCCACAGGTTTGAAACACATATTTGTTATTTATACGGGTATGTCCAAGATAAGTTAAGTTTAGTCGCTTATAACTGAATTCATAGCCCACTTGATTACTCATATATTTCAGAGGGGATGTGTTCGGTTAAAACATCTGAGTGCCCAATTCAATTTATTTTCTCTGTTAGTGTTCGGTAATTCACATCTAGCACTCTTGCTTCATCTGCTTGGTGTTCCTAGGCTTTTGAGCTGACAAATCCAATCACTTTTCTACAAATCAAGAGGCGGAAATATATTGATATAGCTTTGTTCTGGTTTCAAGAATTAGAGGTTCTGAGACGTGAGGATTTGATGAAACGATTGCTCTTACAGCTATAGGGACAACCGGGAAAACCTGGAGTAACACATTTTGTGAAAGGGCTAAAAACTGATGGATGGATCATTCAGATTATATCAGAAGAGGCTCAGAGTTACTATAAAATTACCTGTAATTCATTGAAATGACTATTGTTTTTACTATTTCCTTTGCTCTTTTGTTTCACCATCGAGCAGAATATCGCTGTCTCTTCTTATGTGGCTTCAAAATTCGGCCGACTGGGATGATATATGTATATTTTTTTAGCATTTTCATGGAGAAGAGTGTTTTTCTTTCGGAGATCCAACTCTCCAAAAGAAAAACACTCCAAAACAATTTGCTGGAGATGCAAACATATGTACAAAACAAGAAGAATATAATCTGTTAAGCCCTGTTTGAGCAGAAACTGCTTCAGAGCTATCACGTCCGAGCAGATCAGAATGTTGTAGCTAGAAACATGTATAAGGATACAATTAAGTCTTCAAAAGAGGCTTTCAATGCCATGATACAATCAGAACTCGCTGAGAGTCATAACGGATCTCGCTAGATTTGGTCTTTTGCCATAGCTGTGGCAGGATCATATCCAGCTCATTTCCTCACCTAACCAAGGGATGCAGAACACTAGCGCACAAACGCCCAGAGCAGCCCATATTGTTGAAAAAAAAGTACTCCCCATGTTGCTTTGGCGCATCTTGTGAAAAAGCGTTCACTTACGAATCTCATCATGCAAATCATTATTAAACTTTTTTTTGATATGATAATTGATTCCAGGGTTCTATCAACAGAAGTCCTTCCGCTCCAGATTTGATCTTAGAACGATCTACTATCGAAAGACCAACAAGTCCACCTGTTTTGAATCGTACACCGATTCCTGTGAAGTCCACAACAAAACCAAGAACTTTCGCAGCTTGTGCTCTACTCAATCCCGGACTACTGCATAGACATGCGCTGTCTGTTGATGAAACAGGAGGAAATTTTAGGTACTATAGAATTGACCAAACTCGTAATAAAATAACATCTACAGTCACGGATGATGAGCTCTCGTAATTAACTCTTGTCTAGCTTTGACATTGAACTGATGTCTGCATGGTGCGACCTTGGCGTGAATCAAAGTACCTACCTGGTGAAATGGATCAATAATTATCTCTCACACATTACCTAATTGTTCTACAGATTCTTATGGATGACCTTGAATATTTTTATCTCCTTGCGCGCAATAAGATTGCAGCAAAAAGGCGTAGAGGCATGCGCAGCTGAGTTAAAAAAGTCCAGTTTTAATTTCAGTTACCGAAAGTTATTAGGAACAAATGTTCATGAACTCTATGGTATCAATAAATTTGTTATAGATAAGCTTAGTTTCGAATATGATGAGCGAAGCGACAGTATTCATAAAATCATAAAATGGTATTTTACAGAGTGGTTTTTTTCAAAAGTACCCTATTTCATTCAGCTTGGACCTCTGTGGGCGAATTTACTTTCAAAGCTATTATACAGTGTGTCAATTTGAAAACGTACCACCCCGAATATTTCAGCATCCGTAGAAAATCTAAGAATATGCAAAAACCCGTCAACTTTATTTTCATGGGGGACCTTTTGTCGAATGGTTTTCATTCAAATTACGTCAACCCTTAAGTGGGGGTGGAAACAACCCCTAAAATCGTGCATGGCATCACACGTTAAAAGGTAAGGGCTGCGTCTTCCCTAGCTCGGACAAGTCTTTCGGTTGACGGAAATAACAATTTTAACGACAACAACAACAATCTTAAATAGAAAGGAGGGTCGAGTGATACCTCATTTTGAAGACCTATTCCTATTACCTATTCGAAAATACAGCATACTTGATATTTCTATCCAGTACTTTTGGAGAAATCAGGTGGAAACTCTAAAAAGGTTCAGTTATGAGTGTGTTGCAATCAAACATAAACAAAATAACAAAAAGAACTTTATTTTATCAAATGTTCAAAATGATGTCCATTATTTTGTAAGCAGCAATACAGTCTGCTCTCAAACTCTTCTCTAACTTTCCGAAAAACTTCTACCTGAATTTCTCTAGACGCAGCTTTTATCGTCCTCTTCAAATCTTCAGAATCTCGAGGTTGTGTTTTGTAAACAACCGATTTCAGATGCCCCCATAAGAAGAAATCTAGAGGCGCCAAGTCGGGTGTTCTTGGTGGCCATTCAATTGCTCCTCTTCGACCAATCCATCTACCAGGAAATCTATCATTCATCCACTGTCTAACTGGAAGAAAGTAGTGTGGTGGAGCTCCATCTTGCTGAAAGTAAATACAATTTTCTCCCAAAACCATATTACCAGCCGCATCTATTTGATTTTCCAAAGTTGATGTTATTAAGGGGTCTATTCCTTCAAGCAGATTCAAATATAGCTCACCAGTTAGATTTTCCTAAATAAATGAAGGTCCAATAATAGTATTTCCCAAAAAGACGCGAATTTTCATCGCTCCAGTATCGGAAATTTTGTTTGTTAACATGCCCATTTAGAAAAAATTTACACTCATCAGTAAAGCTGATATTTTGCAAAATATTCTGGTTGACATTACTGGAGCGATGAAAATCTATTTGAAATCTATATGGTACCATTAAGGTGGTCGGTGGATCAGCGGTCTAATGCACAGGCCGTTCGAAACTCCAGCATAGCGATAGTCGGTTCGAATCCGATGTAGGTACGAGGATTTTTCTCAACTACTTTATATCGGATCGATAGGCGGCCGCATGCCTTGTTGAAAAGCAAGTGTATTGTGAGTTGTCTAGATGCCAATCTCGTCTAGTGCTAGCTTGGAGGGCACACCGACCACCCGAGGTGGTGCTGTAGGTTTTCCGGGTTTTCCTACAGCTGAAAAGTGAACACATCATCTAAAACATCAGTAAGTCGCCCCGGAGCGCCTCGGCAAATAATAATAATAGCCGTCCTCTACCCGCACAGGCTATGCCATTGGGTACACTCAACGAGTGTTTATGAGGGAGTATTATTATTATTATTATTATTATTATTATTTCAAATGAATTACTAAAATATTGGGGAATTCATAAAATTCAATGATGTATATTCAGTGCACTTTTACCTCTGTTTACATTTCGAATATTTTGGTTTTAGGGCTCCATCCAGTTTCTTATGTAGTGAATGAATCTAAAAATACATTGGTTTTTCGCAACAAATCGATGAATAGATCGGTAAATTTCTGTTGCCCTCTACATAGTGTAAGTCTTGGTAGCCAGTGCTCAAATAGTTTACTATCGTCATCAAACTTGACGAGGGCAGGGTGTGGAAAAAATTCGAATGTTTCCTTTTACGCGCTATCTTTACTCTTGTTGGTCACCACGATCACCCGACTTAGCGCCTCTAGATTTCTTCCTACAGGTGCATCAAGAATCGGTTGTAAGCAGAATACAATCTCGAGATTTGGAAGATTTGAAGAGAAGAAAAAGCGGTGAATAGAGAAATTCATGTAGAATTTTTTCATAGCGTTAAAGAAGAGTTTGTTAGCATACTTTACTACTGTTCACAAAGCAATGATCAAAATTTCAAAAAATTCATAAAATGAAATTCTTTTTGTTATTTTGTTTATGTTTGATTGCAAAACACTGTTACCTAAATCTTTTAAGAGTTTCCACCTGATTTCTCCAAAAGTACTGGATAGAATAGGTAATTGAAGGATCTTCAAAATGAGATATCTCTCGACCCCCCTTTCTATTTAGGATTCAAGGGGTTGTTGCGCGACAGAAGGCCCCCCATGTAAATAAAGTGGACGTGTTTTTGCATATTTTTAGATTTTCTACGAGGACTGAAATATTCGGGGTGGTACGTTTTCAAATTGGCAGACTGCCCACTGAACCAGAAACCATCGCAGAGAAGTTGCAAAGAGTTACTTCTGGGATCTGCGACTTCGCAATGTGGATACAAAATAGAGGCACTGGTAATTCTTTGCGAGTGCTTAATGTCCGCAAACACGCTCATCGCCAGTAACTACCCAAGACGTCGCAAAGCGTGCATTTTTAAGTTTCTATAGACAGCCTCAAAGCGAATTCACAAAGCAGCGGTTTTTTGAAAGATTATAAATATTTAAATGGAATTTAAATGCACCTTTCACGGAATTTAAATGAATGTACACATTTGTAATTACTGCATTGTACTTTTGAAAGCATTCCTTTTATATTTACCAAATTGATGAAATAAATGTAGGTTTGGAAATTTCTCTGGAATGAATAAATGGAAAGCAATTTGATATAATTTTCAACATATTTATTAACACTAACTAATATAAAATATCATAAAACAACAAAATAATAACATACATTAAACAAACAAAATTTTCAACGGTGGCTAATCACAGAAATCAACGCAACTAAAATAAACTTTCTTCATTGCATGCAGCCTCCACAAACCTGAAATGAAAAGTTGAGGATAAGTTGCTGCGCTATTTTAAGGCAGTAGTTTGGGGAATACATTTAATGCTCGTTATCCTAAAGGCACTCCTGTAAAGCCACCCCCACTACACCACTACATAATCTTCAATATTTTTACTCCTCAAATAGAATATATGAGTGAAAAATATAATTATTTAGAGAACATAGCATCAAAAATCAGAAAATGGAGCTTTTTCAAAATTATGAAGTGGGGGTGGAAAAAATTATCGAATACTCTTTTCAAAGAAGAGTGAACGACCCTACTTGACGGTATATCCGCATAGACCTATACATTTTGCTTTTGCAAGTATTCAACAGAAAACAACTAGGTATTGAATTTTTATAATTTTCAGTTGCTCATTTTCACTAAAATCATTTTAAGGCACTCTGTATAATTTGAGGGAATGAGAATGAATCAAAAATATCACAAATCTGTCTATCCAATGTTATTATAATTATTTCCTCTATTGTTTCGATTTGCATCTGCATATAGAAGCCCATGGCCCATCAGTACATTTTTGTATTTAACCTAATCATAATCAATAACGTTTTCAGTTATTTATAGTTGTTTTCAGTGTATATTTTCTCTGCTGCTACCTCACCTTCCACTTGAAGATGAATCGCCCAATTTTTCATCGAATATGTTTATAATTTTGTCAAAAAGTTTCACTTACCTTCAGAAAATTTGCAACTTTTCTACACCAAGGGACTGAACTATGCACGAATACCTACAAAATACACAACTTTATAAAGTACCGATACAATGATTAAGTTTTGGTAGCAACTTACAATTCTAAAACTAAACAAACAATAGCGCTACAAGCTACAATCAAGTTCATCAACATCAAATGACAAAGTCAAAATGTCTGCCATGGGCCGGCCGTTGCCAGTTGATATCCTCTCTGCCACTAGTGTCGAAATAGGCGCTGTTCACTTCTCAAAAAAGTCGCCCGATCATAATCCATGGAACTTCTCGAGTAATATATTATTGGAAATTCAATAAATATCACTAAATGAACGTTAATATAAAACAGTCAAAAATATGTGGCATGGTGGTAACATTGTGAAAGTCGTAAGGACTTCTCTAGATCGCATTGATTTTAACTGCTTTTGAATGGTATTTTGCGAAATCACAAGGTTAATATTTATTGCATATCATTGTCGGCAAAGCGAAATTGCTGGTACTTATCTGTAAAATCGCATTGTTGATCCATATAGAGACATTAAATTGAATTCCCTGCCACTTACTGCGACTTCGCTGGTTGGCTCGGTGTATATATTTTTTCTCTCCAAATAGCAACCACTAATTTTTTGCTATTGGAATATTCCATTAATCGAAATAATTCCTGTGGATTCTGTACACAGGCCTTCATTTAATCCGATTTAATATTTTAAGTAATCTTGTCCAGGTTAAGTAACGAGTCTTTGCATCCCAGCGGTAGCCAAGGATCGATGGTGATGGATCTGCACTTGGAATGCCCAGTAACTTTACGTGTCAAGGACAAACGTCGAAATCCTCTCAGACGGCAACGACGAGTGGAAGAAGAAAACAATCACAACAATGAAAACGGCTTCAGAAGAAGTTCGCATTCTTGTTCAGTGAGGATGCAGTCGCAGTCTTTGAAAGAAACGCCCGCAAAAGGTATGGAATACACGTATAACATCGGAAAGTCACAGCAATCGATGACACACAGGAAAAATTAACAAACTCCACACTTTTCGCACTTTTTTCAGTTTTTCGCGTATAACTTGAAAATTGCGCATCCTACATAAAATGCCACTGTTTCTTTTTTTTATAATTTTAGACAATCAAATTACGCGTTGAACGGTTTTTGAAATATTGAAATCGGTTTAGCCGTTCAGTCGCAATCGCACGTCAAAAATAGTCAATTTCATCAACTTCACTAAAGCGTTGACAGCCCTCAACTTCTAACACCTGTATGTCGTTTCTGATTGAAAAATGTCATGATACCAAAATTGTAGATTATTCAATTTCTGATCAGATGCTTCTTGGAATTTGAGATTCACTCACTCCAGTACAGCCCCACACAGGAAACTTCGTCTAAACTAAAAAAATTTTCACTTTCTCGAAATGTTTTGGGGGTAATATAACAAGACCTCGTCTACCATTTTTCAATTTCAACGAAAACGATTTTGTTTGAAAATTTATCGAGTTGAATTCGGAGATTTATGTTCTGAATAAAACCCGAGAGCTTAAGCTCTCGGGTTTCATTATCTGAACATGAATATTGATCTATATCTTTGATTATCAACCTAGTCATCCTTCCTTCACCATCATATACTACTCAGTAGGTTTAGTGAAAGTTTTCTTTCTAGGCGGGTCAGCCCAACAACTCTCTACTCAATACTCCCACTGCCCGTCGTCATCAAAACGGAGGAGCTCAAACGCTTCAGATTGCACGCACAGATCAAGGCCGCGAAGGAGAGAGTGCCAGCACACGCGAGGCCATTTGGAGAGAGCAATCAGCTCTGATTCCCGACTCACAGGAGCCATCCCCAAGTGTTACCATCAACATTCACCTCAACATACTCCGCAGCCTACTCCGCAGCATACTCCTCAGCTGTCCATGGAACAGGAGCCTGGAACGAGTTCCGATGTGGATGTTCGGCAGTCGCAGCATAGTGTCCATTTCAGTCCTCAGAGGCACTAGCACTGGTTGTTTCGTATGGTGAAATTTTCGACTTGGTGACGGGTTATTACAAATTTCGTTCTTTGGGAATTGACGGAAATGCACAAAGTTCATTCTTAGTAACTGAATATTTCGTTTGTTTGTTATTTGTGATGAAAATGATACTACCACAGCCGTCTTAAATCTCCGAGCCATGGTGAAGAAATTTGGCAACAGGGTAAGAGCGCCCTACCATGCGACGACATTAGTCATTGTATTGTGGAATGGTGATTGTTGAAGTAGTCATTCTAGGGTGAATTATTTGTGTTCTAATTGATGTACGATTCATGTGAAATGGTTTACGAAATATTGGTAAAAATCTAATGTTCGATTTATCAGTGAAAGTGTGTTCAAAGCCCACCAAAAATAGTGTTTACTCAAATGTTATTGAGAGGTTATCTACGTATACCTATTTTTGCTTTTGGAGGGATTTTCTACTTCATTTGTGCCAATATGCCTACTCGTTGTTGTGTGACACGGATTTTCAATAAAAGAATATCTTAGTATTTTATTTTCCGAAAGAAGAGGAATCGCGAAAGAGATGGATTTTATATTTCTGATGCAATACCTCATACAAATTGGAGTCTCTCTCAAAGGTATGTTGTATGTGCGATTCATTTTCATGATACTCATATCATCGGATATGAAACATTTCCTCTACTAGATGTAAGAAGGTATCAAAAAAAAAAATTGCTTAAACGTCCAAAGTTGATAAAAACTATAGTTACTTCAATGTTTCCGAATTTATTAAAATATTTTGCAAAACCTACAACATTTATTGAGAACTAACCCCGATGACCGAAGTCAGAAATGTTTAATAATTTCATAATGTTCATAATATAGTAGAAGAGTTTGAAAAATCAGATATCAACCATAGTTACGATCAATTAGTTATATAGTGATAATATGAATGAACTGAGAATAACTTCGCAAATTATAATATCGAATGAGATGCAGGTACTAGTTCAAGTACCTTGTTAATAATAAGTTGGGATTCAATGAGTTGAAATGGATTCTTACTATTGATTTGAAATTGAGTAGGTGGTCACAACTTGAAAATATTCTGGTAAGGATCGAAAGCAACTCAGATCAGACCGATGCAAATATGATTGATAATTTGATGAGAAATGAGTAAAAGTTATTTGGAAAAAGCTCTTGCACTATCTTGTGAGAATAACGACCAACATTCACATTCACTCACACATTCATTCTTTGCCTTTTGAGAAAAATGTAAAGGAGATTGTTAATATTCCTTTTCTTTCAGGGAGTACACTATTATTATTTTTTTAATGGGTAAGTTTTTTTATTTTCTGTTGTTATTTCTCTCTGTGAGAGACATTATTTTATTTCATTTTGTTTTACAGAAACATATATTTTAAAAACAAAAATAAAAAGTCACGCAACACAATAGTACCACATAAGTGTTGTGGAAACCTACCATATATTCATTCGAAACAATTTACCTGATTTTGGCACATTTACTATACAGTGTGTTTCACTTCTCATGGAAACACCCTCGTATCTTCCGTAATTTTCAACGTAGAGCCGTGAAATTTTCAGGATAGATAGATTCACTAGAAATGAACTCGCTGCAAAAAAGGTGTCATCCTACGAGATATAAACTGCACGGAAACAGCGATGGAACCACCCATTTTTCCAGAAACTTATATTAGGGGGCAGAATTGGCCAAAAATTCCTTCGGATTCGTGTTTAGGATCCCCGAATTACTGCTACTACACCTGTCTCTTTAAAAATTTTCAGTCTTGAAAATTTCAAACTTGTTACACTTCTCATGGAAACGCACCCGTATCTTCCGTATTTTTTGACGTAGAACCATGACATTTCCAGGATCGATAGATACACTAGAGATGACCTCTCTGCACGATAGGGGTCATCATCAAAAAAATTGAATTTTTCAGAACTGAAATTTTTTCAGGAGACAAGTGAATTAGTAGTAAATTGGGGATCCTGAACACGAATCCGAAGGAATTTTGGCCCAATTTTACTCTCTAATATTACTTTCCGGAAAAATGGGTGGTTTCATCGCTGCTGGCGAGCAGTGTATATCACGTATGATGACCCCTTTCGTGCAGAAATTTCATCTCTAGTGTATCTATCGATCCTGAGAATTTCATGATATTTCGTCAAAAATTACAGAAGATACGAGGGTGTTTCCATGAGAAGTGAAACACACTGTATGTACCTTCTAATAACAAATTATTTTCATCAGTCAGACTTCAAACAAAAAATCTGAAAAAAATCAGAAATCATCTTTGTAGTTTGGAGACTTTTCAGAAAAAAAATTAAAGAAAAATCTTTCAAATTGTGAATTTTAGGGCATGGAGAAACCGAACTTGACTTTTTCCGTTTCTAAGAAATTGAATAGATTGCAATTGCCGTTTGTGATGAAGAAAATGAAACAACCACATCAATCAGAGTTTTTTTCTTCACAAATTCATTCTCTTATGTTTTTTTCCTAGTTATTCAAATAAGCCGAGAAATTGACAATAACGAATCAATGGGTCGGTCGTCCAATTGATTACCGCGCGGTGTTGCCGATTTTCTCGGAGAATTAAGACGGCTGTGATACTACGTAATCGTTAGTTCAAACGTTGCAATCGGATGTTGATTCACTGAAGATAGATGTTGAACAAATTCATTGTTACGAGAAATGGCTTTTCTGGACCCTTGTGGTCTCACACAATGAGAACAAATAATGTGTTTTCCTTCTACCACCTACAGATATGGTAAAATATTATCGACATATAGCGTTCGCAATACATTTGGTCGATTGTTGGTGTAGCCAGTGGACCAGTGCAAAATATAACAAATATACGCGATGCCGAGTCAAGTATTCAACTGGACTACTGTTGTTCTTCCTACAAACTGTTTGCCTCGAGCACAATTTACGTGACAGTGTCAGTAAGTATATCAACCACTGTTGCGACAGTATTGGGAATGCTATATGCCAATACTATTTTACCATATCTGTATTTCTACTTTATTCCTAGATGCTTATCTTCATGACTACTATCAACATCAGGGGGTTACTACAATAGAGTAATTGTACCGCGTTGGGAAAAGGTCAAGATAACTGAAACCACTGTGGATCTGTAGGCAACAGCACGAAATGTGACGAAGCAACATTTTTTTTGTAACTTTCATCGTCTGATGAAAACTCTAGGCAGTCAAAATGGTGAAATTTGCTAAAACATGTTGGACACAGAGATAACGGTTGCAATAATAGTAATGTATGTACCAAGGGTATAAATAGATGTTTATGCCCTGAGGGCGACGTTTTACGAACCCTCTGACCTGAGGGTTTGTAAGTCGCCCGAGGGTATACACATCTGTTTATGCCCGCGGTACATACACACTTTTATGTCATACTAGTTCGTTATTGACCTGAAACAAATCTTTAATCAATTTCGCGAAAGAATTTGATGGAAAAATCTTGAAAAAAGTCAGAAAAGAAACAAAAAAATATTGAATTACTGCCAAGACGTGAATGAGGAACATCATCAACTTTTTTATGTTTCAATACATCCTTAGCTCTTAGTTGTAATTTTTACCTTTAAGTTAGAGCCAGAATACTTGAAGTTTGTCAGGTTCTAATTCCCAAACTGTTTCAATATAATTCGGAGTTTGGGACACCCTGTATAAATATCAAAAAAGTAATCGTTTGTAAAAAAGTGATCTTTTGTATTTCCCAATGAAAAGTTGGGGTTACCATGTGAAAAAAATGGCGATGATGTCATATTAGGAAGGAAGGAAAAATACGAATAAAAATTGACCTGTTGAAGCGTTTTTCCAAAAAACATTCTGTTGCGATTTTAAGGAATGTATCCAATACTCCATTGAATAACATCATAATATAATCAAAAATTAGTACGTAAAAAAATCAACTTTCTCAGAATCCGCAATAAACATTGGTGGTTTCAATTTGAAAAAATTGTCTATGACAACATAGTATCACCCCTTATACGTATTTTACATATACCTTTTGAGAATTCTCATATCAATACTCGCATCTCCCAACAGAAATTTTTTTCTTTCACTGATCAGTTTATGACGTCAAGGCGATTTATTTATTCATATGTCGTATATTCTGAGAAATCAATATTTCTGAATTACTGTCGGTACAGCAATAAATAAACCATTTGATACACGTCGGGTCCGAAAACTGAACTGATCTAGATTACAAACTGATGACTATTTGATTTGTGAATGAAGTATAAGAGTTGATGGAAGTTAGGTTATTTTCTTTTATGAATGACAAACGTGAAATCAGCGTAGGTACATTATGAGTTATTTATAGAGCTTTCTTTAGTTTTTTCACAAGTTGATACAAAACAAAGATTCATAAAACGTCCAAAAATGTGAGTCACTTAGGCGTAATTTCACATGAAAAAATATATTTTGGGTAAGGCCCCATTCCCTTCCTGAAACTGATTACGTAATAGGTATGTTAGTTGAAACTCATAATGTGAACGTTTTTATATTGACGTTAATATAATGTACATCAAAAAATAAGCATATTATGCACAAGGGCCTCAATTCATTGCCATCTAACTCTAACCAAATTTGGTATCCAACAAGGAACTATTCTGGGTCAACAATTGTTATAAAAGTGTACTGATCTGTATGTGACCGTTCATATCCTCACTGTACCTAAGTTGCTCCACATTGGGTATAGCTAGATAGATAGTTGATTCATCTTAATTATTAGGAACATTCAAATCTCAAAAAACATATTTAAACGATTCAACATAGTAAAATCACTGTCGTTTCGTATCAAAAATATTTTCAAGTTTTCTTTTGAATGCTAGAAAATCGTTTCCATCTTTTATATCCTTGGGTAAATGATTATAGAGTTTAATGCCCATATACCGGTTGACCACGAGGTGAGGTACGCCCCTCAATTTTTCTATAGTTTTGAAAATACAGGTTTGAAATTTGGTACGTCATTATATTACTCAAATACACTTCATTACCGAAAATTCACTCCAAACTTTTTTTTTAAATGACACCCTGTACAATTTTTTTCATTATACGGAAAAACACGCAATTTGTGATAACACTGTTCTTCAAAATTGAAAGTTGGTTGAAAAATGGCGGAGATACAGTTGATTGTTCAATCAAAGAACGTTGGCCATGAACATCAAACTCAAATCATCACAACTGAGAAACGGCATCAACATTTACGAGAGGAAGGTTTGAGGTAAGATACAGCTGAAAATTGGGCTTCTCATGTAATTGCAGCATCCATATTTTCCAAAATCATGATGCCATTTTTGTAGAAGTAGGTATGGCTTGCAGGTTTCAGTTAGTATTAAGTTAAAAATTAGTCTCATTATTCTTTTCTGAGATATGAAAATTCGATTTGCATTTGTGGACAACCCCATAGTATTATGTTGTACGAAATGTGGGAGTATACGATAACATAATATACATTCAATAACTGTTGTCAACTGAGAACATTTTTCAGTTGAAGGAGTGCATAGTAGCCACTATAATTTTTTTTTAAATTCGTGATCAGTATGTAGTGACCAGCTCATATCAGAATTGATGTAGTTATCCAAAAACTTCATTTCCTTTAACACTGATATGCATTGGGGGAGTATTTTTCAGCCTTGAGAAAAACTGCATGAAAACAGTTTTATTGGAATTGACAATTAATACATTTTTGGAGCACCAGTTTGTGAATTCTCGCGATATTGAAATCAATTTTTCTTACAATTTATCATAGTATTCCGCATTCACGGCAAAAGAACAATCATCGGCAAATATAACAGTACATTTTGGGCTCATGTATGCTGGCATATACCATTGATAAATAACAGAAAGATTAAAGGTCCCAATATAGAACCCTGGGGAACTCCTAGATCAAAACCATAATAGTCTGAGTTGTTATGACATTAGCCAGGATAGAAAGTTATCCCTGAATCCTTTTGATAAATCGAAGAAGAGCGCTCCAATGTGTCTATGTTTTCGAGGTTGGTATAAACATTCCAATAGATCACAGGAGTCACTCTCTGTATATTTACCTTGTCGAAGGCCATTTTGGTGATTTGTGATCATTTCAAATTTCGGAAGGAATTTCATTCTTTTATTGTAAACAATTCTTTCAATTACTTTGCTCGATACTGGTGGCACAGTAATTGGTCAATAATTATTATGACAGTTGCATCTTTGCCTTTGAATACTGGTGTAACAATTCCAATTTTTAGTTCTTTTGGGAATTCACCAAGTTGAATAGATAAATTCACTATGTGACTCAAGGGTTCCGCTACATACATGCCAATTGTTTTGATAATATTCGTTATTAAGCAATCGGTTTCTACAGAGTTCGTATGTTTTAGACTATTTATTACCTCTATATCTTCATTGTATAGATATATATTTTTTGTAGTTTATAATCACAACTCTTATGAAAGTGAAGGCATAACATATACATTTTCTGGTGGCCACAAGGTACCACTCGGATCCCAAGACTTTAATGAAGCAATCACACCCTAAAAGTTAGGGCATCTAAATCAAAGTCTAAGCCAAATAAATGTGATGTAATCTATATGTAAGCATTATATTTATATAGAATGTATTTACATGTTTTAGCGACTAGTTTTCACGAAATGTACTTATTGTATTGTTGACAACATTAAAAAATCCAGTGTTTGATTGCGGAATTTTTATTCAATATCTTGTAGTTGTTCTTCTGTTGTTTTTAGAATCGGTAATGATGGAAATTATTCTTGGTAAAACTTAATAATAAATAAATGCAAAATTGTATGCTGATTCCGGAAATGTATGATTGAGATATGCTCAAATACAAAGTTTAGTAGAAATAAGGAACTAAAAAATTTTCTTGGTTTTTGAAAAATTTTGTTTTTTATTTGACCCCTAAAAATCATAAAAAATACAAAATCATCAGATTCACTTGAAAATTTCATGCCGAAAATAGATGATTTGAATATGCTCACACACAAGGTTTGGCAGAAAAAAGGAATAAAACGTCTAAAATTCCCTTGCACGATCATTACGAAAATTTTTATTTCATAGTTTTCAAAAAATCGCCAACCCTCCTCATGAGCATCTCGACAAGTTGATTCCGAATATCACAAAAATAAATTTCGATGGCGAATTGGCAACATTTCAGGAGATTTTGAGTCGAAGATATGCATTTATCCACAAAATCAATAATTTTTAAGTGGCGTTCTAGTACAAAAATTCGAACTGAGTTCACATTTTTAAGAGATTCACAAACAATTGGTCAAGTAATGCAATATTGAAACCAAATTTTTAAAAATTTTCACTTTTAATTTATCTCAACTCCACATTCCATATACGCCTTATGAAAATTAATGGAAAAATCACGAAAATAAAAGTTTGGAGTTGAGTTGAAAAACAGCACTTGCTGACACTCCGCCTCTTCATCTCTTTAATGTCTTTCATGTTACATAATGTATTGTATATTTTATATTACACATTACTGATGATGAATAATGTCGATTTATTATTTTTATTATTAAATTACCTTTTTCAACTCTAGATGAACGCGATCCAGGAAATAAATCATTAGCGTTCCATGCGAGTTTTTTATTAAGGGTGACCTCTAAATATTTCACTTCTGCTGCGAATGTAATTACCTTGTCTTTAAAAAAAAGTGGAGGGGTGGACAGAACCACATCCAGATGGATGTGCCAAATGCTGCCTACAAGAACTGCTGAAACGAAAGTGGGCGATATCAGCAAGATCGAAGGCACTGATTAACTAAAGACAATCACGTGATTTCTGACGGGGCACTGCAGACTCAAAGAACTCCTAAGGAAGCTAGGCTTAGAGGAGGACAGCACCTGCAGATTCTGTGGGGAACATCCAGAAACACCACACCATATATTGATGGAGTGTTATACTGTACATCACAAAAAATTGAACATACTGGGATCAGACCAGCTGACTGTGGGAGAAATACCACGAATAGACCCCCTCAAAATCCTTAAATTCCTCAAGGAATTGGGGACGAGAACACCTTGAAATAGCAGAAGAAGATGGGGCACAATAGATCTAATCCATATCTACCATTACCATTAAAAGAAATTGAGGTTAGGTCTTCCAGATTTCTTTTCCTGCTAAAAGGTATTACCACAGTTTTGCTGGGATTGACAGACATCTGTTTCCTCTGGCACCAACTGTGAACGTCGTCCAGCGTTCTTTGGATGATATTAGAGGTTACCCTTCCCGACGTGGAAGATCCCTAAAAATCATGGAAAAGAGAAAGTCATCTGATTTACTCGAAATTGCATATGTGCCTTATGTGTGCATGTATGAAAATGTTGAACTTTACGAAAACGAATTGAAAAATCACGAAAACAAAACTGAGAGTTTGGTGCTAACTTTACACAGATAATATCAAGTACTTGTCGAAAAATCACACAGCAACACACATGTCTGCGAAAGACTAATATATACTTACCATGAATAATAAATTCCATAATTAGATACAGTGTATTGACCCTTTAATATAACCCTCGCCAATTATCGATCCGTACACCTATTATATCGAAATGAATTCAAAAACCACATAATAACAAGACCCTATTCATAAAAACCTTTCGCTCAGTAATAAATTATATAAAAAACAAAGACTAGACGCGGTGGCGGTTTTTCGGGGAAAAGCCCGAGCAAGCCGTGACCGGTGGTCAGTTTTCCTCGGCCGTTAGTTTTCCATTAGCGGTCGCAGAGAGCGGTAGTGGTGTCCAGCATGGGGTGTGCCAGCAGTTCTCCCCTTGTGGAAAGCGGGAAACATTTGGTGGAAGGCGCGAAAGAAACCGTCTCCGATGGTATTTCGAAAGGAGAAAAGGCAATCAAAGGTGAGGAACAATACCATTAGAATTGGACTATTAGATTAGGTACCAGAAGTAATTCAAGCTATTTACAAAGGACTATAATTCGTATTTGCAGATTTCGACCTTCCACAGTCTGAATGCGAAAAAAACATAAATTCAATAAAATCTATACAAATTCGGCAAGAAGTGCGACTGAATCAATTTGTCCTGATAAAGGTTACTGCATTTATAAGACTAGTCTTGAAACAATGATTTATTTTTGTCAATAGTTCTGTCGTATTCTGAATTCAACTATCTGAAAGAATACGTTTACGTTTCAGAGAATATAATATCTGGCCATTGTTGAATCGAACCGAAAAAGAAGGAAGTTGAAAGAAACTGTCTGTTCTCTTGTATCGAAAAAAATGTTTCTCAATGTTAAGTAATTTTTAACTTATTTTTGCAGATCGCCAAATTCAGAATACGATAAGTTATTGATGAAATTAAATAATTTTTTCAAGAGGAAAGTCTTGCAAACGCAGACCAATGTGCAAATTGATTCATTTGCCTTTTTACAGTTGTGTAAAACGATGCCAAGAAAATAATTTTCTTCTGAAAAACAGCTTTCAGTCAATATTTGAAAGAGGGGATAATAAAGTTGAGCAATGA
Source organism: Chrysolina americana (assembly GCA_958502065.1). Lineage (NCBI taxonomy): Eukaryota > Metazoa > Arthropoda > Insecta > Coleoptera > Chrysomelidae > Chrysolina > Chrysolina americana. The sequence continues at coordinate 4,316,269 of OY293416.1, read as the reverse complement.
AAAAAAATATGTTCAATAATAGTGAGTGAAGTTGTCTTAATTCGCTTTATTATATAATAATCTTAAAAGTAATTACAATAACAAAAGAAAGTATATAGACCGGTTCCCACAAAAGAATTCTGAGCAGTATGTGGATGGTTGGAAAATTTTGTGGTAAATAATAAGCGAATTGAGAAAAATCAAGACGTTGTTTTTAATGAGCTGTAATTTTTTCGAAGCAAAATACTTTTCGATTGTATGCGAATTGAAATTTAAGAAAGAAATCTAATTTTCAATTGAAGGAGTTGGTTAACAAATAATCAGTTTTTAAACTTATTAAGTACCCACTTTTGTCGTTGAAACCTCGAGATGGTATTTAAATAATTGTCCGTGCGATTTTTCATTCATGTTCAAGTTCGGCATCAAAGTGAATCTATTCGTACTTTTGTTGATAACTCGGTCAAAAAATAGAAAAGAGGGGAAAACGTGAAGAAACGTTGCTCTCTGGTCTTAATCCTCGTTGAAACTTTGCGATTTCCACCGATGACGGCCATATAATTATTATATTCTTTACTTTTCACAAAAAACTGGATTGGCAACCTGATATGATTATGGAAATAATGCACACATTTTTTGGGTTGGTGGCAAATTGTATTTTTTTTATTTTTAGAAATAATACAAATTTTGTGCAAATGTATCTTATCATTAGAAACTAGTATTGAAACATGTATCTTGGTTTGCTCCCTAGTACGATGTCGGGATGACGGACCGCGCAAACTCGAATCCTATTTTTGAGATCACTTCATAATATTTTAATACTGACCGCACTCCTATAACGACCCGGCAATGACCTTCGATGATGAGAAGTTGTTATTTGGACACCGATGAAAGTATTCTGACCCACCACGGACCGCGCCAATTCGAATCCTATTTTTGAGATCACTTCAAAATATTTAAAATCCGACCGCACCCCTATGACGACCCGGCAATGATCTTCGATGATGGGAAGTTGTTATTAGGACAAGAATAAATGTATTCTGACCCACCACAGAACGCGCCAACTCGAATCCTGTTTTTGAGATCATTTCAAAATATTTAAAATCCGACCGCACTCCTATGACAACCCGGCAATGACCTTCGATGATGAGAAACTGTTATCTGGATGAAAATGAATGTATTATGACCCACCACGGACCGCGCCAACTGGAATCCCATTTTTGAGATCACTTCAAAATATTTAAAATCCGTCCGCACTCCTATGACGACCCGGCAATGACCATCGATAATTAAAAGTTGTTATCTGGACAAGAATAAATGTATTTTGACTCACGACGGACCGCGCCAACTCGAATCCTATTTTTGAGACCACTTCAAAATGTTTAAAATCCGTCCGCACTCCTATGACGACCCGGCAATGACCATCGATAATTAAAAGTTGTTATCTGGACAAGAATAAATGTATTTTGACTCACGACGGACCGCGCCAACTCGAATCCTATTTTTGAGACCACTTCAAAATGTTTAAAATCCGTCCGCACTCCTATGACGACCCGGCAATGACCCTCGATGATAAAAAGTTGTTATCTGGACAAGAATGAATGTATTCTGACTCACCACGGACCGCGCCAACTCGAATCCTATTTTTGAGACCACTTCAAAATGTTTAAAATTCGTCCGCACTCCTATGACGACCCGGCAATGACCCTCGATGATAAAAAGTTGTTATCTGGACAAGAATGAATGTATTCTGACTCACCATGGACCGCGCCAACTCGAATCCTATTTTTGAGACCATTTCAAAATATTTAAAATCCGTCCGCACTCCTATGACGACCCGGCAATGACCCTCGATGATAAAAAGTTGTTATCTGGACAAGAATGAATGTATTCTGACTCACCACGGACCGCGCCAACTCGAATCCTATTTTTGAGACCACTTCAAAATGTTTAAAATTCGTCCGCACTCCTATGACGACCCGGCAATGACCCTTGATGATAAAAAGTTGTTATCTGGACAAGAATGAATGTATTCTGACTCACCACGGACTGCGCCAACTCGAATCCTATTTTTGAGACCATTTCAAAATATTTAAAATCCATCCGCACTCCTATGACGACCCGGCAATGACCCTCGATGATAAAAAGTTGTTATCTGGACAAGAATGAATGTATTCTGACTCACCACGGACCGCGCCAACTCGAATCCTATTTTTGAGACCACTTCAAAATGTTTAAAATCCGTCCGCACTCCTATGACGACCCAGCAATGACCCTTGATGATGAAAAGTTGTTATCTGGACAAGAATGAATGTATTCTGACTCACCACGGACTGCGCCAACTCGAATCCTATTTTTGAGACCATTTCAAAATATTTAAAATCCATCCGAACTCCTATGACGATCCGGCAATGACCCTCGATGATAAAAAATTGTTATCTGGACAAGAATGAATGTATTCTGACTCACCACGGACCGCGCCAACTCGAATCCTATTCTTGAGACCATTTCAAAATGTTTAAAATCCGTCCGCACTCCTATGACGACCCGGCAATGACCCTCAATGATAAAAAGTTGTTATCTGGACAAGAATGAATGTATTCTGACTCACCATGGACCGCGCCAACTCGAATCCTATTTTTGAGACCATTTCAAAATATTTAAAATCCGTCCGCACTCCTATGACGACCCGGCAATGACCCTCGATGATAAAAAGTTGTTATCTGGACAAGAATGAATGTATTCTGACTCACCACGGACCGCGCCAACTCGAATCCTATTTTTGAGACCATTTCAAAATATTTAAAATCCATCCGCACTCCTATGACGACCCGGCAATGATCCTCGATGATAAAAAGTTGTTATCTGGACAAGAATGAATGAATTCTGACTCACCACGGACCGCGCCAACTCGAATCCTATTTTTGAGACCACTTCAAAATGTATAAAATCCGTCCGCACTCCTATGACGACCCGGCAATGACCCTTGATGATGAAAAGTTGTTATCTGGACAAGAATGAATGTATTCTGACTCACCACGGACCGCGCCAACTCGAATCCTTGTTTTGAGACCATTTCAAAATATTTAAAATCCATCCGCACTCCTATGACGACCCGGCAATGACCCTCGATGATAAAAAGTTGTTATCTGGACAAAAATGAATGTATTCTGACTCACCACGGACCGCGCCAACTCGAATCCTATTCTTGAGACCATTTCAAAATGTTTAAAATCCGTCCGCACTCCTATGACGACCCGGCAATGACCCTTGATGATGAAAAGTTGTTATCTGGACAAGAATGAATGTATTCTGACTCACCACGGACCGCGCCAACTCGAATCCTATTTTTGAGACCATTTCAAAATATTTAAAATCCATCCGCACTCCTATGACGACCCGGCAATGACCCTCGATGATAAAAAGTTGTTATCTGGACAAGAATGAATGTATTCTGACTCACCACGGACCGCGCCAACTCGAATCATATTTTTGAGCCCTCTTCAAAATGTTTAAAATCCGTCCGCACTCCTATGACGACCCGGCAATGACCCTCAATGATAAATAGTTGTTATCTGGACAAGAATGAATGTATTCTGACTCACCATGGACCGCGCCAACTCGAATCCTATTTTTGAGACAATTTCAAAATATTTAAAATCCGTCCGCACTCCTATGACGACCCGGCAATGACCCTCGATGATAAAAAGTTGTTATCTGGACAAGAATGAATGTATTCTGACTCACCACGGACCGCGCCAACTCGAATCCTATTTTTGAGGCCATTTCAAAATGTTTAAAATCCGTCCGCACTCCTATGACGACCCGGCAATGACCTTTGATGATAAAAAGTTGTTATCTGGACAAGAATGAATGTATTCTGACTCACCACGGACCGCGCCAACTCGATTCCTATTTTTGAGACCATTTCAAAATATTTAAAATCCATCCGCACTCCTATGACGACCCGGCAATGACCCTCGATGATAAAAAGTTGTTATCTGGACAAGAATGAATGTATTCTGATTCACCACGGACCGCGCCAACTTGAATCCTATTTTTGAGACCACTTCAAAATGTTTAAAATCCGTCCGCACTCCTATGACGACCCGGCAATGACCCTTGATGATAAAAAGTTGTTATCTGGACAAGAATGAATGAATGCATTCTGACTCACCACGGACCGCGCCAACTCGAATCCTATTTTTGAGACCACTTCAAAATGTTTAAAATCCGTCCGCACTCCTATGACGTCCCGGCAATGACCCTCGATGATAAAAAATTGTTATCTGGACAAGAATGAATGTATTCTGACTCACCACGGACCGCGCCAACTCGATTCCTATTTTTGAGACCATTTCAAAATATTTAAAATCCATCCGCACTCCTATGACGACCCGGCAATGACCCTCGATGATAAAAAGTTGTTATCTGGATAAAAATAAATGTATTCTGTCTCACCATGGACCGCGCCAACTCGAATCCTATTTTTGAGACCATTCCAAAATATTCAAAATCCGTCCGCACTCCTATGACGACCCGGCAATGACCCTCGATGTTAAAAAGTTGTTATCTGGACAAGAATGAATGTATTCTGACTCACCACGGACCGCGCCAACTAGAATCCTATTTTTGAGACCACTTCAAAATGTTTAAAATTCGTCCGCACTCCTATGACGACCCGGCAATGACCCTCGATGATGAAAAGTTGTTATCTGGACAAGAATGAATGTATTCTGACTCACCATGGACCGCGCCAACTCGAATCCTATTTTTGAGACCACTTCAAAATGTTTAAAATCCGTCCGCACTCCTATGACGACCCGGCAATGACCCTTGATGATAAAAAGTTGTTATCTGGACAAGAATGAATGAATGCATTCTGACTCACCACGGACCGCGCCAACTCGAATCCTATTTTTGAGACCACTTCAAAATGTTTAAAATCCGTCCGCACTCCTATGACAACCCGGCAATGACCCTCAATGATAAAAGTTGTTATCTGGACAAGAATGAATGTATTCCGACTCAACACGGACCGCGCCAACTCGAATCCTATTTTTGAGACCATTTCAAAATATTTAAAATCTGTCTGCACTCCTATGACGACCCGGCAATGACCCTTGATGATGAAAAGTTGTTATCTGGACAAGAATTAATGTATTCTGACTCACCACGGACCGCGCCAACTCGAATCCTATTTTTGAGACCACTTCAAAATGTTTATAATTCGTCCGCACTCATATGACGACCCGGCAATGACCCTCGATGATAAGAAGTTGTTATCTGGACAAGAATGAATGTATTCTGACTCACCACGGACCGCGCCAACTCGAATCCTATTTTTGAGACCACTTCAAAATGTTTAAAATCCGTCCGCACTCCTATGACGACCCGGCAATGACCCTTGATGATAAAAAGTTGTTATCTGGACAAGAATGAATGTATTCTGACTCACCACGGACCGCGCCAACTCGAATCCTAATTTTGAGACCATTTCAAAATATTTAAAATCCGTCCGCACTCCTATGACGACCCGGCAATGACCCTCGATGATAAAAAGTTGTTATCTGGACAAGAATGAATGTATTCTGACTCACCATGGACCGCGCCAACTCGAATCCTATTTTTGAGGCCATTTCAAAATGTTTAAAATCCGTCCGCACTCCTATGACGACCCGGCAATGACCCTCGATGATAAAAAGTTGTTATCTGGACAAGAATGAATGTATTCTGACTCACCACGGACTGCGCCAACTCGAATCCTATTTTTGAGACCATTTCAAAGTATTTAAAATCCGTCCGCACTCCTATGACGACCCGGCAATGACCCTCGATGATAAAAAGTTGTTATCTGGACAAGAATGAATGTATTTCAACTCACCACGGACCGCGCCAACTCGAATCCAATTTTTGAGATCACTTCAAAATGTTTAAAATCCGTCCGCACTCCTATGACGACCCGGCAATGACCCTCGATGATAAAAAGTTGTTATCTGGACGAGAATGAATGTATTCTGACTCACCACGGACCGCGCCAACTCGAATCCTATTTCTGAGACCATTTCAAATTATTTAAAATCCGTCCGCACTCCTATGACGACCCGGCAATGACCCTCGATGATAAAAAGTTGTTATCTGGACAAGAATGAATGTATTTCAACTCACCACGGACCGCGCCAACTCGAATCCAATTTTTGAGATCACTTCAAAATGTTTAAAATCCGTCCGCACTCCTATGACGACCCGGCAATGACCCTCGATGATAAAAAATTGTTATCTGGACAAGAATGAATGTATTCTGACTCACCACGGACCGCGCCAACTCGAATCCTATTTTTGAGACCACTTCAAAATGTTTAAAATTCGTCCGCACTCCTATGACGACCCGGCAATGACCCTTGATGATAGAAAGTTGTTATCTGGACAAGAATGAATGTATTCTGACTCACCACGGACTGCGCCAACTCGAATCCTATTTTTGAGACCATTTCAAAATATTTTAAATCCATCCGCACTCCTATGACGACCCGGCAATGACCCTCGATGATAAAAAGTTGTTATCTGGACAAGAATGAATGTATTCTGACTCACCACGGACCGCGCCAACTCGAATCCTATTTTTGAGACCACTTCAAAATGTTTAAAATCCGTCCGCACTCCTATGACGACCCGGCAATGACCCTTGATGATAAAAAGTTGTTATCTGGACAAGAATGAATGTATTCTGACTCACCACGGACTGCGCCAACTCGAATCCTATTTTTGAGACCATTTCAAAATATTTAAAATCCATCCGCACTCCTATGACGACCCGGCAATGACCCTCGATGATAAAAAGTTGTTATCTGGACAAAAATGAATGTATTCTGATTCACCACGGACCGCGCCAACTCGAATCCTATTTTTGAGACCATTTCAAAATATTTAAAATCCATCCGCACTCCTATGACGACCCGGCAATGACCCTCGATGATAAAAAGTTGTTATCTGGACGTGAATGAATGTATTCTGACTCACCACGGACCGCGCCAACTCGAATCCTATTTTTGAGACCACTTCAAAATGTTTAAAATCCGTCCGCACTCCTATGACGACCCGGCAATGACCCTCGATGATGAAAAATTGTTATCTGGACAAGAATGAATGTATTCTGACTCACCACGGACCGCGCCAACTCGAATCCTATTTTTGAGACCACTTCAAAATGTTTAAAATCCGTCCGCACTCCTATGACGACCCGGCAATGACCCTTGATGATAAAAAGTTGTTATCTGGTCAAAAATGAATGTATTCTGACTCACCACGGACGGCGCCAACTCGAATCCTATTTTTGAGACCACTTCAAAATGTTTAAAATCCGTCCGCACTCCTATGACGACCCGGCAATGACCCTCTATGATAAGAAGTTGTTATCTGGACAAGAATGAATGTATTCTGACTCACCACGGACCGCGCCAACTCAAATCCTATTTTTGAGACCACTTTAAAATGTTTAAAATCCGTCCGCACTCCTATGACAACCCGGCAATGACCCTCAATGATAAAAGTTGTTATCTGGACAAGAATGAATGTATTCCGACTCAACACGGACCGCGCCAACTCGAATCCTATTTTTGAGACCATTTCAAAATATTTAAAATCTGTCCGCACTCCTATGACGACCCGGCAATGACCCTCGATGATAAAAAGTTGTTATCTGGACAAGAATGAATGTATTCTGACTCACCACGGACCGCGCCAACTCGAATCCTATTTTTGAGACCACTTCAAAATGTTTAAAATTCGTCCGCACTCATATGACGACCCGGCAATGACCCTCGATGATAAAAAGTTGTTATCTGGACGAAAATGAATGTATTCTGACTCACCACGGACCGCGCCAACTCGAATCCTATTTTTGAGACCACTTCAAAATATTTAAAATCCGTCCGCACTCCTATGACGACCCGGCAATGACCCTCGATGATAAAAAGTTGTTATCTGGACAAGAATGAATGTATTCCAACTCACCACGGACCGCGCCAACTCGAATCCTATTTTTGAGACCACTTCAAAATGTTTAACATCCGTCCGCACTCCTATGACGACCCGGCAATGACCCTCGATGATAAAAAGTTGTTATCTGGACAAGAATGAATGTATTCTGACTCACCACGGACCGCGCCAACTCGAATCCTAATTTTGAGACCATTTCAAAATATTTAAAATCCGTCCGCACTCCTATGACGACCCGGCAATGACCCTCGATGATAAAAAAATGTTATCTGGACAAGAATGAATGTATTCTGACTCACCACGGACCGCGCCAACTCGAATCCTATTTCTGAGACCACTTCAAAATATTTAAAATCCGTCCGCACTCCTATGACGACCCGGCAATGACCCTCAATGATAAAAAGTTGTTATCTGGACAAGAATGAATGTATTCTGACTCACCATGGACCGCGCCAACTCGAATCCTATTTTTGAGGCCATTTCAAAATGTTTAAAATCCGTCCGCACTCCTATGACGACCCGGCAATGACCCTCGATGATAAAAAGTTGTTATCTGGACAAGAATGAATGTATTCTGACTCACCACGGACCGCGCCAACTCGAATCCTATTTCTGAGACCACTTCAAAATATTTAAAATCCGTCCGCACTCCTATGACGACCCGGCAATGACCCTCAATGATAAAAAGTTGTTATCTGGACGAGAATGAATGTATTCTGACTCACCATGGACCGCGCCAACTCGAATCCTATTTTTGAGACCATTTCAAAATATTTAAAATCCGTCCGCACTCCTATGACGACCCGGCAATGACCCTCGATGATAAAAAGTTGTTATCTGGACAAGAATGAATGTATTTCAACTCACCACGGACCGCGCCAACTCGAATCCAATTTTTGAGACCACTTCAAAATGTTTAAAATCCGTCCGCACTCCTATGACGACCCGGCAATGACCCTCGATGATAAAAAGTTGTTATCTGGACGAGAATGAATGTATTCTGACTCACCACGGACTGCGCCAACTCGAATCCTATTTTTGAGACCATTTCAAAATATTTAAAATCCATCCGCACTCCTATGACGACCCGGCAATGACCCTCGATGATAAAAAGTTGTTATCTGGACAAGAATGAATGTATTCTGACTCACCACGGACCGCGCCAACTCGAATCCTATTTTTGAGACCACTTCAAAATGTTTAAAATCCGTCCGCACTCCTATGACGACCCGGCAATGACCCTTGATGATAAAAAATTGTTATCTGGACAAGAATGAATGTATTCTGACTCACCACGGACTGCGCCAACTCGAATCCTATTTTTGAGACCATTTCAAAATATTTAAATTCCATCCGCACTCCTATGACGACCCGGCAATGACCCTTGATGATAAAAAGTTGTTATCTGGACAAGAATGAATGTATTCTGACTCACCACGGACTGCGCCAACTCGAATCCTATTTTTGAGACCATTTCAAAATATTTAAAATCCATCCGCACTCCTATGACGACCCGGCAATGACCCTCGATGATAAAAAGTTGTTATCTGGACAAGAATGAATGTATTCTGACTCACCATGGACCGCGCCAACTCGAATCCTATTCTTGAGACCATTTCAAATTGTTTAAAATCCGTCCGCACTCCTATGACGACCCGGCAATGACCCTTGATGATGAAAAGTTGTTATCTGGACAAGAATGAATGTATTCTGACTCACCACGGACCGCGCCAACTCGAATCCTATTTTTGAGACCATTTCAAAATATTTAAAATCCATCCGCACTCCTATGACGACCCGGCAATGACCCTCAATGATAAAAAGTTGTTATCTGGACGTGAATGAATGTATTCTGACTCACCACGGACCGCGCCAACTCGAATCCTATTTTTGAGACCACTTCAAAATGTTTAAAATCCGTCCGCACTCCTATGACGACCCGGCAATGACCCTTGATGATAAAAAGTTGTTATCTGGACAAGAATGAATGAATGCATTCTGACTCACCACGGACCGCGCCAACTCGAATCCTATTTTTGAGACCACTTCAAAATGTTTAAAATCCGTCCGCACTCCTATGACAACCCGGCAATGACCCTCAATGATAAAAGTTGTTATCTGGACAAGAATGAATGTATTCCGACTCAACACGGACCGCGCCAACTCGAATCCTATTTTTGAGACCATTTCAAAATATTTAAAATCTGTCTGCACTCCTATGACGACCCGGCAATGACCCTTGATGATGAAAAGTTGTTATCTGGACAAGAATTAATGTATTCTGACTCACCACGGACCGCGCCAACTCGAATCCTATTTTTGAGACCACTTCAAAATGTTTATAATTCGTCCGCACTCATATGACGACCCGGCAATGACCCTCGATGATAAGAAGTTGTTATCTGGACAAGAATGAATGTATTCTGACTCACCACGGACCGCGCCAACTCGAATCCTATTTTTGAGACCACTTCAAAATGTTTAAAATCCGTCCGCACTCCTATGACGACCCGGCAATGACCCTTGATGATAAAAAGTTGTTATCTGGACAAGAATGAATGTATTCTGACTCACCACGGACCGCGCCAACTCGAATCCTAATTTTGAGACCATTTCAAAATATTTAAAATCCGTCCGCACTCCTATGACGACCCGGCAATGACCCTCGATGATAAAAAGTTGTTATCTGGACAAGAATGAATGTATTCTGACTCACCATGGACCGCGCCAACTCGAATCCTATTTTTGAGGCCATTTCAAAATGTTTAAAATCCGTCCGCACTCCTATGACGACCCGGCAATGACCCTCGATGATAAAAAGTTGTTATCTGGACAAGAATGAATGTATTCTGACTCACCACGGACTGCGCCAACTCGAATCCTATTTTTGAGACCATTTCAAAGTATTTAAAATCCGTCCGCACTCCTATGACGACCCGGCAATGACCCTCGATGATAAAAAGTTGTTATCTGGACAAGAATGAATGTATTTCAACTCACCACGGACCGCGCCAACTCGAATCCAATTTTTGAGATCACTTCAAAATGTTTAAAATCCGTCCGCACTCCTATGACGACCCGGCAATGACCCTCGATGATAAAAAGTTGTTATCTGGACGAGAATGAATGTATTCTGACTCACCACGGACCGCGCCAACTCGAATCCTATTTCTGAGACCATTTCAAAGTATTTAAAATCCGTCCGCACTCCTATGACGACCCGGCAATGACCCTCGATGATAAAAAGTTGTTATCTGGACAAGAATGAATGTATTTCAACTCACCACGGACCGCGCCAACTCGAATCCAATTTTTGAGATCACTTCAAAATGTTTAAAATCCGTCCGCACTCCTATGACGACCCGGCAATGACCCTCGATGATAAAAAATTGTTATCTGGACAAGAATGAATGTATTCTGACTCACCACGGACCGCGCCAACTCGAATCCTATTTTTGAGACCACTTCAAAATGTTTAAAATTCGTCCGCACTCCTATGACGACCCGGCAATGACCCTTGATGATAGAAAGTTGTTATCTGGACAAGAATGAATGTATTCTGACTCACCACGGACTGCGCCAACTCGAATCCTATTTTTGAGACCATTTCAAAATATTTTAAATCCATCCGCACTCCTATGACGACCCGGCAATGACCCTCGATGATAAAAAGTTGTTATCTGGACAAGAATGAATGTATTCTGACTCACCACGGACCGCGCCAACTCGAATCCTATTTTTGAGACCACTTCAAAATGTTTAAAATCCGTCCGCACTCCTATGACGACCCGGCAATGACCCTTGATGATAAAAAGTTGTTATCTGGACAAGAATGAATGTATTCTGACTCACCACGGACTGCGCCAACTCGAATCCTATTTTTGAGACCATTTCAAAATATTTAAAATCCATCCGCACTCCTATGACGACCCGGCAATGACCCTCGATGATAAAAAGTTGTTATCTGGACAAAAATGAATGTATTCTGATTCACCACGGACCGCGCCAACTCGAATCCTATTTTTGAGACCATTTCAAAATATTTAAAATCCATCCGCACTCCTATGACGACCCGGCAATGACCCTCGATGATAAAAAGTTGTTATCTGGACGTGAATGAATGTATTCTGACTCACCACGGACCGCGCCAACTCGAATCCTATTTTTGAGACCACTTCAAAATGTTTAAAATCCGTCCGCACTCCTATGACGACCCGGCAATGACCCTCGATGATGAAAAATTGTTATCTGGACAAGAATGAATGTATTCTGACTCACCACGGACCGCGCCAACTCGAATCCTATTTTTGAGACCACTTCAAAATGTTTAAAATCCGTCCGCACTCCTATGACGACCCGGCAATGACCCTTGATGATAAAAAGTTGTTATCTGGTCAAAAATGAATGTATTCTGACTCACCACGGACGGCGCCAACTCGAATCCTATTTTTGAGACCACTTCAAAATGTTTAAAATCCGTCCGCACTCCTATGACGACCCGGCAATGACCCTCTATGATAAGAAGTTGTTATCTGGACAAGAATGAATGTATTCTGACTCACCACGGACCGCGCCAACTCAAATCCTATTTTTGAGACCACTTTAAAATGTTTAAAATCCGTCCGCACTCCTATGACAACCCGGCAATGACCCTCAATGATAAAAGTTGTTATCTGGACAAGAATGAATGTATTCCGACTCAACACGGACCGCGCCAACTCGAATCCTATTTTTGAGACCATTTCAAAATATTTAAAATCTGTCCGCACTCCTATGACGACCCGGCAATGACCCTCGATGATAAAAAGTTGTTATCTGGACAAGAATGAATGTATTCTGACTCACCACGGACCGCGCCAACTCGAATCCTATTTTTGAGACCACTTCAAAATGTTTAAAATTCGTCCGCACTCATATGACGACCCGGCAATGACCCTCGATGATAAAAAGTTGTTATCTGGACGAAAATGAATGTATTCTGACTCACCACGGACCGCGCCAACTCGAATCCTATTTTTGAGACCACTTCAAAATATTTAAAATCCGTCCGCACTCCTATGACGACCCGGCAATGACCCTCGATGATAAAAAGTTGTTATCTGGACAAGAATGAATGTATTCCAACTCACCACGGACCGCGCCAACTCGAATCCTATTTTTGAGACCACTTCAAAATGTTTAACATCCGTCCGCACTCCTATGACGACCCGGCAATGACCCTCGATGATAAAAAGTTGTTATCTGGACAAGAATGAATGTATTCTGACTCACCACGGACCGCGCCAACTCGAATCCTAATTTTGAGACCATTTCAAAATATTTAAAATCCGTCCGCACTCCTATGACGACCCGGCAATGACCCTCGATGATAAAAAAATGTTATCTGGACAAGAATGAATGTATTCTGACTCACCACGGACCGCGCCAACTCGAATCCTATTTCTGAGACCACTTCAAAATATTTAAAATCCGTCCGCACTCCTATGACGACCCGGCAATGACCCTCAATGATAAAAAGTTGTTATCTGGACAAGAATGAATGTATTCTGACTCACCATGGACCGCGCCAACTCGAATCCTATTTTTGAGGCCATTTCAAAATGTTTAAAATCCGTCCGCACTCCTATGACGACCCGGCAATGACCCTCGATGATAAAAAGTTGTTATCTGGACAAGAATGAATGTATTCTGACTCACCACGGACCGCGCCAACTCGAATCCTATTTCTGAGACCACTTCAAAATATTTAAAATCCGTCCGCACTCCTATGACGACCCGGCAATGACCCTCAATGATAAAAAGTTGTTATCTGGACGAGAATGAATGTATTCTGACTCACCATGGACCGCGCCAACTCGAATCCTATTTTTGAGACCATTTCAAAATATTTAAAATCCGTCCGCACTCCTATGACGACCCGGCAATGACCCTCGATGATAAAAAGTTGTTATCTGGACAAGAATGAATGTATTTCAACTCACCACGGACCGCGCCAACTCGAATCCAATTTTTGAGACCACTTCAAAATGTTTAAAATCCGTCCGCACTCCTATGACGACCCGGCAATGACCCTCGATGATAAAAAGTTGTTATCTGGACGAGAATGAATGTATTCTGACTCACCACGGACTGCGCCAACTCGAATCCTATTTTTGAGACCATTTCAAAATATTTAAAATCCATCCGCACTCCTATGACGACCCGGCAATGACCCTCGATGATAAAAAGTTGTTATCTGGACAAGAATGAATGTATTCTGACTCACCACGGACCGCGCCAACTCGAATCCTATTTTTGAGACCACTTCAAAATGTTTAAAATCCGTCCGCACTCCTATGACGACCCGGCAATGACCCTTGATGATAAAAAATTGTTATCTGGACAAGAATGAATGTATTCTGACTCACCACGGACTGCGCCAACTCGAATCCTATTTTTGAGACCATTTCAAAATATTTAAATTCCATCCGCACTCCTATGACGACCCGGCAATGACCCTTGATGATAAAAAGTTGTTATCTGGACAAGAATGAATGTATTCTGACTCACCACGGACTGCGCCAACTCGAATCCTATTTTTGAGACCATTTCAAAATATTTAAAATCCATCCGCACTCCTATGACGACCCGGCAATGACCCTCGATGATAAAAAGTTGTTATCTGGACAAGAATGAATGTATTCTGACTCACCATGGACCGCGCCAACTCGAATCCTATTCTTGAGACCATTTCAAATTGTTTAAAATCCGTCCGCACTCCTATGACGACCCGGCAATGACCCTTGATGATGAAAAGTTGTTATTTGGACAAGAATGAATGTATTCTGACTCACCACGGACCGCGCCAACTCGAATCCTATTTTTGAGACCATTTCAAAATATTTAAAATCCATCCGCACTCCTATGACGACCCGGCAATGACCCTCAATGATAAAAAGTTGTTATCTGGACGTGAATGAATGTATTCTGACTCACCACGGACCGCGCCAACTCGAATCCTATTTTTGAGACCACTTCAAAATGTTTAAAATCCGTCCGCACTCCTATGACGACCCGGCAATGACCCTTGATGATAAAAAGTTGTTATCTGGACAAGAATAAATGTATTCTGACTCACCACGGACTGCGCCAACTCAAATCCTATTTTTGAGACCATTTCAAAATATTTAAAATCCATCCGCACTCCTATGACGACCCGGCAATGACCCTCGATGATAAAAAGTTGTTATCCGGACAAGAATGAATGTATTCTGACTCACCATGGAACTGCGCCAACTCGAATCCTATTCTTGAGACCATTTCAAAATGTTTAAAATCCGTCCGCACTCCTATGACGACCCGGCAATGACCCTTGATGATATAAAGTTGTTATCTGGACAAGAATTAATGTATTCTGACTCACCACGGACCGCGCCAACTCGAATCCTATTTTTGAGACCATTTCAAAATATTTAAAATCCATCCGCACTCCTATGACGACCCGGCAATGACCCTCGATGATAAAAAGTTATTATCTGGACGTGAATGAATGTATTCTGACTCACCACGGACCGCGCCAACTCGAATCATATTTTTGAGACCACTTCAAAATGTTTAAAATCCGTCCGCACTCCTATGACGACCCGGCAATGACCCTCAATGATAAAAAGTTGTTATCTGGACAAGAATGAATGTATTCTGACTCACCATGGACCGCGCCAACGCGAATCCTATTTTTGAGACCATTTCAAAATATTTAAAATCCATCCGCACTCCTATGACGACCCGGCAATGACCCTCGATGATAAAAAGTTGTTATCTGGACAAGAATGAATGTATTCTGACTCACCACGGACCGCGCCAACTCGAATCCTATTTTTGAGACCATTTCAAAATATTTAAAATCCATCCGCACTCCTATGACGACCCGGCAATGACCCTCGATGATAAAAAGTTGTTATCTGGACAAGAATGAATGTATTCTGACTCACCACGGACCGCGCCAACTCGAATCCTATTTTTGAGACCACTTCAAAATGTTTAAAATCCGTCCGCACTCCTATGACGACCCGGCAATGACCCTTGATGATAAAAAGTTGTTATCTGGACAAGAATGAATGTATTCTGACTCACCACGGACCGCGCCAACTCGAATCCTATTTTTGAGACCATTTCAAAATATTTAAAATCCATCCGCACTCCTATGACGACCCGGCAATGACCCTCGATGATAAAAAGTTGTTATCTGGACAAGAATGAATGTATTCTGACTCACCACGGACCGCGCCAACTCGAATCCTATTCTTGAGACCATTTCAAAATGTTTAAAATCCGTCCGCACTCCTATGACGACCCGGCAATGACCCTTGATGATGAAAAGTTGTATCTGGACAAGAATGAATGTATTCTGACTCACCACGGACCGCGCCAACTCGAATCCTATTTTTGAGACCATTTCAAAATATTTAAAATCCATCCGCACTCCTATGACGACCCGGCAATGACCCTCGATGATAAAAAGTTGTTATCTGGACAAGAATGAATGTATTCTGACTCACCACGGACCGCGCCAACTCGAATCATATTTTTGAGACCACTTCAAAATGTTTAAAATCCGTCCGCACTCCTATGACGACCCGGCAATGACCCTCAATGATAAAAAGTTGTTATCTGGACAAGAATGAATGTATTCTGACTCACCATGGACCGCGCCAACTCGAATCCTATTTTTGAGACCATTTCAAAATATTTAAAATCCGTCCGCACTCCTATGACGACCCGGCAATGACCCTCGATGATAAAAAGTTGTTATCTGGACAAGAATGAATGTATTCTGACTCACCACGGACCGCGCCAACTCGAATCCTATTTTTGAGGCCATTTCAAAATGTTTAAAATCCGTCCGCACTCATATGACGACCCGGCAATGACCCTTGATGATAAAAAGTTGTTATCCGGACAAGAATGAATGTATTCTGACTCACCACGGACCGCGCCAACTCGATTCCTATTTTTGAGACCATATCAAAATATTTAAAATCCATCCGCACTCCTATGACGACCCGGCAATGACCCTCGACGATAAAAAGTTGTTATCTGGACAAGAATGAATGTATTCTGACTCACCATGGACCGCGCCAACTCGAATCCTATTTTTGAGATCATTTCAAAATATTCAAAATCCGTCCGCACTCCTATGACGACCCGGCAATGACCCTCAAGGATGAAAAGTTGTTATCTGGACAAGAATGAATGTATTCTGACTCACCATGGACCGCGCCAACTCGAATCCTATTTTTGAGACCATTTCAAAATATTTAAAATCCGTCCGCACTCCTATGACGACCCGGCAATGACCCTCGATGATAAAAAGTTGTTATCTGGACAAGAATGAATGTATTCTGACTCACCACGGACCGCGCCAACTCGAATCCTATTTTTGAGGCCATTTCAAAATGTTTAAAATCCGTCCGCACTCATATGACGACCCGGCAATGACCCTTCATGATAAAAAGTTGTTATCCGGACAAGAATGAATGTATTCTGACTCACCACGGACCGCGCCAACTCGATTCCTATTTTTGAGATCATTTCAAAATATTTAAAATCCATCCGCACTCCTATGACGACCCGGCAATGACCCTCGATGATAAAAAGTAGTTATCTGGACAAGAATGAATGTATTCTGACTCACTACGGACCGCGCCAACTTGAATCCTATTTTTGAGACCACTTCAAAATGTTTAAAATCCGTCTGCACTCCTATGACGACCCGGCAATGACCCTCGATGATAAAAAGTTGTTATCTGGACAAGAATGAATGTATTCTGACTCACCATGGACCGCGCCAACTCGAATCCTATTTTTGAGACCATTTCAAAATATTCAAAATCCGTCCGCACTCCTATGACGACCCGGCAATGACCCTCGATGATAAAAAGTTGTTATCTGGACAAGAATGAATGTATTCTGACTCACCACGGACCGCGCCAACTAGAATCCTATTTTTGAGACCACTTCAAAATGTTTAAAATTCGTCCGCACTCCTATGACGACCCGGCAATGACCTTCGATGATAAAAAGTCGTTATCTGGACAAGAATGAATGTATTCTGACTCACCACGGACCGCGCCAACTCGAATCCTATTTTTGAGACCACTTCAAAATGTTTAAAATCCGTCCGCACTCCTATGACGACCCGGCAATGACCCTCGATGATAAAAAGTTGTTATCTGGACAAGAATGAATGTATTCTGACTCACCACGGACCGCGCCAACTTGAATCCTATTTTTGAGACTATTTCAAAATATTTAAAATCCATCCGCACTCCTATGACGACCCGGCAATAACCCTCGATGATAAAAAGTTGTTATCTGGACAAGAATGAATGTATTCTGACTCACCACGGACCGCGCCAACTTGAATCCTATTTTTGAGACCACTTCAAAATGTTTAAAATCCGTCCGCACTCCTATGACGACCCGGCAATGACCCTCGATGATAAAAAGTTGTTATCTGGACAAGAATGAATGTATTCTGACTCACCACGGACCGCGCCAACTAGAATCCTATTTTTGAGACCACTTCAAAATGTTTAAAATTCGTCCGCACTCCTATGACGACCCGGCAATTACCCTCGATGATAAAAAGTTGTTATCTGGACAAGAATGAATGTATTCTGACTCACCACGGACCGCGCCAACTCGAATCCTATTTTTGAGACCACTTCAAAATGTTTAAAATCCGTCCGCACTCCTATGACGACCCGGCAATGACCCTTGATGATAAAAAGTTGTTATCTGGACAAGAATGAATGAATGCATTCTGACTCACCACGGACCGCGCCAACTCGAATCCTATTTTTGAGACCACTTCAAAATGTTTAAAATCCGTCCGCACTCCTATGACGACCCGGCAATGACTCTCGATGATAAAAAATTGTTATCTGGACAAGAATGAATGTATTCTGACTCACCACGGACCGCGCCAACTCGAATCCTATTTTTGAGACCACTTCAAAATGTTTAAAATCCGTCCGCACTCCTATGACGACCCGGCAATGACCCTTGATGATAAAAAGTTGTTATCTGAACAAGAATGAATGTATTCTGACTCACCACGGACGGCGCCAACTCGAATCCTATTTTTGAGACCACTTCAAAATGTTTAAAATCCGTCCGCACTCCTATGACGACCCGGCAATGACCCTCTATGATAAAAAGTTGTTATCTGGACAAGAATGAATGTATTCTGACTCACCACGGACCGCGCCAACTCGAATCCTATTTTTGAGACCACTTCAAAATCTTTAAAATCCGTCCGCACTCCTATGACAACCCGGCAATGACCCTCAATGATGATAGTTGTTATCTGGACAAGAATGAATGTATTCCGACTCAACACGGACCGCGCCAACTCGAATCCTATTTTTGAGACCATTTCAAAATATTTAAAATCTGTCCGCACTCCTATGACGACCCGGCAATGACCCTCGATGATAAAAAGTTGTTATCTGGACAAGAATAAATGTATTCTGACTCACCATGGACCGCGCCAACTCGAATCCTATTTTTGAGACCATTTCAAAATATTTAAAATCCGTCCGCACTCCTATGACGACCCGGCAATGACCTTCGATGATAAAAAGTTGTTATCTGGACAAGAATGAATGTATTCCAACTCACCAAGGACCGCGCCAACTCGAATCCTATTTTTGAGACCACTTCAAAATGTTTAAAATCCGTCCGCACTCCTATGACGACCCGGCAATGACCCTCGATGATAAAAAGTTGTTATCTGGACAAGAATGAATGTATTTTGACTCACCACGGACCGCGCCAACTCGAATCCTAATTTTGAGACCATTTCAAAATATTTAAAATCCGTCCGCACTCCTATGACGACCCGGCAATGACCCTCGATGATAAAAAGTTGTTATCTGGACAAGAATGAATGTATTCTGACTCACCACGGACCGCCCCAACTCGAATCCTATTTCTGAGACCACTTCAAAATATTTAAAATCCGTCCGCACTCCTATGACGACCCGGCAATGACCCTCAATGATAAAAAGTTGTTATCTGGACAAGAATGAATGTATTCTGACTCACCATGGACCGCGCCAACTCGAATCCTATTTTTGAGACCATTTCAAAATATTTAAAATCCGTCCGCACTCCTATGACGACCCGGCAATGACCCTCGATGATAAAAAGTTGTTATCTGTACAAGAATGAATGTATTCTGACTCACCACGGACCGCGCCAACTCGAATCCTATTTTTGAGACCATTTCAAAATATTTAAAATCCGTCCGCACTCCTATGACGACCCGGCAATGACCCTCGATGATAAAAAGTTGTTATCTGGACAAGAATGAATGTATTCTGACTCACCACGGACCGCGCCATTTCGAATCCTATTTTTGAGACCACTTCAAAATGTTTAAAATCCGTCCGCACTCCTATGACGACCCGGCAATGACCCTTGATGATAAAAAGTTGTTATCTGGACAAGAATGAATGTATTCTGACTCACCACTGACCGCGCCAACTCGAATCCTATTTTTGAGACCATTTCAAAATATTTAAAATCCATCCGCACTCCTATGACGACCCGGCAATGACCCTCGATGATGAAAAGTTGTTATCTGGACAAGAATGAATGTATTCTGACTCACCACGGACCGCGCCAACTCGAATCCTATTCTTGAGACCATTTCAAAATGTTTAAAATCCGTCCGCACTCCTATGACGACCCGGCAATGACCCTTGATGATGAAAAGTTGTTATCTGGACAAGAATGAATGTATTCTGACTCACCACGGACCGCGCCAACTCGAATCCTATTTTTGAGACCATTTCAAAATATTTAAAATCCATCCGCACTCCTATGACGACCCGGCAATGACCCTCGATGATAAAAAGTTGTTATCTGGACAAGAATGAATGTATTCTGACTCACCACGGACCGCGCCAACTCGAATCATATTTTTGAGACCACTTCAAAATGTTTAAAATCCGTCCGCACTCCTATGACGACCCGGCAATGACCCTCAATGATAAAAAAATGTTATCTGGACAAGAATGAATGTATTCTGACTCACCATGGACCGCGCCAACTCGAATCCTATTTTTGAGACCATTTCAAAATATTTAAAATCCGTCCGCACTCCTATGACGACCCGGCAATGACCCTCGATGATAAAAAGTTGTTATCTGGACAAGAATGAATGTATTCTGACTCACCACGGACCGCGCCAACTCGAATCCTATTTTTGAGGCCATTTCAAAATGTTAAAAATCCGTCCGCACTCATATGACGACCCGGCAATGACCCTTGATGATAAAAAGTTGTTATCCGGACAAGAATGAATGTATTCTGACTCACCACGGACCGCGCCAACTCGATTCCTATTTTTGAGACCATTTCAAAATATTTAAAATCCATCCGCACTCCTATGACGACCCGGCAATGACCCTCGATGATAAAAAGTAGTTATCTGGACAAGAATGAATGTATTCTGACTCACCACGGACCGCGCCAACTTGAATCCTATTTTTGAGACCACTTCAAAATGTTTAAAATCCGTCTGCACTCCTATGACGACCCGGCAATGACCCTCGATGATAAAAAGTTGTTATCTGGACAAGAATGAATGTATTCTGACTCACCATGGACCGCGCCAACTCGAATCCTATTTTTGAGACCATTTCAAAATATTCAAAATCCGTCCGCACTCCTATGACGACCCGGCAATGACCCTCGATGATAAAAAGTTGTTATCTGGACAAGAATGAATGTATTCTGACTCACCACGGACCGCGCCAACTAGAATCCTATTTTTGAGACCACTTCAAAATGTTTAAAATTCGTCCGCACTCCTATGACGACCCGGCAATGACCTTCGATGATAAAAAGTCGTTATCTGGAAAAGAATGAATGTATTCTGACTCACCACGGACCGCGCCAACTCGAATCCTATTTTTGAGACCACTTCAAAATGTTTAAAATCCGTCCGCACTCCTATGACGACCCGGCAATGACCCTCGATGATAAAAAGTTGTTATCTGGACAAGAATGAATGTATTCTGACTCACCACGGACCGCGCCAACTTGAATCCTATTTTTGAGACTATTTCAAAATATTTAAAATCCATCCGCACTCCTATGACGACCCGGCAATGACCCTCGATGATAAAAAGTTGTTATCTGGACAAGAATGAATGTATTCTGACTCACCACGGACCGCGCCAACTTGAATCCTATTTTTGAGACCACTTCAAAATGTTTAAAATCCGTCCGCACTCCTATGACGACCCGGCAATGACCCTCGATGATAAAAAGTTGTTATCTGGACAAGAATGAATGTATTCTGACTCACCACGGACCGCGCCAACTCGAATCCTATTTTTGAGGCCATTTCAAAATGTTAAAAATCCGTCCGCACTCATATGACGACCCGGCAATGACCCTTGATGATAAAAAGTTGTTATCCGGACAAGAATGAATGTATTCTGACTCACCACGGACCGCGCCAACTCGAATCCTATTTTTGAGACCACTTCAAAATGTTTAAAATCCGTCCGCACTCCTATGACGACCCGGCAATGACCCTTGATGATAAAAAGTTGTTATCTGGACAAGAATGAATGAATGCATTCTGACTCACCACGGACCGCGCCAACTCGAATCCTATTTTTGAGACCACTTCAAAATGTTTAAAATCCGTCCGCACTCCTATGACGACCCGGCAATGACTCTCGATGATAAAAAATTGTTATCTTGACAAGAATGAATGTATTCTGACTCACCACGGACCGCGCCAACTCGAATCCTATTTTTGAGACCACTTCAAAATGTTTAAAATCCGTCCGCACTCCTATGACGACCCGGCAATGACCCTTGATGATAAAAAGTTGTTATCTGGACAAGAATGAATGTATTCTGACTCACCACGGACGGCGCCAACTCGAATCCTATTTTTGAGACCACTTCAAAATGTTTAAAATCCGTCCGCACTCCTATGACGACCCGGCAATGACCCTCTATGATAAAAAGTTGTTATCTGGACAAGAATGAATGTATTCTGACTCACCACGGACAGCGCCAACTCGAATCCTATTTTTGAGACCACTTCAAAATGTTTAAAATCCGTCCGCACTCCTATGACAACCCGGCAATGACCCTCAATGATGATAGTTGTTATCTGGACAAGAATGAATGTATTCCGACTCAACACGGACCGCGCCAACTCGAATCCTATTTTTGAGACCATTTCAAAATATTTAAAATCTGTCCGCACTCCTATGACGACCCGGCAATGACCCTCGATGATAAAAAGTTGTTATCTGGACAAGAATGAATGTATTCTGACTCACCACGGACCGCGCCAACTCGAATCCTATTTTTGAGACCACTTCAAAATATTTAAAATCCGTCCGGACTCCTATGACGACCCGGCAATGACCCTTGATGATAAAAAGTTGTTATCTGGACAAGAATGAATGTATTCTGACTCACCATGGACCGCGCCAACTCGAATCCTATTTTTGAGACCATTTCAAAATATTTAAAATCCGTCCGCACTCCTATGACGACCCGGCAATGACCCTCGATGATAAAAAGTTGTTATCTGGACAAGAATGAATGTATTCCAACTCACCAAGGACCGCGCCAACTCGAATCCTATTTTTGAGACCACTTCAAAATGTTTAAAATCCGTCCGCACTCCTATGACGACCCGGCAATGACCCTCGATGATAAAAAGTTGTTATCTGGACAAGAATGAATGTATTTTGACTCACCACGGACCGCGCCAACTCGAATCCTAATTTTGAGACCATTTCAAAATATTTAAAATCCGTCCGCACTCCTATGACGACCCGGCAGTGACCCTCGATGATAAAAAGTTGTTATCTGGACAAGAATGAATGTATTCTGACTCACCATGGACCGCGCCAACTCGAATCCTATTTCTGAGACCACTTCAAAATATTTAAAATCCGTCCGCACTCCTATGACGACCCGGCAATGACCCTCAATGATAAAAAGTTGTTATCTGGACAAGAATGAATGTATTCTGACTCACCATGGACCGCGCCAACTCGAATCCTATTTTTGAGACCATTTCAAAATATTTAAAATCCGTCCGCACTCCTATGACGACCCGGCAGTGACCCTCGATGATAAAAAGTTGTTATCTGGACAAGAATGAATGTATTCTGACTCACCATGGACCGCGCCAACTTGAATCCTATTTTTGAGACCATTTCAAAATATTTAAAATCCGTCCGCACTCCTATGACGACCCGGCAATGACCCTCGATGATAAAAAGTTGTTATCTGGACAAGAATGAATGTATTCTGACTCACCACGGACCGCGCCAACTCGAATCCTATTTTTGAGACCACTTCAAAATGTTTAAAATCCGTCCGCACTCCTATGACGACCCGGCAATGACCCTTGATGATAAAAAGTTGTTATCTGGACAAGAATGAATGTATTTCAACTCACCACGGACCGCGCCAACTCGAATCCTATTTTTGAGACCACTTCAAAATGCTTAAAATCCGTCCGCACTCCTATGACGACCCGGCAATGACCCTCGATGATAAAAAATTATTATCTGGACAAGAATGAATGTATTCTGACTCACCACGGACCGCGCCAACTCGAATCCTATTTTCGAGACCATTTCAAAATATTCAAAATCCGTCTGCACTCCTATGACGACCCCGCAATGACCCTCGATGATAAAAAGTTGTTATCTGGACAAGAATGAATGTATTCTGACTCACCACGGACCGCGCCAACTAGAATCCTATTTTTGAGACCATTTCAAAATATTTAAAATACATCCGCACTCCTATGACGACCCGGCAATGACCCTCGATGATAAAAAGTTGTTATCTGGACAAGAATGAATGTATTCTGACTCACCACGGACCGCGCCAACTTGAATCCTATTTTTGAGACCACTTCAAAATGTTTAAAATCCGTCCGCACTCCTATGACGACCCGGCAATGACCCTCAATGATAAAAAGTTGTTATCTGGACAAGAATGAATGTATTCTGACTCACCATGGACCGCGCCAACTCGAATCCTATTTTTGAGACCATTTCAAAATATTCAAAATCCGTCCGCACTCCTATGACGACCCGGCAATGACCCTCGATGATAAAGAGTTGTTATCTGGACAAGAATGAATGTATTCTGACTCACCACGGACCGCGCCAACTAGAATCCTATTTTTGAGACCACTTCAAAATGTTTAAAATTCGTCCGCACTCCTATGACGACCCGGCAATGACCCTCGATGATAAAAAGTTGTTATCTGGACAAGAATGAATGTATTCTGACTCACCACGGACCGCGCCAACTCGAATCCTATTTTTGAGACCACTTCAAAATGTTTAAAATCCGTCCGCACTCCTATGACGACCCGGCAATGACCCTTGATGATAAAAAGTTGTTATCTGGACAAGAATGAATGAATGCATTCTGACTCACCACGGACCGCGCCAACTCGAATCCTATTTTTGAGACCACTTCAAAATGTTTAAAATCCGTCCGCACTCCTATGACGACCCGGCAATGACTCTCGATGATAAAAAATTGTTATCTGGACAAGAATGAATGTATTCTGACTCACCATAGACCGCGCCAACTCGAATCCTATTATTGAGACCACTTCAAAATGTTTAAAATCCGTCCGCACTCCTATGACGACCCGGCAATGACCCTTGATGATAAAAAGTTGTTATCTGGACAAGAATGAATGTATTCTGACTCACCACGGACGGCGCCAACTCGAATCCTATTTTTGAGACCACTTCAAAATGTTTAAAATCCGTCCGCACTCCTACGACGACCCGGCAATGACCCTCTATGATAAAAAGTTGTTATCTGGACAAGAATGAATGTATTCTGACTCACCACGGACCGCGCCAACTCGAATCCTATTTTTGAGACCACTTCAAAATGTTTAAAATCCGTCCGCACTCCTATGACAACCCGGCAATGACCCTCAATGATAAAAGTTGTTATCTGGACAAGAATGAATGTATTCCGACTCAACACGGACCGCGCCAACTCGAATCCTATTTTTGAGACCATTTCAAAATATTTAAAATCTGTCCGCACTCCTATGACGACCCGGCAATGACCCTCGATGATTAAAAGTTGTTATCTGGACAAGAATGAATGTATTCTGACTCACCACGGACCGCGCCAACTCGAATCCTATTTTTGAGACCACTTCAAAATATTTAAAATCCGTCCGCACTCCTATGACGACGCGGCAATGACCCTTGATGATAAAAAGTTGTTATCTGGACAAGAATGAATGTATTCTGACTCACCATGGACCGCGCCAACTCGAATCCTATTTTT
Source organism: Chrysolina americana (assembly GCA_958502065.1). Classification (NCBI taxonomy): domain Eukaryota; kingdom Metazoa; phylum Arthropoda; class Insecta; order Coleoptera; family Chrysomelidae; genus Chrysolina; species Chrysolina americana. Next base: position 4,289,920 of record OY293416.1, on the reverse strand, counting down.
GAGACCATTTCAAAATATTTAAAATCCGTCCGCACTCCTATGACGACCCGGCAATGACCCTCGATGATAAAAAGTTGTTATCTGGACAAGAATGAATGTATTTTGACTCACCACGAACCGCGCCAACTCGAATCCTAATTTTGAGACCATTTCAAAATATTTAAAATCCGTCCGCACTCCTATGACGACCCGGCAATGACCCTCGATGATAAAAAGTTGTTATCTGGACAAGAATGAATGTATTCTGACTCACCACGGACCGCGCCAACTCGAATCCTATTTCTGAGACCACTTCAAAATATTTAAAATCCGTCCGCACTCCTATGACGACCCGGCAATGACCCTCAATGATAAAAAGTTGTTATCTGGACAAGAATGAATGTATTCTGACTCACCATGGACCGCGCCAACTCGAATCCTATTTTTGAGACCATTTCAAAATATTTAAAATCCGTCCGCACTCCTATGACGACCCGGCAATGACCCTCGATGATAAAAAGTTGTTATCTGGACAAGAATGAATGTATTCTGATTCACCACGGACCGCGCCAACTCGAATCCTATTTTTGAGGCCATTTCAAAATGTTTAAAATCCGTCCGCACTCATATGACGACCCGGCAATGACCCTTGATGATAAAAAGTTGTTATCCGGACAAGAATGAATGTATTCTGACTCACCACGGACCGTGCCAACTCGAATCCTATATTTGAGACCACTTCAAAATGTTTAAAGTTCGTCCGCACTCCTATGACGACCCGGCAATGACCCTCGATGATAAAAAGTTGTTATCTGGACAAGAATGAATGTATTCTGACTCACCACAGACCGCGCCAACTGGAATCCTATTTTTGAGACCACTTCAAAATGTTTAAAATCCTTCCGCACTCCTATGACGACCCGGCAATGACCCTCGATGATAAAAAGTTGTTATCTGGACAAGAATGAATGTATTCTGATTCACCACGGACCGCGCCAACTCGAATCCTATTTTTGAGGCCATTTCAAAATGTTTAAAATCCGTCCGCACTCATATGACGACCCGGCAATGACCCTTGATGATAAAAAGTTGTTATCCGGACAAGAATGAATGTATTCTGACTCACCACGGACCGTGCCAACTCGAATCCTATTTTTGAGACCACTTCAAAATGTTTAAAATTCGTCCGCACTCCTATGACGACCCGGCAATGACCCTCGATGATAAAAAGTTGTTATCTGGACAAGAATGAATGTATTCTGACTCACCATGGACCGCGCCAACTCGAATCCTATTTTTGAGACCATTTCAAAATATTCAAAATCCGTCCGCACTCCTATGACGACCCGGCAATGACCCTCGATGATAAAAAGTTGTTATCTGGACAAGAATGAATGTATTCTGACTCACCACGGACCGCGCCAACTCGAATCCTATTTTTGAGACCACTTCAAAATATTTAAAATCCGTCCGCACTCCTATGACGACCCGGCAATGACCCTTGATGATAAAAAGTTGTTATCTGGACAAGAATGAATGTATTCTGACTCACCATGGACCGCGCCAACTCGAATCCTATTTTTGAGACCATTTCAAAATATTTAAAATCCGTCCGCACTCCTATGACGACCCGGCAATGACCCTCGATGATAAAAAGTTGTTATCTGGACAAGAATGAATGTATTCCAACTCACCACGGACCGCGCCAACTCGAATCCTATTTTTGAGACCACTTCAAAATGTTTAAAATCCGTCCGCACTCCTATGACGACCCGGCAATGACCCTCGATGATAAAAAGTTGTTATCTGGACAAGAATGAATGTATTTTGACTCACCACGGACCGCGCCAACTCGAATCCTAATTTTGAGACCATTTCAAAATATTTAAAATCCGTCCGCACTCCTATGACGACCCGGCAATGACCCTCGATGATAAAAAGTTGTTATCTGGACAAGAATGAATGTATTCTGACTCACCACGGACCGCGCCAACTCGAATCCTATTTCTGAGACCACTTTAAAATATTTAAAATCCGTCCGCACTCCTATGACGACCCGGCAATGACCCTCAATGATAAAAAGTTGTTATCTGGACAAGAATGAATGTATTCTGACTCACCATGGACCGCGCCAACTCGAATCCTATTTTTGAGACCATTTCAAAATATTTAAAATCCGTCCGCACTCCTATGACGACCCGGCAATGACCCTCGATGATAAAAAGTTGTTATCTGGACAAGAATGAATGTATTCTGACTCACCACGGACCGTGCCAACTCGAATCCTATTTTTGAGACCACTTCAAAATGTTTAAAATTCGTCCGCACTCTTATGACGACCCGGCAATGACCCTTGATGATAGAAAGTTGTTATCTGGACAAGAATGAATGTATTCTGACTCACCACGGACCGCGCCAACTCGAATTCCTTTTTCTGAGACCACTTCAAAATATTTAAAATCCGTCCGCACTCCTATGACGACCCGGCAATGACCCTCAATGATAAAAAGTTGTTATCTGGACAAGAATGAATGTATTCTGACTCACCATGGACCGCGCCAACTCGAATCCTATTTTTGAGACCATTTCAAAATATTTAAAATCCGTCCGCACTCCTATGACGACCCGGCAATGACCCTCGATGATAAAAAGTTGTTATCTGGACAAGAATGAATGTATTCTGACTCACCACGGACCGTGCCAACTCGAATCCTATTTTTGAGACCACTTCAAAATGTTTAAAATTCGTCCGCACTCCTATGACGACCCGGCAATGACCCTCGATGATAAAAAGTTGTTATCTGGACAAGAATGAATGTATTCTGACTCACCACGGACCGCGCCAACTCGAATCCTATTTTTGAGACCACTTCAAAATGTTTAAAATCCGTCCGCACTCCTATGACGACCCGGCAATGACCCTTGATGATAAAAAGTTGTTATCTGGACAAGAATGAATGTATTTCAACTCACCACGGACCGCGCCAACTCGAATCCTATTTTTGAGACCACTTCAAAATGTTTAAAATCCGTCCGCACTCCTATGACGACCCGGCAATGACCCTCGATGATAAAAAATTATTATCTGGACAAGAATGAATGTATTCTGACTCACCACGGACCGCGCCAACTCGAATCCTATTTTCGAGACCATTTCAAAATATTCAAAATCCGTCCGCACTCCTATGACGACCCGGCAATGACCCTCGATGATAAAAAGTTGTTATCTGGACAAGAATTAATGTATTCTGACTCACCACGGACCGCGCCAACTAGAATCCTATTTTTGAGACCATTTCAAAATATTTAAAATCCATCCGCACTCCTATGACGACCCGGCAATGACCCTCGATGATAAAAAGTTGTTATCTGGACAAGAATGAATGTATTCTGACTCACCACGGACCGCGCCAACTTGAATCCTATTTTTGAGACCACTTCAAAATGTTTAAAATCCGTCCGCACTCCTATGACGACCCGGCAATGACCCTCGATGATAAAAAGTTGTTATCTGGACAAGAATGAATGTATTCTGACTCACCATGGACCGCGCCAACTCGAATCCAATTTTTGAGACCATTTCAAAATATTCAAAATCCGTCCGCACTCCTATGACGAACCGGCAATGACCCTCGATGATAAAAAGTTGTTATCTGGACAAGAATGAATGTATTCTGACTCACCACGGACCGCGCCAACTAGAATCCTATTTTTGAGACCACTTCAAAATGTTTAAAATTCGTCCGCACTCCTATGACGACCCGGCAATGACCCTCGATGATAAAAAGTTGTTATCTGGACAAGAATGAATGTATTCTGACTCACCACGGACCGCGCCAACTCGAATCCTATTTTTGAGACCACTTCAAAATGTTTAAAATCCGTCCGCACTCCTATGACGACCCGGCAATGACCCTTGATGATAAAAAGTTGTTATCTGGACAAGAATGAATGAATGCATTCTGACTCACCACGGACCGCGCCAACTCGAATCATATTTTTGAGACCACTTCAAAATGTTTAAAATCCGTCTGCACTCCTATGACGACCCGGCAATGACCCTTGATGATAAAAAGTTGTTATCTGGACAAGAATGAATGTATTCTGACTCACCACGGACGGCGCCAACTCGAATCCTATTTTTGAGACCACTTCAAAATGTTTAAAATCCGTCCGCACTCCTATGACGACCCGGCAATGACCCTCGATGATAAAAAGTTGTTATCTGGACAAGAATGAATGTATTCTGACTCACCACGGACCGCGCCAACTCGAATCCTATTTTTGAGACCACTTCAAAATGTTTAAAATCCGTCCGCACTCCTATGACAACCCGGCAATGACCCTCAATGATAAAAAATGTTATCTGGACAAGAATGAATGTATTCCGACTCAACACGGACCGCGCCAACTCGAATCCTATTTTTGAGACCATTTCAAAATATTTAAAATCTGTCCGCACTCCTATGACGACCCGGCAATGACCCTCGATGATGAAAAGTTGTTATCTGGACAAGAATGAATGTATTCTGACTCACCACGGACCGCGCCAACTCGAATCCTATTTTTGAGACCACTTCAAAATATTTAAAATCCGTCCGCACTCCTATGACGACCCGGCAATGACCCTTGATGATAAAAAGTTGTTATCTGGACAAGAATGAATGTATTCTGACTCACCATGGACCGCGCCAACTTGAATCCTATTTTTGAGACCATTTCAAAATATTTAAAATCCGTCCGCACTCCTATGACGACCCGGCAATGACCCTCGATGATGAAAAGTTGTTATCTGGACAAGAATGAATGTATTCCAACTCACTACGGACCGCGCCAACTCGAATCCTATTTTTGAGACCACTTCAAAATGTTTAAAATCCGTCCGCATTCCTATGACGACCCAGCAATGACCCTCGATGATAAAAAGTTGTTATCTGGACAAGAATGAATGTATTCCAACTCACTACGGACCGCGCCAACTCGAATCCTATTTTTGAGACCACTTCAAAATATTTAAAATCCGTCCGCACTCCTATGACGACCCGGCAATGACCCTTGATGATAAAAAGTTGTTATCTGGACAAGAATGAATGTATTCTGACTCACCATGGACCGCGCCAACTTGAATCCTATTTTTGAGACCATTTCAAAATATTTAAAATCCGTCCGCACTCCTATGACGACCCGGCAATGACCCTCGATGATAAAAAGTTGTTATCTGGACAAGAATGAATGTATTCTGACTCACCACGGACCGTGCCAACTCGAATCCTATTTTTGAGACCACTTCAAAATGTTTAAAATTCGTCCGCACTCCTATGACGACCCGGCAATGACCCTTGATGATAGAAAGTTGTTATCTGGACAAGAATGAATGTATTCTGACTCACCACGGACCGCGCCAACTCGAATTCCTTTTTCTGAGACCACTTCAAAATATTTAAAATCCGTCCGCACTCCTATGACGACCCGGCAATGACCCTCAATGATAAGAAGTTGTTATCTGGACAAGAATGAATGTATTCTGACTCACCATGGACCGCGCCAACTCGAATCCTATTTTTGAGACCATTTCAAAATATTTAAAATCCGTCCGCACTCCTATGACGACCCGGCAATGACCCTCGATGATAAAAAGTTGTTATCTGGACAAGAATGAATGTATTCTGACTCACCATGGACCGCGCCAACTCGAATCCTATTTTTGAGACCACTTCAAAATGTTTAAAATTCGTCCGCACTCCTATGACGACCCGGCAATGACCCTCGATGATAAAAAGTTGTTATCTGGACAAGAATGAATGTATTCTGACTCACCACGGACCGCGCCAACTCGAATCCTATTTTTGAGACCACTTCAAAATGTTTAAAATCCGTCCGCACTCCTATGACGACCCGGCAATGACCCTTGATGATAAAAAGTTGTTATCTGGACAAGAATGAATGTATTTCAACTCACCACGGACCGCGCCAACTCGAATCCTATTTTTGAGACCACTTCAAAATGTTTAAAATCCGTCCGCACTCCTATGACGACCCGGCAATGACCCTCGATGATAAAAAATTATTATCTGGACAAGAATGAATGTATTCTGACTCACCACGGACCGCGCCAACTCGAATCCTATTTTCGAGACCATTTCAAAATATTCAAAATCCGTCCGCACTCCTATGACGACCCGGCAATGACCCTCGATGATAAAAAGTTGTTATCTGGACAAGAATGAATGTATTCTGACTCACCACGGACCGCGCCAACTAGAATCCTATTTTTGAGACCATTTCAAAATATTTAAAATCCATCCGCACTCCTATGACGACCCGGCAATGACCCTCGATGATAAAAAGTTGTTATCTGGACAAGAATGAATGTATTCTGACTCACCACGGACCGCGCCAACTTGAATCCTATTTTTGAGACCACTTCAAAATGTTTAAAATCCGTCCGCACTCCTATGACGACCCGGCAATGACCCTCGATGATAAAAAGTTGTTATCTGGACAAGAATGAATGTATTCTGACTCACCATGGACCGCGCCAACTCGAATCCAATTTTTGAGACCATTTCAAAATATTCAAAATCCGTCCGCACTCCTATGACGAACCGGCAATGACCCTCGATGATAAAAAGTTGTTATCTGGACAAGAATGAATGTATTCTGACTCACCACGGACCGCGCCAACTAGAATCCTATTTTTGAGACCACTTCAAAATGTTTAAAATTCGTCCGCACTCCTATGACGACCCGGCAATGACCCTCGATGATAAAAAGTTGTTATCTGGACAAGAATGAATGTATTCTGACTCACCACGGACCGCGCCAACTCGAATCCTATTTTTGAGACCACTTCAAAATGTTTAAAATCCGTCCGCACTCCTATGACGACCCGGCAATGACCCTTGATGATAAAAAGTTGTTATCTGGACAAGAATGAATGAATGCATTCTGACTCACCACGGACCGCGCCAACTCGAATCCTATTTTTGAGACCACTTCAAAATGTTTAAAATCCGTCCGCACTCCTATGACGACCCGGCAATGACTCTCGATGATAAAAAATTGTTATCTGGACAAGAATGAATGTATTCTGACTCACCACGGACCGCGCCAACTCGAATCCTATTTTTGAGACCACTTCAAAATGTTTAAAATCCGTCCGCACTCCTATGACGACCCGGCAATGACCCTTGATGATAAAAAGTTGTTATCTGGACAAGAATGAATGTATTCTGACTCACCACGGACGGCGCCAACTCGAATCCTATTTTTGAGACCACTTCAAAATGTTTAAAATCCGTCCGCACTCCTATGACGACCCGGCAATGACCCTCGATGATAAAAAGTTGTTATCTGGACAAGAATGAATGTATTCCAACTCACTACGGACCGCGCCAACTCGAATCCTATTTTTGAGACCACTTCAAAATGTTTAAAATCCGTCCGCATTCCTATGACGACCCAGCAATGACCCTCGATGATAAAAAGTTGTTATCTGGACAAGAATGAATGTATTTTGACTCACCACGGACCGCGCCAACTCGAATCCTATTTTTGAGACCATTTCAAAATATTCAAAATCCGTCCGCACTCCTATGACGACCCGGCAATGACCCTCGATGATAAAAAGTTGTTATCTGGACAAGAATGAATGTATTCTGACTCACCACGGACCGCGCCAACTAGAATCCTATTTTTGAGACCACTTCAAAATGTTTAAAATTCGTCCGCACTCCTATGACGACCCGGCAATGACCCTCGATGATAAAAAGTTGTTATCTGGTCAAGAATGAATGTATTCTGACTCACCACGGACCGCGCCAACTCGAATCCTATTTTTGAGACCACTTCAAAATGTTTAAGATCCGTCCGCACTCCTATGACGACCCGGCAATGACCCTTGATGATAAAAAGTTGTTATCTGGACAAGAATGAATGAATGCATTCTGACTCACCACGGACCGCGCCAACTCGAATCCTATTTTTGAGACCACTTCAAAATGTTTAAAATCCGTCCGCACTCCTATGACGACCCGGCAATGACTCTCGATGATAAAAAATTGTTATCTGGACAAGAATGAATGTATTCTGACTCACCACGGACCGCGCCAACTCGAAACCTATTTTTGAGACCACTTCAAAATGTTTAAAATCCGTCCGCACTCCTATGACAACCCGGCAATGACCCTCAATGATAAAAGTTGTTATCTGGACAAGAATGAATGTATTCCGACTGAACACGGACCGCGCCAACTCGAATCCTATTTTTGAGACCATTTCAAAATATTTAAAATCTGTCCGCACTCCTATGACGACCCGGCAATGACCCTCGATGATTAAAAGTTGTTATCTGGACAAGAATGAATGTATTCTGACTCACCACGGACAGCGCCAACTCGAATCCTATTTTTGAGACCACTTCAAAATATTTAAAATCCGTCCGCACTCCTATGACGACCCGGCAATGACCCTTGATGATAAAAAGTTGTTATCTGGACAAGAATGAATGTATTCTGACTCACCATGGACCGCGCCAACTCGAATCCTATTTTTGAGACCATTTCAAAATATTTAAAATCCGTCCGCACTCCTATGACGACCCGGCAATGACCCTCGATGATAAAAAGTTGTTATCTGGACAAGAATGAATGTATTTTGACTCACCACGGACCGCGCCAACTCGAATCCTAATTTTGAGACCATTTCAAAATATTTAAAATCCGTCCGCACTCCTATGACGACCCGGCAATGACCCTCAATGATAAAAAGTTGTTATCTGGACAAGAATGAATGTATTCTGACTCACCATGGACCGCGCCAACTCGAATCCTATTTTTGAGACCATTTCAAAATATTTAAAATCCGTCCGCACTCCTATGACGACCCGGCAATGACCCTCGATGATAAAAAGTTGTTATCTGGACAAGAATGAATGTATTCTGACTCACCACGGACCGCGCCAACTCGAATCCTATTTTTGAGGCCATTTCAAAATGTTTAAAATCCGTCCGCACTCATATGACGACCCGGCAATGACCCTTGATGATAAAAAGTTGTTATCCGGACAAGAATGAATGTATTCTGACTCACCACGGACCGCGCCAACTCGATTCCTATTTTTGAGACAATTTCAAAATATTTAAAATCCATCCGCACTCCTATGACGACCCGGCAATGACTATCGATGATAAAAAGTTGTTATCTGGACAAGAATGAATGTATTCTGACTCACCACGGACCGCGCCAACTTGAATCCTATTTTTGAGACCACTTCAAAATGTTTAAAATCCTTCCGCACTCCTATGACGACCCGGCAATGACCCTCGATGATAAAAAGTTGTTATCTGGACAAGAATGAATGTATTCTGACTCACCACGGACCGCGCCAACTAGAATCCTATTTTTGAGACCACTTCAAAATGTTTAAAATTCGTCCGCACTCCTATGACGACCCGGCAATGACCCTCGATGATAAAAAGTTGTTATCTGGACAAGAATGAATGTATTCTGACTCACCACGGACCGCGCCAACTAGAATCCTATTTTTGAGACCACTTCAAAATGTTTAAAATCCGTCCGCACTCCTATGACGACCCGGCAATGACCCTCGTTGACAAAAAGTTGTTATCTGGACAAGAATGAATGTATTCTGACTCACCACGGACCGCGCCAACTTGAATCCTATTTTTGAGACCATTTCAAAATATTTAAAATCCATCCGCACTCCTATGACGACCCGGCAATGACCCTCGATGATAAAAAGTTGTTATCTGGACAAGAATGAATGTATTCTGACTCACCACGGACCGCGCCAACTCGAATCCTATTTTTGAGACCACTTCGAAATGTTTAAAATCCGTCCGCACTCCTATGACGACCCGGCAATGACCCTTGATGATAAAAAGTTGTTATCTGGACAAGAATGAATGAATGCATTCTGACTCACCACGGACCGCGCCAACTCGAATCCTATTTTTGAGACCACTTCAAAATGTTTAAAATCCGTCCGCACTCCTATGACGACCCGGCAATGACTCTCGATGATGAAAAATTGTTATCTGGACAAAAATGAATGTATTCTGACTCACCACGGACCGCGCCAACTGGAATCCTATTTTTGAGACCACTTCAAAATGTTTAAAATCCGTCCGCACTCCTATGACGACCCGGCAATGACCCTTGATGATAAAAAGTTGTTATCTGGACAAGAATGAATGTATTCTGACTCACCACTGACGGCGCCAACTCGAATCCTATTTTTGAGACCACTTCAAAATGTTTAAAATACGTCCGCACTCCTATGACGACCCGGCAATGACCCTCTATGATAAAAAGTTGTTATCTGGACAAGAATGAATGTATTCCGACTCAACACGGACCGCGCCAACTCGAATCCTATTTTTGAGACCATTTCAAAATATTTAAAATCTGTCCGCACTCCTATGACGACCCGGCAATGACCCTCGATGATAAAAAGTTGTTATCTGGACAAGAATAAATGTATTTTGACTCACCACGGACCGCGCCAACTTGAATCCTATTTTTGAGACCACTTCAAAATGTTTAAAATCCGTCCGCACTCCTATGACGACCCGGCAATGACCCTCGATGATAAAAAGTTGTTATCTGGACAAGAATGAATGTATTTTGACTCACCATGGACCGCGCCAACTCGAATCCAATTTTTGAGACCATTTCAAAATATTCAAAATCCGTCCGCACTCCTATGACGAACCGGCAATGACCCTCGATGATAAAAAGTTGTTATCTAGACAAGAATGAATGTATTCCGACTCAACACGGACCGCGCCAACTCGAATCCTATTATGACCCTTGATGATGAAAAGTTGTTATCCGGACAAGAATGAATGTATTCTGACTCACCACGGACCGCGCCAACTCGATTCCTATTTTTGAGACAATTTCAAAATATTTAAAATCCATCCGCACTCCTATGACGACCCGGCAATGACTATCGATGATAAAAAGTTGTTATCTGGACAAGAATGAATGTATTCTGACTCACCACGGACCGCGCCAACTAGAATCCTATTTTTGAGACCACTTCAAAATGTTTAAAATTCGTCCGCACTCCTATGACGACCCGGCAATGACCCTCGATGATAAAAAGTTGTTATCTGGACAAGAATAAATGTATTCTGACTCACCACGGACCGCGCCAACTCGAATCCTATTTTTGAGACCACTTCAAAATGTTTAAAGTCCGTCCGCACTCCTATGACGACCCGGCAATGACCCTTGATGATAAAAAGTTGTTATCTGGACATGAATGAATGAATGCATTCTGACTCACCACGGACCGCGCCAACTCGAATCCTATTTTTGAGACCACTTCAAAATGTTTAAAATCCGTCCGCACTCCTATGACGACCCGGCAATGACTCTCGATGATAAAAAATTGTTATCTGGACAAGAATGATTGTATTCTGACTCACCACGGACCGCGCCAACTCGAATCCTATTTTTGAGACCACTTCAAAATGTTTAAAATCCGTCCGCACTCCTATGACAACCCGGCAATGACCCTCAATGATAAAAGTTGTTATCTGGACAAGAATGAATGTATTCCGACTCAACACGGACCGCGCCAACTCGAATCCTATTATGACCCTTGATGATGAAAAGTTGTTATCCGGACAAGAATGAATGTATTCTGACTCACCACGGACCGCGCCAACTCGATTCCTATTTTTGAGACAATTTCAAAATATTTAAAATCCATCCGCACTCCTATGACGACCCGGCAATGACTATCGATGATAAAAAGTTGTTATCTGGACAAGAATGAATGTATTCTGACTCACCACGGACCGCGCCAACTTGAATCCTATTTTTGAGACCACTTCAAAATGTTTAAAATCCTTCCGCACTCCTATGAGGACCCGGCAATGACCCTCGATGATAAAAAGTTGTTATCTGGACAAGAATGAATGTATTCTGACTCACCATGGACCGCGCCAACTCGAATCCTATTTTTGAGACCATTTCAAAATATTCAAAATCCGTCCACACTCCTATGACGACCCGGCAATGACCCTCGATGATAAAAAGTTGTTATCTGGACAAGAATGAATGTATTCTGACTCACCACGGACCGCGCCAACTAGAATCCTATTTTTGAGACCACTTCAAAATGTTTAAAATTCGTCCGCACTCCTATGACGACCCGGCAATGACCCTCGATGATAAAAAGTTGTTATCTGGAAAAGAATGAATGTATTCTGACTCACCACGGACCGCGCCAACTCGAATCCTATTTTTGAGACCACTTCAAAATGTTTAAAATCCGTCCGCACTCCTATGACGACCCGGCAATGACCCTCGATGACAAAAAGTTGTTATCTGGACAAGAATGAATGTATTCTGACTCACCACGGACCGCGCCAACTAGAATCCTATTTTTGAGACCACTTCAAAATGTTTAAAATTCGTCCGCACTCCTATGACGACCCGGCAATGACCCTCGATGATAAAAAGTTGTTATCTGGACAAGAATGAATGAATGCATTCTGACTCACCACGGACCGCGCCAACTCGAATCTTATTTTTGAGACCACTTCAAAATGTTTAAAATCCGTCCGCACTCCTATGACGACCCGGCAATGACTCTCGATGATAAAAAATTGTTATCTGGACAAGAATGAATGTATTCTGACTCACCACGGACCGCGCCAACTAGAATCCTATTTTTGAGACCACTTCAAAATGTTTAAAATCCGTCCGCACTCCTATGACGTCCCGGCAATGACCCTTGATGATAAAAAGTTGTTATCTGGACAAGAATGAATGTATTCTGACTCACCACGGACGGCGCCAACTCGAATCCTATTTTTGAGACCACTTCAAAATGTTTAAAATCCGTCCGCACTCCTATGACGACCCGGCAATGACCCTCTATGATAAAAAGTTGTTATCTGGACAAGAATGAATGTATTCCGACTCAACACGGACCGCGCCAACTCGAATCCTATTTTTGAGACCATTTCAAAATATTTAAAATCTGTCCGCACTCCTATGACGACCCGGCAATGACCCTCGATGATAAAAAGTTGTTATCTGGACAAAAATGAATGTATTCTGACTCACCACGGACCGCGCCAACTCGAATCCTATTTTTGAGACCACTTCAAAATATTTAAAATCCGTCCGCACTCCTATGACGACCCGGCAATGACCCTCGATGATAAAAAGTTGTTATCTGGACAAGAATGAATGTATTCTGACTCACCACGGACCGCGCCAACTCGAATCCTATTTTTGAGACCACTTCAAAATATTTAAAATCCGTCCGCACTCCTATGACGACCCGGCAATGACCCTTGATGATAAAAAGTTGTTATATGGACAAGAATGAATGTATTCTGACTCACCATGGACCGCGCCAACTCGAATCCTATTTTTGAGACCATTTCAAAATATTTAAAATCCGTCCGCACTCCTATGACGACCCGGCAATGACCCTCGATGATAAAAAGTTGTTATCTGGACAAGAATGAATGTATTCTGACTCACCACGGACCGCGCCAACCCGAATCCTATTTCTGAGACCACTTCAAAATATTTAAAATCCGTCCGCACTCCTATGACGACCCGGCAATGACCCTCAATGATAAAAAGTTGTTATCTGGACAAGAATGAATGTATTCTGACTCACCACGGACCGCGCCAACTCGAATCCTATTTTTGAGGCCATTTCAAAATGTTTAAAATCCGTCCACACTCATATGACGACCCGGCAATGACCCTTGATGATAAAAAGTTGTTATCCGGACAAGAATGAATGTATTCTGACTCACCACGGACCGCGCCAACTCGATTCCTATTTTTGAGACAATTTCAAAATATTTAAAATCCATCCGCACTCCTATGACGACCCGGCAATGACTATCGATGATAAAAAGTTGTTATCTGGACAAGAATGAATGTATTCTGACTCACCACGGACCGCGCCAACTTGAATCCTATTTTTGAGACCACTTCAAAATGTTTAAAATCCTTCCGCACTCCTATGACGACCCGGCAATGACCCTCGATGATAAAAAGTTGTTATCTGGACAAGAATGAATGTATTCTGACTCACCATGGACCGCGCCAACTCGAATCCTATTTTTGAGACCACTTCAAAATGTTTAAAATCCGTCCGCACTCCTATGACAACCCGGCAATGACCCTCAATGATAAAAGTTGTTATCTGGACAAGAATGAATGTATTCCGACTCAACACGGACCGCGCCAACTCGAACCCTATTTTTGAGACCATTTCAAAATATTTAAAATCTGTCCGCACTCCTATGACGACCCGGCAATGACCCTCGATGATAAAAAGTTGTTATCTGGACAAGAATGAATGTATTCTGACTCACCACGGACCGCGCCAACTCGAATCCTATTTTTGAGACCACTTCAAAATATTTAAAATCCGTCCGCACTCCTATGACGACCCGGCAATGACCCTTGATGATAAAAAGTTGTTATCTGGACAAGAATGAATGTATTCTGACTCACCATGGACCGCGCCAACTTGAATCCTATTTTTGAGACCATTTCAAAATATTTAAAATCCGTCCGCACTCCTATGACGACCCGGCAATGACCCTCGATGATAAAAAGTTGTTATCTGGACAAGAATGAATGTATTCCAACTCACTACGGACCGCGCCAACTCGAATCCTATTTTTGAGACCACTTCAAAATGTTTAAAATCCGTCCGCATTCCTATGACGACCCGGCAATGACCCTCGATGATAAAAAGTTGTTATCTGGACAAGAATGAATGTATTTTGACTCACCACGGACCGCGCCAACTGGAATCCTATTTTTGAGACCATTTCAAAATATTCAAAATCCGTCCGCACTCCTATGACGACCCGGCAAAGACCCTCGATGATAAAAAGTTGTTATCTGGACAAGAATGAATGTATTCTGACTCACCACGGACCGCGCCAACTAGAATCCTATTTTTGAGACTACTTCAAAATGTTTAAAATTCGTCCGCACTCCTATGACGACCAATGACCCTCGATGATAAAAAGTTGTTATCTGGACAAGAATGAATGTATTCTGACTCACCACGGACCGCGCCAACTCGAATCCTATTTTTGAGACCACTTCAAAATGTTTAAGATCCGTCCGCACTCCTATGACGACCCGGCAATGACCCTTGATGATAAAAAGTTGTTATCTGGACAAGAATGAATGAATGCATTCTGACTCACCACGGACCGCGCCAACTCGAATCCTATTTTTGAGACCACTTCAAAATGTTTAAAATCCGTCCGCACTCCTATGACAACCCGGCAATGACCCTCAATGATAAAAGTTGTTATCTGGACAAGAATGAATGTATTCCGACTCAACACGGACCGCGCCAACTAGAATCCTATTTTTGAGACCATTTCAAAATATTTAAAATCTGTCCGCACTCCTATGACGACCCGGCAATGACCCTCGATGATTAAAAGTCCACTTCAAAATATTTAAAATCCGTCCGCACTCCTATGACGACCCGGCAATGACCCTTGATGATAAAAAGTTGTTATCTGGACAAGAATGAATGTATTCTGACTCACCATGGACCGCGCCAACTCGAATCCTATTTTTGAGACCATTTCAAAATATTTAAAATCCGTCCGCACTCCTATGACGACCCGGCAATGACCCTCGATGATAAAAAGTTGTTATCTGGACAAGAATGAATGTATTTTGACTCACCACGGACCGCGCCAACTCGAATCCTAATTTTGAGACCATTTCAAAATATTTAAAATCCGTCCGCACTCCTATGACGACCCGGCAATGACCCTTAATGATAAAAAGTTGTTATCTGGTTAAGAATGAATGTATTCTGACTCACCATGGACCGCGCCAACTCGAATCCTATTTTTGAGACCATTTCAAAATATTTAAAATCCGTCCGCACTCCTATGACGACCCGGCAATGACCCTCGATGATAAAAAGTTGTTATCTGGACAAGAATGAATGTATTCTGACTCACTACGGACCGCGCCAACTCGAATCCTATTTTTGAGGCCATTTCAAAATGTTTAAAATCCGTCCGCACTCATATGACGACCCGGCAATGACTATCGATGATAAAAAATTGTTATCTGGACAAGAATGAATGTATTCTGACTCACCACGGACCGCGCCAACTTGAATCCTATTTTTGAGACCACTTCAAAATGTTTAAAATCCTTCCGCACTCCTATGACGACCCGGCAATGACCCTCGATGATAAAAAGTTGTTATCTGGACAAGAATGAATGTATTCTGACTCACCATACTCGAATCCTATTTTTGAGACCACTTCAAAATGTTTAAAATCCGTCCGCACTCCTATGACGACCCGGCAATGACCCTCTATGATAAAAAGTTGTTATCTGGACAAGAATGAATGTATTCCGACTCAACACGGACCGCGCCAACTCGAATCCTATTTTTGAGACCATTTCAAAATATTTAAAATCTGTCCGCACTCCTATGACGACCCGGCAATGACCCTCGATGATAAAAAAATGTTATCTGGACAAGAATGAATGTATTCTGACTCACCACGGACCGCGCCAACTCGAATCCTATTTTTGAGACCACTTCAAAATATTTAAAATCCGTCCGCACTCCTATGACGACCCGGCAATGACCCTCGATGATAAAAAGTTGTTATCTGGACAAGAATGAATGTATTCTGACTCACCACGGACCGCGCCAACTCGAATCCTATTTTTGAGACCACTTCAAAATATTTAAAATCCGTCCGCACTCCTATGACGACCCGGCAATGACCCTTGATGATAAAAAGTTGTTATCTGGACAAGAATGAATGTATTCTGACTCACCATGGACCGCGCCAACTCGAATCCTATTTTTGAGACCATTTCAAAATATTTAAAATCCGTCCGCACTCCTATGACGACCCGGCAATGACCCTCGATGATAAAAAGTTGTTATCTGGACAAGAATGAATGTATTCTGACTCACCACGGACCGCGCCAACCCGAATCCTATTTCTGAGACCACTTCAAAATATTTAAAATCCGTCCGCACTCCTATGACGACCCGGCAATGACCCTCAATGATAAAAAGTTGTTATCTGGACAAGAATGAATGTATTCTGACTCACAATGGACCGCGCCAACTCGAATCCTATTTTTGAGACCATTTCAAAATATTTAAAATCCGTCCGCACTCCTATGACGACCCGGCAATGACCCTCGATGATAAAAAGTTGTTATCTGGACAAGAATGAATGTATTCTGACTCACCACGGACCGCGCCAACTCGAATCCTATTTTTGAGACCACTTCAAAATGTTTAAAATTCGTCCGCACTCCTATGACGACCCGGCAATGACCCTCGATGATAAAAAGTTGTTATCTGGACAAGAATGAATGTATTTTGACTCACCACGGACCGCGCCAACTCGAATCCTATTTTTGAGATCATTTCAAAATATTCAAAATCCGTCCGCACTCCTATGACGACCCGGCAATGACCCTCGATGATAAAAAGTTGTTATCTGGACAAGAATGAATGTATTCTGACTCACCACGGACCGCGCCAACTAGAATCCTATTTTTGAGACCACTTCAAAATGTTTAAAATTCGTCCGCACTCCTATGACGACCCGGCAATGACCCTCGATGATAAAAAGTTGTTATCTGGACAAGAATGAATGTATTCTGACTCACCACGGACCGTGCCAACTCGAATCCTATTTTTGAGACCACTTCAAAATGTTTAAAATCCGTCCGCACTCCTATGACGACCCGGCAATGACCCTTGATGATAAAAAGTTGTTATCTGGACAAGAATGAATGAATGCATTCTGACTCACCACGGACCGCGCCAACTCGAATCCTATTTTTGAGACCACTTCAAAATGTTTAAAATCCGTCCGCACTCCTATGACGACCCGGCAATGACTCTCGATGATAAAAAATTGTTATCTGGACAAGAATGAATGTATTCTGACTCACCACGGACCGCGCCAACTCGAATCCTATTTTTGAGACCACTTCAAAATGTTTAAAATCCGTCCGCACTCCTATGACAACCCGGCAATGACCCTCAATGATAAAAGTTGTTATCTGGACAAGAATGAATGTATTCCGACTCAACACGGACCGCGCCAACTCGAATCCTATTTTTGAGACCATTTCAAAATATTTAAAATCTGTCCGCACTCCTATGACGACCCGGCAATGACCCTCGATGATTAAAAGTTGTTATCTGGACAAGAATGAATGTATTCTGACTCACCACGGACCGCGCCAACTCGAATCCTATTTTTGAGACCACTTCAAAATATTTAAAATCCGTCCGCACTCCTATGACGACCCGGCAATGACCCTTGATGATAAAAAGTTGTTATCTGGACAAGAATGAATGTATTCTGACTCACCATGGACCGCGCCAACTCGAATCCTATTTTTGAGACCATTTCAAAATATTTAAAATCCGTCCGCACTCCTATGACGACCCGGCAATGACCCTCGATGATAAAAAGTTGTTATCTGGACAAGAATGAATGTATTTTGACTCACCACGGACCGCGCCAACTCGAATCCTAATTTTGAGACCATTTCAAAATATTTAAAATCCGTCCGCACTCCTATGACGACCCGGCAATGACCCTCGATGATAAAAAGTTGTTATCTGGACAAGATTGAATGTATTCTGACTCACCACGGACCGCGCCAACTCGAATCCTATTTCTGAGACCACTTCAAAATATTTAAAATCCGTCCGCACTCCTATGACGACCCGGCAATGACCCTCAATGATAAAAAGTTGTTATCTGGACAAGAATGAATGTATTCTGACTCACCATGGACCGCGCCAACTCGAATCCTATTTTTGAGACCATTTCAAAATATTTAAAATCCGTCCGCACTCCTATGACGACCCGGCAATGACCCTCGATGATAAAAAGTTGTTATCTGGACAAGAATGAATGTATTCTGACGCACCACGGACCGCGCCAACTCGAATCCTATTTTTGGGGCCATTTCAAAATGTTTAAAATCCGTCCGCACTCATATGACGACCCGGCAATGACCCTTGATGATAAAAAGTTGTTATCCGGACAAGAATGAATGTATTCTGACTCACCACGGACCGCGCCAACTCGATTCCTATTTTTGAGACAATTTCAAAATATTTAAAATCCATCCGCACTCCTATGACGACCCGGCAATGACTATCGATGATAAAAAGTTGTTATCTGGACAAGAATGAATGTATTCTGACTCATCACGGACCGCGCCAACTTGAATCCTATTTTTGAGACCACTTCAAAATGTTTAAAATCCTTCCGCACTCCTATGACGACCCGGCAATGACCCTCGATGATAAAAAGTTGTTATCTGGACAAGAATGAATGTATTCTGACTCACCATGGACCGCGCCAACTCGAATCCTATTTTTGAGACCATTTCAAAATATTCAAAATCCGTCCGCACTCCTATGACGACCCGGCAATGACCCTCGATGATAAAAAGTTGTTATCTGGACAAGAATGAATGTATTCTGACTCACCACGGACCGCGCCAACTAGAATCCTATTTTTGAGACCACTTCAAAATGTTTAAAATTCGTCCGCACTCCTATGACGACCCGGCAATGACCCTCGATGATAAAAAGTTGTTATCTGGACAAGAATGAATGTATTCTGACTCACCACGGACCGCGCCAACTCGAATCCTATTTTTGAGACCACTTCAAAATGTTTAAAATCCGTCCGCACTCCTATGACGACCCGGCAATGACCCTCGATGACAAAAAGTTGTTATCTGGACAAGAATGAATGTATTCCGACTCAACACGGACCGCGCCAACTCGAATCCTATTTTTGAGACCATTTCAAAATATTTAAAATCTGTCCGCACTCCTATGACGACCCGGCAATGACCCTAGATGATAAAAAGTTGTTATCTGGACAAGAATGAATGTATTCTGACTCACCACGGACCGCGCCAACTCGAATCCTATTTTTGAGACCACTTCAAAATATTTAAAATCTGTCCGCACTCCTATGACGACCCGGCAATGACCCTTGATGATAAAAAGTTGTTATCTGGACAAGAATGAATGTATTCTGACTCACCATGGACCGCGCCAACTTGAATCCTATTTTTGAGACCATTTCAAAATATTTAAAATCCGTCCGCACTCCTATGACGACCCGGCAATGACCCTCGATGATAAAAAGTTGTTATCTGGACAAGAATGAATGTATTCCAACTCACTACGGACCGCGCCAACTCGAATCCTATTTTTGAGACCACTTCAAAATATTTAAAATCCGTCCGCACTCCTATGACGACCCAGCAATGACCCTCGATGATAAAAAGTTGTTATCTGGACAAGAATGAATGTATTCTGACTCACCACGGACCGCGCCAACTCGAATCCTATTTTTGAGACCACTTCAAAATATTTAAAATCCGTCCGCACTCCTATGACGACCCGGCAATGACCCTTGATGATAAAAAATTGTTATCTGGACAAGAATGAATGTATTCTGACTCACCATGGACCGCGCCAACTCGAATCCTATTTTTGAGACCATTTCAAAATATTTAAAATCCGTCCGCACTCCTATGACGACCCGGCAATGACCCTCGATGATAAAAAGTTGTTATCTGGACAAGAATGAATGTATTTTGACTCACCACGGACCGCGCCAACTCGAATCCTAATTTTGAGACCATTTCAAAATATTTAAAATCCGTCCGCACTCCTATGACGACCTGGCAATGACCCTCGATGATAGAAAGTTGTTATCTGGACAAGAATGAATGTATTCTGACTCACCACGGACCGCGCCAACTCGAATCCTATTTCTGAGACCACTTCAAAATATTTAAAATCCGTCCGCACTCCTATGACGACCCGGCAATGACCCTCAATGATAAAAAGTTGTTATCTGGACAAGAATGAATGTATTCTGACTCACCATGGACCGCGCCAACTCGAATCCTATTTTTGAGACCATTTCAAAATATTTAAAATCCGTCCGCACTCCTATGACGACCCGGCAATGACCCTCGATGATAAAAAGTTGTTATCTGGACAAGAATGAATGTATTCTGACTCACCACGGACCGCGCCAACTCGAATCCTATTTTTGAGGCCATTTCAAAATGTTTAAAATCCGTCCGCACTCATATGACGACCCGGCAATGACCCTTGATGATAAAAAGTTGTTATCCGGACAAGAATGAATGTATTCTGACTCACCACGGACCGCGCCAACTCGATTCCTATTTTTGAGACAATTTCAAAATATTTAAAATCCATCCGCACTCCTATGACGACCCGGCAATGACTATCGATGATAAAAAGTTGTTATCTGGACAAGAATGAATGTATTCTGACTCACCACGGACCGCGCCAACTTGAATCCTATTTTTGAGACCACTTCAAAATGTTTAAAATCCTTCCGCACTCCTATGACGACCCGGCAATGACCCTCGATGATAAAAAGTTGTTATCTGGACAAGAATGAATGTATTCTGACTCACCATGGACCGCGCCAACTCGAATCCTATTTTTGAGACCATTTCAAAATATTCAAAATCCGTCCGCACTCCTATGACGACCCGGCAATGACCCTCGATGATAAAAAGTTGTTATCTGGACAAGAATGAATGTATTCTGACTCACCACGGACCGCGCCAACTAGAATCCTATTTTTGAGACCAGTTCAAAATGTTTAAAATTCGTCCGCACTCCTATGACGACCCGGCAATGACCCTCGATGATAAAAAGTTGTTATCTGGACAAGAATGAATGTATTCTGACTCACCACGGACCGCGCCAACTCGAATCCTATTTTTGAGACCACTTCAAAATGTTTAAGATCCGTCCGCACTCCTATGACGACCCGGCAATGACCCTCGATGACAAAAAGTTGTTATCTGGACAAGAATGAATGTATTCTGACTCACCACGGACCGCGCTAACTTGAATCCTATTTTTGAGACCATTTCAAAATATTCAAAATCCATCCGCACTCCTATGACGACCCGGCAATGACCCTCGATGATAAAAAGTTGTTATCTGGACAAGAATGAATGTATTCTGACTCACCACGGACCGCGCCAACTCGAATCCTATTTTTGAGACCACTTCGAAATGTTTAAAATCCGTCCGCACTCCTATGACAACCCGGCAATGACCCTCAATGATAAAAGTTGTTATCTGGACAAGAATGAATGTATTCCGACTCAACACGGACCGCGCCAACTCGAATCCTATTTTTGAGACCATTTCAAAATATTTAAAATCTGTCCGCACTCCTATGACGACCCGGCAATGACCCTCGATGATAAAAAGTTGTTATCTGGACAAGAATGAATGTATTCTGACTCACCACGGACCGCGCCAACTCGAATCCTATTTTTGAGACCACTTCAAAATATTTAAAATCCGTCCGCACTCCTATGACGACCCGGCAATGACCCTTGATGATAAAAAGTTGTTATCTGGACAAGAATGAATGTATTCTGACTCACCATGGACCGCGCCAACTTGAATCCTATTTTTGAGACCATTTCAAAATATTTAAAATCCGTCCGCACTCCTATGACGACCCGGCAATGACCCTCGATGATAAAAAGTTGTTATCTGGACAAGAAAGAATGTATTCCAACTCACTACGGACCGCGCCAACTCGAATCCTATTTTTGAGACCACTTCAAAATGTTTAAAATCCGTCCGCACTCCTATGACGACCCGGCAATGACCCTCGATGATAAAAAGTTGTTATCTGGACAATAATGAATGTATTTTGACTCACCACGGACCGCGCCAACTCGAATCCTATATTTGAGACAATTTCAAAATATTCAAAATCCGTCCGCACTCCTATGACGACCCGGCAATGACCCTCGATGATAAAAAGTTGTTATCTGGACAAGAATGAATGTATTCTGACTCACCACGGACCGCGCCAACTAGAATCCTATTTTTGAGACCACTTCAAAATGTTTAAAATTCGTCCGCACTCCTATGACGACCCGGCAATGACCCTCGATGATAAAAAGTTGTTATCTGGACAAGAATGAATGTATTCTGACTCACCACGGACCGCGCCAACTCGAATCCTATTTTTGAGACCACTTCAAAATGTTTAAAATCCGTCCGCACTCCTATGACGACCCGGCAATGACCCTTGATGATAAAAAGTTGTTATCTGGACAAGAATGAATGAATGCATTCTGACTCACCACGGACCGCGCCAACTCGAATCCTATTTTTGAGACCACTTCAAAATGTTTAAAATCCGTCCGCACTCCTATGACGACCCGGCAATGACTCTCGATGATAAAAAATTGTTATCTGGACAAGGATGAATGTATTCTGACTCACCACGGACCGCGCCAACTCGAATCCTATTTTTGAGACCACTTCAAAATGTTTAAAATCCGTCCGCACTCCTATGACAACCCGGCAATGACCCTCAATGATAAAAGTTGTTATCTGGACAAGAATGAATGTATTCTGACTCACCACGGACCGCGCCAACTCGAATCCTATTTTTGAGACCACTTCAAAATATTTAAAATCCGTCCGCACTCCTATGACGACCCGGCAATGAACCTTGATGATAAAAAGTTGTTATCTGGACAAGAATGAATGTATTCTGACTCACCATGGACCGCGCCAACTCGAATCCTATTTTTGAGACCATTTCAAAATATTTAAAATCCGTCCGCACTCCTATGACGACCCGGCAATGACCCTCGATGATAAAAAGTTGTTATCTGGACAAGAATGAATGTATTTTGACTCACCACGGACCGCGCCAACTCGAATCCTAATTTTGAGACCATTTCAAAATATTTAAAATCTGTCCGCACTCCTATGACGACCCGGCAATGACCCTCGATGATTAAAAGTTGTTATCTGGACAAGAATGAATGTATTCTGACTCACCACGGACCGCGCCAACTCGAATCCTATTTTTGAGACCACTTCAAAATATTTAAAATCCGTCCGCACTCCTATGACGACCCGGCAATGACCCTTGATGATAAAAAGTTGTTATCTGGACAAGAATGAATGTATTCTGACTCACCATGGACCGCGCCAACTCGAATCCTATTTTTGAGACCATTTCAAAATATTTAAAATCCGTCCGCACTCCTATGACGACCCGGCAATGACCCTCGATGATAAAAAGTTGTTATCTGGACAAGAATGAATGTATTTTGACTCACCACGGACCGCGCCAACTCGAATCCTAATTTTGAGACCATTTCAAAATATTTAAAATCCGTCCGCACTCCTATGACGACCCGGCAATGACCCTCGATGATAAAAAGTTGTTATCTGGACAAGAATGAATGTATTCTGACTCACCACGGACCGCGCCAACTCGAATCCTATTTCTGAGACCACTTCAAAATATTTAAAATCCGTCCGCACTCCTATGACGACCCGGCAATGACCCTCAATGATAAAAAGTTGTTATCTGGACAAGAATGAATGTATTCTGACTCACCATGGACCGCGCCTACTCGAATCCTATTTTTGAGACCATTTCAAAATATTTAAAATCCGTCCGCACTCCTATGACGACCCGGCAATGACCCTCGATGATAAAAAGTTGTTATCTGGACAAGAATGAATGTATTCTGACTCACCACGGACCGCGCCAACTCGAATCCTATTTGTTAGGCCATTTCAAAATGTTTAAAATCCGTCCGCACTCATATGACGACCCGGCAATGACCCTTGATGATAAAAAGTTGTTATCCGGACAAGAATGAATGTATTCTGACTCACCACGGACCGCGCCAACTCGATTCCTATTTTTGAGACAATTTCAAAATATTTAAAATCCATCCGCACTCCTATGACGACCCGGCAATGACTATCGATGATAAAAAGTTGTTATCTGGACAAGAATGAATGTATTCTGACTCACCACGGACCGCGCCAACTTGAATCCTATTTTTGAGACCACTTCAAAATGTTTAAAAGCCTTCCGCACTCCTATGACGACCCGGCAATGACCCTCGATGATAAAAAGTTGTTATCTGGACAAGAATGAATGTATTCTGACTCACCATGGACCGCGCCAACTCGAATCCTATTTTTGAGACCATTTCAAAATATTCAAAATCCGTCCGCACTCCTATGACGACCCGGCAATGACCCTCGATGATAAAAAGTTGTTATCTGGACAAGAATGAATGTATTCTGACTCACCACGGACCGCGCCAACTAGAATCCTATTTTTGAGACCACTTCAAAATGTTTAAAATTCATCCGCACTCCTATGACGACCCGGCAATGACCCTCGATGATAAAAAGTTGTTATCTGGACAAGAATGAATGTATTCTGACTCACCACGGACCGCGCCAACTCGAATCCTATTTTTGAGACCACTTCAAAATGTTTAAAATCCGTCCGCACTCCTATGACGACCCGGCAATGACCCTCGATGACAAAAAGTTGTTATCTGGACAAGAATGATTGTATTCTGACTCACCACGGACCGCGCCAACTTGAATCCTATTTTTGAGACCATTTCAAAATATTTAAAATCCATCCGCACTCCTATGACGACCCGGCAATGACCCTCGATGATAAAAAGTTGTTATCTGGACAAGAATGAATGTATTCTGACTCACCAAGGACCGCGCCAACTCGAATCCTATTTTTGAGACCACTTCGAAATGTTTAAAATCCGTCCGCACTCCTATGACGACCCGGCAATGACCCTTGATGATAAAAAGTTGTTATCTGGACAAGAATGAATGAATGCATTCTGACTCACCACGGACTGCGCCAACTCGAATCCTATTTTTGAGACCACTTCAAAATGTTTAAAATCCGTCCGCACTCCTATGACGACCCGGCAATAACTCTCGATGATAAAAAATTGTTATCTGGACAAGAATGAATGTATTCTGACTCATTACGGACCGCGCCAACTCGAATCCTATTTTTGAGACCACTTCAAAATGTTTAAAATCCGTCCGCACTCCTATGACGACCCGGCAATGACCCTTGATGATAAAAAGTTGTTATCTGGACAAGAATGAATGTATTCTGACTCACCACGGACGGCGCCAACTCGAATCCTATTTTTGAGACCACTTCAAAATGTTTAAAATCCGTCCGCACTCCTATGACGACCCGGCAATGACCCTCGATGATAAAAAGTTGTTATCTGGACAAGAATGAATGTATTCTGACTCACCACGGACCGCGCCAACTCGAATCCTATTTCTGAGACCACTTCAAAATATTTAAAATCCGTCCGCACTCCTATGACGACCCGGCAATGACCCTCAATGATAAAAAGTTGTTATCTGGACAAGAATGAATGTATTCTGACTCACCATGGACCGCGCCAACTCGAATCCAATTTTTGAGACCATTTCAAAATATTTAAAATCCGTCCGCACTCCTATGACGACCCGGCAATGACCCTCGATGATAAAAAGTTGTTATCTGGACAAGAATGAATGTATTCTGACTCACCACGGACCGCGCCAACTCGAATCCTATTTTTGAGGCCATTTCAAAATGTTTAAAATCCGTCCGCACTCATATGACGACCCGGCAATGACCCTTGATGATAAAAAGTTGTTATCCGGACAAGAATGAATGTATTCTGACTCACCACGGACCGCGCCAACTCGATTCCTATTTTTGAGACAATTTCAAAATATTTAAAATCCATCCGCACTCCTATGACGACCCGGCAATGACTATCGATGATAAAAAGTTGTTATCTGGACAAGAATGAATGTATTCTGACTCACCACGGACCGCGCCAACTTGAATCCTATTTTTGAGACCACTTCAAAATGTTTAAAATCCTTCCGCACTCCTATGACGACCCGGCAATGACCCTCGATGATAAAAAGTTGTTATCTGGACAAGAATGAATGTATTCTGACTCACCATAGACCGCGCCAACTCGAATCCTATTTTTGAGACCATTTCAAAATATTCAAAATCCGTCCGCACTCCTCTGACGACCCGGCAATGACCCTCGATGATAAAAAGTTGTTATCTGGACAAGAATGAATGTATTCTGACTCACCACGGACCGCGCCAACTAGAATCCTATTTTTGAGACCACTTCAAAATGTTTAAAATTCGTCCGCACTCCTATGACGACCCGGCAATGACCCTCGATGATAAAAAGTTGTTATCTGGACAAGAATGAATGTATTTTGACTCACCACGGACCGCGCCAACTCGAATCCTATTTTTGAGACCATTTCAAAATATTCAAAATCCGTCCGCACTCCTATGACGACCCGGCAATGACCCTCGATGATAAAAAGTTGTTATCTGGACAAGAATGAATGTATTCTGACTCACCACGGACCGCGCCAACTAGAATCCTATTTTTGAGACCACTTCAAAATGTTTAAAATTCGTCCGCACTCCTATGACGACCCGGCAATGACCCTCGATGATAAAAAGTTGTTATCTGGACAAGAATGAATGTATTCTGACTCACCACGGACCGCGCCAACTCGAATCCTATTTTTGAGACCACTTCAAAATGTTTAAAATCCGTCCGCACTCCTATGACGACCCGGCAATGACCCTTGATGATAAAAAGTTGTTATCTGGACAAGAATGAATGAATGCATTCTGACTCACCACGGACCGCGCCAACTCGAATCCTATTTTTGAGACCACTTCAAAATGTTTAAAATCCGTCCGCACTCCTATGACGACCCGGCAATGACTCTCGATGATGAAAAATTGTTATCTGGACAAGAATGAATGTATTCTGACTCACCACGGACCGCGCCAACTCGAATCCTATTTTTGAGACCACTTCAAAATGTTTAAAATCCGTCCGCACTCCTATGACAACCCGGCAATGACCCTCAATGATAAAAGTTGTTATCTGGACAAGAATGAATGTATTCCGACTCAACACGGACCGCGCCAACTCGAATCCTATTTTTGAGACCATTTCAAAATATTTAAAATCTGTCCGCACTCCTATGACGACCCGGCAATGACCCTCGATGATTAAAAGTTGTTATCTGGACAAGAATGAATCTATTCTGACTCACCACGGACCGCGCCAACTCGAATACTATTTTTGAGACCACTTCAAAATATTTAAAATCCGTCCGCACTCCTATGACGACCCGGCAATGACCCTTGATGATAAAAAGTTGTTATCTGGACAAGAATGAATGTATTCTGACTCACCATGGACCGCGCCAACTCGAATCCTATTTTTGAGACCATTTCAAAATATTTAAAATCCGTCCGCACTCCTATGACGATTCGGCAATGACCCTCGATGATAAAAAGTTGTTATCTGGACAAGAATGAATGTATTTTGACTCACCACGGACCGCGCCAACTCGAATCCTAATTTTGAGACCATTTCAAAATATTTAAAATCCGTCCGCACTCCTATGACGACCCGGCAATGACCCTCGATGATGAAAAGTTGTTATCTGGACAAGAATGAATGTATTCTGACTCACCACGGACCGCGCCAACTCGAATCCTATTTTTGAGACCACTTCAAAATGTTTAAAATTCGTCCGCACTCCTATGACGACCCGGCAATGACCCTCGATGATAAAAAGTTGTTATCTGGACAAAAATGAATGTATTCTGACTCACCACGGACCGCGCCAACTCGAATCCTATTTTTGAGACCACTTCAAAATGTTTAAAATCCGTCCGCACTCCTATGACGACCCGGCAATGACCCTCGATGACAAAAAGTTGTTATCTGGACAAGAATGAATGTATTCTGACTCACCACGGACCGCGCCAACTTGAATCCTATTTTTGAGACCATTTCAAAATATTTAAAATCCATCCGCACTCCTATGACGACCCGGCAATGACCCTCAATGATAAAAAGTTGTTATCTGGACAAGAATGAATGTATTCTGACTCACCATGGACCGCGCCAACTCGAATCCTATTTTTGAGACCATTTCAAAATATTTAAAATCCGTCCGCACTCCTATGACGACCCGGCAATGACCCTCGATGATAAAAAGTTGTTATCTGGACAAGAATGAATGTATTCTGACTCACCACGGACCGCGCCAACTCGAATCCTATTTTTGAGGCCATTTCAAAATGTTTAAAATCCGTCCGCACTCATATGACGACCCGGCAATGACCCTTGATGATAAAAAGTTGTTATCCGGACAAGAATGAATGTATTCTGACTCACCACGAACCGCGCCAACTCCATTCCTATTTTTGAGACAATTTCAAAATATTTAAAATCCATCCGCACTCCTATGACGACCCGGCAATGACTATCGATGATAAAAAGTTGTTATCTGGACAAGAATGAATGTATTCTGACTCACCACGGACCGCGCCAACTTGAATCCTATTTTTGAGACCACTTCAAAATGTTTAAAATCCGTCCGCACTCCTATGACGACCCGGCAATGACCCTCAATGATAAAAAGTTGTTATCTGGACAAGAATGAATGTATTCTGACTCACCATGGACCGCGCCAACTCGAATCCTATTTTTGAGACCATTTCAAAATATTCAAAATCCGTCCGCACTCCTATGACGACCCGGCAATGACCCTCGATGATAAAAAGTTGTTATCTGGACAAGAATGAATGTATTCTGACTCACCACGGACCGCGCCAACTAGAATCCTATTTTTGAGACCACTTCAAAATGTTTAAAATTCGTCCGCACTCCTATGACGACCCGGCAATGACCCTCGATGATAAAAAGTTGTTATCTGGACAAGAATGAATGTATTCTGACTCACCACGGACCGCGCCAACTCGAATCCTATTTTTGAGACCACTTCAAAATGTTTAAAATCCGTCCGCACTCCTATGACGACCCGGCAATGACCCTCGATGACAAAAAGTTGTTATCTGGACAAGAATGAATGTATTCTGACTCACCACGGACCGCGCCAACTTGAATCCTATTTTTGAGACCATTTCAAAATATTTAAAATCCATCCGCACTCCTATGACGACCCGGCAATGACCCTCAATGATAAAAAGTTGTTATCTGGACAAGAATGAATGTATTCTGACTCACCATGGACCGCGCCAACTCGAATCCTATTTTTGAGACCATTTCAAAATATTTAAAATCCGTCCGCACTCCTATGACGACCCGGCAATGACCCTCGATGATAAAAAGTTGTTATCTGGACAAGAATGAATGTATTCTGACTCACCACGGACCGCGCCAACTCGAATCCTATTTTTGAGGCCATTTCAAAATGTTTAAAATCCGTCCGCACTCATATGACGACCCGGCAATGACCCTTGATGATAAAAAGTTGTTATATGGACAAGAATGAATGTATTCTGACTCACCACGAACCGCGCCAACTCCATTCCTATTTTTGAGACAATTTCAAAATATTTAAAATCCATCCGCACTCCTATGACGACCCGGCAATGACTATCGATGATAAAAAGTTGTTATCTGGACAAGAATGAATGTATTCTGACTCACCACGGACCGCGCCAACTTGAATCCTATTTTTGAGACCACTTCAAAATGTTTAAAATCCGTCCGCACTCCTATGACGACCCGGCAATGACCCTCAATGATAAAAAGTTGTTATCTGGACAAGAATGAATGTATTCTGACTCACCATGGACCGCGCCAACTCGAATCCTATTTTTGAGACCATTTCAAAATATTCAAAATCCGTCCGCACTCCTATGACGACCCGGCAATGACCCTCGATGATAAAAAGTTGTTATCTGGACAAGAATGAATGTATTCTGACTCACCACGGACCGCGCCAACTAGAATCC
Source organism: Chrysolina americana (assembly GCA_958502065.1). Classification (NCBI taxonomy): domain Eukaryota; kingdom Metazoa; phylum Arthropoda; class Insecta; order Coleoptera; family Chrysomelidae; genus Chrysolina; species Chrysolina americana. The sequence continues at coordinate 4,259,132 of OY293416.1, read as the reverse complement.
TATTTTTGAGACCACTTCAAAATGTTTAAAATTCGTCCGCACTCCTATGACGACCCGGCAATGACCCTCGATGATAAAAAGTTGTTATCTGGACAAGAATGAATGTATTCTGACTCACCACGGACCGCGCCAACTCGAATCCTATTTTTGAGACCACTTCAAAATGTTTAAAATCCGTCCGCACTCCTATGACGACCCGGCAATGACCCTCGATGACAAAAAGTTGTTATCTGGACAAGAATGAATGTATTCTGACTCACCACGGACCGCGCCAACTTGAATCCTATTTTTGAGACCATTTCAAAATATTTAAAATCCATCCGCACTCCTATGACGACCCGGCAATGACCCTCGATGATAAAAAGTTGTTATCTGGACAAGAATGAATGTATTCTGACTCACCACGGACCGCGCCAACTAGAATCCTATTTTTGAGACCACTTCAAAATGTTTAAAATTCGTCCGCACTCCTATGACGACCCGGCAATGACCCTCGATGATAAAAAGTTGTTATCTGGACAAGAATGAATGTATTCTGACTCACCACGGACCGCGCCAACTCGAATCCTATTTTTGAGACCACTTCAAAATGTTTAAAATCCGTCCGCACTCCTATGACGACCCGGCAATGACCCTCGATGACAAAAAGTTGTTATCTGGACAAGAATGAATGTATTCTGACTCACCACGGACCGCGCCAACTTGAATCCTATTTTTGAGACCATTTCAAAATATTTAAAATCCATCCGCACTCCTATGACGACCCGGCAATGACCCTCAATGATAAAAAGTTGTTATCTGGACAAGAATGAATGTATTCTGACTCACCATGGACCGCGCCAACTCGAATCCTATTTTTGAGACCATTTCAAAATATTTAAAATCCGTCCGCACTCCTATGACGACCCGGCAATGACCCTCGATGATAAAAAGTTGTTATCTGGACAAGAATGAATGTATTCTGACTCACCACGGACCGCGCCAACTCGAATCCTATTTTTGAGGCCATTTCAAAATGTTTAAAATCCGTCCGCACTCATATGACGACCCGGCAATGACCCTTGATGATAAAAAGTTGTTATATGGACAAGAATGAATGTATTCTGACTCACCACGAACCGCGCCAACTCCATTCCTATTTTTGAGAAAATTTCAAAATATTTAAAATCCATCCGCACTCCTATGACGACCCGGCAATGACTATCGATGATAAAAAGTTGTTATCTGGACAAGAATGAATGTATTCTGACTCACCACGGACCGCGCCAACTTGAATCCTATTTTTGAGACCACTTCAAAATGTTTAAAATCCGTCCGCACTCCTATGACGACCCGGCAATGACCCTCAATGATAAAAAGTTGTTATCTGGACAAGAATGAATGTATTCTGACTCACCATGGACCGCGCCAACTCGAATCCTATTTTTGAGACCATTTCAAAATATTCAAAATCCGTCCGCACTCCTATGACGACCCGGCAATGACCCTCGATGATAAAAAGTTGTTATCTGGACAAGAATGAATGTATTCTGACTCACCACGGACCGCGCCAACTAGAATCCTATTTTTGAGACCACTTCAAAATGTTTAAAATTCGTCCGCACTCCTATGACGACCCGGCAATGACCCTCGATGATAAAAAGTTGTTATCTGGACAAGAATGAATGTATTCTGACTCACCACGGACCGCGCCAACTCGAATCCTATTTTTGAGACCACTTCAAAATGTTTAAAATCCGTCCGCACTCCTATGACGACCCGGCAATGACCCTCGATGACAAAAAGTTGTTATCTGGACAAGAATGAATGTATTCTGACTCACCACGGACCGCGCCAACTTGAATCCTATTTTTGAGACCATTTCAAAATATTTAAAATCCATCCGCACTCCTATGACGACCCGGCAATGACCCTCGATGATAAAAAGTTGTTATCTGGACAAGAATGAATGTATTCTGACTCACCACGGACCGCGCCAACTCGAATCCTAATTTTGAGACCATTTCAAAATATTTAAAATCCGTCCGCACTCCTATGACGACCCGGCAATGACCCTGGATGATAAAAAGTTGTTATCTGGACAAGAATGAATGTATTCTGACTCACCACGGACCGCGCCAACTCGAATCCTATTTCTGAGACCACTTCAAAATATTTAAAATCCGTCCGCACTCCTATGACGACCCGGCAATGACCCTCAATGATAAAAAGTTGTTATCTGGACAAGAATGAATGTATTCTGACTCACCATGGACCGCGCCAACTCGAATCCTATTTTTGAGACCATTTCAAAATATTTAAAATCCGTCCGCACTCCTATGACGACCCGGCAATGACCCTCGATGATAGAAAGTTGTTATCTGGACAAGAATGAATGTATTCTGACTCACCACGGACCGTGCCAACTCGAATCCTATTTTTGAGACCACTTCAAAATGTTTAAAATTCGTCCGCACTCCTATGACGACCCGGCAATGACCCTTGATGATAGAAAGTTGTTATCTGGACAAGAATGAATGTATTCTGATTCACCACGGACTGCGCCAACTCGAATCCTATTTTTGAGACCATTTCAAAATATTTAAAATCCATCCGCACTCCTATGACGACCCGGCAATGACCCTCGATGATAAAAAGTTGTTATCTGGACAAGGATGAATGTATTCTGACTCACCACGGACCGCGCCAACTCGAATCCTATTTTTGAGACCACTTCAAAATGTTTAAAATCCGTCCGCACTCCTATGACGACCCGGCAATGACCCTTGATGATAAAAAGTTGTTATCTGGACAAGAATGAATGTATTTCAACTCACCACGGACCGCGCAAACTCGAATCCTATTTTTGAGATCACTTCAAAATGTTTAAAATCCGTCCGCACTCCTATGACGACCCGGCAATGACCCTCGATGATAAAAAATTATTTTCTGGACAAGAATGAATGTATTCTGACTCACCACGGACCGCGCCAACTCGAATCCTATTTTCGAGACCATTTCAAAATATTCAAAATCCGTCCGCACTCCTATGACGACCCGGCAATGACCCTCGATGATAAAAAGTTGTTATCTGGACAAGAATGAATGTATTCTGACTCACCACGGACCGCGCCAACTAGAATCCTATTTTTGAGACCATTTCAAAATATTTAAAATCCATCCGCACTCCTATGACGACCCGGCAATGACCCTCGATGATAAAAAGTTGTTATCTGGACAAGAATGAATGTATTCTGACTCACCACGGACCGCGCCAACTTGAATCCTATTTTTGAGACCACTTCAAAATGTTAAAAATCCGTCCGCACTCCTATGACGACCCGGCAATGACCCTCGATGATAAAAAGTTGTTATCTGGACAAGAATGAATGTATTCTGACTCACCATGGACCGCGCCAACTCGAATCCTATTTTTGAGACCATTTCAAAATATTCAAAATCCGTCCGCACTCCTATGACGACCCGGCAATGACCCTCGATGATAAAAAGTTGTTATCTGGACAAGAATGAATGTATTCTGACTCACCACGGACCGCGCCAACTAGAATCCTATTTTTGAGACCACTTCAAAATGTTTAAAATTCGTCCGCACTCCTATGACGACCCGGCAATGACCCTCGATGATAAAAAGTTGTTATCTGGACAAGAATGAATGTATTCTGACTCACCACGGACCGCGCCAACTCGAATCCTATTTTTGAGACCACTTCAAAATGTTTAAAATCCGTCCGCACTCCTATGACGACCCGGCAATGACTCTTGATGATAAAAAGTTGTTATCTGGACAAGAATGAATGAATGCATTCTGACTCACCACGGACCGCGCCAACTCGAATCCTATTTTTGAGACCACTTCAAAATGTTTAAAATCCGTCCGCACTCCTATGACGACCCGGCAATGACTCTCGATGATAAAAAATTGTTATCTGGACAAGAATGAATATATTCTGACTCACCACGGACCGCGCCAACTCGAATCCTATTTTTGAGACCACTTCAAAATGTTTAAAATCCGTCCGCACTCCTATGACGACCCGGCAATGACTCTTGATGATAAAAAGTTGTTATCTGGACAAGAATGAATGTATTCTGACTCACCACGGACGGCGCCAACTCGAATCCTATTTTTGAGACCACTTCAAAATGTTTAAAATCCGTCCGCACTCCTATGACAACCCGGCAATGACTCTCAATGATAAAAGTTGTTATCTGGACAAAAATGAATGTATTCCGACTCAACACGGACCGCGCCAACTCGAATCCTATTTTTGAGACCATTTCAAAATATTTAAAATCTGTCCGCACTCCTATGACGACCCGGCAATGACCCTCGATGATAAAAAGTTGTTATCTGGACAAGAATAAATGTATTCTGACTCACCACGGACCGCGCCAACTCGAATCCTATTTTTGAGACCACTTCAAAATATTTAAAATCCTTCCGCACTCCTATGACGACCCGGCAATGACCCTCGATGATAAAAAGTTGTTATCTGGACAAGAATGAATGTATTCTGACTCACCACGGACGGCGCCAACTCGAATCCTATTTTTGAGACCATTTCAAAATATTCAAAATCCGTCCGCACTCCTATGACGACCCGGCAATGACCCTCGATGATAAAAAGTTGTTATCTGGACAAGAATGAATGTATTCTGACTCACCACGGACCGCGCCAACTAGAATCCTATTTTTGAGACCAGTTCAAAATGTTTAAAATTCGTCCGCACTCCTATGACGACCCGGCAATGACCCTCGATGATAAAAAGTTGTTATCTGGACAAGAATGAATGTATTCTGACTCACCACGGACCGCGCCAACTCGAATCCTATTTTTGAGACCACTTCAAAATGTTTAAGATCCGTCCGCACTCCTATGACGACCCGGCAATGACCCTCGATGACAAAAAGTTGTTATCTGGACAAGAATGAATGTATTCTGACTCACCACGGACCGCGCTAACTTGAATCCTATTTTTGAGACCATTTCAAAATATTCAAAATCCATCCGCACTCCTATGACGACCCGGCAATGACCCTCGATGATAAAAAGTTGTTATCTGGACAAGAATGAATGTATTCTGACTCACCACGGACCGCGCCAACTCGAATCCTATTTTTGAGACCACTTCGAAATGTTTAAAATCCGTCCGCACTCCTATGACAACCCGGCAATGACCCTCAATGATAAAAGTTGTTATCTGGACAAGAATGAATGTATTCCGACTCAACACGGACCGCGCCAACTCGAATCCTATTTTTGAGACCACTTCAAAATGTTTAAAATCCGTCCGCACTCCTATGACGACCCGGCAATGACCCTTGATGATAAAAAGTTGTTATCTGGACAAGAATGAATGAATGCATTCTGACTCACCACGGACCGCGCCAACTCGAATCCTATTTTTGAGACCACTTCAAAATGTTTAAAATCCGTCCGCACTCCTATGACGACCCGGCAATGACTCTCGATGATAAAAAATTGTTATCTGGACAAGGATGAATGTATTCTGACTCACCACGGACCGCGCCAACTCGAATCCTATTTTTGAGACCACTTCAAAATGTTTAAAATCCGTCCGCACTCCTATGACAACCCGGCAATGACCCTCAATGATAAAAGTTGTTATCTGGACAAGAATGAATGTATTCTGACTCACCACGGACCGCGCCAACTCGAATCCTATTTTTGAGACCACTTCAAAATATTTAAAATCCGTCCGCACTCCTATGACGACCCGGCAATGAACCTTGATGATAAAAAGTTGTTATCTGGACAAGAATGAATGTATTCTGACTCACCATGGACCGCGCCAACTCGAATCCTATTTTTGAGACCATTTCAAAATATTTAAAATCCGTCCGCACTCCTATGACGACCCGGCAATGACCCTCGATGATAAAAAGTTGTTATCTGGACAAGAATGAATGTATTTTGACTCACCACGGACCGCGCCAACTCGAATCCTAATTTTGAGACCATTTCAAAATATTTAAAATCTGTCCGCACTCCTATGACGACCCGGCAATGACCCTCGATGATTAAAAGTTGTTATCTGGACAAGAATGAATGTATTCTGACTCACCACGGACCGCGCCAACTCGAATCCTATTTTTGAGACCACTTCAAAATATTTAAAATCCGTCCGCACTCCTATGACGACCCGGCAATGACCCTTGATGATAAAAAGTTGTTATCTGGACAAGAATGAATGTATTCTGACTCACCATGGACCGCGCCAACTCGAATCCTATTTTTGAGACCATTTCAAAATATTTAAAATCCGTCCGCACTCCTATGACGACCCGGCAATGACCCTCGATGATAAAAAGTTGTTATCTGGACAAGAATGAATGTATTTTGACTCACCACGGACCGCGCCAACTCGAATCCTAATTTTGAGACCATTTCAAAATATTTAAAATCCGTCCGCACTCCTATGACGACCCGGCAATGACCCTCGATGATAAAAAGTTGTTATCTGGACAAGAATGAATGTATTCTGACTCACCACGGACCGCGCCAACTCGAATCCTATTTCTGAGACCACTTCAAAATATTTAAAATCCGTCCGCACTCCTATGACGACCCGGCAATGACCCTCAATGATAAAAAGTTGTTATCTGGACAAGAATGAATGTATTCTGACTCACCATGGACCGCGCCTACTCGAATCCTATTTTTGAGACCATTTCAAAATATTTAAAATCCGTCCGCACTCCTATGACGACCCGGCAATGACCCTCGATGATAAAAAGTTGTTATCTGGACAAGAATGAATGTATTCTGACTCACCACGGACCGCGCCAACTCGAATCCTATTTGTTAGGCCATTTCAAAATGTTTAAAATCCGTCCGCACTCATATGACGACCCGGCAATGACCCTTGATGATAAAAAGTTGTTATCCGGACAAGAATGAATGTATTCTGACTCACCACGGACCGCGCCAACTCGATTCCTATTTTTGAGACAATTTCAAAATATTTAAAATCCATCCGCACTCCTATGACGACCCGGCAATGACTATCGATGATAAAAAGTTGTTATCTGGACAAGAATGAATGTATTCTGACTCACCACGGACCGCGCCAACTTGAATCCTATTTTTGAGACCACTTCAAAATGTTTAAAAGCCTTCCGCACTCCTATGACGACCCGGCAATGACCCTCGATGATAAAAAGTTGTTATCTGGACAAGAATGAATGTATTCTGACTCACCATGGACCGCGCCAACTCGAATCCTATTTTTGAGACCATTTCAAAATATTCAAAATCCGTCCGCACTCCTATGACGACCCGGCAATGACCCTCGATGATAAAAAGTTGTTATCTGGACAAGAATGAATGTATTCTGACTCACCACGGACCGCGCCAACTAGAATCCTATTTTTGAGACCACTTCAAAATGTTTAAAATTCATCCGCACTCCTATGACGACCCGGCAATGACCCTCGATGATAAAAAGTTGTTATCTGGACAAGAATGAATGTATTCTGACTCACCACGGACCGCGCCAACTCGAATCCTATTTTTGAGACCACTTCAAAATGTTTAAAATCCGTCCGCACTCCTATGACGACCCGGCAATGACCCTCGATGACAAAAAGTTGTTATCTGGACAAGAATGATTGTATTCTGACTCACCACGGACCGCGCCAACTTGAATCCTATTTTTGAGACCATTTCAAAATATTTAAAATCCATCCGCACTCCTATGACGACCCGGCAATGACCCTCGATGATAAAAAGTTGTTATCTGGACAAGAATGAATGTATTCTGACTCACCAAGGACCGCGCCAACTCGAATCCTATTTTTGAGACCACTTCGAAATGTTTAAAATCCGTCCGCACTTCTATGACGACCCGGCAATGACCCTTGATGATAAAAAGTTGTTATCTGGACAAGAATGAATGAATGCATTCTGACTCACCACGGACTGCGCCAACTCGAATCCTATTTTTGAGACCACTTCAAAATGTTTAAAATCCGTCCGCACTCCTATGACGACCCGGCAATAACTCTCGATGATAAAAAATTGTTATCTGGACAAGAATGAATGTATTCTGACTCATTACGGACCGCGCCAACTCGAATCCTATTTTTGAGACCACTTCAAAATGTTTAAAATCCGTCCGCACTCCTATGACGACCCGGCAATGACCCTTGATGATAAAAAGTTGTTATCTGGACAAGAATGAATGTATTCTGACTCACCACGGACGGCGCCAACTCGAATCCTATTTTTGAGACCACTTCAAAATGTTTAAAATCCGTCCGCACTCCTATGACGACCCGGCAATGACCCTCGATGATAAAAAGTTGTTATCTGGACAAGAATGAATGTATTCTGACTCACCACGGACCGCGCCAACTCGAATCCTATTTCTGAGACCACTTCAAAATATTTAAAATCCGTCCGCACTCCTATGACGACCCGGCAATGACCCTCAATGATAAAAAGTTGTTATCTGGACAAGAATGAATGTATTCTGACTCACCATGGACCGCGCCAACTCGAATCCAATTTTTGAGACCATTTCAAAATATTTAAAATCCGTCCGCACTCCTATGACGACCCGGCAATGACCCTCGATGATAAAAAGTTGTTATCTGGACAAGAATGAATGTATTCTGACTCACCACGGACCGCGCCAACTCGAATCCTATTTTTGAGGCCATTTCAAAATGTTTAAAATCCGTCCGCACTCATATGACGACCCGGCAATGACCCTTGATGATAAAAAGTTGTTATCCGGACAAGAATGAATGTATTCTGACTCACCACGGACCGCGCCAACTCGATTCCTATTTTTGAGACAATTTCAAAATATTTAAAATCCATCCGCACTCCTATGACGACCCGGCAATGACTATCGATGATAAAAAGTTGTTATCTGGACAAGAATGAATGTATTCTGACTCACCACGGACCGCGCCAACTTGAATCCTATTTTTGAGACCACTTCAAAATGTTTAAAATCCTTCCGCACTCCTATGACGACCCGGCAATGACCCTCGATGATAAAAAGTTGTTATCTGGACAAGAATGAATGTATTCTGACTCACCATAGACCGCGCCAACTCGAATCCTATTTTTGAGACCATTTCAAAATATTCAAAATCCGTCCGCACTCCTATGACGACCCGGCAATGACCCTCGATGATAAAAAGTTGTTATCTGGACAAGAATGAATGTATTCTGACTCACCACGGACCGCGCCAACTAGAATCCTATTTTTGAGACCACTTCAAAATGTTTAAAATTCGTCCGCACTCCTATGACGACCCGGCAATGACCCTCGATGATAAAAAGTTGTTATCTGGACAAGAATGAATGTATTTTGACTCACCACGGACCGCGCCAACTCGAATCCTATTTTTGAGACCATTTCAAAATATTCAAAATCCGTCCGCACTCCTATGACGACCCGGCAATGACCCTCGATGATAAAAAGTTGTTATCTGGACAAGAATGAATGTATTCTGACTCACCACGGACCGCGCCAACTAGAATCCTATTTTTGAGACCACTTCAAAATGTTTAAAATTCGTCCGCACTCCTATGACGACCCGGCAATGACCCTCGATGATAAAAAGTTGTTATCTGGACAAGAATGAATGTATTCTGACTCACCACGGACCGCGCCAACTCGAATCCTATTTTTGAGACCACTTCAAAATGTTTAAAATCCGTCCGCACTCCTATGACGACCCGGCAATGACCCTTGATGATAAAAAGTTGTTATCTGGACAAGAATGAATGAATGCATTCTGACTCACCACGGACCGCGCCAACTCGAATCCTATTTTTGAGACCACTTCAAAATGTTTAAAATCCGTCCGCACTCCTATGACGACCCGGCAATGACCCTTGATGATAAAAAGTTGTTATCTGGACAAGAATGAATGTATTCTGACTCACCATGGACCGCGCCAACTCGAATCCTATTTTTGAGACCATTTCAAAATATTTAAAATCCGTCCGCACTCCTATGACGATTCGGCAATGACCCTCGATGATAAAAAGTTGTTATCTGGACAAGAATGAATGTATTTTGACTCACCACGGACCGCGCCAACTCGAATCCTAATTTTGAGACCATTTCAAAATATTTAAAATCCGTCCGCACTCCTATGACGACCCGGCAATGACCCTCGATGATGAAAAGTTGTTATCTGGACAAGAATGAATGTATTCTGACTCACCACGGACCGCGCCAACTCGAATCCTATTTTTGAGACCACTTCAAAATGTTTAAAATTCGTCCGCACTCCTATGACGACCCGGCAATGACCCTCGATGATAAAAAGTTGTTATCTGGACAAAAATGAATGTATTCTGACTCACCACGGACCGCGCCAACTCGAATCCTATTTTTGAGACCACTTCAAAATGTTTAAAATCCGTCCGCACTCCTATGACGACCCGGCAATGACCCTCGATGACAAAAAGTTGTTATCTGGACAAGAATGAATGTATTCTGACTCACCACGGACCGCGCCAACTTGAATCCTATTTTTGAGACCATTTCAAAATATTTAAAATCCATCCGCACTCCTATGACGACCCGGCAATGACCCTCAATGATAAAAAGTTGTTATCTGGACAAGAATGAATGTATTCTGACTCACCATGGA